>OV656775.1:17017020-18238086 GCA_927399505.1 Luperina testacea | reverse complement strand
AACCTAACCTAACCTAACCTAACCTAACCTAACCTAACCTAACCTAACCTAACCTAACCTAACCTAACCTAACCTAACCTAACCTAACCTAACCTAACCTAACCTAACCTAACCTAACCTAACCTAACCTAACCTAACCTAACCTAACCTAACCTAACCTAACCTAACCTAACCTAACCTAACCTAACCTAACCTAACCTAACCTAACCTAACCTAACCTAACCTAACCTAACCTAACCTAACCTAACCTAACCTAACCTAACCTAACCTAACCTAACCTAACCTAACCTAACCTAACCTAACCTAACCTAACCTAACCTAACCTAACCTAACCTAACCTAACCTAACCTAACCTAACCTAACCTAACCTAACCTAACCTAACCTAACCTAACCTAACCTAACCTAACCTAACCTAACCTAACCTAACCTAACCTAACCTAACCTAACCTAACCTAACCTAACCTAACCTAACCTAACCTAACCTAACCTAACCTAACCTAACCTAACCTAACCTAACCTAACCTAACCTAACCTAACCTAACCTAACCTAACCTAACCTAACCTAACCTAACCTAACCTAACCTAACCTAACCTAACCTAACCTAACCTAACCTAACCTAACCTAACCTAACCTAACCTAACCTAACCTAACCTAACCTAACCTAACCTAACCTAACCTAACCTAACCTAACCTAACCTAACCTAACCTAACCTAACCTAACCTAACCTAACCTAACCTAACCTAACCTAACCTAACCAGCGAGACGCCATAGCTCGTATGTCTATAGCGTACTGCTAAAGGCGTCCAAATGAACAAACAGCTGTACCGGGTGCTCCAATGCAACCTCCAACGTAGGAAGCTAGCTACAGAAGAGCTAATGATTGAAGCTATTGAAAGAAAGGTTGCAATAGCGTTGATCCAGGAGCCCTACGTGGGTAGGTCGGAAAATATGAAGTCATACCGTGGTGTTAGGATATACCAAAACAGCGGAGAAGGAACGTCCAAAGCAGCTATCGCTGTATTTGACCCTAATTTGGACGTCACTCAACACCCAGAGCTCACCACTAACAACATCGTCGTGGTGAGCGTAAGAACCAAAGAATGGGCTGTTACATTGGCTTCATACTACTTCGAACCCGACCTACCCATAGATCCGTACCTGGATCACATCAAAAAGATCGCAACAGCCAAAACACGGAGGCTTATTATTGGAGGCGACTCCAATGCAAAGAGCACCTGGTGGGGCAGCCCTGTAATCGACCACAGGGGAAATGATGTGGCTGGCACGTTTCACGAGATGGACCTCCACATTCTTAACAAAGGCGACACTCCAACTTTCGACACCATCCGGGGCGGAAAACACTACACCAGTTTTGTTGACGTGACGGCCTGCACTACTGATATGCTGGACTTAGTGGAGGACTGGAAGGTTGTCGCTAATCTCACGTGCGCTGACCACAGTGGTATTAGTTTTAATATCAAACTCAAAAAATCGGTAGGGGTAAGTGTCAAAAGAACCACTAGAATTTACAATACAAAAAAGGCAAATTGGGAAACCTTTTATCAAAAATTTGAAGAACTAAAATCAGAGTACAATTTAGAAATCCAGGAAATTAGAGCCATCAATACAGTTGAAAAATTAGAATCATTTGTTAAAAATTATAGTAAAGCCATCACAGAATCTTGCAACGTTTCAATTCCATTAAAGAAAAATACTGAGACACTTACCCTGCCATGGTGGTCAGAGGAGCTCGCGAAGATGAAGCAGGAAGTCACCACTAAGAAACGCAGAATCAGGAACGCCGCACCGATTCGGAAACAAAGCGTAGTGGACGCTTATATAACCGCCAAGGATGAGTACGAAGCAAGAGCCATGGAGGCCATGATCGGAAGCTGGAAGGAGTTCTGTAGCAAACAGGATAAGGAGAGCGTGTGGGAGGGTATTTACCGCGTGATAGGGAGAACGGCTAAAAGAGAGGAAGACATACCGTTGGAAGAAGGAGGCATCACTCTAGATGCAAAAGGGTCGGTAGAGCTGCTAGCAAAATCCTTCTACCCGGAAGATCTAAGGGAGAACGAGAACCGGACGCATCAAGGAATAAGGGACCGAGCAGCCGTAGTGAACTTAGAACCATCTGAAGGGCAAAACGATCCTCCGTTCACAAAAACGGAAATGCTCACCGCCCTGGACTCCTTGAATCCGAAAAAAGCGCCCGGTGCCGACGGATTCACTGCTGACATATGCAGTCATGCTATCAAGAGTGACCCGAAACTTTACCTGGGAGTACTCAACAAATGCTTGGAACTCCATTATTTCCCAACTATTTGGAAGGAAGCCACGGTGATAGTGTTGAAGAAACCAGGTAAAGAATCGTACACAACTCCCAAATCCTACCGCCCTATAGGGCTCTTACCGGTGCTAGGCAAAGTGTACGAAAAAATGTTGGTCGCTCGACTCAAGCACCACCTGATTCCGAGGCTAAACCCCAACCAGTTTGGATTCATGCCCCAAAAGAGCTGCGAAGACGCCCTCTATAAATTTATGCAACATATTAATTCAAAGCTGGACGAGAAGAGAATTATAACCGTCGTATCTTTGGATATAGAGGGCGCCTTTGACAGCGCATGGTGGCCAGCTATCAAGATCCAACTGGCAAATGCAAACTGTCCTTTAAATATTCGTAAGGTGTTTGACAGCTACCTTGACCAAAGGACAGTCACGGTAAGATACAGCGGGGAAACCTACACAAAGGCGACCAACAAAGGGTGTGTCCAAGGATCTATAGGTGGGCCCATTCTATGGAACACGCTACTGGACCCCCTGCTGAACACCCTAGAATCCGCAGGACACTATGCACAAGCGTTTGCCGATGATGTCGTCATGGTGTTCGATGGCCAGACTGCACAACTCGTGCAAAGACACGCCAACGCCGCTCTCGAACTTGTTCGGGTGTGGGGTGTCGAAAACAAGCTCAAATTCGCGCCGCATAAAACCAATGCTATGGTAATCACGCGCAAGCTTAAGTTCGACACTCCACACTTGAGCATGGGGGGAGTAGACATCGGCATGTCCAAACAAATTAAAATGTTGGGTGTGACGTTCGATGAAAAACTCACCTTCAACGCACACGTGGCAAGTATCTGCAGAAAGGCCATTAACATCTACGGCCAGCTCGCGAGAGCGGCAAAGGCAAGTTGGGGTCTACACCCCGAAGTGATTCGTACAATCTACACTGCGACCATCGAGCCCATCATTTTGTACGCGGCGAGCGCTTGGGCACCGGCCGCTGAAAAACTTGGAGTGCAAAAACAGCTCGGAACTCTGCAGAGGGGCTTCGCACAAAAAATGTGTAAGGCTTATCGCACGGTCTCCCTGAACTCAGCACTGGTCCTGGCAGGAGTGCTCCCGCTTGATCTTCGTGTACGTGAGGTTGCCTCACTATACAGGATCAGGAAGGGGGCGGCCCTGCCGGGACTGGGAGACAGAGAGATCGAGCGAAAATTGCCAGCAACGATGGTGCCACACCCTGCAGCAGTCGTAGACCTTGAGCTGACATGCCTGAAAGACCGGAGCGACGTGGAAGCCAACAGCAGCTGTGCAGTGAGAATATTCACAGACGGCAGCAAGTTTGGCGGAGGTGTTGGTGCAGCGCTGTCAATTTGGGAAGGCGAAGCGGAGACCAAGGCCGTCAAGCTTTGCTTGCCGTCATACTGCTCAGTATATCAGGCGGAATTGCTGGCTATTTGCGAAGCTACGAGGCAAATAAAGAAGAACCGAGCACTCACATTCGGAATATATAGTGACTCAATGGCGGCGCTGCAAACGGTAACGAATCTCGGCTCCCTCCATCCACTAGCAGTAGAAGCTCGCGAGAACATAATAAACGCATCTCGACAGTACAAAGCTGTGACTTTGTACTGGATTAAAGCACACGCAGGACTGGAGGGAAATGAGAGGGCAGACCAACTCGCCAAGGATGCCGCCTCAGCGCCTACAAAGAGGAGACCCGACTATGATTTGTTCCCCGTCTCGTTCGCGAAGCGACAGCTCCGGCTAGAGTCGATTCGTGAATGGGACGTGAGATACAAATCCGGAGAAGTCGCCGGTATCACCAAAATGTTCTTTCCGGATGTAACAACGGCCTATGGAGTGATCCGCAAGTTCGTGCCGTCATGCCTGAGCACTCAACTTCTGACCGGCCATGGGGGATTCTCAGAATACCTATGTCGTTTTAAGCGCAAGGAGAGTCCCTCATGCACTTGTGACCCGGGTGAAAAAGAGTCCATCCCTCATATCATCTTGGAATGCCCAGTGTTCGAATATGATAGGTACAAGATCGAACAAATATTGGACACAAGGCTAACAGCAGAAAATATAAAATCTATTATGACAGGCAAACAAAGAGAAAAGTTTATGGACTATTGCATAAAATTAGTAAAAACAGTCGTAAAGAGGAATAAGCAATAAAAGTATGATGACCATGTATTATGGAATATATTGTACATCATACGCAAAAATTAATTAAGTAATATTATAAATGAAAAATAAGAATAAGCTTAGTCTAAAATATAAATAAATATTGAATTTAAACGAAATATGTAGGAAATAACCAAATACTGGCTAAAAGAAGTTCAAGAGAACAGAGGGCATGTAAACCCGAATCCCATTAAACATGTAGATAGATGTTAAGTAGATATAAGCATAATGATAAGCTAAAATAAGCACCAGATGTAAACTAGATATTAAGATTATAAAGCTACTTGTCTGCTATTAAGAATATTAAGTGGTAAATGTTCACTGTTAAAAATAAGATTAAAAATAGTTATAAGTATAATGATAGTTAAAGAATATAAAGCTACTGTCAGCTATTAAGAATATAACATGTAAAATTTTCGCTGTTACTAAGAATAAAGAAAACTGTGTTTGATGTTTACCCGTTTCCCAAATAAAGAAACAATATAAATAGATTAGAGTAGATAGAGTCTAGACCGGCATCCCACCGGGAAAACAGTATGACAGAGATAGAATGAAAGAAAGACAAAGTATGCGGAATAAAAGTGCGAGAAGAATAATTGATAGAACTGGAATGAAAAGGTAGTTTTAGTCAAAATAGGCTCTGATTTGTGTCAGAGGGAGCAGATAAAAAAAAAAAAAAAAAAAAAAAAAAAAAAAAAAAAAAAAAAAAAAAAAAAAAAAAAAAAAACCTAACCTAACCTAACCTAACCTAACCTAACCTAACCTGCTCCTGGATGCATGCTCCTTTTTGGAACCTGCTCCTGGATCCCCTGCTCCAGGAACTAGATCGGCGTGGAGATTACTGCCAAGCCTTTGCGGATGACGTGGTCCTGATATTTTCGGGTGACACAGCGCTGGATGTCCAGAGACAGGCGAATGCGAGTCTCGCTCATGTTCAGAGGTGGGGAATCGGAAACAAACTCAAATTTGCGCCACACAAAACTAAGGCAATGGTCGTAACAAACAAGTTAAAGTACGACTCACCACTTCTGCACATGGGCGGGGGGAGCATTGTCCTGTCTCGGGAGATCAAGATTTTGGGGCTCACAATTGACGATAAGCTGACGTTTAATGCTCATGTCTCGAACGTCACGAGGAAAGCATTAAACCTGTACAAACAGCTGTCAAGAGCCGCCAAAATCAGCTGGGGCTTGAAGCCCGAAATTATCAGGACCATATACACCGCAGTGGTGGAGCCGGTCGTTATGTACGCGGCTAGTGCTTGGGCACCGGCTGTAAATAAAGTGGGAATCAAAAAACAGCTCAACACCGTCCAACGGGGCTTTGCGCAAAAAATTATCAAGGCGTATAGGACCACATCGTTGAACTCGGCCTTGTTACTCTCCGGACTGCTTCCGCTGGATCTGCGGATTCGAGAAGCAGCCTCCTTTTATGAGGAGAAAAGAGGATACTCCCGGAGAATAACAGGGGACCGAGAGATCGAGAAACCGGTTCCTTACACGGAAGTACCACATCCGGCCAGTCAAACCGGCATAGAGTTTAAATGCGTGGTGAACGGTGCTGAGATGGACCAGCAAGGCCATGCTTATCCCAAAATATTCACCGACGGAAGTAAAATTCAGGGAAAGGTTGGTGCAGCGATAAGCCTTTGGGAAAATGGGAAAGAGGTGAAAGCCCAAAAGTTCAAGCTGGATCATTTCTGCACCGTTTACCAGGCCGAACTATTGGCCCTGCGCAAGGCCTCGGAGCTGGCCTTAAAACACCATGCAGCCGTTGTCGAGGTATACTGCGACTCCAGATCGGCCCTGGAAACGGTTGCCCGAGGCGTCTCTCTCCATCCCTTAGCATTTGAAACGCGGAAGAATATCCAAACTCTGACAGATAGCGGGAGAACCCTTCAATTGTTCTGGATAAAGGCGCATGCGGGGATGGAGGGAAACGAGAGGGCGGACGTATTGGCGAAGGAGGCAGCCATAGGAAGCAAGACGAGGCCACACTATGACCTGTGCCCGGCTTCATTCGTCAGGCGACAAATCCGAATGGAGTCGCTTGGCGAGTGGAATGCGAGATACAGATCGGGCGACACCGCATCTACAAGTAAAATATTCTTCCCAGATGCAATAGCAGCGTACCAGGCCATTAGAAAAATAAAACTGGACCCAATCGTAGTACAAGTGCTTACAGGACATGGCGGGTTCTCTGAGTACTTGAATCGCTTCAAGTGCAAGGAGAACCCGGCATGTCCTTGTGACCCTTCTAAAGATGAAAACATACAGCATCTTATCACAGAGTGTCCAATATTTGCAGTCAATAAATACAAAATTGAAAATGAAATGGAAATCGATATAAAATTAGAAAACATACCAACAATTATGGAAAATAAAATAACAAGAAATAAATTTTTAAAATATTGTAAGGAAATAGCTGAGAGTGTAATAAGAAAGAATAAAGTCTAAGCAGAAGATATACTTTAATGTATTATGAGAATATATTAAAAGTAATCGTGGTAAAACTGAAAAATTGAAAATCGTAAAAATAGTCTAAAACCTTAGTAGTTAGTAAAATTTAGCGTTAAGAAAAAGTGAGCAAATGGTATTAGAAGTAAATTGGAAGTGTCAAAGTAGAAAAGTCGCAAAATGTAAGTAGATTTAAGATGGCTGTAAAATAGATAAGATAGTATAGAATGATGAAACAAATATGTAATAGCATTAACAAATAATATAGAATAAGAATAGTTAAATTTAGTTAGAAATAAGTACAGATTTATATAAGATAGACTGTAAAATAAGAAACACAAATTGTAATAGTACAAGAATTAGAAATAAGCTAGAATAAGATTTAATGTAAACAATAATAAAAAACAAATGTGTCCAGTGTTATCCCTGAAATAAAAATAAAAGAGGAGTAGTACAGAATAGGAAAAGTAGAAGGGAGTCCCACCCTTAAGAGAGAAAGATGAATGGATGAAAGAAAGATCAAGTATGTGGAATGAAAGTGCGAGAGGAATTAAAGCGAGAACTGGTATGAACGTAAAGCAATAGCATAGATAAGGTCTCTGATGACCAATGTCAGAGGAACACGAGTATAAAAAAAAAAAAAAAAAAAAAAAAAAAAAAAAACCTAACCTAACCTAACCTAACCTAACCTAACCTAACCTAACCTAACCTAACCTAACCTAACCTAACCTAACCTAACCTAACCTAACCTAACCTAACCTAACCTAACCTAACCTAACCTAACCTAACCTAACCTAACCAAAAATAACACAAATCACAATTACTTTGCACCACGGAGACGGATTTTGAAGCGGTTTTCGGCGCAATCAATCTTAATTAGGCTCTGTCCTACCTTTCCAGCTATCCCGATCCATCTGCTTGCTCTAGAAATTAATTAATTGCATTTTTATTGATTTTCGCTAATTAAAACACCTAAATATCGATTTACTCGAAATTCTTACTTTCAAAAATTTTTGTTTAAATCTTAATAATTACTTACCTGCCGCACCTTCAGTTTGAACCGTGATTCACGACCGGGCTTGCCGGTTGGAACACCTAAAATAAATATTTACGAAATTTTATAAAAAATATCACTTTTTATTGCTTAACTTCAAAAAATTGTTCTATACCCACCTTAAATAAGTCGATAGCTGATCAGCCCGCGCGCAGACGCGTGTTTTGACACCAATCACGCCTGTCTAGCTCAAAAAATCAAAATTTCTCTCTTAACCGTCTTCTGTTCAAAAACTACCTTAGCGGTACAGCAAATAACACAAATCACAATTACTTTGCACCACGGAGACGGATTTTGAAGCGGTTTTCGGCGCAATCAATCTTAATTAGGCTCTGTCCTACCTTTCCAGCTATCCCGATCCATCTGCTTGCTCTAGAAATTAATTAATTGCATTTTTATTGATTTTCGCTAATTAAAACACCTAAATATCGATTTACTCGAAATTCTTACTTTCAAAAATTTTTGTTTAAATCTTAATAATTACTTACCTGCCGCACCTTCAGTTTGAACCGTGATTCACGACCGGGCTTGCCGGTTGGAACACCTAAAATAAATATTTACGAAATTTTATAAAAAATATCACTTTTTATTGCTTAACTACAAAAAATTGTTCTATACCCACCTTAAATAAGTCGATAGCTGATCAGCCCGCGCGCAGACGCGTGTTTTGACACCAATCACGCCTGTCTAGCTCAAAAAATCAAAATTTCTCTCTTAACCGTCTTCTGTTCAAAAACTACCTTAGCGGTACAGCAAATAACACAAATCACAATTACTTTGCACCACGGAGACGGATTTTGAAGCGGTTTTCGGCGCAATCAATCTTAATTAGGCTCTGTCCTACCTTTCCAGCTATCCCGATCCATCTGCTTGCTCTAGAAATTAATTAATTGCATTTTTATTGATTTTCGCTAATTAAAACACCTAAATATCGATTTACTCGAAATTCTTACTTTCAAAAATTTTTGTTTAAATCTTAATAATTACTTACCTGCCGCACCTTCAGTTTGAACCGTGATTCACGACCGGGCTTGCCGGTTGGAACACCTAAAATAAATATTTACGAAATTTTATAAAAAATATCACTTTTTATTGCTTAACTACAAAAAATTGTTCTATACCCACCTTAAATAAGTCGATAGCTGATCAGCCCGCGCGCAGACGCGTGTTTTGACACCAATCACGCCTGTCTAGCTCAAAAAATCAAAATTTCTCTCTTAACCGTCTTCTGTTCAAAAACTACCTTAGCGGTACAGCAAATAACACAAATCACAATTACTTTGCACCACGGAGACGGATTTTGAAGCGGTTTTCGGCGCAATCAATCTTAATTAGGCTCTGTCCTACCTTTCCAGCTATCCCGATCCATCTGCTTGCTCTAGAAATTAATTAATTGCATTTTTATTGATTTTCGCTAATTAAAACACCTAAATATCGATTTACTCGAAATTCTTACTTTCAAAAATTTTTGTTTAAATCTTAATAATTACTTACCTGCCGCACCTTCAGTTTGAACCGTGATTCACGACCGGGCTTGCCGGTTGGAACACCTAAAATAAATATTTACGAAATTTTATAAAAAATATCACTTTTTATTGCTTAACTACAAAAAATTGTTCTATACCCACCTTAAATAAGTCGATAGCTGATCAGCCCGCGCGCAGACGCGTGTTTTGACACCAATCACGCCTGTCTAGCTCAAAAAATCAAAATTTCTCTCTTAACCGTCTTCTGTTCAAAAACTACCTTAGCGGTACAGCAAATAACACAAATCACAATTACTTTGCACCACGGAGACGGATTTTGAAGCGGTTTTCGGCGCAATCAATCTTAATTAGGCTCTGTCCTACCTTTCCAGCTATCCCGATCCATCTGCTTGCTCTAGAAATTAATTAATTGCATTTTTATTGATTTTCGCTAATTAAAACACCTAAATATCGATTTACTCGAAATTCTTACTTTCAAAAATTTTTGTTTAAATCTTAATAATTACTTACCTGCCGCACCTTCAGTTTGAACCGTGATTCACGACCGGGCTTGCCGGTTGGAACACCTAAAATAAATATTTACGAAATTTTATAAAAAATATCACTTTTTATTGCTTAACTACAAAAAATTGTTCTATACCCACCTTAAATAAGTCGATAGCTGATCAGCCCGCGCGCAGACGCGTGTTTTGACACCAATCACGCCTGTCTAGCTCAAAAAATCAAAATTTCTCTCTTAACCGTCTTCTGTTCAAAAACTACCTTAGCGGTACAGCAAATAACACAAATCACAATTACTTTGCACCACGGAGACGGATTTTGAAGCGGTTTTCGGCGCAATCAATCTTAATTAGGCTCTGTCCTACCTTTCCAGCTATCCCGATCCATCTGCTTGCTCTAGAAATTAATTAATTGCATTTTTATTGATTTTCGCTAATTAAAACACCTAAATATCGATTTACTCGAAATTCTTACTTTCAAAAATTTTTGTTTAAATCTTAATAATTACTTACCTGCCGCACCTTCAGTTTGAACCGTGATTCACGACCGGGCTTGCCGGTTGGAACACCTAAAATAAATATTTACGAAATTTTATAAAAAATATCACTTTTTATTGCTTAACTTCAAAAAATTGTTCTATACCCACCTTAAATAAGTCGATAGCTGATCAGCCCGCGCGCAGACGCGTGTTTTGACACCAATCACGCCTGTCTAGCTCAAAAAATCAAAATTTCTCTCTTAACCGTCTTCTGTTCAAAAACTACCTTAGCGGTACAGCAAATAACACAAATCACAATTACTTTGCACCACGGAGACGGATTTTGAAGCGGTTTTCGGCGCAATCAATCTTAATTAGGCTCTGTCCTACCTTTCCAGCTATCCCGATCCATCTGCTTGCTCTAGAAATTAATTAATTGCATTTTTATTGATTTTCGCTAATTAAAACACCTAAATATCGATTTACTCGAAATTCTTACTTTCAAAAATTTTTGTTTAAATCTTAATAATTACTTACCTGCCGCACCTTCAGTTTGAACCGTGATTCACGACCGGGCTTGCCGGTTGGAACACCTAAAATAAATATTTACGAAATTTTATAAAAAATATCACTTTTTATTGCTTAACTACAAAAAATTGTTCTATACCCACCTTAAATAAGTCGATAGCTGATCAGCCCGCGCGCAGACGCGTGTTTTGACACCAATCACGCCTGTCTAGCTCAAAAAATCAAAATTTCTCTCTTAACCGTCTTCTGTTCAAAAACTACCTTAGCGGTACAGCAAATAACACAAATCACAATTACTTTGCACCACGGAGACGGATTTTGAAGCGGTTTTCGGCGCAATCAATCTTAATTAGGCTCTGTCCTACCTTTCCAGCTATCCCGATCCATCTGCTTGCTCTAGAAATTAATTAATTGCATTTTTATTGATTTTCGCTAATTAAAACACCTAAATATCGATTTACTCGATATTCTTACTTTCAAAAATTTTTGTTTAAATCTTAATAATTACTTACCTGCCGCACCTTCAGTTTGAACCGTGATTCACGACCGGGCTTGCCGGTTGGAACACCTAAAATAAATATTTACGAAATTTTATAAAAAATATCACTTTTTATTGCTTAACTACAAAAAATTGTTCTATACCCACCTTAAATAAGTCGATAGCTGATCAGCCCGCGCGCAGACGCGTGTTTTGACACCAATCACGCCTGTCTAGCTCAAAAAATCCAAAAAATTTGCCCTCCCACCCGCCCTATAGAGACGGGTAGATAAACTTGGGGATTTTTACGAAAATATTTTTATTCCATTTTAGCGTTCCCTGTATCATTTGAAACTGACAGCAGCCAAGCATCATCAAAACACCCACTCCTAAGCCACTATAGACCCATATTTATCAACATAATTAAAATAAGCTAATGGAAAATGGCATTAGTTCATACTCCCCCTCGCTCTGTCGTCCCCCCACCCCCGATTAAAGTTCCTCCCCTCCCCGCAGACTCCTCAGAGGCCACCAGCATAGAATCATGCATCGCCGTCATATGCAAACTTGCTGAATGTATTAAAACCAGCGTAAACGAAAACAAAAGTGTCACGACCACCAATAAAAAGACCATCGCTCTGGCGTCGGATGAAATACGCATAGCGATATCAAAGCTCCCTAACTTCGCTCGTTCTTCTCAAAATGAACTCGGCCAGGAAGGCCAACCCCCATCTTACATCGGCGACCTCAAAAACGAAATCATCACGAGTGTAAAGACAGAAGTCCAAGCCATGAAAAACCTCGTCAGAGGCGACGATGATAATGGGGCACTCCGAAAGGAGATTGCGACTTGCGTGCGAGAGGAGTTGACCAAGCACCTCACTACTATCACGAGTCCACCAGCGTCACCGACTTACGCACAGGCTGCTAGCGCACCTGCATTTAGTCGTCCAATCAAGGACACACCACCTAACAGACCCGCCCTTATCGTCTCGGCTAAATGCGAAACACAAACGCGCCAGGAAGTCGTGGAGTCTTTTCGGAACAGCGTCAATTTCCGCACCACCACCTATGCGCCTTCAAAAATCCAGTCTGTGTCCAATAACAAACTAAGAGTTGAGTTCGAAACGGAGAAACAGCGCGACGAGACCCTTAAGAAATTGGAAACTTCCACCCAGCTTACCGCGGAACCGGCAAGGAAACTGCGACCCATGCTCATCCTCAAGGGAATCTCAATAGACACGCCCTCGGAAGAGCTAATCGACATCATTCGCGGCCAGAACGAAGAGCTATCGCCTCTCTTTGAGAAGAATGACGACCTGCGACTCGCCTTCAAAAGAAATAACAGAAACCCAAACCTATACAACGCCATCCTAATTGCTCACCCCATCCTATGGCGCAAGATAGTCGACATGGGAAGAGTTTGCGTCGACCACCAACGCGTCCATTCAGAAGACTTCTCGCCGTTCATCCAATGCAAAAAGTGCCTACAGTTTGGGCACATGCGAACCAAATGCACTGCGAATCAATCCCCTTGCGCCTACTGCTCCGAAGAAGGCCACACTATTGAAAGCTGCCCGATTCGGGAGAAAAAAGGCACGCCCAAATGTATCAATTGTCACTTGCACAACTCTAAATTCAGCACCAACTACGACGTTGGGCACATGGCCACCTCACAAAATTGCCCCAGAGTGAAATCACTTAAAATTAAAATCATCAGCCGCACCGATTATGTATAAGTCCCTCATCAAAGTAGTACAGTGTAACATTGATCGCTCGAAAAACAGTTTCCACGAATTCCTTACATATTTTTATAATGGCCACTACGACATTGCCTTCTTGTCCGAACCTTACATAGGATCTGGCAAGGAGGTAAAACCTATTTCCGGTATCGATATTTTTCAATTCTCTAACGGATGCAATGTAAAGGCATGCATCCTCGTCAAACCTGGATGTGGTGTGGTGTTGGGGGAGTCCGGAATGTCTTCGGCCAACCTAAGCGTTATCCAATTACAAACCGACCACCAGAAACTGTACCTCGCCTCAGCTTACGTAGAGCCAAGAGACGACACTTCCTGCACGCTTGAAGCAATAGACTGCTTCCTCAAAACCACATCGCATCATAAGTGCATACTGGGGGGAGACTTCAATGGCTGGCACCCTGCGTGGGGAAGTGAAAAATCAAACCCCAGAGGAATCAGCCTTCTGGAACTCGTCTACGCCAACGACATGTACATCTGCAACTACGGAACCACCCCGACTTTCGAAACAGTAACGCACGGGCGCGACCGGTCGTCTATCATTGATGTGACGCTTGCGTCTGCCTCAATGTACGACCTGGTACGCGATTGGAGGGTCAACCTAGACTGTTGCACGTCATCGCAGCACAACGCCATCGATTTTAGCATCGCTACCCGCAGACCCACAACGAAAGGAAACAACAACAACTCAACCTTCGTATTTAACACCAAAGGAGCAGACTGGGCAGAGTTTAAAGATGCTGTGCTGCGCAGAATGACGTTATCGGACGTGCTCGATAAGGATGTTCCCAACCTTGATGTCGATCAGCTGGAGTGCCTCGTCCACCAAATTACTAATCTGATACGCGACAGCTGCAGTGAGACCATGCCTATTAAAGGTCAGAACCATAGGCACAAAGCTCCATGGTGGACTGAGAGCCTCGAAACCCAAAAGAGAGACATTATAAATCTCCACAGACGCATCCACACCGCGAAACGGCGAAGGCTTCCTCTCGAAGCTCTTCTGGAAGAGAGTCAAAACAAGAAAGCGGTCTACTCGGAAGAACTCAAAAAGGAGTCCACGAAAAACTTTCGAAAGTTCTGTGAACTTCAGCAGAAAGAGAACGTCTGGTCGCTGACCAACCGACTTCTGAAAGAGACTGCGCCCAGAAGACCACCCATCACTCTCAAAGTAGGAGACAAGTTTACCGCCGATGGAGAGGAGACAGCCACTGCCCTTCTAAATCACTTCTATCCTGACGACACCTGCGACCATATGCCAATACAAGCACAACTTCGACATCAATACCATAGCCCTACGACCAACACAATAGACGACCATCCGTTCACAGAAGAAGAGGTTCTCGAGCAACTTAAACAGATAAGTCCCAGTAAAGCCCCCGGCCTCGACAACCTCACATCCGATATCTGCCTTCAATTCACCGCACATTACCCGCAATTGATAACCGACATTATGAACAGATGCCTCGCCCTACACCATTTCCCCCGAATCTGGAAGGAGGCCTATGTCAAGATCATTCCCAAACCGGGAAAGGATGATCAAACCGATCTAAAATCATTCCGCCCCATAGGCCTCATTCCAGTATTCGGGAAGCTCTTGGAAAAACTTTTCATCAAAAGGGTAGCCCACCACGCTGAAGTCGGAAATCAATTAAACCCTCAACAATACGGCTTCCGACAACAAAGGAACACCACCCAAGCCATCCATACCGCTCTAAATCACGTACACCACGCCAAACAGAACCACAAACTAGCCATAGCTATATCACTAGACATAAGGGCGGCGTTTGATAACGCTTGGTGGCCCGCTCTTTTCCATCGCCTCAAACACATTGGAACGCCGCAAAACATCTATGGGCTAATCAGAAACTACGTGCAGGACAGAACCGCCACGTTGGACCACGCGGGAGTCCGAGTCCAAAAAACCTTGACAAAGGGCTGCATTCAGGGATCCGCGTGTGGCCCGGTCTTATGGAATCTGATCCTCGATGAACTCCTGGACATGCAACTACCATCGGGCTGTCATATGCAAGCCTTCGCGGATGACGTCCTGCTGGTGGTTACGGCAGACACACCTGATGCAGTGGAACAACTCGCCAACAGCATTCTCGCTAACATTAGTGAATGGGGCAAACGCGTGAAACTGACCTTTGGCCCGGCAAAAACCCAAGTCATCGCCTTCACACCCAAAGCAAAAACCGCGAAACTAAAAATGGACGGCACCGACTTGGCATTTGTGCCAGAAATAAAACTGCTTGGCGTCATCCTAGACGAAAAACTTAGATTTAATAGCCACCTTAAATATGTGCTGGGCAAAGCCACTCGCATATTTAACAAATTACGAATGTACATCAGATGCACGTGGGGCGCACATCCGGAAAACGCTCGCACAATATATTTGCACGTTATAGAACCGATTGTCACGTACGCTGCTGGTATATGGGGACATATAGTCAACAGGAAGTGCGTAAAGAAGCAACTCGCCAGCATCCAGCGAGGATTCGCACTAAAGGCCATCCGTGCCTTCCGGACCGTCTCGACCACTGCTGCCCTGGCACTCGCAGACCTTATGCCTCTCGATTTTAAAATCCAAGAAGTCCACCACGTCGAAACAGTTCGCCTCACAGGCACGAGCCACCTTCTGCCAGCGGACGTCACCCCTGAATGCCCCACGCCCGTACGCGAGCTACTACACCCGGCAGTAAGACTGCCTAGAGCAGTCACTAGCACCCGTAGACACGCTGAAGCTGAAGCTACCCAACCGCAGCACCACATTTACACCGACGGCAGCAAACAGGACGATGGTGCCGTCGGAGCGGCTTTCGTTTGCTACGATCCGGGAGGAGCGATTGTCACCAAAAAGTTCAAACTCCACAATACCTGCACAGTTTTCCAGGCCGAACTATTCGCCATCCTGGAAGGTAGCAAATGGGCACAAAAAAAGGGACACAAAAACACCACAATCTTCTCGGACTCCCAGTCTGCAATACAGGCGATCACAGACCGAAGCAACACTCACCCACTTGTCACACAAATACACAAAACCATTTACACTCACACACATGAACGCGCAAATACACCACCAAACGTTATATCCATCAAGTGGGTGAAAGGGCACAGTGGAGTTGCCGGCAACGAAGCTGTAGATGCTGCAGCAAAACTGGCCACTCGACTCCACAAAACTCCAGACTACAATAAATACCCGATGTCATATGTCAAACGCGAATTAAGACAAGCTAACTTGGCTAAGTGGCAAGCCAGGTATGCATCTAGTGAGCAGGGACAACATACCAAATCGATATTCCCAACGATAACAGACATACGTAAATTCCGAAAACATACCGAACCAAACTTTTACCTAACTCAAATCCTCACAGGCCACGGATTTCATAAAAAGTACCTACACCGTTTCCAAATCACTGTAAACGACAATTGTCCCTGCCACGACGACACGGTACAAAGCCTCGACCACCTCCTCAGGGATTGCCCCAGATTCGCCATGGATCGCATGCAGTATGAGGCAATCTCTGAGAGATTTGGTATCACGGCATATGACATCGGGATGCAAACGCGCAAACCAGAAGTCCTACTCGCGTTCACTAAGTACATCACTAAAATTTTAGGCGAATTAAAACATTTCAATGGCACATAGAAAATGCAAAAATATACATATATAATTACAATAAAATTTTAACGATAGTATATAATTATTATTTATCTCTTATTAATATTATTATCCCCATTGCGACTAAAAACTCCCCACAAATGAAATATCTGTATCAAATAGCAGATATTGAACTAATGAAAACAATTAAATAATGCAAATTCACACCAAAATAAACAAAGCGAATAAATCTAATTATAAAAAAAAAAACCTAACCTAACTTTTTTTTTTTTTTTTTTTTTTTTTTTTTTTTTCACGTGGAGAAATGCTCATGCATACTACACTACCACGGGGAGATAGTGCAGTTATGTGGGACTCTAACCCACTAAAACTCCACGGTGTCCTCCTCTGCCGCTTACGGCGGGAACACGGGCACGCGTTAGCACTCATCCGTGAACCCGCCGCGGCCGTCCGTTACCGGACCCTCCTCTGGGGAGTACTCCCCATCACCGGCGCACCAGAACACATAGCACGCCGTGACCACCCCAGGGACCAAACCAGCACATGGGCGCCAGACGACCCCGTGTCTGGGCACCCTTGGTCCCCCCTGCGACGGGTCAGGACATTGGCCCCGCCGCCTGCCAATTTTCGGCTGCAGAGGATAGGGAGAGCGGCCAACGCAATACCGACACTCCTCTTCCCCTGCAGCCCCACCGCGTCCGCCATCGAACGGTGGCGACCCCGTCAAGGCCGCGGAAGGTAGGGAGAGCGGCGCACCGTAATACCGGCACTCCTCTCCCGCCGCGGCCTCCAACCCTCAACCGCGATGCCTCCGGTACGTACGACATCGCGGCCCGCCTCAGTTGCGATGTCGCCCAAGCGACACCGCAACCTACCTTTGGCCGCTACGTCGTCGGCTTGTCAGCAGAAGCCCTGACGAGCGGCCCCTCCTCGGGTTCCTCTTAGCTTCACCGTGGGTGTCCAAGCCACGGCTACTGAGCCCCCCCGCCTCGACAATGCGGGAACCCACCGGGGGGGAACCTTTTTTTTTTTTTTTTTTTTGTTCTCGGGGGGAAAATCCTCATGGACATCCTCCGCCCTGGGGAAGGCGGAGGGGCGTGCCGGACTCTTACCGGCTAAAAACCACCCCGGTGTTCCCTTCCTGTACCTATTGTCGGGGGTACGGGTATCGCTTGCGCATTCGTCCGCGCCCCCGGCAGGTATTGGCCCGCCAGATGTTCGTAGGCGGGCCCCGTCACCCTCTGCGGATGCCACCCAGTGGCCGCAGGAACTCCCACTAAGAGGCGCGCGCGGAACACTACGCCGCCGCCTCGAGGCCTGTTTCTGATCGGGCAACAGACGCCCCTAGTCTGTCGCCCGCAGGCCGCGCCCTATGGTGGCCGGAGATCGTCCGCCACCCTGCGACGCCCGGTGCGTCTGCTGCGGGCCGGGAGAGAGGTAACAGCTTCTCTCTCCCTTTCCGCCGCCTCCTTTAGCGACATTACGTCTTCACAAAAGGAGGCGACGGCCGTCCAGCCGCTCTCGCTCCCGACCATGTATGAAATAACGGCCGGAAGCGAGAGGTCGCCCGCAGCATCGACTGCCGCGACCAGGTCACGGCGCTGTACTGCCCAAGCTGGGCACTCCTCCAACGTGTGCAGCGCCGTGTCCTCGCGGCAGCTGTCACAATGGTGACATTCGGGCGTCGGCTCCCGGCCTATCCGACACAGGTACTTCCCGAAACACCCATGTCCGGTAAGCACCTGCGTCAGCCGGAAGCTGAGGGCGCCGTGGCGTCTCTCCAGCCACTCCTTCATCACGGGTCTTACCGCCGCTATCGCGGCGTGCCCTGCCGAGGGTCGCGCAAGTCGCTGCTCCCATTCCGCCACTAGGACCTGGCGGAGCTCTGCCCTGCGCGCCTCAACTTGTCGAGGCACCAGGCGCTCGCCCCGCCCAACTGCTTCCTCGCGCCATTTATAGAGCGACGCGAGGAGATCCGCCTCTAGGTCCCACGGCGGGGATCCGGCTAGGAGGCTCGCCGCCTCGAAGGAGATCGTACGGTATCCCCTTATCACCCTGACGGCCATCGCTCTTTGCGGCCTTCGTAGCAAGGCGATGTTACGGGCCGTCAGGGCATCCGCCCACACTGGCGCGGCGTAAAGCGCCATGGACCGTACGATCCCTGTGTAGAGCCTCCGGCAGGAGGTATTTGGACCCCCCAAGTTGGGCAGCAAGCGCGAGAGCGCTGAAGCGGCGCCCAACAAGCGGGGCGCGAGCCGCTGGAAGTGCGGCCCGAAGCTCCACCGACTGTCGAGGACGAGTCCTAAATACTTCATCGTCGACTCGACAGCTATGGAGACCCCTCCTACCACGATGTTTGAACCCGGAGGTGGCTTATTCCTCGGCCCATGAAAACAGAGGGCCTCGGATTTGTGCAAGGCCACCTCCAGGCCCAACCGCCGGATCCTACCCACGACATGCGCGACCCCGGCCGTCGCCAGTATGGCCGCCTGCCGGTACGTCTTCCCACGGGCTGTCACGAGCGTGTCGTCGGCGTAGCATGTCACGCCGACTCCGTGGAGAAGAGCACCGCGCAGAGCCCAGTCGTACCCTATGTTCCACAGGGGTGGCCCCAATACCGACCCCTGTGGAACACCGCACGTCATCTCTCGCCGACCCCATCCTTCACGACCCGGGTAAACTACCGATCTCTCCGATAAATAGGCCCCGATAATGCGGCGGAGGTAACCTGGCACCCCGTGATACCGGAGTGCCTCTCTGATGGTATTCCAAGGCAAGGTGTTGAATGCGTTGGCGATGTCGAGCGACACCGCCAAGACCACCTCGCCCCGGGCGACTGCCTCCTCCGCCAGGACCCTTACGCGCATGATTGCGTCCACTGTGGAGCGCCCCTGACGGAAACCAAATTGGTTGTCCGCCAGGTCCGGCCCCTCGTTGGTCATGTGCCGGACGAGGCGGTCGGCGATGATTCGCTCGAAGATCTTACACACCTCGTCCAGAAGCACAATGGGCCGGTAGGCAGACGGTGAGTCTGCAGGGCGCCCCTCCTTCTTTAGCAGGACCAGCTTTCCGGTCTTCCACCGGCGTGGGAGCTGGCCCCGCTCCAAACATGCGCTTAAGAGTCCTTCTAGTCGGGGCCCGAGAGCCCTCAAGGCCAGGACCCATGCACGGCCTGGAATGCCGTCGGGCCCTGGGGCGGTGTTTTTTATGCGAGAAACCGCCACTCTCAACTCTACCCGGGTCACTTCGGGCACGTCGTCGTCGTCGTCTTCCGCGTTGGGCACATTCCAAGGCGGAACCATAGCCGGTGGCGTATGCTCTGGTCGTGAGGGAAACAAAGCATTTACCACGTCCTCCAATAACTGTGGCTGAAGACTCTGGGACAGTGGGGGGGCCCACTGGCGCATCTTGCCCCTCACCATACGGTAGGGGCGTCCCCACGGATCTCGGTCCAGAGTCTCCAGCAGTTCTTCACGGGCCAATGACTTTGCCCTCACGATGGCTAATTGGAGAGCGCTCTTCGCCTCCCTGTAGCTCTGGTATAGTTCCGCCTCGATGGCCACCGCTGACGGAGAGCGGCGGCGTCTTCTTCGGCACCTGGCATACTGGCGTCTCCTCTCAACGCATTCAATGCGCAAGTGCGCAATTTGCTGCGACCACCAGTACACCTGGCGCCTGGATGGTACCGGCCGGACTCGGGGCATCGCAGCGTCGCAGATTTGCGACATGCTCTCCCGGAACCACTCCGCCTCCTCATCGATGTCAACAGGCCTGTCGGGAGCATCCAACCAGGCCTGCACGATAGAGGCCTCCAGGAGAGCCTCCCTGTCCAGCCGCTTCGTTGCCCAACGCGGACCGTCTCCAACGCCCACCGGGGCTGCTTGGACCGGCCCGACCGAGGTGTGGGTGGAGACACTGAATCGGATATATCTATGATCAGATAGCGTCTCCACGTCCTCCACTACGTGCCAGCCATGGACACGGCGCGCGAGAGCGGGGCTAGCGAACGTGAGGTCCACTATTGACCCGCCCCACTGTCGCACGCATGTCTGCACGCAACCCCGGTTCAGAAGAAGCAGGCCCTGCTCGACCGCCCACTCCTCCACCAACTCGCCCCGCACATCAGTTGTCGGGGAACACCATGCCGCAGACTTGGCATTGAAGTCCCCTAAAACGAGAACGGGACGAGGACGACTACGACTGACGACCGTGCCTAAATCTGAGATGATCACCTCGAGGTCAGCGAGAGATAGGCTGGGGGCGAAATACACCCCCGCGACCATAATATCGCCCCAAACTGCCGCAACATAGCCCCGCCCCCGGGTGACGGCTTCAAAGAGCGGGGTGTCCACGGCAGATCTCCTTACAAGCGCCACCGAGCCGCTAGTATCGCACACCCAGTCATCCCTGGGCGGCACAAAATACGGCTCGGCGACGACTGCCACATCGATGGACCACTGCGCCATGCTCTGGAGCAAGAGATCCTGAGCTCTGGCGCAGTGGTTTATGTTGCTTTGGAGGAGACATAGATGACCTGGGGCCATTATTGGGTATCCATTGTTGTCTCCTCCTCCCCAGTCCCCGGCGGATCTGCTGCCGCAACCGGTGGGTGAGCCGGTTGCGAGGAACCGGTTGCCTCCATCAATGTGTCCGTAGAAGCCGACGGATGAATCGGCTGTGTCTTGGCCCCGGAGTTCTTCTTTGTGGGCCTGGCGCAGGCCTTAGTCCCGGTCCGGTGATCGGCTGGCTTGCCGGATGCCGCACAGAGTACGCAGTGCGGCGCGGCTGTGCAAGAGCCAGCTTTGTGATCGGGTTGACCGCAGCGGAAGCACAGTCGGCTGCGGTCGACCCCCGCGGTGCACCGTACACCCACGTGTCCGGGCTCGAGACAACGATAGCACCGCAAGGGCTTGGGCGTCAAGAGCGTCACCTGCGCCGAGACCCATCCTACCAGCAGCCTTCTGCCCTCCTTAAGTTTGTTGGCCGTCGCTACGGGACAACTCACTTGCACTGTCCCGAGGCCAGAGACACCCCTACGGATTGTGCCCGCCTTGACTTGTTCTGGCGGGCAGTTGCCGGCCTTCGAGATGGCAGTGGCGACTTCCTCAGAGGTGACAGAGTCGTCCAGGCCCGAGATTCGCAAATCTGCACACTTAGTGGGCCTGGACACTCTGACGTCGTCAGTTCCGAGAGACGCCCTTAGCCTTTCGGCAAGGGCGTCTGCCTTGGGGGCACTTGTAGCCCCCGAAATCTCCAGAAGTCGGGCTCCGGTAGCCGTAGGCTTGCACCGGAGGCCCGTTATGCCGAGATCGCTCAATGATATTTCGGCTTTTGCCTTTGCGAGGATCCCGGCATATGTCTGACCGCGCTCCTCCGCCCCCGGCTGCAGCGTCAGAACCACAGCCGTTGATCGTGGGGCATGGAGTCGCGCAGCCTGTGCTTGGGCCGCCGTCTTCGCCTTTTGGGCATTGCGCCTGGCCTTGCGGCGCGCCTTTTTATTGTTTTGCTTGGCGCCCGCAGTTGTCCATTCCGCCTCCTTCTGAGAAGAGGCGGATTTCGGGTCGCCCTGGCTTATGGATTGTGTTGGCGGCTCTGTAGAGTTAGCCGCTACACCCGACTGGTTGTTTTTCTTCTTCTTCTTCTTTTTCTTTTTTTCCCCCTTCGCCCCGTCTTGAGACGAGCCTATGGGGGGTGTCTTGTCCGTTATAGCCGCAGCAGCCGCTTGTGCCTGTTGCTGTTGCTGCTGGGCACGAGGCGCTGCGGCTTTGGCCGCATAAGACGGCGCCGGTGCGCTGCGTTGGTCTGCAGCTAGGGGAGGGCGTAAGATCCTCCCCTCTATCACCGAGAATCGGGCGCTTAGGCTCGCCAGCTCCTGACGGACCAGGCGAACCAACTCCGACTCTGGTGGCGGCTGCTGCTGTGTCGGCTGCTGTGTCGGCTGTTGCTGTGGCTGCTGCTGCGGCTGTGGCAAGCCCAGCTCCTTCCGGAGGTGCTCGCGGCGGAAGGACGCCATCTCCGCCTTGAGCTCCTCGTACTCCTTGCGGAGTTCCGCCATTTGGGCCGCCAACTTAACATTTTGGGCCGTTAATAAAGCCGCCTCTTCGCTGGAGGTGCGGCTGAGTAGCACCTCGGCACTCTCCAGTATCGAGGCCGTAGCCTCTTTGAGTGCCTTCTGGCTTACGCCACTGAGGCCCTTCGATACGTTTTGGACCCTCTTGATGGCAGCCACGGCATCAACCAATCTTTGGTTGAGGTCGGAGGCAGGTAGGTCTTCCGCCTCGACGACCATGTCGGAGGCAACAGAAGACGACTCCGACAGGCGGGTGACCCTCCCTTCCGTCACCCTTTTTGTCAGAGCCGCAATCTGCCGCTCATCCTCCTCTTGTTTGTCGGCGTCGGCTGCAGCCTTCTTGGCAGCCGCAACCTCGCGCCTGGACAAGCCGATGCCAACGTACTTGCCCGTCGACACCGGCCTACCTCTCCCGCCTTTTTTGGCACCGACCTTGGCAGCCGGTACCGAAGCATCACTCAGGGCCGAATCCGACCCCGAGTCCGCACCACTACGAGGGCGCTTGCTCGGGCGCTTTGAGTTGGAACTCGCAGCGCTTGCGACGGTCATCAGACTCGACGCAGAGTCCGAGTCCGAGAGCGCACCTCCAGTCCTCTCCACAAGTACCCGAAGTACTTTCTCTCCTTCAACGTCTTTTGTTTTGGTTTTGTTTTTTATTTCATCCATATTATTCCCACGAGAATGGAAGCAATTATTGGGGTCCTTCGCGGGCAGTGGCTCCATACCCTTAAACGTAGCCCTATATACTGTTGGGGGCGGGAGGTACCAACAGGTGGGAGCGCTAACGACCGTTCTCCCAACGGCCATTCATCCCCTCGCCGCGCTCCCAAAACTTGGGATTGGGTGGTTTTTTATCTTAGAGGTGTCCTTCCTCTGGGCCAGGCGGTTGAGCCAAGCCCCCGGCGGCGGCATTAAACATGCCTCCGTCCGCTGTCCGGCCAACCCGACTCAGCGGACCCGCCGAAAGGTTTGCTCCTCGATGAACGAGGAGACAAACGAACGCCGCTTCGGTGCGCCTGCACCTCAGCGGCGGCGGCCGCGTTCTTGCCTGGTCGACGAGCGTCGACGGAGCAGGAGCGACCTCTCCCTGTGTCCCTCTTGGTAATGCCCCTCACCTGAACCTCAAAGCGAGATCCAGGATCGGGACACGCAAGCCCCACCACGACGACAACGTGGGGATCACTTCGGTGGGGAACCTAACCTAACCTTTTTTTTTTTTTTTTTTTTTTTTTTTTTTTTTTTTTTTTTTTTTTTTTTGTCGCTGAGAAATGACGTTACGCATCTCCGCTCGTCGGGGGACGACACGGAGTATGTGGGACTCCCTGCCAAGGTGGCAGTATACCCACTAAAACTCAGCGGTGTTCCCTCGTCGCCTTGATGGAGGGGTCATGGGAATCCGGCTCAGCCTTTGCGTCCACAACCCCCCCGGCGCATGCCCGCCTAACTGGCGAGCCCCGCATGTCCCCCCGGCTGGGGGGCTACGGGAATGGCCGGGAACACCTGGCCATTCCCGTCCGGCACTGGTGGAAGCCTGTGCAATACAGGCGAGGGTGCCCCCGCACCCGTCGCCTGCTGGCTTCCACCTGGGAGGAGTCGGAGGTGACTGTCATACTGACGTCGTCTTCGACCCCTCCTCCGCCTTCGGAGCGGCGCCGCGAGAGGGTCTTCCTCCCGCGCGCGCTCCGCCGCCTCCTTCTGGGACATGACGTGTTCGCAGAAGGAGGCGACTGCCGCCCAGGACCCCTCGTCCCTCAGCATGGCGTTGACCAGGCCGGGGAGCGAGAGGTCCGTTCCGATCGCCGCGGTGAGACTGCGGCGCGGCTCGGACCACGACGGGCACACCTCGAGAGTGTGCTGCGCCGTGTCCTCCGCCGCGCCACAGCCGTGACACGACGGCGTCTCCTCCCGCCCGATACGGTGCAGGTACGATCCAAAGCAACCGTGCCCGGACAGCACCTGCACCAGACGGAAGGAGAGGAACCCGTGCGACCGCTCGAGCCAGTCTCGCAGGACCGGCCCAATCGCGTCTAGGGTTCG
Source organism: Luperina testacea (assembly GCA_927399505.1). Taxonomy (NCBI): domain Eukaryota; kingdom Metazoa; phylum Arthropoda; class Insecta; order Lepidoptera; family Noctuidae; genus Luperina; species Luperina testacea. The sequence goes on along the minus strand of OV656775.1, from coordinate 18,213,133 downwards.
GCGGCCGAAGGCTGCGGCGGCGAGGTCCCGCGTCCAGTGGACGACTATGGCGTCCTTCGCCTCCCGCCGGACGGCCTCCCGCTCTTCGGGGGCGGGGCGTTCTCCTCTCGCCCTCCGCCCCGCCGTCCATTCATATACTCTGGCGAGCACCCACGCCTCGAGTTCCCAAGGCGGGGTGCCGGCCAGAGCGCATGCCGCCGAGAAGGCGACCGTGCGGTAGGCCCTCGCCACCCGCTGGGCTATGGCCCTTTGGGGGGCCCGCAATGCGGCGGCGTTCTCCCTCCTGTGGAGGGAGTCCTCCCAGATAGGGGCCCCGTAAAGGGCCATACTCCTCAAGATGCCGGCGTAAAGCTGCCGGCATCACGCGCTGGGCCCCCCCAAGTTGGGGAGCAGCCACGAGAGGGCGCCCGCAGTCTTCAGCAGGCGCGTCGACAGCCCGCTAAAGTGCGGGCCGAAGCGCCACCTGCTGTCGAGTACAAGGCCCAGATATTTCATCTGGGCCTTCACCTCGATTCGGACGCCCTCCACGAAGATGTGGGCGTCTGGTGGTTGGCGCTGCCGAGGCCTGTGGAAGAACACTGCCTCGGTCTTGTGCAGCGCCACCGTCAATCCTAGGCGGCGGATCCTCCCTGCGACCAAGGATCCGCCTGCCGAGGCCAAGTTCGCCGCTTCCCTGAAACTCTCCCCCCGGGCGGTGAGGAGAGTGTCATCGGCGTAGCAGATGACACTCGTGCCTCGGAGGAGAGTTCCCCGCAAGAGCCAGTCGTAGCCAACGTTCCAGAGGAGAGGTCCCACTACCGACCCCTGTGGAACGCCGGACTCGACTGCGTACCGCCGGACTTGGCCAGCCCTGTTCACGAGGACGATCGCCCGATCCTCCAGGTAGCTGGCCAGTAGACGCCGCATGTATAAAGGCACCCCGTGGAATCGGAGTGCCTCTAGGATGGTGCTGTGGGGAACAGAGTTGAAGGCGTTGGCTATGTCGAATGACACCGCCAACAATCCGTCCCCCCGCCTCCATCGCCTCCTTCACCTGGCCCTTAAGGCGGGCCAGCGCGTCCACTGTGGAACGCTCAGCCCGAAAACCGAACTGAGCGTCCGACAAGTCCGGCCCCACATTCCGCAGGTGGCTCTTTAGGCGGCCAGCGATTATCCCCTCGAACATTTTGCCGACCTCATCGAGCAGGACGATGGGTCGGTATGCCGAGGGCGAGTCTGCGGGGCGGCCTTCCTTGCGAAGGAGGCACAGCTGTCCCTCCTTCCACGGTTTCGGGAACCTCCCAGACGCAAGACATGCGCTAAAGAGGTCCCGAAACCGCTCCTCCATTTGAGTGGCGGCAATTGCCACCACCCTCGCCGGGACACCGTCGGGGCCCGGAGCCGTCTTCTTGGCGCGGATATGCACAATCGCCGCGCTGAGTTCCGACTCCGTGACAGGAGGGGCCTCCTCTTCCTCCTCGGCTGGCGGAGCTATCCCCCGCGGAGGATCCATCACTGGTGGGGTGAAGTTGTCCCTGCACGGGAACAGGGACTGAACCACCCCATCCAGGAATGAGGGCTCCAGGGTCTCGGCCACCGGGGGACCAAAGGGGCGCAGCTTGTTGCGCGCCGCCTTGTATGGCCTCCCGTAGGGATCTCTGTCGAGACCCTCCAGCATCTCCGCTCTCGCCGAGTCCCTGGCGGCGGCGATGGCCCGCTCGAGGACCAGTTTTGCCTCTATGTACACCTCATAGAGGTGGTCCTCGTGGGCGAGGTCTCGTCGACGCCGCCGCCGGCTCCGCGCATAGGCCCTTCTGGCCTCCACGCACGCCGCTCGAAGCCTCTCCAGCTCGGCCGACCACCAGTACACCGCCCTATTGGGCAGCGGTCGGCCGGCCCGAGGCATGCTAGAATTGCACACCTCGGTCAGAGACTCCCTCAGGTGTCCCGCCGCGATGTCTACGTCCAAGCCGGCGGAAGGCGGCGAAAGCCAGTCCTGGATAAACGCCGCCTCCGCCGCCGCCTCCCTGTCCAGGCGGGTGAGAGCCCACCGTGGAAACGCTGACCGCCCCGAGAGGGGCCGCGTCCCTCCGGGGCCACCGGTGGAGATGTCGAACCGCACGTAGCGGTGGTCCGACATGGTCTCCACCAAATCCACCCGCCAGTTCAGCACGCGCGCGGCCAGCGCAGAGGTGGCAAAAGTGACGTCCACTATCGAGCCACCCTGTCGCCGCACGCATGTCTGGACGTTCCCTCTGTTGAGGAGGGAGAGCCCAGAGGAGGCTGCCCACTGCTCCACTGCCCGCCCGCGATGGTCGGTGGCCGGGTTGCCCCAGGTCACCGACTTGGCATTCAGGTCTCCCAATACGGAGACCTGACGCGGCGCCGCCCTGCCGACCACGGCGGCCAGGACTCCAAGATAGTTCTCGAAGTCCCGGAGAGGGCGGTTTGGGGAGAAATAGACGCCCACGAGGGCTATCTCTCCCCACGCGGCGGCCACGTATCCCGGTCCCCTCTCTAATAGCGAGAGGGGAGGGGAGTCTGTGGAGGACCGCGCCGCTAGTGCCACCAAGCCGTCCTCGTCACCCAGCCAACTGCCGGGGATCGAGTAGGGCTCGGCGACCACCGCTACGTTCACCAACCACTCAGCCATGGCCTGCACCAGCAGGTCCTGGGCCGCTCTGCAGTGATTGGTGTTCGCCTGGAGGATGCGGTGATAGGAACCCACTATTCCGACATCGCACCCCCCTCCTCAGCCACCGCCGCTTGAGCTGGAGTAACAGCAGCGGCGACAGCGGTGGTGGCGGCAACAGGGCGAACCTGCACCGGCACTACGCCCTTCCTCGCGGGAGGCTGGCAACTCCTGCCCCCCATCCTGTGCCCCGCGGGGCGGCCGCTGGCAGCACACGCCGGGCAGTGTGGCGTGGCGACGCTGCAAGCGGCACTCCTGTGTCCCTCCTGTCCACACTGGAAGCAAGACTCTCCCCAGTCGAACTTGGAGGGACACGTAGATCGGGTGTGGCCCGGCGCGAAGCACTTGAAGCACCGCGCAGGCTTGTCCTCAAGTGGCCGGACCACGGCCGAGCTGAAGCCCACGAGCAGCCGTCCCTTGGTCGCCTTTAGGGCGGCCACCGCCGCGGCGACTGGGCACTCTACGCGGATTGCGCCCATGCCGCGGCGGCCGGGCCTGATGGCTCCCCCCTTCACGGCGCTGGCGCTGCAACCTCCCGCAGCAGCAACGGCCGCCACCACATCCTCTTTGGTGACCGAATCGTCCATATCGATCACCTCCAAGGATGCGGTCTTGACGGGTCTGGCGACCGTCGCCACATCCGCGATGGCCTCTTGCAACTTTGTTGCAAAGAGGTCCGCGTTTGCGCCGCGCTGCTCCCCCCCGAACTCAAAAATTCGGGCTCCGGCCTGGGTGCGGCGGCACGTGATATTGCCGATCCCCAGCCGAGAGGGATCCGCGTTAGCACGAGCCCGTCTTAGGACGGACTCGTACGTTTCGCCCCGCTCTGCGGCCTCCGGGGTGATGGTCACCACGACCGCCGCAGTTTTGGGAGGAACCAACTTCCTCCCGCCCGCCGAAGCCTTCTGGGCTGCCGAAGCAGTCGCAGCGGGCTTGGACTTTTTGGCCTTTCCCCCCCTGACCACTTCCGTCCACGCCTGGTTGGACGGGGTGGTGGAAGGGAGCATGGCGTCCTCCCGCTGCGTGTTCTGGGGGGCTGCCGGAGAGGCAGACGCTCCCTCCGCGCTTGTGGTGGGTGTTTGAGGGGCCACCGTGCTCCTCTTGCCCTTCCCCTTTCCCTTTCCCTTGCCCTTGGAGGGCTTCGGGGCCTGGGTCTGCGCACCCGGTTTCGGGTCTCCCGCAGGCTGCGCAGGTACAGGCACCGGCTCCGTCGGTGGCGGGCTCTTATCCGCCGCTAGCGGCGGGCGGAGCCGCTTTTCCGGCGGGAGCCGGTCCTCAATACCGGCGAAGCAGCCCCTGATGAAGGCCCTCTCCTCCATGACAACCCCGCGGATTATTTCCACGAGGTTGCCAGGAGGGGAGGAGCCTCCCTCTGCCGGACCAGGCGCAGGCGCAGGAGCAGGTTGGGCTTGCCGGGCCGTGGCCTCAGCCAGCTTCTGGTGCAGCTGGCTGACCTCCAGCTGCAGGCGATCCACCCTCGCCTGCAGCTGCCGCGTCTCCTCTGTGGCCGTGCGCTGCACCAGCTCGGTGACAATGCCGTGCAAGCTCACGGCCCGGCATTTGAGGGCCTTCTGGAAGGTCCCCTTGAGGTTCGAGGACTTGGAGGCGACCTCCAGTACCTCCTCCTTGTCCTGGAGTGCCATGCGCTCCAGCTCCGCCAGGGAGTGGTCGGCGTACAGCACATTGGATGTGCCATAGCCAGCCCTCGACCTGGCGGACCGCGCCTGCTGCTCCCTGGCAGCGACCTTCTCCTCAAAGTCCTGCTGCAGCTGCTCCCTCCTTGCCAGGCCTAACTGACGCTCGGCGTCCACCAGACCCACGTCGTGGGTCGGACTCGAAGCAGGAGTCGGAGCAGGAGTCGAAGCCTTTTTCGACTTCGGCCTCTTCCCCGACTTGCCCACAGACCCCGAGGAGCCTCCGGACCCGAGCCTCAGGTAGGCCCGCTTCCGCTGGAGGCGGTCGTTTTCGGCCGCCGACGTGTCCATGGCGGACTCGCCGGAGTCCGAAAACTCCGCCTGCAGGCTGGATAAGCTGGCCACAGATGGTGCGCGGCCAGCTTCGACGTGGCCCTTAGAAGGGCCGGAGGATTGGCCCTGGGAAGGGCCACTGTGTTGGCCCTGAGAAGGGCCGTTTGTATCGTCCCCGGAGGGACAATCTGTTAAAAAGCGCCCGGAGGCGTCTCGTCTTTGCTTTTTCGGCATACTTGCAGTCGTCCGCGTGTTGGCTGCAAGTCACAGCGCACTTTAGCCGCCGGTCTGCCACTCCGTTACGGTGGTCAGACACGGCGTTGCCCGGGGATCACGACGTGGACGTATGCGCTGTGGGGGGACCCCCAACCTAACCTTTTTTTTTTTTTTTTTTTTTCCTTTTTTTTTTTTTCACGTGGAGAAATGCTCATGCATACTACACTACCACGGGGAGATAGTGCAGTTATGTGGGACTCTAACCCACTAAAACTCCACGGTGTCCTCCTCTGCCGCTTACGGCGGGAACACGGGCACGCGTTAGCACTCATCCGTGAACCCGCCGCGGCCGTCCGTTACCGGACCCTCCTCTGGGGAGTGCTCCCCATCACCGGCGCACCAGAACACCTAGCACGCCGTGACCACCCCAGGGACCAAACCAGCACATGGGCGCCAGACGACCCCGTGTCTGGGCACCCTTGGTCCCCCCTGCGACGGGTCAGGACATTGGCCCCGCCGCCTGCCAATTTTCGGCTGCAGAGGATAGGGAGAGCGGCCAACGTAATACCGACACTCCTCTTCCCCTGCAGCCCCACCGCGTCCGCCATCGTACGGTGGCGACCCCGTCAAGGCCGCGGAAGGTAGGGAGAGCGGCGCACCGTAATACCGGCACTCCTCTCCCGCCGCGGCCTCCAACCCTCAACCGCGATGCCTCCGGTACGTACGACATCGCGGCCCGCCTCAGTTGCGATGTCGCCCAAGCGACACCGCAACCTACCTTTGGCCGCTACGTCGTCGGCTTGTCAGCAGAAGCCCTGACGAGCGGCCCCTCCTCGGGTTCCTCTTAGCTTCACCGTGGGTGTCCAAGCCACGGCTACTGAGCCCCCCCGCCTCGACAATGCGGGAACCCACCGGGGGGGACCCCCCCAACCTAACCTTTTTTTTTTTTTTTGAACCGGGGTGGAAAATCCTCATGGATGTCCGCCGCCCTGGGGCGGGCGGCGGGGTCTGTCAGACTCTTACTGACTAAAAACCACCCCGGGTGTTCCATCTCACACCTACGCCGGGGGTCGCGGGAACGTACGATCCTTCCGCAACCCCCGGCTGGTGCCGGCCCGCCGCAGCGGGCCCCGTCTGGTCGGGGGGGGGAGTGAGGTGTTTGACTCCCCCCGCGACGTCTAAGAGGGGCGCGCGTGGAACACATCGCGCGCCGCCACCTCGGGTCCTGATGTGTGGGGGGCGACGGACGTCCCCGAGTCCGTCGCCCCTGGACCCGTTTAGGGGGGCCGGAAGAGGGCGTTGTCCGCCCTCCGCCGACGCCCGGTGCGCCTGCTGCGGGCAGGGTGAGTGGACGAGATCTCCCTCTCCCTTTCCGCAGCCTCCTTCTGCGAGACGACTGTTTCACAGAAGGAAACCACCGCGTCCCAGGACTCCTCGCTGTCGACCATGGACTCGACCACGGCCGGCAGCGAGAGGTCACTGCCTACTTCTGAGATGAGGGCACGGCGCGGCTCCTCCCAAGCGGCACACTCTGCCAGCGTATGCCACGCCGTGTCCTCCCGGCAGTCGACGCAGTGGTGACACCGGGCGTCCGGCTCCCTGTTTATGCGACACAGGTACTTCCCGAAGCAACCGTGCCCCGAGAGCACCTGCGTCACCCGAAACGACAGGGAGCCGTGCCTCCTCCCGAGCCAGCGCTCGAGCACTGGCCGGACCGCCTCGATGGTACCGAGGCCGGCGGTAGGGCGCGAAAGCCTGTCCCGCCATTCCGCCACCAGGACCTCGCGAAGCTGAGACCGACGCAGCTCCATATGGCGCTGCGTCAGCCCCTCGCCCCGCGCCCGCGCTTCCTCGCGCCACCGGTACAGTGACGCGAGTACTTTCGCCTCCAGGTCCCAGGGCGGGGATCCGGCCAGTACACAAGCCGCCTCGTAGGAGATCGTGCGATACCCCCGGACGACTCTGACGGCCATAGCTCTCTGCGGCTTTCGCAGGACTGCGATGCTACCGGCCGTCAGGTCAGTCGCCCAGATCGGGGCCCCATACAGGGCCATGGATCGCACGATCCCCACGTAGAGCCGCCTACAGGCGGCGCTCGGGCCCCCCAGATTGGGAAGCAGCGTTGACAGCGCCCCAGCAGCGCCCAACAACTTGGGCGCCAGCCGCCGGAAGTGGGGGCCGAAATCCCACCGGCTGTCGAGCACCAATCCCAGGTACTTCATGGTGGACTCGACAGCGATCCGAGCCCCCCCGACCACCATGTGTGATCCGGGCGGCGGCGCCCGCCGGGGGCCATGAAACACCATGGCCTCCGACTTGTTGAGGGCCACCTCCAGGCCCAGGCGACGTATGCGGCTCACAACCTGTGACACCGCAGCCGTCGCCAGCAACGCTGCCTCCCTGTGCGAGCTCCCCCGGGCAGTGACCAGCGTGTCGTCAGCATAACACGTAAGGTCCACGCCCGGTTGGAGCTCGCCCCTCAACACCCAGTCGTACCCGATGTTCCACAGGAGCGGGCCCAAGACCGAGCCCTGTGGAACACCGCACGACATGCGGTGCTGGTGTCCGCCATCACGTCCCACGTAGGTGACACACCTCTCCGACAGATAAGCCCCAACGACGTGGCGGAGGTAGGGAGGCACCCGATGGTACCGCAGTGCCTCCCGAATACAACTCCAGGGCAGGGTGTTGAAGGCGTTGGAGATGTCCAAGGACACCGCCAACATCACCCCGCCCCGGGCCACTGCTTCCTCCGCCAGGACTCTCACTCGCGACACAGCGTGAATGGTAGAGCGCCCGTGCCGAAAGCCGAACTGGCTGCCGTCCAGATCCGGCCCCTCTCCGCACAAGTGGCCGACGAGGCGGGCAGCGATTATCCGCTCGAACAGCTTACCCACCTCGTCTAGCAGCACTATGGGCCGGTACGCGGACGGCGAGTCCGCAGGGCGCCCCGCCTTCCTGAGCAGGACCAGACGACCAGATTTCCACAAAGTGGGAAACTGGCCCCGCTCAAGGCACGCTGTGTAGAGTCCTCTCAGTTGGGGCTCAAGCTCCTTCAGAGCGAGGGCTAACACGCAGCCGTGGATCCCGTCGGGCCCCGGAGCCACGTTTTTGGCCCGGAGCCTCATCACGGCTGCCCCCATCTCTGCCTGTGTCACCTCTGGGACGCTGATGGCGTTCTCTTCGGTGGACTCTGCGGCCGTGGGCAATGCCATCGGCGGCGGAGTGTGCTCCGCTCTCGCCGGGAAGAGGGCTGCGACCACCTCCTCCAGCAGCTCGGGTTGGAGACTCTCCGTAAGCGGGGGCGCCGCGGCTCGAAGTTTCCCTCGAACCGCGCGATAAGGGCGCCCCCACGGATCCCCGTCTAGAGTCTCCAACATCTCCTCCCTGGCTCGCGACTTCGCCTCGCCGATGGCCAGCCACAGAGTCCTCTTCGCCGCGCGGTACACCTCATACAGCGCGGCTTCTTCGTCAGGGACCCGAAGACGTCTCCTCCGGTATCGGGTGTACTGGCGCCTGACCGCCACGCACGCGACGCGCAGCTGCGCGATCTCGGCGGTCCACCAGTACACCTGGCGCCTTGCTGACTGTGCGTGGACCCGGGGCATGGACGCGTCGCTGATTTGCGTCATCGCCCCGCGGAACCACAGCGCCTCCTGCTCGACGTCAACGGGTCCGTTCGTCGCCGACTCCCGGAACCAGGCCTGGACAATAGCGGCCTCCTCGAGAAGCTCCCTGTCGATGCGCTTACGCGCCCAGCGCGGACCGTCCGCACGCGGGGCCGGTAAACCGCGGCCGCCTGCGGTCTGGGCGGAGACGTCGAAACGGATGTACCGATGATCCGACAACGTCTCCACCTCCGCGGCGACACGCCAGTCGCGGACACGGCTCGCGACAGCGGGGCTAGCGAACGAGACGTCCACTATTGAACCGCCCCGCTGCCGCACGCACGTGTACTCCGTGCCCCGATTTAGGACGGTCAAGCCAGTCGTGACCGCCCACTCCTCCAGCACCTCGCCCCTGGCATCCGTCACCGGAGACCCCCACGCCGCAGATTTGGCGTTGAGATCCCCCAGCAACAGCACCGGGCGAGGGTGGAGTCGGCCCACGACGGCACCCAACTCGACAAGGAACCTCTCGAAGTCGGCGAGACTCTTGTTGGGCGAAAAATACGCCCCAACCGTGCCAATGCCGTCCACGAGGGCGGCCACCCAGCCGTGACCTCGGGACGGGTTGGCAAGAGCCCCGCCAATGATGGCCACCAAACCGTCCAGGTCTCCCACCCAGTTATCCCTGGGGGGGACAAAGTACGGTTCGGCGACCACAGCCACGCGAATCGACCACTCTGCCATGCTCTGGAGCAAGAGATCTTGAGCTCTGGCACAGTGGTTGATGTTGCCCTGGAGGAAATGGTACAGCGCCATTAGGCACAGTCCATCCCCTCCGCACCATTCCTAGGCCGGGAGTCGGCCGAAGGGAGACCAGGCTGAGGGGGGGGTAAAGAGCCCCCGGCAGCCTTGGCACCCCTTCTCTTCCCCTTTTGGGCAGGCCCGCCACAAGCCTTTCCGCCCGCTCTGTGCCCAGCGGGCCTCCCTGCAGCTGTACAGAGGCTGCAGTTTGGCTCCGCGGAGCACTGGGCCGCCTTGTGGCCGGCCTGACCGCAGCGATAGCACAGCTCGCTGCGGTCTACGCACGAGGTGCACCGTGCCCTGACATGCCCAATGTCAAGGCAACGGTAGCACCGCAAAGCCCTGGGTTGCAGCTGCCTCACCCTCGCCGCAACCCACCCCACCAACAGACGCCCAGCGTCGGCGACTTTGTTCGCCGCCGCCACCGGGCACCGCACCCAAATCGCGCCGAGCCCGGAGGCGTCGACGCGAATGTCCCCCGTCCGCACGTCCCCGGGCGGACATCCACCGGCCTTGGCGACGGCCGCCGCGACCTCAGCCGGAGTCGTCGAGTCGTCCAGGCCGTCGACGCGCAGTTCAGCGGTCTTCATCGGCCTGGACACCCGAACGTCCTCCGGGTTCAGGACCTCCCGCAGCTTGGCGGCCAGGACGTCCGCCTTTTCGCCGCTAGAGGCACCCGACACCTCCAGCAGTCGCGCCCCCGTAATCGCCGGCCTCATTCTGAGGCCGGACGGTATGCCCAGGTCGGGGAACGCGACCTTGGCTTTGGCCTCCATAAGGACCGCCTTATATGAGACGCCCCTTTCGACGGCTCCGGGCTGCAGCGTAATCACTACAGCCGCGGAGCGTGGGGCTCTGATCCTAGGCGGTCCCTTCTTAGATGCCGGTGCCGGTGCTCTAGCGGGTTCCGGTGGCGGCGGCGCCGTCTTCTTCTTCCTCTTGCGGCGGCCCCTCTTGACGACCGTCGTCCAGGTCTCCATGGTGGACCCGGGTCCGGTCGTCGAGGGTGCGGTCGCCGGGGGTGCGGTCGCCGAGGGTGTGGTCGCAGGAGGTGCGGTCGCTGGTGGTGCGGTCGGCGGGGGTGCAGACTTGCCCCCCACGGGCTTTCCGCGTCCTTCCGCGGGCTTTTGGGCCCCCTTGGGTTTGCCGGCTGTCGGGCCCAGCTTAGCGGGCTCCCCCTCCCTCTGCCCGTCAGCAGCGAGCGGCGGCCGGAGATTCTTCGCCGGGAGGAGCCTCGACTCTAGGCCCTGCAGCCGGGCATTCATCATGCCCCCACACTGCAGCATGCAGATGCGAACGATCTTCTCGATCTCCGCATCCGCATGCTGCGCAGGGGCAGGGACCAACGATGGGATCGACGGTGGCGGGGCACTGACGGGAGCGAAATCGGTAGCCGCAGGACGCCTCTGCTGCCATTCCGCCCTCTGCGCGGCAAGCTCCCGCTTGAGGTCCTCGAGCTCAGATTTGAGACGGCCATTCTCCTCCCACAGCTTCGCCGTCTCCTCCGAGCTCGTGCGATCAAGGAGGACCTCAACTGCCTCCCTGATGCCATCAGCCGCCTCTTTCAGGGCGCGGGTGAATGTGCCCTTCAGGCTGCCAGACTTAGTGGCAACCTTCAGGACGACGTCCACGCCGTCCAAAACTTGGCGGCTGAGCGCCACCGCCGACAGGCTTCCCCCGGCAGCCGCCTGAGCAGAGCGTCGCTCTCGGGCCAGTCGGGCCATTTCACCGACCTCGTCAGCCGCCACCACCTTCCGCTGAGCCCGCTTTGCGGCGTTCGCCTCCGCCTTATTGGACCCCAGCGAGATCAGCGAGGAGTCCTCGCTCAGGTACACTATCGAGGGCCCCGGGTCACTCTCTGCGCCCTCCGCCGGACGCTCTGCGGGAGCCGGTGTTGCGGGCCGAGAGATCGGCACGAAGCGACCCGCTCGGTCACGGCTCGGCAAACGAGCGGAGGCTCCGCTCGCCCGACCCCGCCCTCTCTGTGACGTTGTCACCTTGGGGGCCGACAGATTCTCCTCACTGGAGGAGAGGCCCATCGACCCCGAGTCCCTGCTTAGTGGGCGCTTCCTCCGAGATGTGGAGGTGCACCCCTGCAAGTTTTGGTCCTTTTCAGGACATGAGCCTCCTCGGCTCTTGTTGCCGTCCACGACGGCAAGCGGTTCGCTTGCGTCGCACAGGCGCTCCAGGCTAACCCGGAGCGCCTTTTCTTGCGAGGCAAGCGCAGGTTGACGAAGGTCGGCAGTGGTCTGCCGGCCCACGGGACTAATGTTGCCCCCCCCAGATACGAAGGGGCTGCCTTCCGAGGAAGGGCGGGATTGTCCCTCCTTGGGTAGGAGGGTACCCGCCTGGGGAATTGTTTTGGCACCAGTCTTTTTCATTTTTTTTTGTTCCTTTTTAAGGGTGAGGTCCCTTGTTCGCGCTAGCTTACCGGATGCCCTCCGGTCATACATCCCCTCGGCACGCTAGACCTTAGGATTGGGGTAATTTTTTATAGAGGTTGTCTTCCTCGCGGCCCGAGCCTCAGTGGCCCGGACCCCCGGTCCTGAACTCAGGATTACGGGGTGGCCGACGATTGGGCAGAACCAATCGCCGCCCCGGCGCGGGCGTCCCCACGCTGCCGCCGGATGCCGGACAGACGCAGCGCGGAAAATGGACACCCTCCACCACCCACGCCCTCGTGGGTACCGCGGCGCGAACCGCCCCTTCCCAGTCTACGCCCACTCGCATCCCTCTGTAAGCAGAGGAGGAGTGGACGTATGACCGTCCGTCTGTAGCCTGGTTCCCTTCACCGACAATCGAGGATGATCGGTGATTGGAACCATGACCTTCCCTCCCCCCAACCTAACCTAACCTAACCTTTTTTTTTTTTTTTTTTTTTTTTTTTTTTTCACGTGGAGAAATGCTCATGCATACTACACTACCACGGGGAGATAGTGCAGTTATGTGGGACTCTAACCCACTAAAACTCCACGGTGTCCTCCTCTGCCGCTTACGGCGGGAACACGGGCACGCGTTAGCACTCATCCGTGAACCCGCCGCGGCCGTCCGTTACCGGACCCTCCTCTGGGGAGTACTCCCCATCACCGGCGCACCAGAACACATAGCACGCCGTGACCACCCCAGGGACCAAACCAGCACATGGGCGCCAGACGACCCCGTGTCTGGGCACCCTTGGTCCCCCCTGCGACGGGTCAGGACATTGGCCCCGCCGCCTGCCAATTTTCGGCTGCAGAGGATAGGGAGAGCGGCCAACGCAATACCGACACTCCTCTTCCCCTGCAGCCCCACCGCGTCCGCCATCGAACGGTGGCGACCCCGTCAAGGCCGCGGAAGGTAGGGAGAGCGGCGCACCGTAATACCGGCACTCCTCTCCCGCCGCGGCCTCCAACCCTCAACCGCGATGCCTCCGGTACGTACGACATCGCGGCCCGCCTCAGTTGCGATGTCGCCCAAGCGACACCGCAACCTACCTTTGGCCGCTACGTCGTCGGCTTGTCAGCAGAAGCCCTGACGAGCGGCCCCTCCTCGGGTTCCTCTTAGCTTCACCGTGGGTGTCCAAGCCACGGCTACTGAGCCCCCCCGCCTCGACAATGCGGGAACCCACCGGGGGGGAACCTTTTTTTTTTTTTTTTTTTTGTTCTCGGGGGGAAAATCCTCATGGACATCCTCCGCCCTGGGGAAGGCGGAGGGGCGTGCCGGACTCTTACCGGCTAAAAACCACCCCGGTGTTCCCTTCCTGTACCTATTGTCGGGGGTACGGGTATCGCTTGCGCATTCGTCCGCGCCCCCGGCAGGTATTGGCCCGCCAGATGTTCGTAGGCGGGCCCCGTCACCCTCTGCGGATGCCACCCAGTGGCCGCAGGAACTCCCACTAAGAGGCGCGCGCGGAACACTACGCCGCCGCCTCGAGGCCTGTTTCTGATCGGGCAACAGACGCCCCTAGTCTGTCGCCCGCAGGCCGCGCCCTATGGTGGCCGGAGATCGTCCGCCACCCTGCGACGCCCGGTGCGTCTGCTGCGGGCCGGGAGAGAGGTAACAGCTTCTCTCTCCCTTTCCGCCGCCTCCTTTAGCGACATTACGTCTTCACAAAAGGAGGCGACGGCCGTCCAGCCGCTCTCGCTCCCGACCATGTATGAAATAACGGCCGGAAGCGAGAGGTCGCCCGCAGCATCGACTGCCGCGACCAGGTCACGGCGCTGTACTGCCCAAGCTGGGCACTCCTCCAACGTGTGCAGCGCCGTGTCCTCGCGGCAGCTGTCACAATGGTGACATTCGGGCGTCGGCTCCCGGCCTATCCGACACAGGTACTTCCCGAAACACCCATGTCCGGTAAGCACCTGCGTCAGCCGGAAGCTGAGGGCGCCGTGGCGTCTCTCCAGCCACTCCTTCATCACGGGTCTTACCGCCGCTATCGCGGCGTGCCCTGCCGAGGGTCGCGCAAGTCGCTGCTCCCATTCCGCCACTAGGACCTGGCGGAGCTCTGCCCTGCGCGCCTCAACTTGTCGAGGCACCAGGCGCTCGCCCCGCCCAACTGCTTCCTCGCGCCATTTATAGAGCGACGCGAGGAGATCCGCCTCTAGGTCCCACGGCGGGGATCCGGCTAGGAGGCTCGCCGCCTCGAAGGAGATCGTACGGTATCCCCTTATCACCCTGACGGCCATCGCTCTTTGCGGCCTTCGTAGCAAGGCGATGTTACGGGCCGTCAGGGCATCCGCCCACACTGGCGCGGCGTAAAGCGCCATGGACCGTACGATCCCTGTGTAGAGCCTCCGGCAGGAGGTATTTGGACCCCCCAAGTTGGGCAGCAAGCGCGAGAGCGCTGAAGCGGCGCCCAACAAGCGGGGCGCGAGCCGCTGGAAGTGCGGCCCGAAGCTCCACCGACTGTCGAGGACGAGTCCTAAATACTTCATCGTCGACTCGACAGCTATGGAGACCCCTCCTACCACGATGTTTGAACCCGGAGGTGGCTTATTCCTCGGCCCATGAAAACAGAGGGCCTCGGATTTGTGCAAGGCCACCTCCAGGCCCAACCGCCGGATCCTACCCACGACATGCGCGACCCCGGCCGTCGCCAGTATGGCCGCCTGCCGGTACGTCTTCCCACGGGCTGTCACGAGCGTGTCGTCGGCGTAGCATGTCACGCCGACTCCGTGGAGAAGAGCACCGCGCAGAGCCCAGTCGTACCCTATGTTCCACAGGGGTGGCCCCAATACCGACCCCTGTGGAACACCGCACGTCATCTCTCGCCGACCCCATCCTTCACGACCCGGGTAAACTACCGATCTCTCCGATAAATAGGCCCCGATAATGCGGCGGAGGTAACCTGGCACCCCGTGATACCGGAGTGCCTCTCTGATGGTATTCCAAGGCAAGGTGTTGAATGCGTTGGCGATGTCGAGCGACACCGCCAAGACCACCTCGCCCCGGGCGACTGCCTCCTCCGCCAGGACCCTTACGCGCATGATTGCGTCCACTGTGGAGCGCCCCTGACGGAAACCAAATTGGTTGTCCGCCAGGTCCGGCCCCTCGTTGGTCATGTGCCGGACGAGGCGGTCGGCGATGATTCGCTCGAAGATCTTACACACCTCGTCCAGAAGCACAATGGGCCGGTAGGCAGACGGTGAGTCTGCAGGGCGCCCCTCCTTCTTTAGCAGGACCAGCTTTCCGGTCTTCCACCGGCGTGGGAGCTGGCCCCGCTCCAAACATGCGCTTAAGAGTCCTTCTAGTCGGGGCCCGAGAGCCCTCAAGGCCAGGACCCATGCACGGCCTGGAATGCCGTCGGGCCCTGGGGCGGTGTTTTTTATGCGAGAAACCGCCACTCTCAACTCTACCCGGGTCACTTCGGGCACGTCGTCGTCGTCGTCTTCCGCGTTGGGCACATTCCAAGGCGGAACCATAGCCGGTGGCGTATGCTCTGGTCGTGAGGGAAACAAAGCATTCACCACGTCCTCCAATAACTGTGGCTGAAGACTCTGGGACAGTGGGGGGGCCCACTGGCGCATCTTGCCCCTCACCATACGGTAGGGGCGTCCCCACGGATCTCGGTCCAGAGTCTCCAGCAGCTCTTCACGGGCCAATGACTTTGCCCTCACGATGGCTAATTGGAGAGCGCTCTTCGCCTCCCTGTAGCTCTGGTATAGTTCCGCCTCGATGGCCACCGCTGACGGAGAGCGGCGGCGTCTTCTTCGGCACCTGGCATACTGGCGTCTCCTCTCAACGCATTCGATGCGCAAGTGCGCAATTTGCTGCGACCACCAGTACACCTGGCGCCTGGATGGTACCGGCCGGACTCGGGGCATCGCAGCGTCGCAGATTTGCGACATGCTCTCCCGGAACCACTCCGCCTCCTCATCGATGTCGACAGGCCTGTCGGGAGCATCCAACCAGGCCTGCACGATAGAGGCCTCCAGGAGAGCCTCCCTGTCCAGCCGCTTCGTTGCCCAACGCGGACCGTCTCCAACGCCCACCGGGGCTGCTTGGACCGGCCCGACCGAGGTGTGGGTGGAGACACTGAATCGGATATATCTGTGATCAGACAGCGTCTCCACGTCCTCCACTACGTGCCAGCCATGGACACGGCGCGCGAGAGCGGGGCTAGCGAACGTGAGGTCCACTATTGACCCGCCCCACTGTCGCACGCATGTCTGCACGCAACCCCGGTTCAGAAGAAGCAGGCCCTGCTCGACCGCCCACTCCTCCACCAACTCGCCCCGCACATCAATTGTCGGGGAACCCCATGCCGCAGACTTGGCATTGAAGTCCCCCAAAACGAGAACGGGACGAGGACGACTACGACTGACGACCGTGCCCAAATCTGAGATGACCACCTCGAGGTCAGCGAGAGATAGGCTGGGGGCGAAATACACCCCCGCGACCATAATATCGCCCCAAACTGCCGCAACATAGCCCCGCCCCCGGGTGACGGCTTCAAAGAGCGGGGTGTCCACGGCAGATCTCCTTACAAGCGCCACCGAGCCGCTAGTATCGCACACCCAGTCATCCCTGGGCGGCACAAAATACGGCTCGGCGACGACTGCCACATCGATGGACCACTGCGCCATGCTCTGGAGCAAGAGATCCTGAGCTCTGGCGCAGTGGTTTATGTTGCTTTGGAGGAGACATAGATGACCTGGGGCCATTATTGGGTATCCATTGTTGTCTCCTCCTCCCCAGTCCCCGGCGGATCTGCTGCCGCAACCGGTGGGTGAGCCGGTTGCGAGGAACCGGTTGCCTCCATCAATGTGTCCGTAGAAGCCGACGGATGAATCGGCTGTGTCTTGGCCCCGGAGTTCTTCTTTGTGGGCCTGGCGCAGGCCTTAGTCCCGGTCCGGTGATCGGCTGGCTTGCCGGATGCCGCACAGAGTACGCAGTGCGGCGCGGCTGTGCAAGAGCCAGCTTTGTGATCGGGTTGACCGCAGCGGAAGCACAGTCGGCTGCGGTCGACCCCCGCGGTGCACCGTACACCCACGTGTCCGGGCTCGAGACAACGATAGCACCGCAAGGGCTTGGGCGTCAAGAGCGTCACCTGCGCCGAGACCCATCCTACCAGCAGCCTTCTGCCCTCCTTAAGTTTGTTGGCCGCCGCTACGGGACAACTCACTTGCACTGTCCCGAGGCCAGAGACACCCCTACGGATTGTGCCCGCCTTGACTTGTTCTGGCGGGCAGTTGCCGGCCTTCGAGATGGCAGTGGCGACTTCCTCAGAGGTGACAGAGTCGTCCAGGCCCGAGATTCGCAAATCTGCACACTTAGTGGGCCTGGACACTCTGACGTCGTCAGTTCCGAGAGACGCCCTTAGCCTTTCGGCAAGGGCGTCTGCCTTGGGGGCACTTGTAGCCCCCGAAATCTCCAGAAGTCGGGCTCCGGTAGCCGTAGGCTTGCACCGGAGGCCCGTTATGCCGAGATCACTCAATGATATTTCGGCTTTTGCCTTTGCGAGGATCCCGGCATATGTCTGACCGCGCTCCTCCGCCCCCGGCTGCAGCGTCAGAACCACAGCCGTTGATCGTGGGGCACGGAGTCGCGCAGCCTGTGCTTGGGCCGCCGTCTTCGCCTTTTGGGCATTGCGCCTGGCCTTGCGGCGCGCCTTTTTATTGTTTTGCTTGGCGCCCGCAGTTGTCCATTCCGCCTCCTTCTGAGAAGAGGCGGATTTCGGGTCGCCCTGGCTTATGGATTGTGTTGGCGGCTCTGTAGAGTTAGCCGCTACACCCGACTGGTTGTTTTTCTTCTTCTTCTTCTTTTTCTTTTTTTCCCCCTTCGCCCCGTCTTGAGACGAGCCTATGGGGGGTGTCTTGTCCGTTATAGCCGCAGCAGCCGCTTGTGCCTGTTGCTGTTGCTGCTGGGCACGAGGCGCTGCGGCTTTGGCCGCATAAGACGGCGCCGGTGCGCTGCGTTGGTCTGCAGCTAGGGGAGGGCGTAAGATCCTCCCCTCTAACACCGAGAATCGGGCGCTTAGGCTCGCCAGCTCCTGACGGACCAGGCGAACCAGCTCCGACTCTGGTGGCGGCTGCTGCTGTGTCGGCTGCTGTGTCGGCTGCTGCTGTGGCTGCTGCTGCGGCTGTGGCAAGCCCAACTCCTTCCGGAGGTGCTCGCGGCGGAAGGACGCCATCTCCGCCTTGAGCTCCTCGTACTCCTTGCGGAGTTCCGCCATTTGGGCCGCCAACTTAACATTTTGGGCCGTTAATAAAGCCGCCTCTTCGCTGGAGGTGCGGCTGAGTAGCACCTCGGCACTCTCCAGTATCGAGGCCGTAGCCTCTTTGAGTGCCTTCTGGCTTACGCCACTGAGGCCCTTCGATACCTTTTGGACCCTCTTGATGGCAGCCACGGCATCAACCAATCTTTGGTTGAGGTCGGAAGCAGGTAGGTCTTCCGCCTCGACGACCATGTCAGAGGCAGCAGAAGACGACTCCGACAGGCGGGTGACCCTCCCTTCCGTCACCCTTTTTGTCAGAGCCGCAATCTGCCGCTCATCCTCCGCTTGTTTGTCGGCGTCGGCTGCAGCCTTCTTGGCAGCCGCAACCTCGCGCCTGGACAAGCCGATGCCAACGTACTTGCCCGTCGACACCGGCCTACCTCTCCCGCCTTTTTTGGCACCGACCTTGGCAGCCGGTACCGAAGCATCACTCAGGGCCGAATCCGACCCCGAGTCCGCACCACTACGAGGGCGCTTGCTCGGGCGCTTTGAGTTGGAACTCGCAGCGCTTGCGACGGTCATCAGACTCGACGCAGAGTCCGAGTCCGAGAGCGCACCTCCAATCCTCTCCACAAGTACACGAAGTACTTTTTCTCCTTCAACGTCTTTTGTTTTGGTTTTATTTAAATTTTCATCCATTTTATTCCCACGAGAATGGAAGCAATTATTGGGGTCCTTCGCGGGCAGTGGCTCCATACCCTTAAACGTAGCCCTATATACTGTTGGGGGCGGGAGGTACCAACAGGTGGGAGCGCTAACGACCGTTCTCCCAACGGCCATTCATCCCCTCGCCGCGCTCCCAAAACTTGGGATTGGGTGGTTTTTTATCTTAGAGGTGTCCTTCCTCTGGGCCAGGCGGTTAAGCCAAGCCCCCGGCGGCGGCATTAAACATGCCTCCGTCCGCTGTCCGGCCAACCCGACTCAGCGGACCCGCCGAAAGGTTTGCTCCTCGATGAACGAGGAGACAAACGAACGCCGCTTCGGTGCGCCTGCACCTCAGCGGCGGCGGCCGCGTTCTTGCCAGGTCGACGAGCGTCGACGGAGCAGGAGCGACCTCTCCCTGTGTCCCTCTTGGTAATGCCCCTCACCTGAACCTCAAAGCGAGATCCAGGATCGGGACACGCAAGCCCCACCACGACGACAACGTGGGGATCACTTCGGTGGGGAACCTTTTTTTTTTTTTTTTCCACGTGGAGAAATGCTCATGCATACTACACTACCACGGGGAGATAGTGCAGTTATGTGGGACTCTAACCCACTAAAACTCCACGGTGTCCTCCTCTGCCGCTTACGGCGGGAACACGGGCACGCGTTAGCACTCATCCGTGAACCCGCCGCGGCCGTCCGTTACCGGACCCTCCTCTGGGGAGTACTCCCCATCACCGGCGCACCAGAACACATAGCACGCCGTGACCACCCCAGGGACCAAACCAGCACATGGGCGCCAGACGACCCCGTGTCTGGGCACCCTTGGTCCCCCCTGCGACGGGTCAGGACATTGGCCCCGCCGCCTGCCAATTTTCGGCTGCAGAGGATAGGGAGAGCGGCCAACGCAATACCGACACTCCTCTTCCCCTGCAGCCCCACCGCGTCCGCCATCGAACGGTGGCGACCCCGTCAAGGCCGCGGAAGGTAGGGAGAGCGGCGCACCGTAATACCGGCACTCCTCTCCCGCCGCGGCCTCCAATCCTCAACCGCGATGCCTTCGGTACGTACGACATCGCGGCCCGCCTCAGTTGCGATGTCGCCCAAGCGACACCGCAACCTACCTTTGGCCGCTACGTCGTCGGCTTGTCAGCAGAAGCCCTGACGAGCGGCCCCTCCTCGGGTTCCTCTTAGCTTCACCGTGGGTGTCCAAGCCACGGCTACTGAGCCCCCCCGCCTCGACAATGCGGGAACCCACCGGGGGGGTCGGTGGGGAACCTAACCTTTTTTTTTTTTTTTTTTTTTTTTTTTGATCCGGGGTGGAAAATCCTCATGGATGTCCGCCGCCCTGGGGCGGGCGGCGGGGTCTGTCAGACTCTTACTGACTAAAAACCACCCCGGGTGTTCCATCTCACACCTACGCCGGGGGTCGCGGGAACGTACGATCCTTCCGCAACCCCCGGCTGGTGCCGGCCCGCCGCAGCGGGCCCCGTCTGGTCAGGGGGGGGAGTGAGGTGTTTGACTCCCCCCGTGACGTCTAAGAGGGGCGCGCGTGGAACACATCGCGCCGCCACCTCGGGTCCTGATGTGTGGGGGGCGACGGACGTCCCCGAGTCCGTCGCCCCTGGACCCGTTTAGGGGGGCCGGAAGAGGGCGTTGTCCGCCCTCCGCCGACGCCCGGTGCGCCTGCTGCGGGCAGGGTGAGTGGACGAGATCTCCCTCTCCCTTTCCGCAGCCTCCTTCTGCGAGACGACCGTTTCGCAGAAGGAAACCACCGCGTCCCAGGACTCCTCGCTGTCGACCATGGACTCGACCACGGCCGGCAGCGAGAGGTCACTGCCTACTTCTGAGATGAGGGCACGGCGCGGCTCCTCCCAAGCGGCACACTCTGCCAGCGTATGCCACGCCGTGTCCTCCCGGCAGTCGACGCAGTGGTGACACCGGGCGTCCGGCTCCCTGTTTATGCGACACAGGTACTTCCCGAAGCAACCGTGCCCCGAGAGCACCTGCGTCACCCGAAACGACAGGGAGCCGTGCCTCCTCCCGAGCCAGCGCTCGAGCACTGGCCGGACCGCCTCGATGGTACCGAGGCCGGCGGTAGGGCGCGAAAGCCTGTCCCGCCATTCCGCCACCAGGACCTCGCGAAGCTGAGACCGACGCAGCTCCATATGGCGCTGCGTCAGCCCCTCGCCCCGCGCCCGCGCTTCCTCGCGCCACCGGTACAGTGACGCGAGTACTTTCGCCTCCAGGTCCCAGGGCGGGGATCCGGCCAGTACACAAGCCGCCTCGTAGGAGATCGTGCGATACCCCCGGACGACTCTGACGGCCATAGCTCTCTGCGGCTTTCGCAGGACTGCGATGCTACCGGCCGTCAGGTCAGTCGCCCAGATCGGGGCCCCATACAGGGCCATGGATCGCACGATCCCCACGTAGAGCCGCCTACAGGCGGCGCTCGGGCCCCCCAGATTGGGAAGCAACGTTGACAGCGCCCCAGCAGCGCCCAACAACTTGGGCGCCAGCCGCCGGAAGTGGGGGCCGAAATCCCACCGGCTGTCGAGCACCAATCCCAGGTACTTCATGGTGGACTCGACAGCGATCCGAGCCCCCCCGACCACCAAGTGTGATCCGGGCGGCGGCGCCCGCCGGGGGCCATGAAACACCATGGCCTCCGACTTGTTGAGGGCCACCTCCAGGCCCAGGCGACGTATGCGGCTCACCACCTGTGACACCGCAGCCGTCGCCAGCAACGCTGCCTCCCTGTGCGAGCTCCCCCGGGCAGTGACCAGCGTGTCGTCAGCATAACACGTAAGGTCCACGCCCGGTTGGAGCTCGCCCCTCAACACCCAGTCGTACCCGATGTTCCACAGGAGCGGGCCCAAGACCGAGCCCTGTGGAACACCGCACGACATGCGGTGCTGGTGTCCGCCATCACGTCCCACGTAGGTGACACACCTCTCCGACAGATAAGCCAACCTAACCTAACCTAACCTAACCTAACCAGTCTGGCTCTAACCGCCGCCCCGAACGCCACGGAAAAACCGCGCTCCGCAAGTTAAAATCAGTAAAAATAGTAAAAAGTATTCAAATATTATAGTGTTATACACCAAAACACGCGGAATCGCGAGGCGGTCACGGTAGTGAATCATAAATTTTTGTGATCAGTGCAGCCTAGTGGAAGTTATCACCGAAAAAGTGTAAATTCAGGAACGCTAAACTTAAAAAGTGAAATAACTCCAAATCTAAAGCGGCGACATAGTGTTTTTCTATCACCGTCAGGACAGCCCCCTTGAGACCCGCAATCCTGAGAAAAGTCCAGATTTTTTCCGCCCCGGGGCGCGGAAATATAAGGAAAACCATCACACCACGAGACGAGTTCCCGATTTAGGAGCACAAAGTTATCCCGGAGCACCATCCAGCGCCACTGACAACTCCCCGAGAGGGAGAAAGAGAAGAGGACCCTGGAGGTACTTTGAAATCCAATTTTACATTAAGGATTACCATTTTATAGACAATACAACTTGACGTGCGGTTGTGAAAGTGTTACAAAAATTTACTGACCTGAATAAATAAAAATCTTCAGTGAGGACCTAGTCTGAAACTTCTACAGAAGAGAGCTGGAACGTTCCCCAACCCATATCAGCAAAAACAAAAATTTTTGGACTATAACTTTACGATATTTTTAAATCTTAAGTGAGCAATAGAAAAATTTCCGCCCGCAAATAACCTGTTATTGTGGGGAAAAGAGAAAAAGAAAAAGTTACCATTTCTTATTTTTTAGTGTTTTTTGCTACTGGAACAACAGCCCCTGGTTAATGGTATGAGAATAGTGAAATTTTTTTGTAAATATAATAACTAGTTTGCCAGTTACAGCCGCTCCCAGATCGGGGTAATTTCCCCGATTCCAACTTGTTTTCAAGTCAAATGGTAGTGGCTGTAACTCCCAAACGGGAAGTCGTGGAGGGAAGACAATAAAAAACTATTAGTTTTCTACAGAGGGACTGTCTACCGAACTTTATCCCATCCATCTACGACTTTCCCGAAAAATTTACGGGGTAAATTATCGTAATTTTAAGGATTCTCCCACATTTGTTCTTTCTCCCCACAATTTACCCATTTTTTGATTTTCTGATTTTTCATGTCCTGTTAAATAATCAAATTTATTATACCACATAATAAATGTAAATATCTTGGTCCACCTTAATTTTAATATTAGTTAATAAAAAATTTTTTATTTTTAAAAATATTCTGTCATCAACCGGGACTCGAACAGTCGAACTTTTCAGTTAAATAAATTTTATTTATTTATTTATTTATTTATTATATATCCCCCCCCCACCGATTATTACAATTCTTTAACCCAGGCCTAACATTTTGTACCCCCGCCATACGTTACCCCAAAAAGTAGCTTCCCCCCCATTATCTCAGAAACGGCTGGGAATATCCAAATTTTGATCAAATTTTCCCCCCCCCTATAACCCCGCTCTCATCCTGAACATACACTCGTATAAGACCCCTAAACCCCCCTTTTTGACCCCCCCCATTATCGACCCCAAAAAATTTACCTAGTACATTTAATTAATCATAATACACCATATCCCCATACAGCACTTGCAATTACGACAAAATCGCGCGCGATTATATTGCGTGTTGCGCCTAATTACTTCTTCTTCCCCCCCCCTCCCCCCGCCTCTAACGATACCCCGTAACACCTTGGGATTCCTGGGATCCTCAGAACTTTCTTTGATCTCCCTACTGGCGGCCCCCTGTAACATCCCTAAATCCTTTAAATATCTATCTAAACCCCCCCTTAACCATTCACGTTACCTCACCCCCCCGAGCCATAACTTCGGAGCCAAAAGTCAGAGACCCACCGAGTTTGGGGTCTCCGAAATCAAGAGGAAAAGACCTCTCTTCTGGCTCCGGAGAAATCACGGGAAAACGATTCCTCGTTTATTTATTCTATTTATTTAATATAATAATATATATATTTACTCCTTTGGTGCTGTAGTGTGACTTGCGGGTGTGGTGCTAGCAGTCCCGGTATAGTGTAGTATAGTATAGTTTCAGTAGATTATATAACAAAAGACTTTTATAGTAAGTCTGCCATAGCTTTTAGGACACGTGCGGTTTCGCTTTTTGAAACTTGCACTTTATTTTATTTTGCTTATTTGCGTTAAT
The DNA here is from genome assembly GCA_927399505.1 of Luperina testacea. NCBI lineage: Eukaryota > Metazoa > Arthropoda > Insecta > Lepidoptera > Noctuidae > Luperina > Luperina testacea. The sequence continues at coordinate 18,189,352 of OV656775.1, read as the reverse complement.
TGCCATACCCTGACAAATAACCATAGGTTAAGAAATCTTGACTAAAGGTCTGGGACCTGATAAATCGTGTTGTTTTTGATAGTAGTTTTTCTTTTAGATAAGTTTACTTTGTCTAATTTTGTTTCTATTTTTAGTAGCTTTATTGAGCAATAACATCCAAGACAAGACTCAATAGTTAATATTGACACAACGATCCTGCGTCTCAAGTATAGGGTTGTTTTTACTGTTTTATTGTCTTACTATTCTATTGGGATTCCTCTGTGTATTTCCCCCCTCTACAGGGAAACAGAAGTATCACCAGTGTCCTCGATTGGCCCACTTATGAACTTGACCTTTACGCATAGCACCGCTATGATTCATACACCGGCCAAAAAGAATGCGAGTTCGACGAGCTCCAGGGGCTCGCCGCACTCGACGGAGAAGGCTGGACCTTCGCTTCCCAGTGTGAGGCAAAGCATCGGTGAACGGGAGGCCGGAAAAGCGGAGCCCCATGACAAGCCCTCGGTGCACCTTAAACGTGACGCCGCTCCGAATACCTCCCCGCAAACCGCCAGTGCACTGGAGACTCGTCGCGCCCCGCTGGACACTGTAATACAGCCAAAGAAATCTAACCCTGTCTATCCAAACATCACGGCGGAGGCGAGAGCCTGTCTGTACAAAGCAAAGCTCCACCTCAATAACTCGCGAAATCTCAAGGGTGAGATTAAAACGGAGGTCACAGCGGCGATAGAGCGATTATTCCAGTTGGTCAAAGAGGCGGATAAAGGAAAAGGCGGACAAAACCAACAGAAGGTTGCAGAAGGTCAGAAGGCCGAAGAAAAAAGGGAAGACCCGGAGAGTATCACTTGGTTGCGCTCCGCACTAGAAGAGCAAGCTCAAATAGTGAAGGAGGGCAACCGAATGATCAAGCAGCTACAGGTGACAATTCAGGAACAGAGAGAGGCACAGGAATCACGAGACAGAGAGCGACACAGTGACAGAGATATCATGAAGGAGATCCAGGCGCTCGGAGAGACCACCCGAGATATGGGAAAAATGGTCCACGAGATCAGGGACAGAGCTCCTACTTACGCGGAGACCCTGATCGCACCCCAAAACACCTGGGGTCAAAAACCGAAGCACTCTGTCATTGTGTCGTCCGATGTCACAATGGACACCAGCACGGAAGTGGTCGGAAGGGTAAAGCAGGTATTGGATGCGAAGAATAGTGGCCTACAGATCGAGAGGGTCCGAAAAGTCAAGGACAAGAGGGTTATCCTAAGCTTCAGTAGCAAAGAAGAGATGGCAAAACAACAGCCCAACTCAAAAACGATAAAAACCTGAAAGTGGAAGAGGCAAAAAATAGGAACCCACTTGTGATCATTAAGGACCTCTTGTCCTACAACACTGACGAGGACATCCTGACTGCCCTAAAGGTCCAGAACGCCCGCCTGCTGGAGGGCCTGACGGCCGAGGAGGCGACAGCCACTGTGAAATACCGGAGGAGGGCACGGAACTCGTTGGAGAGTCATGTCGTCCTACAGGTGACACCGAAGTTGTGGCAGAAGCTTACCGCGGCTGGCAGAGTCTTCATTGACCTGCAGTGCGTTAGAGTCCAGGACCAAACGCCTCTAATACAATGCACAAGGTGCTTGGCGTACGGGCATGGCCGTAAGCTGTGTACGGAGACTGTGGATCTGTGCAACTATTGCGGGGGGCCACATCTCAGGGCTGAATGTGCCGAGCTGGCGGCGGGCGATAGGCCGACGTGTAAGAACTGTGTCAAGGAAAAACATGACGACACTGGACATACGGTCTATAGCCTTGACTGCCCCGTGCGCAGGAAGTGGGATGCATTAGCGCGATCCGCAATAGCGTATTGCTAAGGTGGTCCCGGAAGTTACACGAACGACAGCTACTCAGATATACACCACAGTGCAAGTCAACCTCCAACGCAAACAACTGGCGACTAACGAGCTTATGCTCGAGGCCCAAAAGCGCAAAATAGCCATCGCACTGGTCCAGGAGCCGTATGTGGGTAGCATAAAGGCAATGAAGTCGTACGGGGGGGCAAGGGTCTATCAGAACTCGGACGGCAGTGGGGGAACTGTTAAGGCGGCGATAGTCGTGTTCAATCACGACATCGACGTCATACAGTGCCCCAGATTCACCACCAACAACATCGTGGTGGTGATGCTACGAACGAGCGCATGGGAGATGCTCGCCGTCTCGTACTACTTTGAGCCTGATATACCCATTGGGCCATACCTGAACCACTTAACAGCCATGATGAAGGAGCTAAAGCCCAGGAAAGCCATAATTGGAGGAGACGCTAATGCTAAAAGTGTGTGGTGGGGAAGCACTACCATCGATGATAGAGGCGACGAGCTGGTAGGAATGATTGGGGAGCTGGATCTTCAGGTACTCAACTGCGGGAACAAACCCACCTTCGATACCATCAGAGGAGGACGTAGACTAACTAGCTACGTTGACGTGACGCTATGTACAGAGGACCTTCTTGACCTGGTGGAGGAATGGATGGTTGCTGAAGACTTAACGAGCTCGGACCACAATGGCATAATAATAAAAATTAAATTAAAAAAAGGGAAGGGTTTCAACATTAAAAGAACGACCAGGAAATATAACACGAAAAAAGCTAATTGGGAACTTTTTAATGAAAAAATGGACCAATTAAAAATAGAAAATAGAATTAATACAGCACAGATACAGCAGATAAATAATAAGGAACATTTAGATTATAAAATTGGAAAATACATAACAGTAATAACAGAAGCTTGTAATGAAGCAATACCTAAGAAAAAACAAAACCATACACTTACCATGCCGTGGTGGTCCGAAGAACTCGAAGCAATGAAGCACAATGTCGCCACCAGGAAGAGAAGGATCCGGTGCGCCGCGCCGTCGCGTAGAGAGGGTGTGGTCGCGTTGTACCTGAAAGAAAAAGAGAAATATGAACTAGAGGTTAAAAAACGCTCCACAGAGAGCTGGAAACAGTTTTGCCAGAAACAGGACAGGGAAGGGGTCTGGGAAGGGATTTATAGGGTGATCAAGAATACTGCCAAACGCCACGAAGACGTTCCACTGGTGAAGGATGGCCATCAGCTGGACCAAAAGGAGTCAGCCAGCACTTTGGCGCATACATTTTTCCCGGAGGACCTTGAATGTGATGATGGCCCAGACCACCGGCAGACCAGAGTCCTTGCAGCAAACGCAAATAACTGGGTGCATGGTGAGATACATGACCCAGCATTTACGGTTGAGGAACTCCGGGCCGCGACGGAGAGTTTTAATCCAAAAAAGGCTCCGGGAATAGATGGACTTACCGCAGACATTTGCAGCCAGGTTGTCTCCAAAAATTTGGAACTTAACCTGGCGCTCATGAACAAGTGCCAGGAACTCGGCCACTTCCCAACTCCTTGGAAAGAGGCAACGGTGGTGGTCCTGCGAAAGCCTGGCAAGGACGATTACACAAACCCAAAGTCCTACAGGCCCATTGGCCTGTTACCGGTCATGGGGAAGATTCTAGAGAAAATGATAGTCGGGAGATTAAAATGGCACCTGCTCCCGAGATTAAGCCCTCGACAATACGGCTTCATACCCCAGAGAAGCACCGAGGACTCCCTCTATGACATGATACAACATATAAACGGAAAAATCATTGATAAGAAACTGGTAACCGTAATATCATTGGACATAGAGGGAGCCTTCGATAGCGCCTGGTGGCCCGCAATCAGGATTAGACTTGCCGAAGAAGAGTGTCCGGTTAATCTCCGACGACTCATGGACAGCTACCTAAAAGACCGTAAGGTCCGAGTTAGGTACGCCGGAGAAGAGTACATAAAGGACACTCAAAAAGGATGTGTGCAGGGATCAATTAGTGGGCCGATTCTCTGGAATCTTCTCCTTGATCCACTTCTCAAGGGACTCGAAAGCCGGGGCGACTATTGCCAGGCTTTCGCGGATGACGTAGTGTTGGTATTTGCAGCCGATACAGCGCTAGAGGTAGAGGGAAGGGCCAATGCCGCACTCGCGTATGTACAGGCGTGGGGTGATAGAAACAAATTGAAATTTGCGCCACACAAGACCCACGCAATGGTGCTCACCAAAAAGTTAAAATTTGATACCCCACGACTGAGCATGGGCGGGATCGACATTGGTCTGTCTAGCGAGATGAAGATCCTGGGGCTCACCATTGACAACAAGCTGACTTTTAACAGCCACGTGGCCAACACATGTAAGAAGGTGGTAAACATTTATAAACAGCTTTCACGAGCCGCCAGGATCAGTTGGGGCCTCCACCCTGAAATAATCAGGATAATATACATGGCCACGGTGGAGCCCATCGTTACCTATGCAGCCGGCGCCTGGGCTAAAGCAGCAAACAAGATCGGGATTATAAAGCAACTGAATGCAGTGCAGAGGGGCTTTGCGCAGAAGCTGTGTGGAGCGTACAGAACCGTCTCACTAAACTCTGCGCTGATGCTGGCTGGAATACTGCCACTCGATATCCGGATCCGGGAAGCGGCATCGTTGTATGAGGCTAAGAGGGGAGTACCCCAGCCAGCACTAGCAGACAGAGAGGTTGAGCGCAGACTGCCTTTCGCCGAAACCCAGCATCCGGCAAGACATATGCGCCTGGACTTCGTTAGTCTGGTAGACCAGGAGAATTTGTAACATTATATTATATTTCAATGTCAATCCACTGGTATACATTTCATTCCTGTCGATTCTGGGTTTTTGGTCCATACATTTTTGGACATGTCCTTTATTTTTTCTGGTATTATTCATACACACAGTACAATAAACAACTATTATTAATAATAAAATAAAACGAACGGTTTCATGCCAGCCACATTTCCAAAACTTAAAAATATTGACTGTACAGTGCGCTTCATAATAAACGAACCCCCATTGGTAACGACATCGAACCTATTTAAGTTTTTGGTAACGTAACGTAAATGGCGTGTTGGTCTAGTGGTTTACACTGCGGCTTAGCAATGTGATGCTCTCGAGTTCAAATCCGCGGCTTAGAAGGTTTGTTTTTTATTTATTAACTTCATTATTTTTTTTAGTTTCTTTAGTAGGTGATTTTCGTTTATTATTATTAAGAAATCAAATGGAGATTTGTAATAAAAGCTAGATATTTTGCATAAACAATATTCATTTATTTTTCTAATTACATTTCTAGGACTTCATGGAATCCACTTCCTGGTTGAATATACAGATTCCTGTCTGTGTTAAATTGGGGTTATTTACTTAGAATATTAACTAAACACAAAATAGATACCTTAGTTTGGCTTAGAACGTAGAACATTAGATAACGGTTCGTTTATAGATATTTCTTGAACCATAACTGCAATAATATTTATTTATTTAAAGTTGTGAAAACATAAATTTTTTATACTCTGTATGATCTTATCGGAAAAAAGCCTGGTTAAAAAATGAAATGTTGTCATTTGTGCCTGTGAATTACAGAGGAAGAACCAACATGCTAAACTATAACAGTATAACAATATACCTACATCTTTCCCTTTTATCACATTTTCTGATAATCCTTATTTAACACAATATTAGAAAAATATGTGAGGTCAGATATGAATCGTTAACACATTAATAAACAAAAGTAAAAATAAAGTTACAAAAGTAAAAATAAGTTTAGTTAGTTAGTTACTCTTGTAAACAAGAGTAACTGGATTGATAATAATAAAGGTTGATTATTTTTGATTAACTACGAGATAATGATCCCACTGATTATGGAATGATATTGGGAATTATTAACACTTGCTCATATATGTTCCAATGTAATTTTATCAAATAGGTAAGTTACACAGTCAATCTGCCGAGTTGCCTATTCATAACGGATAGGATGGCCGTCACTCTCTATCATTTCTTGAAGTCAGCATTTGAACGCATAGTTTTGAAGGGTGCCACTGAGTGAACTTTCACAATACATATTACGTTGTCGCTCCGATTCATTAGTGTAAGCAATCGGGCGAGGGCCTTGGTGATCACATTTCACATCACCCGTCGCTTGATAACTTTGTATCCATATACGAACTGTTTTTCTCTGTAATGAAAATAATAATATTAGAAATACATAAAAAAAAATCCAACTTGTAAGTAATAATGCAACATGATTGCAACAATAAATAGGTATGTGTAAGAATAACGTAAATCTTAAAATCTTACCGTTATGCTTATATCTCGTGCTATTTTCTTTATGTTTTGTTCCTTTTCCCACAGAACTACAATTTTAGCCTTCAATAAAGTTGTTAATCGAACCATACCATCGATTAATAGAATCAACTGGTCAAAAACTTAATAAATTGGATAATATTACGATGAAGATAATTACACACAAGCGAATCGGCACGAAAATGAAACCATTTTTTTTTTTATAATCTTTATTAAGGAGCTTGGTCAACATGACTAAGTCGCTCCGTAAGGCTATCTTATAATATTATATAAGCATCATTTTATACACATAATACAGTCCTTATGTGAATAACTATCTTCTACTAATACCAATCCGTACAAGTTTGTACAATAGCCTGGCTGTTTCTGACAAGGGGAATGCTAAAATATTATTGCACCTTCCCACCTCTCTAACATCAACACCAAAATGAATTACTAACTCAGCTCTAAGATCTTCGTTCCGGGCACACTCCACCAAAATGTGAAGAACGTCTTCCACTTTCCCACATTCTGTGCAGTTGGGGGAAGGAACTGTTTTCATTAGAAATGCGAACTTATTTAAAGGGATATGTCCAGAACGAAGTCTGAGAGCTGTCACAACCTCTCTTCTGCCAAAACAATAGGAATCGAACCATGGCGATTGCCATGGCTCTGATTGTATTGTCCTATACCAAATCCCCTTCTCCACAGATCTCTGATCAAAGTGTTCTTTCCAGTTTAAAAAAACAATGTTCGCGTATAAGTCTCATGCAATCTGTATAAATTTTAGCCTTCAATAAAGTTGTTAATCAAACCATACCATCGATTAATAGAATCAACTGGTCAAAAACTTAATAAATTGGATAATATTACGATGAAGATAATTACACACAAGCGAATCGGCACGAAAATGAAACCATTTGAAAAGTAAAAATACCCTCAATCACAGTTTAGTAAATAAGGCGAAGAAGTATACTAAATTCAACCTTAACTCGCAGTTCATACAGCAGTTAAGTTTCTGAAGTAATATGAGGGTAGTGCAACAATCGGAATCAACACATTCTATTCAACCAAACAAGAAATCTATGCTAATTTCAACCTTATGTTTTAGTTAATAGAGGAGTTGCGTATTGCATTTTGTAAAACAAGACGGTAAGGTGCTAGTATTAAATATAACACGGAAGTTGAAATTTAAACCTTAATATCTAGAAGATTAGACCGTTAATAACCTCGTTCGATAAAAGGAGTAATGCTATTCAAATTTTCGTTGAGGTTGATAACTGAGCCAATAGCCTAGTGGTATAAGGCACGGTCTAGTTGATCGGCTGGCGCCTGGTGAAGCAGGTTTGTATCTTAATCGCACGCAGTGTCTTTTTGTAAGTTATTCTTGGTATCTATACAGTTCGGCCAGAAGGAAGCCGATAAAATACCATATAAAATTATTAAATACTTGCAAATATTATTTGAGGCGGATCGGTGGATGCACGCGGGCAGAAATGGGTGCGGCGGCGGGGGAGGGGCAGCTGCTCAAGGCACACGTGACACGCGGGCCCGAGCGTGCTCGGGCGATAATCTTTAAGTCTTGGTAGGGTTCGTTTTCTCTGCGGCTGACTGTACCATCACTTTATGTCTATGAAACCTGTATCTTTGTAAAAACAACATGACTTTATATGAATAGGTATGTGAAAAGTCAACGGCGCGGCGCTTAAAAAAGTCGCACCCGTTATGCACTAAAACCAAGTTTCTCTACACTAATATATTTGCAATGGCTCCAAAACTTTATAACAAATTACATGATCAAATTGTATCAAGTAACAATATGAATGAGTTTAAACGTAAGCTTTTTAAATTATTGAATGACAAGGCGTATTATTCTGTTAATGAATATCTTAATGACAAATTAAAATAATAGTTGTGTAACTGTAAGTATATCTCTCTATAATTAAAATGTTGCTTTTGTAAGATAATGATAATATGTATTGACATTTCTATTGCATTTATTATTGTAGGTATACGAAATTGTGACTAATTACCTATTTGTTTATGTGCCGTTTTTGATTTTTATTGACATATTATATTAACTATTGCATGAAATTGTGACATCTACTTACTTTATTGACTTTATTAAATTTTGTTATTTGATATTTTGTATGCCTTTTAGCGGGACATAGCATGGACCAACATTTTTTTTTGTATAACATCTGTATGTACCCTATGTTCACAAAATGAATAAATGAAATGAAATGAAAAACCACGTCTGTACTTTGAATTATACAAACTAACAAAACAAAACACACATGCCCCGAGGTTTTAACACAAGCGTAGCTACCGTATAATGATTCATGAACCGCCTATAACTACCTATTTCACTCGTGTCTATCACTTTCCTTTACTCTATTCACTTTATTTATTAATCCAGACATCTTTTTTTTCGGGAGATAAAAGCAAATACTCATCCATTAAAAAGACACACATTATGTAGCTACCTCAGTTTCCAGGTAATCTAAAAAAGTTATCCCTGGATGCGTTATTGACGAATTCATGCAAACAAAAACAGCACAATATAGCCTACTCGTCATATTAAATATGTACTTGAACTTATTGACGTGACAACGTTTAATAAATCGATGAAGCTGGCTGCACACACGAAAAAACATGACTCATGTAGCGTTACCTCGCGGCCTTGCTCTGTAGCGTTGTAGCGCTCCATGGCGGCTTGAAGTGCAAGCGAGAGCGCCGAACGAGCGATGAGAGACAGATGATGTCGAACGCTGCCGAATCGGCCTCCGCGTTCGGCAATTTCATTAATGTTTTGTTATGACGTTGTCACGTTAAACTATCGTCCGTAAACCGACTATACAGACAACCGATTTTTTTTTTAGTGAAAAAATCGCGCGGTTATTGTTAAATAAAACAACACACCGTCCGTTCGTCACTGCGGCACAGTCGCGACTGTCTGCATGCCGAGCGCATTCCGAGGTCGTGGCGCGTAGGTATAGCTCGCGTTTCGTCCGTTTGTATGAAGTCGAAATACTGTATGATATTATTACCGTGACTTGACTTCGATGCACGTTACCGTAAAAGATTTTCACTGGGATACTACTTGAGTTCGATACACGGCAAAGGTATTTGTATTGTGTTGTTTCTGTATAAAGGGCTTACAGTAACCTAACCAAACGTAACCTCGGGGTGCCCTTCGCTCGCTCTTGCATCCTATGTCGCCTATTGCGTTCATTGCGTTCGGGTGCGTTAACGTCAAATCAAGTAGTACCGCAATACTAATTGAATCAGAATCCTAATTTTAGCAGTTTTCGGAGTATTGAAAATCGGAAGGCAAACAAATCGCATTTATGACTTTCGGTACAATAAATTTCGTTATTTTTAATAATAGACATTATAATTCTTAGGTAATAAGAAATTCGGACTTTTGAAAATCATCGAAATTCGGAATAAAACATTTCAGTATTTGGGTGTTCCGGGTTGACCTGACCGTTGTATACTGGTACCGTGGATGACTTCGCTGATAGCCTGGTGCGTCTGATTTATTTAGGTCGCGACGATTTCTTCTGCAGTATCCGTCGTCGAAGGTACAAAATATGTTGGGAGATTAATGAAAATATTCTTCGATAGCAGGCGTGTAATTACAGGTTTTGACTTAAAATTTTAGCGTATATCGTGTGCGTATTTGTCGAACGATTCCACGCGCGGCGCCTCGGTCATTCTAAGGACAGAGGCGCCGCGCGTGGTGGAATTCGGAACTACGACACGTATGATAACGATGCGTAGGCACACAATGAATAATGTATTAATGGAAAAAAAAAACTGTAACTAACAACATAGACAGCAACATCTCCTAAAATGATTAGTAATTCATATGTTTGTAAGATAAACTAAGTAGTTGATGGACAATCAGCTCTGAAAATCACGATTTTGAACCAAACAGTGCACGGACCGCGTATACACTCTTACCATGTTTTGAAAAACGAAAATTTTATCAGCCTAAGGTAATTTAGGAACAGTCACAGTGTAAAAGAGTTATTGATGTACTTACATCCTATTTTTTGATGGCATCAAGTACCTAGCTTATGTGATGACCGAGACCGACCGTAAACGGGAAGGTCTCCGCTGCCGGTATCGGAGAGCCGTCGAGTTGGGCTCGCTTGTTGGAAGGAGTGGTGGCTTATGGTGCATCACATGATGATTTTGGTTCGGTGACGGGCGTGATGGCACCGGAAGCTGCGCACAGGATCTCCGCTGCTGTCATAGCCAACTATATTCACACCGTTGTGAAGAAGAGAACAGTGTCAATAACGGGTAGGTGGTAACATGAGTTTACAAGATAGACAACCCTTTCATGAAACACCGAGCCCGAAGGCGCGAGACATGTGTGTTGGCCACATAGAGATATGATGGTTGGCTACGTGCATAATTTTCTAAATATAATCATTAAGTAATTAGCAGAGGATTAGTAAATATATAAGTAGTCTACGACATGATTGTGTGTGGTCCGAAATAAAGAAGTTATTATTATCCCCAGTTTGCCAGGATGGTGTCTATGAGTACCTACTTGGCAAACAAACTTACTCTTGAGAGACTGAAGCTTGGTGCTTCATAAAACGAAGAGAATGTTGATGCTAAACAATGCTTTTAATCTTGTTCAACCATGAACATACCATCATTACACGCGTCAACAACAGCATCACAGCGTCAGCATTAAGAGCGAATACATACGTTCTACGCGCCGGCAACACCAGCACACCGTCAGCACTAAGAGGTGGCCTACTGAGATCTTCGCTTCATCGGCTCGATACACACACGACACACATGTAAATAGGTATCAATGTGTATTGACCACAAAAATTGTATATAATTAAGTTTATTATTGTAATTAAACTAGTCATCAAGCTGGAGTCGAGTGTGAATTATCTCCTACTAGCGACCCGCCCCGGCTTCGCACGGGTGCAATGCTGATACTAAATACACTACAGAAAAACTGTGAACGTTGTATATAAAAACACGCTCTTGCCGCACCGGGCGGCCGGCCGGTACCGCCGCAAACGCTACGTCCCGCAATTTTTAAATCTGTAATATCTTCGAAAATATTCACTTAAATCATACGGTGTAAAGGGCCATATAGATCTATATTAAATGAACAATGTATTCAAGGTATTTAATTGGTTAAGGATTAATGCTGTATTGGTTAAAATCGCTTCGAAAATTAGCCATTATTTGTCGTAAAAAGTAAATGACAAAAAAAAGTTATTGTGGGTTATCCATAAGAGATAGACATATACCATCACGGACTTTTCTGTAGACCTTTTCAATGTGTACAATACTTAGTACATTATTTTGATAAAACTCGTAGGGTTCAGCCTGCGTTTGCAATGTAAGCGGAAAAAATGTAATTATTTACGACATCACATTAGAAACCTCAAAAATAACAGTACTTCTCTATTATTTAATGGATGTTATTATACATATAAACCTTCCTCTTGAATCACTCTATCTATTAAAAAAAACCGTATCAAAATCCGTTGCGTAGTTTCAAAGATTTAAGCATACAAAGGGACATAGGGACAGAGAAAGCGACTTTGTTTTATACTATGTAGTGATACCTCCTCTTACTGTGGCCAAGACACCTTTAGCCATCATCAGTCCTATGAGTCTGTGGGATCGGCAGTAAGAAAACCATTTCCTGTGTAACATTGCACGACGTACACTCTCTTCCTACCCAAATTCCGTCTGTTACCGTAGGTCTCCTTGTGACAGACTTCCCTCTCATATAACCAACGTAACCTACGTTTGGTGTGGTTTGTATGGTAGGCTAGGGCGTTAGGGTAACTTTACTAGGGTGCTAGGTAGGTAATTACTATAGGGCTAGGATAACTAGGGTGCTAGGTAGTTACTGTAGGGCTAGGTCGGCGTCAGTTGGGCTTTAGGTACTGATCCAGGCTCAATTGTCTCAACCGTAGTCACATCGTACGCACTTGTGTACATTTCAAGCGCGCGGCCAACTCATAATATTTGACGAAACTTTGCCAGGAATTAGTGCTAATTTGTTACTTTACACACCCCTTTTCGTGAATTTGTTACAAAAAAAAACTAAGACGCTATGACAAAGAATAGTTGGCCGCTAGAACCGCCACTTGCCGTAATCATCGCCCGTGATTACACAGAAACTATATAATACAGATAGACGAATGATGCATCAAAAGAAAGGTCTTAATTTGTTCAATTTGTTACAAAATTTAAAAACGTCATAACGTAAATAAACAAAAAGTTACGCAATATTTAGTTCTCAGGTTATGAGTAGGTAGGTATCTCACAATAAATATCAAATTAATAGAGGCTAATGTGTATGGACAATTAGTTACTAATTTGTTACAGCTAAAAACATAAAAAAATACTAGAAAGTAGGTTCAATAATTTGTTAGAGTCGATTTTAGTTGGCCGCTCGGACGGCAATATGCCTAAAATACAATGGCGTTTATCTCGTTATAAAAAGTAGGTTTAAGCTAAGTTTTAGTACTAATCGCCAGGTAACGTAACATAGTTTGGATAAATATGGCGAACATAACTGCAGCATCCATATTTTAGAATATATTTACAATAAATAGTAGTATGAAACCGTATGAGAGTAGGGTGACCATGATTACATTAGTACCTACGAAAGCATGTTTTTAATTTTGTACTCTGTTCAAACGAATATGCGGTTCGTTTTGCGGCCATATTGATGTTTATTGTTCTTAATTCTTTAAAGTATTTAGGTAGGTACTGATAAAATTATCGTTTCTTTGACTTTGCGCAGGTGTTTTATGATGGGAACGATTCCAGAAAAAGGATCTCTTTTGTTTCCAAACTATTGTTAAAAATATTTGTTGCAAAGGGTTTGCAAAGCGATTATTTTTTGTTGTGATTATTGTCATTACTGTGCAGTATTTTGTGGTGTGTGCTCGTACGTATTTAATTCCCGTGATTTTCATACTACTAAGTTATTGAGACAATTATTACTAAATCCAGAAGTATCTAAAAGTGCTTAGCTATGAGTTGTGCACACTTATATGTTGGATTTGTTAATGTAGAACTCACCCACCACCAAAAAGTGTATTGCAGAGGAATCCAAATCAACTGCGGTAAGTTTAATTTTTACAATTTTATGATGACTTGAATAAAGTAATAAACTGTAGTACGTATTATAATATATTCGGAAATATTACCTAAGTATCTATAAAAAGACATGAAATTCGTCTCTGCCACATTTTAATGTGATTTCACTTCACTTCACATGTGGTCGTCTCGAAGAAGTCTTAAAAATATTCTTAGCTTAATTACTTGAATTAGCTTTTAATTTACCTGTATAATATTATTGTATCGTAAACATACTCCTTTCATTATTTAAAAAGTAATATTTGGCGCCAATTTCAAATCGGAAATCACGGCGTTTAAGTATTCTTTTTTCTAAACCAAAGGCAGAGCTCCATTTAAAGGGCTCTTACGTTCCATCCAATCGCAAGCCTGCTTTTATAGTATATGCGTCTCCCGCCAATTATCTATAGTAAAAGAGTGACAATTCAGCCCACACACGTTTCGTGTTTTCAAACTGTAAATACGTAAAATTGAAATTAGCAAACTTATTAACGCGTGTGTATATATTATAAACTGCTATAGTGATTCCCTAGGGAAGAATTAACTGTTATTTCACTTAACTTGTGAACATTCTGTGAGAAAGTGCACAGCGGCAGCGTGCATCTTGCATCTCGAGACCTAGATCCAGGCAACCTCTAACCTCAACCTCGAACCGCATATTCGTTTGAACAGAGTACAAAATTAAAAACATGCTTTCGTAGGTACTAATGTAATCATGGTCACCCTACTCTCATACGGTTTCATACTACTATTTATTGTAAATATATTCTAAAATATGGATGCTGCAGTTATGTTCGCCATATTTATCCAAACTATGTTACGTTACCTGGCGATTAGTACTAAAACTTAGCTTAAACCTACTTTTTATAACGAGATAAACGCCATTGTATTTTAGGCATATTGCCGTCCGAGCGGCCAACTAAAATCGACTCTAACAAATTATTGAACCTACTTTCTAGTATTTTTTTATGTTTTTAGCTGTAACAAATTAGTAACTAATTGTCCATACACATTAGCCTCTATTAATTTGATATTTATGGTGAGATACCTACCTACTCATAACCTGAGAACTAAATATTGCGTAACTTTTTGTTTATTTACGTTATGACGTTTTTAAATTTTGTAACAAATTAAACAAATTAAGACCTTTCTTTTGATGCATCATTCGTCTATCTGTATAGTTTCTGTGTAATCACGGGCGATGATTACGGCAAGTGGCGGTTCTAGCGGCCAACTATTCTTTGTCATAGCGTCTTAGTTTTTTTTGTAACAAATTCACGAAAAGGGGTGTGTAAAGTAACAAATTAGCACTAATTCCTGGCAAAGTTTCGTCAAATATTATGAGTTGGCCGCGCGGTTGAAATGTACATACGCACTTGGAATAACGGCCGTACTAAGCTGTAAGTCCCGGTGTGTACAAATCCTAAGAACACTTCCTTTTATCATAATCATAATTTGATTTATTAGGACAAAAAAATATTTGCAGATCGATGTTTGTCCTTTTATATAATTAATTTTGTGATGTGAAGCGCAGTCACTTATGCAACGCCTGAAAAATATGCTTAGCAATCTGTTGCTTGCTTGATGCGGACAAACTGATTAGAGGTTGTTTCTATCTGACTGCCCCGCTGAGCCACAGCCACAAGTCCGGTGTATACTGTTAACGAGACTAAAACAGATAAATTCATATGGAAGTCGGGGGACCGTCCTTTGGAACACCTTCTATTCTAAGAGGTCCCCCGACTGCCATATGAATAATTTATCTGTTTTAGTCTCGTTCTACAGTGTGTTAGGTTAAACGAGGGACATATTTTAAGGGAGTGTAGTACTCATGAAAATGAACAACTTTTAATATGGGGCTGACTCAAAAATATGAAAAAAAAAACAGCTGTTCCCTACATTTTGTCCAGTTATGCGAACAGAAAATGTATAGAGAGGCTGGTTTTATTTTCTCGATTTCAGTGTTGGTCTCTTAGTAAAAGTTGTTCATTTTCATGAGTACTACACTCTCTTAAAGTACGTCCCTCATTTAACCTAACACACTGTATAGTTATATTCTTTAAGTCGGGGGTTTTTAAATTATTTTATCCTTTTCCAATTACATTTAAGTAACCGTCGTAGGTTTTTTCAAAATTTTTAATTTTTACCTTTTTGTGGCTATATTTTCAGTGTTTTTAACTTGTTTTAGTATTTTTACGTTCATACTATTTTTTATTATTATTTTTATTTGAAACTGAACAATGGCAAGAAGGACTAAGAAAAAACATTAAAATAAGGAAATGCTGTATGAAACCAGAACTTATAACTGGTTTTTTCTTTATTGCTTTCTCATCTATAGGAATTAGAATTCAACAAGCTAACAGCCTACACCGCCTTGGTGCTGGGGCTCAGGGGGGCAGCCAGATAGAAACACATGCTTGCAGACAGGACCTGGCAAACGTCGCGTGTATCTGCCTTCCTGAGGGGATGGGCGTCACCCTTCTTGCGACTATTTATATCGACCCATACTCGTGGGAACAACATGGAAAATTCTCAAAACCAAATTAACCAAAATAAAACGTAAATCTACAAAGACCAAATCTAACTCAACAAACACTCCCCTCATTCATGTTCGAGAGAACAAGAAGAGGTATGGCAGAAAGATAAAATCCCTGCTAGGAGTAAGAAACGGAAACATACAAGCCCCAAACAAAGCGAAACAATAAATAAGCCAAAAAACGCCGTTATACAGATACCTACACATAACAGCTTTGAACTCCTTAATGAAGTATCATCAAATGAAACTGAAACAGTGGCTAAAGAATACATACCAAAGCCGGAACACATATGTTCCCGCATTGTCGAGGCGGGGGGGCTCAGTAGCCGTGGCTTGGACACCCACGGTGAAGCGAAGAGGAACCCGAGGAGGGGCCATCTGAATCAAATGAAAATCTCTTTTGAAGCCCCTTATAAAAAGAGAAAAATTCTTCAATGCAAAAGATGTCAAAGATTTGGGCATTACAAAAACCAATGTCATAGACCTTTTCGATGCGTCAAATGTGGCAACGATCATCCAACAACCCAATGCACCAATGCAATGGACAGAAGATTAACATGGCAAAAACATATCTGGACTAAAAGAAAGCAGCTAGACGGAATACTGAGAAACTTCAGATGGCTAATTGGTCGCCAGTCACAACTAAATGACAACAGCAAACTGCAGATATACAAATTGATACTTTAATCTGGACTTACGGCATAGAGCTGTGGGGAACCGCTTGTAACAACAACATCGACATCCTAGAAAAATTCCAAAGCAAAACACTAAGGACAATGTTCGGTATCCCGCAGTGCATCAGCAACAAATATATATACCTAGACCTCGACATAAAAACTGTCCGGCAAGAAATAGCCAAAAGCAGCCTGAAATACCAGGAGAAGCTAACGACCCACGTTAACAAACTTGCCCAGATACTAAGCGGAACAGGAGGACTCCAATATACCCGACTAAAGAGACATGACATCCCTAATCTCGTGAAAAGATTCCCACAACGAGAAATAGAGAGAGTATGTTGGAAAGAAAATGTTCAATACTCTATGGCTCTCGGCGATAACATTCTAACAGATCTTTATCGGCCAGAAAAGTGGCTTATTGTTCCTGGAGCAGATCGCCATGTAGCAGACCAATAAAAAAAAAATAAGTAGATTGGACTTCATGTAGGACATGGTCAACCGGTAGTGGCCACAATCGGGACCAGTGGCTCTCAGCTGCTGTCGTATGTCGGTACTAATGTAACATTACGTGTACGTGATCCGGATTATGACTAAATAAAGACTAGATTTCATCACAGCCCGAGCACGTTTGTTTAAAATATTTTATGATAAAATAAGTTGCCCTGGGACACATTGTACTATACAGGGTTATTGGAAAAACACGAACAACCTCTTATGAGGTCATTGTACTCATCATTGTGAACAACTTTTACTATGGGACCAAACTTGAGATGGCGATAAAAAAATCAGCTGTTTCCTACATTTTGACGAGTTAGACGAACATAAATGTAGGGAACAACTGATTTTTTTTCGCGATTTCAGGTCGCTGGGAAACCTTGGACTTATAATAAGTGGCGCTAGGACACCTAGTACTATATAATCAACCATGTGATTGTGTCTGCTTTGGTAGGATTACTACAAAAATACACTGGGAAAAATTAAACTCAAACTCCATTTGAGCACAGATTGTTTAACAAAATAATTTTCAAAGTGACAGCTCCTGTCAATATTTTACAGTTAATTAGTAATCCCACCGTAGTCCTGTTACTGAGGGATGGGGGGAGGGTGAAAGAAAGTCGGACATCTTAACCTTTTCGTATATTTACTATATCGTAGTATTTTTTTACTTCTCGAATACCTTGAGCGATGATACATATGATTTTTCCTTATTTAATATGTGGGCACAGTGAAACGTCACTCGTGTGATCGTGTGACGCTGCATGTGGCGCCTCCACCAGTAGTGCGCGCGTTGTCGCGTATCGTTGTGTGCGTGCGCAAGTTTATTCTAGCAAACAAACCATAATTATCTTGATAACTGAATTGAACCCTATGAAAGTCTCCCAGACACTATCCTAGAATTTGTTTTAATACCTATGTACAGTCTTATCGCGCTGTGACTGGCTTCCAGCTCTCCCTCGTGCACGAGTGTGTGCATCGTAAGTGCATGTACGAGTGTGACTGTGAGGTGCACGAAGCTCTGACAGAATTAAATACAAATGAAGTGCTGGCAGCTGTTCGGTCGCAGCGCTTATGTTAACTCATGTGCAGCTGCAGCGCGTCAGATGTTCTTGTTCAGTAACAAGCAGGATATACACGGTGCCATTTTTATCGTTTTTATTTCAATGTTTCCGATCTAAGGTATTTCTTGGCAACATCCGGACTGAGTTCGCTTAGATCACCACACTTATTTGTGATGAACTATGCATACAATGATCTGGTATAGTTGTGTAATAACAACATCTGTGTAAATTCTCATTTGTTGGCATGAACAAGGAACTACGTCAGCCAATCAATTCGAACCATAAAATTTTACTTTCGCTATTTTTGTTTTTGACGCATAGGTAATTAGAAGAGAGAGAGAAATTGTAAGAAAATAAAAATGGCACGGTGTATGTGTAGTGCAGCAGTCTCTTTGGAACATTCGCTAATGAAGTGCGCTGTCAGCGGCGGCGCACTTCGTTGTCGGCGGCGCTGTCCGGCGCCGTGGTGGTGCGCGCGGTGGTAGTGGTGGTGGTGGTGGTGGTGGGCGGGTCCAGGCCCTTTATCTCGAAGGGCCCGCGGAACAGCGGCCGGAACAGGCGCAGGAACGTCTGGTAGCGCACCGCCGAGTTCTGCAACAGGACGCGCTCTCACACACGGAACTCAAGTACACTGTACAGCGCGTACAAACAGTGAGGGGGGCAGTGGCGTGCATTGCTTTTTAGAATAGGTAGGCACTAGGTCGCCTGGTCTAATCAGACATATACGGTCACTAATCAGAAACAATATTATTTTCTTACCTTTTATAATTCTATGTACCTTCTATGAACTTTAAAAGCAAAAAATCTTGTCGGTCTTGAAAATAAAACAATTTATCTTGTCAACATACGAAAACCTAGGTACCGAAAGGATTCATCTGCAGTTTGTCTATGCAAAGCGATTGATCGCCACAATCTAAACACTTTAGTTTATCCATTGCTCTCACAGCACCTCAAACTTAAACACAGCAATTTCTTTTTTTTAACACTTAGTAATCAAAACAAACAACAACTACAACTCGCCGGTTATAACACAAACATTAACAAATGAATGAGTATGGAATGAAATTCTCTCCTTCCGCATGTCGCACGCCCTGCGCTCTCTATTATCCATCCATTTCTTTCTTCGCGCGGCCAAATTACAACAACATTCACAATCGGTTGGTTAGTAGAGTAGGCATGCCTACCTGAGGATGATAAATTGCGAAGGTCGAACATCATGCAGCAGTGGTGGCCAAGTGGTAACGGCCGCGACTTACAAGTTGTAGGTCGTAGGTTCGAACCCAGACAGGCGCTTTACTTTGTGTAAATTATTTAATCACCACTGCTCACAAAACGGTGAAGGAAAACATCGTGAGGAAACCGGCATGTCCTAGAACCAAAAATTCGAAGACATGTGACATCTACCAACCCGCACTGGGCCCGCGTGGTGTATTACGGCCCACTCCCTCTCACTGAGAGGAGGCCTGTTTCCCAGCATTGGGAACATTATAGGCTGATGATGATGATGATGATGAACATCATGGTATTGTAAGTGATATTTTTAATTTTGTCGTATTAACTTGAACGAATACTAGACCAATGAATGACCTTGCGCAAATATTACGGTACGGGAACCGAGTAGGCCGTCGGGCGACTGCCTACTGCCACGCACCGCGCGTACGTTTGTATGAAGTTTGTTTCTGATAGGTATGATATGAGTTTAGTGAATTTTTTAAAAGCGGGGCGCACACACACTATCGATGTAGTACCCAATTGATGGTAAATGATTGGTGATTTTTCGAGGTAGGCACTGCTTAAATGCCTTTATACAATGCACGCCACTGGTGGGGGGCTTACCTGAATGACGTCGCCTATGATCTTAGTAGTGCGGATGAGCAGCGACACGGACGGGCCAAACAGGCTGCCCGGCAGGTCCAGGCTGACCTTGTTCCGGTCGAACACCGGGATGTCGTCGGCTACCGCGACCTGGCGGCTGCGGCGCGGGGCCCCAGGGCTCAGCGGGCGGCCAGAGCTCCGCGACCACGATGGGTGCTGCCTCGCCAGCTCCCGGCGCCTCCACGTAGTGCCACTCTGCGACAGGGCCGGTCTGAGCATCGCGTCGCTCGCGCCTCGCAGCCCTCGCCTCGCCTCGCTGTCTCGTGTGTGGTGCTTGCTTACGTATGCGTTGTATGAGTTTATGCGAATACAATGTTTCGTCAAGTTGTGGGTTGCGCACTCGTCCCGAAGCGCTGCGTCAAGCGCGGCCCGCACCGGGCCGCAGCCGCTCGTGCCCGCTGCTTCCGCCCCGCGTGCGCCGGACCCGGCGCGGGCTCCTCACTGAACGCAGCCGCTACTATGTGCTAAATGTGTCGTATGTACGTACTCTGGTCGACTAAAGTATAAGTTTTACTAATTCAGACAAAACGATGACGTAGACAACAAAGTAGACAGCCAATTAGCGCGTGTGTCGAGTCTCCGTAATGAAGACCTGCAGCATGGCGCTGTTCCGAAGTGTTGCAAAAATACATCGGGCCTGTCCCGCTCAGTGCGACGTCCGGCCCCACTATGAAACTGCACAAGAAGACTTCAGTAGGGCAATATAAGGTATACGATTACAATTGAAACAAATAAAATAGGCGTCACAATTTATTACAAAGATATAAAGTTGAACGTTAGGCAGGTACAGTATAAGTAGTAGTACAGTATAGTTGTAAATATCGTATGGTCTCGGAGAAGTGAAACTGTGACGTGGGACGGGATGAGGTGCGTGTGTGTGCTACGAGGGCTACGGGCTACGGGCTACGAGCTACGGCAGGCTACGTGCGCTACTCGCCGCGGATGCTGTGTGCACCGCGCGGTGGCTAGTACTACGTCATACTTTCCTGGCTGTGCGGCACTGCAAGGCTCGGCGAGCTGCTCCAGTCCGCCACCGGTGACAACCACACACCACACCAGACTTTATACAAATGTTTATGTACTTATTTAGAGTCCACAGACGCACTGATCCCAATGAGAGTCGCGAGCCATCCGCAGGAGCTGAGGATCAGCGGTCGGCTTGTAACGGATGTTTAGAATGTCAATGGTACTTACAAAAATATTACGTTAGAGTTAAATATTATAATAAGCCGTAAGCATCATTTGACGATCACTAATCTATGAACGTTTTTAACGTAACGACAACACTCCATAACACCCATCAGGATCGTGTGAGCTGTTCTATTGACGAGGTGGCGGGAAACGGAAAATGATTCTTTGTTTTTTCATATAAAGTTAGACAACTCTAACGGCAAGGATATCAATTAGTTTATTCAAGGAAAATAAACCCGTACCACAGAGCAAATAATGCGTTAAGGTAAATGTAAAAACAAGAGTTAACAAACATTCCAGATTGTAACTCAATCTTATAGTTTGCGGTTTTTGTTGCGCTTATTCTGTTATTTTGTACAGTGATCGATCACACTTATATACTCACACGGTATTCAATATTCATCATCACCCACACATCAAACATCTATTGCTACATCCATTTCTCCCTCAAATGTTGAAGTTAATACACACTAAGTTAAACATTCATGTTGAATCAACACGCAAGTGTTGTTAGTGGGTACCTACAGCGCGTGCGTCGTGAACATTCTGCTGCTCTCGTCCTGAGATGTGTGTCGTCGCAGCATGACTATACATAAAATTCGTGCATATAACTTGTGAAAATTGTTAACATCCATGTGCGTGTTGCTCAAGCCATCAGAGGTCGCGCGCGGTGCGCGTGCGCGTGTGACCTTGCGCGCGCGGTGAGGCAATTACACATATGTATATAGTATATTATGTGATTTGTACACTACTCACTGCAGCGGCGGATTAGGAAATAAAGCTAAGGACAAGCGGTGACTAGATACGACAGAGATGGCGCCGAGTGCGCCCGAGCGCGGACTAGAGGCTGACTAAATATCATAAATGCGCAGTGGCAAGAGTTCGACAACATTACTTCGACTTCGACGTCAATATGTGCAGGGCAGGGACACAACGACAGGGGAGCGCGGCGGTGAGGCATGCGACGTGCAGCGTGCAGTAAAACAACACAGCTTCCGAGCAATCGTTTAATAACACCAACGTTCACCTAAAACCTATTTACAATATAAATACAAAACGTAGAGAGAGACGGCGCGCCGCCGGCACTGTGGGAGGGGGACAGGATCGGCCGCGGACTGTACAGGCGGTCCGGAGGGGGAGAGGGGGAGGGATGCGACACGATCACACACATGGAGTCCTAACCACTAGTCCAGGCACAATATTTAACCACAGAGAAGTGTAGTCCTCGAGCGCGGTCCGGCCGCACTGAGCTAGTGAGAAAGTAGTGGCCGGACTCCGTGTGTGTCGCGTGTCGGGAAGAGCGTGCGTGCGAGCGAGAGCTCACGCGTCGTCCTCCTCGGAGGAGTCGATGGTCTCAACGGTGCCGCCGGCGACGGCGCCACCCGATGAGGAACCCGACAGCGAGGTCACCAGCGAGATGATGGAGCCGAGCCCGCCCCCACCTGAGCCGCCGCTGCCGCCGCTGCCGCCGCCAGTCGCGCCTCCCAGCAAGCCGGTCACTGCCTGGATCTTGGGTCCCAACAGCTGCAGCTTGGGCCCGATCACCTGCCCCACGATGCCGCTCAGCGACGCCAGCCCATTCTTCGGCGCCTCGATGCCGTACTGCTTATTCAGCGCGATGTTCTTTCGATCCAGTGTGTCCACGAAGCGCGTCTTTGCGTCAATCAGCGTGTTAATTTTCTACAACAGAGAGAGCGAGTGAAGGACCGCGCAGTGTGGTGGATGTGAGAGGAGGCGAGGGGACATGGTCGGTACTCACCCCGAACACGAAGCCGAGCACCGCGTTCTTGATGCCGAACTTGGCCTGCGTGACGGCCTCCAGCTTGCGCTTCTCGCGCGCCTGTTCCTCACCGGCGCCGTCCTGCACACACACACACCCGCGTCACTACACTACACACACACTACACGCTACACACCACACACCACTTACACTAAAGCACTCCTTCACCATAGCCTTCCACCGCCGCTCCCACCGTGTTAACTTTGTTTTATGTGTATACTTGTCGTGCATCTCACGGGTTTACTACTACACTATCGTGGAAGAGTTCGTCACAATGATAGGCCGGGACCTCTCGGGACACAGAATGCAATGTGCATGCTCCGTTGGCACTTTTCGACATCCCGAGCAAGGATAATATTTATTTATTTATTTATTTATAATGCAAGATTTCTTCATCGAAGTAATCATACCGGAATGTAATCATGGAACATTCCGCAAATGATTAGCTCTCATTACGAGTGAGAATGCATTCCGATGTTCAGTTTTACATGAAAAAATGAACAAATTTAATTATGATAATACCTAGATAGTATTTGTGAAAAATGTTCAAAATGAAAAATGGCTTGAAATCTGAAAAATCACGTCAATGAAAGCAAGTCAACACAAAGTATTTAGTACCAGGAGAGATACTTGTGTTGAGATACTACCGGGGGACACTTGACGAGACGATCGTGAACAACACCGGGCTCTGGGCAGGAGTAAAAAATGAGTAAATAACTTTGTCAAATCGTAAGCTAGTTTTTGTTTATACGAGGAGCTCGGATACCGCGCGTTGTTGATATGTTCAGGAAGTTAAGTTAACTGTGGCGTGCAGGAAGAGAAAGAAAAGGACTTCAATGGCGTCAACATGCCTCAATATAGTTTCAGTTCTTTAAAATGTATGTATCTACTCATGCGCTCGTTATTGTGACTTGGGTTTATTTGTGTTGTCATTAATTAATATATTATAATACATTAAAATTTATTTTATGTGTTGCATGTGTGTGGCAAGTGTTAGCGATGTTTGCGCAAGCGCACGGGACGCTCTCGCCGCGCCGCGGTCACACGGAGCCGCGCGATCGACCAAGATGCGCACGATCTCTGTCAATCTCATGAGGCTGTGCGCAGCTCTATGGAAACAATGTCAGAAAGTGCAATCGCGACACGAATTGTTCTGTCTACTCGCGACAAAACTGTTCCCTTTGGCCAGAAAAACTGTTTTTCCGCAGGAGACCGAAGTTGGGAGTGCTAAGGTAGAGCATGAGTTTGACAGCGAGATACATCCTGAGCCTGTTCATTACAACAGGCAGTGGGTCGCGAAGTGCTATGTTCTATGTTACGTTGCACCCCACAAGAAAGATGAAGGTGTGATGTCGCGAGTGACTGGCGCAGCAACTGTCGCAGCTATCGAGCGGTCCTGGTCCCGCAGATGACGGAGCGCACGGCGGGTCGAGGCCGCCCGCCTCTCGCGGCCCTCAGCGCCGCTAGTGTAATGTTAACGTAATCACATCTAATCTGCGACTGCGACTGCCACTGCGCCACCGCCCTATTACCGTATCATTTGACAAGCCGCTCGTTCAAGTGGCTGCTAGCGATACCCGCTGGTGTGT
Source organism: Luperina testacea (assembly GCA_927399505.1). NCBI lineage: Eukaryota > Metazoa > Arthropoda > Insecta > Lepidoptera > Noctuidae > Luperina > Luperina testacea. The sequence continues at coordinate 18,164,825 of OV656775.1, read as the reverse complement.
CCGACGCCTCGCCACCAGTGAACGTCTCGGAGGTCACACAATCTCGACAGATGAGACGTGTCATCGCCCTCGAAGGTTACCGCAACGACTAGAAGCTGCCATGGTCTCTACCTGTTTCTTGAAATACATAATGATGAAACATGCGCTGCACAACCAGACACATGATATTTATATCGTATAACGACATCGAGGCGGACGATTCAGGCGCCTTTCTAATTTGTTGGAGTTCAGCGCAGCGGAGATACGACATAATAATATGCATACATTGCTCACTGCAACACGGAGAGGGAACCAGAGACGGAAGCAATGCAACGCAACGACTGGGGGAGAGCGGGGGGGGGGGCACCCCGCACCCCGTGGGAACCGACGCAAGCGCTAGTAGCGTGCGATACTAGATGCTTTGTTCGCTCCATTATTACAGTATTATATTCACAAGTCCGAAATGCGCAAAAACGCTAAAACCGTGGCTCCGGTGTGTTGTAACTGTAACAATTGACAGTTGGGCAATACCCAGAAGAACCATGTGAGCCGCGAGGCCAGTGCGAGCACGGCCGAGCGCCACCGAGCGCCACCGAGCGCCGCCGGGAGAGCTACTTCATCCTGATCGCAACTGTGGCCAGTCCCCGAGTGCCGACGCACACATTCACTAACACCTCAGTCGCAGCGCCCGCCGAGTACATACTGCTTACTGACTGATGAACTATTGTAATGAGCGCTGACGTGATCAGGATGAACAGATGTGACGCTCCGGCTGCCGGTCACCCATGCCAACAGTGCGCGTCCCGCAGCCGCGCCGAGCCTCCGAACTTAGATATGTTAGTACATATCTTAGTTCGGAGGCTCGGCGCGGCATGCCTAGTGGCATCTTAATGCTGTGCTTGCTATTACAAGCCCAATCCTTTCAATAGGCAACTGATTAACTCTGGAGCTCAATGATAAGAAGAGACCGGATTATTACACAAATGTATGGTTGCATAATTATGCATTTTCATATTTTGGCGATTTTTAGGCCATTGCATTGCACCTAGAATCTAGTGAATATTTGGGCATGTTTTCTATACCTCTAACTAGAAAAATACAAAAATGTTGATATACATATAGGTTTTATTTCTACAATGTCTATATCATAGCCATTATAGAAATACATTATATGTGTGAAGGAATGGAAGGAAAAATTTTACTGAGTATTTGACAGTACGTTTTCAAGAACAAAAATGATTATCTCGTCGAAAATGTAATAAATTAAGACATTTGGTATAGTTTAGGTAATAGGTGATACGGGCTGGTGTCCGCAACTCCACGTCGATGCGCGTATTTTGCGTACGGGTTTAGTTTAAAGTATTTTTAAGCACATTAAAAAAAAACAATTTTTATTTCGCCCTACTTTTTTTCAAACGGACTTCTGGTAATATGGTTATCTACTACTATTAAACACAAAAAAATTAACATAAATGTAATTTATTTTAATTTGATTTGGCATATTTTGGTCCATTTTGGAAGATTGTTGCATATTTGGAGCATGTACATATTTGCATGCATATTTCGAGCAACCTAAGTTGTATATAATTCGGTCTCTATAGGGAAGAAAAGAAGAAGCTTGTGTAGTGTTGTTAGTTTGGAAATAAATATTCAGTAAGCGGTCCATTTTTTGTGTTCGCTTTCTGCGGTGTGCAACAATGAGTACTCCATGCATATGTGAGCGCCGAGATTGTTCGTGAAGCGAACTAAAACAAGAGAGCTTCGGAGTAACCACACCTGAGAGCTTTGTGGCTTATATGTTGGTCGTAGTAGATAATTAATGTCGCAGCGACATTTATCTAGAGATAGGTAAAGACGTATTACACCGTGGCAAAGTGGGCAAGCTCCCAGAAGCTTGTCGTTGTCGACCACATCAGGGAGTCTGTTGAGCGAGGGCTGCGCGTGTTCTGAGGCAGGCGCAACTGCTCTCAGCGCAGACGTACTGTACTCCCTGCACTCGCGATGTTTGTTCGGTCGTAAGATACAGTATGCTCCCAATATGCCGTGTCAACATATCGACAAACATGTGTCCGAGCTGGTCGGAGGGGACTTACATTTTGAAATGATTGAAGCTGATAGTGTAGTTGTAGCGGTCCCCTGTTGTCATTTCGCATTCGGCGACTAGTTTAACTTCGAATGGAGGTCGTAGTCATGAGTAAGACGTAGACGCGAGTGGAACCGTAAAAACAATCAATATGATTATGTGTCAATTAGGTACTTGTTATAGTCAACGCCGCAGTCGCAATTCGATTTGAGAGAGGAAGGAGCTTTACAGAATGGATAGCACTACGTAGACCCTCGCAAGGTAAAGCCTGACCACTTCAGACTGCGACTCGTCTTACGCTGCTCTTTGTTTAACATCGTTTTGCCAATTCATAAAGTTAAAGGAGGTCGTATTTCGCGCTTATGCTAATGTATAACAAGTATTGAAATGGTGTCCTTGAGCGCAGCAGGCACTTGCGTGAGCGCAACGCTGCACTCGGCGAGCGGAGAGAGGACTCGAGAGCTCGACAAGACGACGCGCTCAGCGCGACGCTGACTATCATATATGCACATGTACAGAGTGTCGACAATGTTCGGTAAACTCACAGGAATTTGTGCGCGGGCGATCGTCAACCACGCAACCCGGCAGACGATTGTGTATTGGAAATGTTAAATGAGATGTAAGCGTTATGAGTGAAGCGAGTCGAGCGAGGCGAGCAGGACTGCGACGCGCTGCGAACAGATACAAAAAATAGACGCAACACGATGCGACGCGACGCGACAGAGCGCGGCATGACGTGACACGCGTGCGAACCGGGGCAATGTCGCCTGCAGCGGCTGCAGTGCTCCCACAGCGCGTTACATAAAGCCGCGGGTCGCGTTACGTCACCGCTGCGCGCCGCCGCTCGAGCTCCACCGCCCAATTACCCTGCATTGTGTCAAACTGGACACTTAACCGGGTCACCCACCGACCACTGATCACTGACCACATCACACATGTGATACTGAGCAGTGGTCAGCAGGGGAGGGGGGGAAGACGAGCGGCGCGCGACGGCGCAGGCGGTAGATGTCATAGTAAATAGTAAGCATTAGTAATATGGACAGCGGGCCGCGCTAGGTCAGCGATGTGCTAACGTATGACCTCTTGCGATAGTCGCTGCTATTATATTATATTTTACAGTATTGGCACTGATCGTGGTGGGAAGCTTGGTTTTCCACAGAAAGCGGTGCCGACACATAGCGGTCGCAAAAACAGCTGTCCTGTGTATGAATTTTTTTGACACCATATATTCAAACACCGGTGCCGTCATTTTTATGGCGGCCGCTATATGGCGGCCTCGGATGTCTTAGAAAACCTAAGCTTTTTCATTACATTATTATTATAATACATCTCGATGTTCTAGTACACACGTATTCTAACACAAGCGGGTCAAGAGCGCGATACTCGCACATATGACATGATTGTTGTTCAACTATATTTCTTCAGCTTTACATAAATAACGCGAGTTGGAACTTATCCAACAGCACGATCAGTGCAGCGTGTGGCGGTGTGTGTACTAGCACAGTGCGGGGGGTACCTCGATAGGCTGCAGCGCGTCGTCGTCGGCGAGCTGACGGCGCAGGCGCAGGGCGCGGGCCGAGGGACCGGGGGGCGCGGCGGCGGCGGCGCTGAGCAGCGCTAGCAGAGCGAACGACGTGAGCGAGCGGGTGGCGACCATCGTGTGTCGAGCGAGCGAGCAGACTGACGCAGCAAGCCGCGCCGCTCACCGCCTCACGCATGCGTCGGTGGGGCGCGCCCACCACTAGCACCCGGACAACACAGCGCTACTAGCTCCTACCGACAGGATTCATTCGCACCATGTTGATAAGAAAACACTGTGTCTGGTGACCTCCAAACACAATTTTATTTCAGGATGTGTCGATTATTTCTAACACTGTAGGTAATAATATCAACTACCAAGACAACAGTAAAACCTAACATCATAGTGTATATGTGAAGTCGTTGCGTGCGCGTAAACGCACCTACTTACGTAAAATCTGAGTTTGGATCAATGAAGCAAGTAATTTAGTTAGTTTTGTGTCGGACCTTATGATCCTTGATGGACATCGCGGTAGTTTATTCGCTTTTGTAATGTTCTCGCGTCACGCACCTGCTGAGATAGCGCGGACGTTGCGCGTTGATGTCTTTTGTATGGCACAAATCCGTCGCGAATATTATTAAAACTTTGAACCTTTTTTCGGTGGTTTTCCACACATTGTAAGGACGTGAGCGTTTTATTCTCTTCTCCGAGTTAAAACACAACAAATAATTGGAATACCTAATAGAATATTAATGTATACTGAACCTGTATGCTGAACCTTTGACTAGTTTTTACAATAAATGCTTTTCGGAAGGCATTTTTCCGGACCAGTTAAAAATAGCGAAAATTATCCCACTCCACAAAAAGGGCTCAAAAACAGACCCAAAAAATTATAGACCTATCTCTTTGCTCCCTATTTTATCCAAAATTTTTGAGAAAATTATTAAGAGTAGGCTTTTAATTCATCTAAATTTAAACAAGGTTTTGCACTTGAGACAATTTGGATACCAAAAAAATGTCGGAACGGGGGACGCTATATATACATTAGTAGAAGATATTATTACAAAATTGAATCGGAAGAAGAGGGTAGCTGGTATTTTCCTTGATTTAAGTTCTGCCTTTGATACAATTGACCACAAATTACTTATTGCAAAATTGGAGCATTATGGTGTGAGAGGCAAAACTTTAGAACTTTTCTCTTCATATTTAAGAAATAGGAAAATGTATGTGGATATAAGTAATATGCAAACTAATGGTAATAGAAATTGCAATAAATCTTGTCTGCAAGATATACTAGGGGGTGTACCCCAAGGATCAATTTTGGGGCCTATTTTGTTTATATTATTTACTAATGATTTAATTAATTACATTACTTCAATATTTTCTGACACAAAACTGACAGTTTTTGCAGATGACACCAATGCAATAGTTGAAAGTAATGACATACAGGAACTTTCCGCTAAGGTAAATGCATTGTTGGCAGTTTTTAAATCTTGGTTTGGAAGTAACAAGCTTTTAATTAACGCTGAAAAAACCAATATAATGTTATTTAGTACAACAGCACGTAATAAAGACAACATGACGATCGTTCTTAGTGAAGTTAAAATAGACATAGTTAATGACGTAAAGTTTCTAGGTATATACATTGACAAATACTTAAATTGGAAAAGTGAATTGAAAGCTATTGATTCATATATTTCTTCTGCGTGTTATGCCTTACGCAGTCTTAGGGACGTAATAGGCATAAAACACCTTAAAATGGTATATTATGCTCTTATAGAATCAAGGTTGAGATATAGCGTTCAGTTTTGGGGTAATAGTTTTAAATATAACTGCCAGAGAGCCTTTGTGCTCCAGAAGAGAGCAATAAGAACCATGGTACGGATACCGCAAGTAGAGAGCTGTCGGCCCCATTTTATAAATTTAAGAATTCTTACTGTGCCCAGCCTCTATGTTTTAGTATTGTTGGTGAATTTTAAAAAATACCTTCATAATTACGAAACAGACGAGGAGAGACAGTTGAGGGAAAGTACGCGCAGGAAGGACTTTAAAAATAAAATAAAACCCCAACTTAATATTGTGCACCATAGTCCACAATATCAAGCGGTGGAGATTTTTAATAGGTTGCCATTGGACTTAAAAAGTGAAATTTACAAAAGCTCATTTAAGTCGAGACTCCGAGCATTCTTATTGGACAAATGTTTGTATTCGGTAGATGACATATTAAAATAATGACTGTTTTTTTTTACGTTTTGACTTTTTTTAATTGTTTAGATTTTTTTTTTTTTTTAATTGGACATATTGACATTTTAACTTTTTGACTTTTTTAATTGTTTTATTTCTGTCGTAGTAGATGACATATTCATATTTTGGTTTTTATTTTTAATTTTATGATTTTTGTTAATTCGTAATTGTTGTTGTTGTTACAGAATTTTAGTTTAATTTTTTTATAATAGTATTATTGTCTGGATATTTAATTAATTTTAATATTTTTAATGTGCATGTTTTATGTTTTTATTTATTGATGCTTATAGATATATTATGATTTCAAACACAATGTAAATTGTTATCTGAATAAATTGAATTGAATTGAATTGAATTGAATATAATTTTCGTAGTGTCGTGAAGGCCCAGTGTGCAGTGGTGCCGATGTACCGATGCACAAGGTGCTCAAATACCAGGCCCAGTGCACAGAGGTGCCGATACACGAGGTACTCAAATACCAAGGTCTCTTCTTCAACTCATATGTACTTTCTAAGTTTATCTAAGGCATCACTGACATCAGTGAAGGAACCTAACGTGAAACATTTTGTAATGTAACCTATAATATTTGCATGCTATGATATGATAAGCAAAACATGTGTGCACTATATTGTATTTTAAAAACAATTTCATACACTATGTAATATTAATAATAAACATTATTTCTATTTCAAATAAATAAGTCTGAAGTCGAATGCGAATCCGCCTTGAGCGTGGCGATAAATGCTCGTGCCTTCTACGTAGAAGGCTCTTGCCCTGCAGAAGTGGCCTTTGCCTGCAACACACTAGATTACAGGCGTACAGGATTGTGATATTATTTATTTGTTTCATTAATATACAGATATATATTACATTTATAAATTTCTAGCTGCGCCCCGCGGTTTCACCCGCGTAGGTAAGTGTTGATCCCGTGGGAATATCGGGATAAAAAGTAGCCTATATGTTAATCCAGGGTGTCAGCTACCTCCACACAAAATTTTATCAAAAATTGCCAGCCGTTTGAGCGTGAAGAGATAACAAACATATAAATATACACATACACAAACACACCCACTCATAAACTTTCGCCTTTATAATAATTAGTGTGATAGAATATAAAAAATATGAAATCTGGGGTCCCGGAACTTTGAAAGGCGTGCAAGGGGCCGAAGCCCTCCAGACCTCTCTTGATAGCCCCTGCGATTTTCTTTTTTTTTTTGTTTTGTTTTAATACAAATGCGGACCAACCGACGACTATCCCTGTATACACTATGCCAGTGCACCCAAGGACCACCCCCGGTAGGTGTAGGACTATTGTAGAACATGGAATATTATTTTTATTAATAAGTGTATTTTTTATAAAAAAGATGCAGGAGCTTCAAGATATATAATATAATATACACATACATAGTTTATGATGATTATTTTAAAATGAAACACCATCCCAAACTTAAGTGCGATACTTGTCGATGTAGCAATTTCCATCGTACTCTGTACAAATTTAATTATGTTCATTTGTACATTTCATAGACGGGGATGTCGCAACACGTCGTCAGTAACGATAATGCATGCATTAGAGAGATATGTAACATGGCGCGAGTACATTATAGAGTGAGGTGCAAATAAGCACGCTCAAGGTCGCAGCACTTCGCTTTCAACGTAAAGCGCAAGGAAACGTCCTTTCTAAATCCGCTCGGCGGCGGCCAGTGCAGCGCGTCCACGGCACACCGTGCGCCATGGCGCCACAGCGCAGGCACGCCGCAGACACACCGCAGGCACGCCGCAGAGCGACCCCTCCGCGCCGCGCTCGGAACACACGTGACCCGTGCGCCGGTCAGACTCAAACTCCACGCATTTATTTCAATTAAACCATTTACAATGCGTACCACGAAAGATGAGACTTGACACACCACGTGGTTTGACATGCGCAGTACACGATTTTAGGTATCTTTAGCGGTATGAGGTCTGAGTGCGGGACGGGATCGCACGTCATAGTGGCGGCGGAAAGAGTGGGGGAGGCGGGGTCAAGTCTCATCTTTCGTGGCACGCATTGTACAGCCACTTTTGTATGGAAACGATTGTTTGGTGCAAACTCCAAACAGGATGCCCTTCCGACGTACGTGTACGTACAGGCACCTTCACGCACCGTCCACCTCGGGCGTCACATATTGGAACAGCTATGATTGTCTATGTGTGTAGTACCTGCAGGTGGCGAGGAAGACGCTGCCTTCCTCCTCTTAACAGCGAAAACTCAAACTCAAAACTTTCAGTTATAACCATAACCATTCGATAAAAGGTTATTTTAGTGAATATGTAATGAAACAAAGAATAACATTTATTTTGCAACAGACTATGAAATACGAAATACAAAAAAAAGTATAATAATGCATGATATACTCTTGCACACTTGCCGGAGTTATGACCAAACATACGTAACAGTCACGGACCAATCGCAATCCTTCATTTTAAAGTCGAGCAGTAGTAGATTGAATAGACGCTGCCACGCTACATACTTGTTTCAATAGACGCTGCCACGCTACATACTTGTTTCAATAGACGCTGCCACGCTACATACTTGTTTCAATAGACGCTGCCACGCTACATACTTGTTTCAATAGACGCTGCCACGCTACATACTTGTTTGAATAGAAACTGCCACGCTACATAATTGTTTCAATAGACGCTGCCACGCTACATACTTGTTTCAATAGACGCTGCCACGCTACATACTTGTTTGGATAGAAACTGCCACGCTACATACTTGTTTCAATAGACGCTGCCACGCTACATACTTGTTTGAATAGAAACTGCAACGCTACATACTTGTTTCAATAGACGCTGCCACGCTAGATACTTGTTTGAATAGACGCTGCCACGCTACATACTTGTTTCAATAGACGCTACCACGCTACATACTTGTTTGAATAGAAACTGCCACGCTACATACTTGTTTCAATAGACGCTGCCACGCTACATACTTGTTTCAATAGACGCTGCCACGCTACATACTTGTTTCAATAGACGCTGCCACGCTACATACTTGTTTCAATAGACGCTGCCACGCTAGATACTTGTTTGAATAGAAACTGCCACGCTACATACTTGTTCAAATAGATGCTGCCACGTTACGTACTTGTCTCAATAAACGCTGCCACGCTACATACTTGTTTCAATACAGGCTGCCACGCTACATACTTGTTTCAATCATTCAAAAGTTTTTGGAATTATGTTCAATACGAATTTGGTCGAAATACATACCAGAGATATGAATCAACTATTGTAAGATTAGAACAACTGAATTGTTATAGGGGCCCGCTCACACGTACCACACCCACTCCACAACGACAACACGTGGACGGGCGCTAATTTGTCTGAAAATTGTTTATTCACACGGACCACATTTGACCGTCAAAACAACCATGTGGGCGATACCGACCACATCAAGGCCACTTCGAAGCCACAACAATCTGTCTGTCTGCAAACACTAGCCACAACGTAACCACAACGCAACTACTAGCACAACGCAACTGCAAGAAGCTCCAGCAACACTATTCACACGTAACTACTGCTTGCCCACACTTTGTCGCTGTGATGTGGTGTGGTGTGGAACGTACTACCGGCATTAAAAATATCTGATATGTTAATCGAGCTTATAAACTATCTGTGTGTTAAATTTCATCCGAATCCGTTCAGTCATTTTTGTGCCATTTCGGAAAACACATCCAGACAAACGGACAAAAATTAAAAAAAAACTGTATTTTAGATATCAGACTCGTTCCCATACCTCGTAGAAATATTTCTTTTATATTGAATGTACAATTTTGAATTCATTATCGTTACTATTTTATATATGTATAGATAGATATATAGATAGTGACTAGAGGAGACTACCGACAAGCGTGCTAATATTTTCCACACTACATTAAAATTGAAAAATATCGATTATATAACATTTTCAGATAGGTGCCTACGAGAAATAAATCAACAGCTCACGAACTCCTTTTTAGAATTGAGGTCTGTCTGTCCTTCTGTGTGTTACCTCACCACGAGAGATCGGCTGACGGGTTCGGTAGAACTTTTATTTTTGGCTACTAGTCTAGCTTGGAAACGGAAGTGCTATTTATTTTGAGCTTCACTTATATCCTCTTCTCAATCATAATGTAAACTAAGTAGTATCGTAGCTGAACGATTGCTAGAATTTACAAAATGATGTGATGTGTGTGTGGGTCCCCGAATGTGAATGTCATGATATTGAATAAAGAGATACTTGAATTCGTCGAAAATATGGTTTTCCTGGGGATCACGCTTGACTCAAAGCTGCAGTGGGGTCCGCGCTTAACATCACTTGCAGGGCGGCTAAATTCAGCCGCTTACGCTGTTTGGAAAATTCGCCAATTAACAGACGTGGATACCGCAAGGCTGGTCTATTTACGTTAGTTACGTTCATAGCATCATGTCTTACGGTATTTTGTTGTGGGGACGGGCTGCAGATATTGATTCTATCTTCATTCTGCAAAAGAGGGCTGTCAGAGCCATCTACAAGCTCAGCAGAAGCGAACGTCTACGGGAACTGTTTAAAAAAATTAACATCATGACGGTTCCTTGTCAATATATGTATATATGAAAACATTATGTTCGTTCGAAAAAATCTACATCTTTTTAGTAAGATAAGTGACAGGCATCATTTTAACACTTGAAATAGGGACAAATTAGATCAACCGCGCTTCAGATTGTCTAAAGTAAAAACTTCTTTTATGGGTTACTGTGTAAAATGTTATAATAAAATACCTCTCGATATTCTTCAACTAAATGGGAAGAAATTTAAAACATGCATTAAATGCACACTATGTAGACAAGCATATTACAAGTTTGATGGTTATATCATAGATAAAAATGCTTGGCTTAATGCTGGTCCTACTTCACAGGCACTTGGGCTCACTAGTTAAAATTTCAATAATTGGAAGAGGTGCTTCCCTTTTTCTTTTTTAGTGTTTTTGACATTACGAACATAATTTATTTTTTATTTTATTCAATCAAGTTTTAATTGTTGAATACTTCATTATTAAATATCTCTTCCTGTTTGGTAGGAAAATTCTATTAATCTCTTAAATAAATTGCAAACTATAGTTTTGTATAATATAGAAGCATTTTTTTTATTTTGTATATGTAAGAACCATGTTTCCGTTTGTTATGATTTTTTGATGCTGACTTGAAAGAGCATGGCAGTTGAGATCGTGTCTGCGCTCGGTTGTGACAGGTGGCGCACTTATTGGGAGGCAATGTTGCGGTAGGTGGATGGTTTAATGTAGCAGACAATTTGATTTTATTTCATGACCATACACCAACCAGGCACATAGACATACAGTCTCCATGGAAGCTACGGCGCGTACTCAAGCACGGCGGCTATTGTTCTTTTCCATTATAACAAGCGGCATGTCTATCTTGTATCGGCATCGGCCATTACCGCGGCTTATCACATTAATTACGAGTTATTATCGCATTACCACCAAACTGTAGAAAACTATTCACCGGTACAGGGACGCTGACCAAAAATGGTTTTGTTTACTTCCATGATATGATAGAGACGGAGTGGCTGTTATAAGTTGTAACGTTGCTGTTGTAACTCTTAGTGCGCAGGTTGCACACTGTGTCGCAAGCTGGTGGCGCGCGGGTCGCGCGGTGCTGTCCTCCAGCGGCCGTCCGTCAGAGGCCGCGCCACGGGACACACTCACACCCTTCAGCCATCATCAGTGTTTGAGAATCTCTTCACCGAGCTATTTTATTTCGGAACAAATCAATTTGTTGGCAGGGCGGCCTCTACTCGCGCTGCTACCAGGCGACCACGCACCCGGCACCACGCGACCATCGACATTTGGACGGTTGGACCGTGTGCATAGCGCTCGAGTCGGATCGACTTGTAGATGAGCTCTCGGTTAGGTAATGTGTTACAATAGCGGCGCGAAAGGTTAAGGAAATCGGCCCATTCCTACGAATCACTATTAATAATAAATTATTGTTGACGCAATCATTGCTCGGTGAATGTGCCACATTAGTTAATAGAATCGGGTATATCATTACGGCGTTATGAGGCACGTCGTCTTTACTTCTCGGTAGTGATTTGAACACGTTACGTAAGCACCGGTTAGTCCCAACTAGGTGTATGTCTAGTATTTTAAATAAGAAAGTTAGGTTGTTGTGACACTTTGCCAAACGGGCCAACCTGATTTGGGTTTTGGAACAGTCGACGATAGAAGAATTTCACACAATATAGTGCGGTACGTAATGCCGCGCGCTCAGCGGCTCCAGTGGCGAGTGTGGCGACGTCGCGCGTGACGTCCGCGAGAGCGCGCGGGCGCGGGACGTGGCGTCCGGCTGGCCAGCGCATCCCGAGCGCTGCGCCGCACTTCCTACAATACATGTGCGTATGTTACGTGACGCGCTGTAAACTCTGCAATGGATATCATCGCGCACATTACAATACATAACGTAACTAACACAGCACCCACTTCATTCGACAGCCGCACCGTTTGCGAGATCACTGCAAGCGCTGCGACCAACCCAAACACTTTGTTTACTAATATTAAATTGTATTACTCACGCAGTTCCTACAAGTCCTCCAGCTACCTTTGCCCAGGGCCCGGGGCGCTCGCGCCGCCATTCTTGCAGGCAAAAAACTAATGGCCCACACCACACACGTTAAGGAGCACTCTTGCGCCCGTGCAGCCGTAATAAACGAAATATTAATGTTTTATTAAATATAACCCACTTCTGTAGCCCTAGTCACTAATGCAATGATCCTTATTTAGTTATTAAAAAAAAAACAATATTATATACGCACAAGATCTCAAAGAAACAATAATTTATGAGAAGATTTTTAGTGCGGTAGCGGCCACTTGTAATACAGATGGTTTTTAGTTCCAAGTTATATTTTAATAACCTCCCAGTCAACACAAACAGTTGTTTCACAAAAACTTCTTTAAAAAAAATACATAAGTGCGTCTTTAATGTGTTTTGTGAAAGCTTCACTGTAGGAAATATTAAAAAAAACTTTTTTACAAAAAAACGACTTGCAAAATAAAATGAAAATAAAAAAGTTTTCAAAAACAAGATGAAAATGGTTTGCGATACATATTTTTTATTTTCCAGATTCAGACACGCGTTTTGACTGTCGACGTAGATATGCAAGAGCGAGCGAAGGGCACCCCGAGGTTAGGTTTGGTTAGGTTACTTTTCCCTCCCTGTGGTAGTCACGGCGTGCTATGTGTTCTGGTGCGCCGGTGATGGGAAGTACTCCCCAGAGGGTCCGGTAACGAACAGCCGCGGCGGGTTCACGGATGAGTGCTAACGCGTGCCCGTGTTCCCGCCGCACTATGGAAAATAAAGGTCTGTTTCTGATTAAAAATCAATTACTTTTTTATTTCTGAATATTAGGTAGGTATGTTCTAAAATTTTGCACAAATATAGAATAGTTTATATGGCTTCAAATGGAATGTAATTTATTATGACTGAATTTAAAACCATGTATTAAAATAAAACAAATTCAAAATTATCAAAAATGTCCAATATTATTTTCCAACAATGAATACTATTTTTGTCGGCGCGCGACGTGCGCCATAAGCGGCAGAGTAGCACACCGTGGAGTTTTAGTGGGTTAGAGTCCCACATAACTGCACTATCTCCCCGAGGTGGTACAGTATGCATGAGCATTTCTCCACGAAAAAAAAAAAGTTACTTTTCCCCGCCTTTGGACCTGGAGGCGAAAGTACTCGCGTCGCTGTACCGGTGGCGCGAGGAAGCGTGGGTGCAAGGCGAAAGGCTGATGCAGCGCCATATGGAGCTGCGTCGGTCTCAGCTTCGCCAGGTCCTGGTGGCGGAATGGCGGGACTGGCTCTCACGCCTTACCGCCGGCCTCGGCACCATCGAGGCGGTCCGGCCGGTACTCGAGCGCTGGCTCGGGAGGAGGCACGGCTCCCTGTTGTTTCGGGTGACGCAGGTGCTCTCGGGGCATGGTTGCTTCGGAAACTACCTGCGTCGCATAAACAGGGAGCCGGACACCTGGTGTCACCACTGCGGCGACTGCCGGGAGGACACGGCGTGGCATACGCTGGCAGAGTGTGCTGCTTGGGAGGAGCCGCGCCGTGCCCTCATCTCAGAAGTAGGCAGTGACCTGTCGCTGCCGGCCGTGGTCGATTCGATGGTCGGCAGCGAAGAGTCCTGGGAGGCGGTGGTTTCCTTCTGCGAAACGGTCGTCTCGCAGAAGGAGGCTGCGGAAAGGGAGAGGGAGATCTTGTCCACTCACCCGGCCCGCAGCAGGCGCACCGGGCGTCGGCGGAGAGCGAACAACGCGGGGACATCACGTCGCTGCGATGACGCTGTCAGTGGAGGGGTTGACACACCATGAGCTGTGTGCTCACTCGCCTCTATCACTTTTGCTGCGGAGCTCGGATGGGACGGATGCGTACTAGTGATCGTATTGAATTATTTTCTTGTAACGGTTTTTGTAATTTAAATAAATAGTTGTAGGCCGTGTCGTGTTTTCTTTTTAAAAAACTAATTAGGCTTCTGATCCCTAAGACATACATATCTATTTGAGACGCGAATCATATTTTGAACGTGCTGTCTAGGAATAGAGATTTTTATTAGCTCTGCTTTTTCTATAATATAGTCGTATCATACAAGCGTGTTTCTATCTTAGGTTCCGCACTCGCTCACCACTACCACCAGATACGTGTTAACAACAGCATTGCGACCGTGACAATGCTCGCTGTGTAGCATCGCGGGAGCGATGGGAGGTGCACGGGACAGTGTCGCAACTCGCAAGCGCCCCGGACACGCTCTGGACACGCGCTGACCCGCACAAGTATCACGCTAGCTAAAGAACAAGGAAAATTACAAAATCATTGTCAAAAACCGTGCGTTCGATGGGATTTTCCATCGACACAACACACTTTATAAGGAGGAACTTCCACACAAAGTGTGTTGAAAGCAACTTTGCGCTGCAAGCGTAGGTATGCTGCAGGATTGTATGATTGATTGATTTTGATTGTATTTCGCGGGCGACCCTGGCGCTTTCCCCTTGGGTACACTACAAGTAGAACGATCTATTGCTTTCCTCGTTTGTTAACAATCTTTAAAACAATCACGAACATGTATTGTTAACATCACAGTTAGACGGCCCTCGGTCAAACTTCGACATTGGAACATTGAGAATGAATTATTGAGTTTAAACAGATATTAGGTAATAAATAAAGAAAAACTAACAGATTCAAATCCCCCAGTAAAAACCGCATACGCACAAAGAATCCCACATTTTCTGCATGTACACGTCTATAAAACGGTGATCAAATAGTGTAATATAAGAAATTGCACTCGCAAACAAACAAAAAATGCACTAACGTCCTGGTTACTGAACATTCATATGACGAAGCCGAAAAGGTTATTTCAGTGGTTAAACAGTTTTTACACACAATTCTGTCGTTTGTCTCACCTACACATACTCACGCTTAAACACCTTCAAACTCACCATCACATGATGACACACACTCACACTCGTTCACAACACATGATCACCACTCCTTGACATAATATTAGCGTTTTTCCTTTTCTAGTTTAATTATTATTTTTTTTTATTTCTCTATTTTATTGTTATGTTTTCTTTCATTTTGATTCATAGATTTTACATAGTTTTTTGTAGTTCGAAGCAAAATATTTTTGAGGTACCAAACATGTTTTTAAAATAAATATTTAAATGGTAAGCCCTCCATATTGGTGCCCCGGGATTGCCTAGCTTGGGGCCAATGTAAAATCTCTGTTATCTTTTTTGAGCAATAAGTATAGTTTTTATTTATTGAATAATCCTATTAAAATATTAGCTTACGAAGCATGACGTTTGATATGCGTCAGTCACGCGTGAGAAAACTGATTCTTACAAGTGCAGAGTCCCAAATTTGATTTGTATAATACTGCTCCAGAACAACCTAAACTCTGCGCACTGTTACCACTAAACAGGGTGCGCTGGGGCAGTTCAATCCTGATACCTAAAGCTTTCTTATAAATATATTTAGTTTTTCTGTTTTATAAAGACGTCACATAATTGTCACGCTACAGTATAATAGTACCGACACGACGTTGCCTTCTGATTTCCGGACAATCGAACAAGTGTCAACGTACGACGCCGAGGACGCTCATTATTGGACATGATTTTCCAGCTTCGGTGCTTAGTGGTTTTCCTTCGGGTCAACGTCAGTACAAGTAACTCCGTTGTATAATCTCGAAGCATTTATGTTAAGAGGCGCTCAGTGACGCAGATGTCCGCTGCAAGCAAAGTGCAGCGGCGGGGCGCGGTGTTCGATTATAAACGAGTGTTAGGGGACGATGTCGCAACGCCTCGTCCGCGACCCTCGCACCGCGCGACATCGGAACTGTGTCGGTAAAGCGCACGACGAGGTTTTGTTCCAATTATCTATTTAGTGAAACATTTCACAAGCGCGGTCAGCACGCCGCCTTGCCACGGGTCACGCAATTAGACACGCGACCCGCGACCCGCGACCAACATACCAGATACCTCAAAATTTTAAAATCTAGTATGTCATAATTTTATAAAGAAGATTAAGATAAGACCGTCTGTTAGCGTCAGCAAGCCAGCGTCGCCGACGATGTGCACATGCTCACCTAACACAACCTACCTCTGCTGTCGAGCAGTCGCGCCAGCGACCGCGCGCCCCCGGGAGCCGCCGGCCGCGGCTCGCCGTGCCACGCCGCGCGCCCCTGGGAATCGCCGGCCGCGGCTCGCCGTGCCAAGCCGCGCGCCGTGTGGTGTGTTGTGTCTCTGCTCTGTTCGCACAAATAACTAGTTATTTTCATAATTAAACCGTCTGCGAATGTGACGTAACGCTTACGTGAAGCAAGTGTGATGGAATTGTACAAGTCATCCACTCGTGATCGAGGGCAGTGTTCCGGACGCGGACAGCCGCACACGGACACGCGGACATGCAGACACTCACTACCACGAGTCTATGACCGACAACTTCGCAATCACGACAGATGCTGCATCATGCTCGTGACGGAGACGTCACAGACGAGGCTGCGCTCGTGGAAGGTCTAGGAATACACACGCGGACCAACTAAAATCAGAGCTTCACGCCTCGCGCGAGTACGTGGGTAGGTAGAGCACGTGCAGTCTTTTACCACGAACAGTATAGGCCAGTACAACTAGCCAACGAAACCCGATTGCTAAGTGCGGGAAATTGTGAAATTTCTCGATCGGGGAAAGGACTCCTGGGAGGCCCCTTTGACCTGCACTGGAGCAGGGCGCGGCAGCGCCTTCGTCCTGCGTGGACGCAGGACTCGTAGGTAGCGGTCTCCTGCTCGTCTAGACGAGTGCTGAAAGTGAGTGCAGTGCATGTACAGCCCGGCGCGGCGTGTGCTGTGCGCGCCGCTCGTGTCGTAACGTATGCATTGGAGTCATGACCGCCGCGCGCAGCGCGCATGCAACAACACTAAATTACTGCTGCTGTACTTAACATCATATGTACTGACACGCATGTACTCTCTCAAAGGTTGTACATCGTCATATCTTATTTTGATAAACTTAAAGCCGAGTAGTAAGCCATCACAATAACACAATACTATCTAAGTATATCTTATACTTAACGGTTTTAAGATATGAAATTTGATTTTTAACTTATATAGCCGCTACAATAATGATTCCATAGTTTTGGTGCCATAGTACCAAATGCTTAAAATGATGTCCCAAACAGATTAAAAACTTTTTTTATTGGCCGGCCCGACTTTTGATTTTGGGCCCAATACGAATGGTCTCGTTTACCTTCAACTACAAACAAAATCTCTTGGAGTGTTGGAAATAATACGCGCTCCTGTAGAGTCAGTGCGCGCGGCAGCGCGGCGGCGTGCTCGCAAGAGCATCAACATGCTAGCATCAGTAGAGTAACAAATCAATATTATGATCTATGAACCATATGCAGCGCCGCACCTACCAACTGGAAAGCTAGTGCAGCGCAGTCAAAGTAACTAGATACCTACCTACGTCTAAATGAGCAGCTAGTTAACTAATGTGACAAGTTGAGAGCCCGCTTATCTCGTAAGCCACCCCGAGACAGCGGGATCCTGTCGGCGTGGGGCGCATGCGGTGCACGCTGCGTGTGCGGTCAAGGCGCCCGAGCATCGCCTGCACGGTTGCGCCACGCCGCTGTGACGTCACACCGGTAACCGCAAGGACAGCGCTTTAACCAGTTTACTATAAATTAGGCTAAACAGTGATAGTTGCCAGTGGCAGTAGCCAGAGGTCACATATGATTAAACCGCCGTAAATCGAGCGCTTAACACGCAATTAAGTACTGATTAATTACTTCTATTGATTAATTCAGTATTTTCACATTGAACTGTAAAACGCCAGATCCGCGACGCTGCTCGTGAGTTTGAAGGTGTTTACGTTCACATTCATTAACAACTCGATGTCAACTTTTACGTAACACTGTGATGTTTTGGGATCAGCAATGATTGCTACAATAAATTAATCATGACATAAAATATTTCACAAAATGATTCAAGCTATTACACAAGTTATGGTTATGGTATGACCCCCATAACATATGCACCAACAATGAATGTGTAAGGGGCTTAGTACCGACACGTAAGTAAAAGGACAACTTCATCCGCCGCCGCCCGGCAAGCTTCTGCCGAACCTGAGCCCATAACTTAGTAAATTAAAAAAGTAAAAACTAATTCATCGTGAAAATCGTTTCATGTCAATACTAGCTCATTATTGCATTCCACAATGCGTTAATTTTTCCAGTCCTGTGACGTGCCAAGTGCGACGGCGTGAGCGGCAGGCGCGCGGTGGAGGACCTCGCGCCTCAGCAGTGGACGTCCCCGGCACGATGATATGACATCGATGATGCCCTCAAGTTCTCGCCCTGTGTCCGAACACATACGACATTTGAAGATTCACACTAGCGCATCACCGTTGCGGTTGTTTGCGTGCGTTGACTATTGCTCAACACTGTCAGCACCAGGCAGAGCGCATTTTTGTTGGCCCCTTTAATTATAGTGTTGGTGCTCCAAATAAACAACTAACAAGTGTCAATAAGTGAATTAGACGATAAAGATGCTCAAAAATCGGCCAAAATTGATGTTGTAATAAGTCTAGACTCTTCGCGTGATAAAGAAAACTTGTCGTCCTAACGAAGTTTTTGAGCTCGACTGCGACATGTGTCGGTGCCATCCTGATGGGCAGTCTTACGCTTGTACTAGAAATGCGTGTGCAGAACAACTCGAAGATACTAAAAAGAATGCCACCTTGTCAAGAAAAGTACGAGCGTTCCCTGCGGAGCCGCCGAAGGCCAAGACAAGAGTTCCGCTTGGATTGCAACAAGTGCCTCTGTGACAATAAGGGCCAAGACTTTCCTGCACGCGGATTGACTGCAATGCCTTGAATAACAAACCATCATGCTAGCGCGTTCACTGGAGCAAGGAGTAAAAGAGATACATCCGAGAAGGTATCCGTGCAGTGCGTTCCGGGCAGTGTGTTCGATCGCGACTGCAATGTCTGCCGGTGCACTGAAAGCGGCCTGTTTGCGACCTGTACTATCAAAAGGTGCAATGATGTTAAAGCTGAAAACGAGAAAGCAAATGAATCGGATCAGGGCTTCCGCTGCAACGCTGGCGAACAGTTTAGACGCGACTGTAACGACTGCACCTGCTCTGCAGACGGGAAGAGCGTCTTCTGTACACTGCGCTTGTCGACGAAGACCTAACATCCGATATTTAATTGCAATTTGCCATTTATGTTTTTAACGAGTCTTTTTAGTTATTTTGTCATCAACCTCATCGTTCGAAGGCTTGTTCCACCCTCCAAAGGTCTCTTACCTTTTGTGCCATGCTTCTCTGGTCTGTGCAAGTCTCATCCAGGTCTAGTCAGATAGGTACTTTTTGTATATTAGTCATATATTCTGGAAAATCGACTGTATATTAGTAACTACGTATAATCTGCATAACCATACACTAGTAAACACTTATTATTATTTGTCTTCATATAACCTGACCAAGATTATGTGTGGACTTTAAAAGAGACTATGACCTCTGAGTTTTTTTCGGCCTTTCTTCTCAGAGTAGTCAGACAAGAAACGCCGACCTCATCTAGTTTTAAAAAACATGATTGACGTGTAAAAGTGTTTGTACAAACCTACTTACAAAAATAAAATCATTTATTATAAACAAAAAAACAAAAAGATATCTATTATCTGATATTAATTAGCCGTAAACTGAGAAAACTAAGCCAAGGCAGGGCTCCAAGCCAGCAAGAGGGGCGGGGGGGGGGGCAGAGTCGGTGAAACTGAGACAAACAATGACGATGTCAGTCACTAAATTAAATAAGTAGGTATATTATTATCTCCTACGAGCAAAAACCTAAGCATAGCGTAACGACAAGTGGATGAAGATATAGCAGTGTGCTAGTGACAGTGACAGCCAGCCTGCACTCCCCCCATCCCGCGCCCCTGCGCCCCCACACCCCCCAGCTCGCTATTGTTACAGTTGTTAGCCAGTAATAACGACTTTTCTCTTTACCTGTAACGACTTGCACTTGATGACAACACATACGGAGACGGACACATACATTAGGAGACGGACTTGCGAGTCCAGGCTAGTTAAGTTAGGAGATTGGGTGAACACCAGGAGACCATGCGAGTGAGTGGTTGAAGTAGGCTAGACGAGCAGAGTTAGATCTTAGGCAATAGCAACGAAACTGTATGCCTGATGAGATTGTGAGGGCGAGAGTGTTATTTAATACGTTAAATAATAATTGTTATTTTAGACTAGGTTAGTCTACTATAATGTAAGTAGCGTGTAAGGGGCGTGAATCTCAGTGAGTGTCTATGAACGATTGGATTGGGTGAGTGTTGAATATTTTATCCCTCCTTGTTCCTTTTAATGACCTAATCGAGGTACCTATCCTACACTTGCGTTTGGTTCTAGGGACTCGGGGAAAGCCATCTATGGGGTGTGACAGACTATAGACAACCATAGCCAGGACATGATCCTTGGGCAGTCACACCGCTTATGGAAGGCTGAACCGAACTTGCAACTCGTTAGGGCTAATTTAAATTATTGTAGTACCTTTTAGTCTGTTGTTCTTGTTTACGAACACAAACCAATCAAACGTTAGTGATGGCTACCTTTTCCCCTATGGACTGACTAACTGCAGGATATCTTACATTGTACTTGATGTACGCACACTTCCCGGGGGCGGGGGTAGGCTTCACCAAGTACCCCTAACTGGATTGATAGCCGTTCTAAGGAACGTTAGAAATTGTGTCTCGTTAAATCACACCCGGCCCCCGTAGGCCTCTTACTGATACAAAAAAATAATATTTAGCGAGACACATAATTTGGATGTCCAGATGGAAAGGCCCCGAATGATTGCACGACTGCCGATTACACTGCAAGCATCCCCAACTTGGGTAGATTAAAGGAAGTGTGACGATTTAAAATAACCACTTTGGCGTATAGCAAGGCAATTCGTAAGGAATTCTGCAACCGACTGACGATGCGGTACGCTTGCGCTAGTTTTGTATTGTCCTAGTAAAGGGTTATTATTACAGTACGCGTCCAGCACTTCTGGAAACTTGTCTCGCTCAATGGTAGAGGCACTTCGCAGTCCTTTACCTTAGGATTGGGTAAGACATGCTTGAGTATAGGAAACGTGTCCTGCTGGAACCGTAGCAGGTCCTCTCTAGGACCTATGCACTTTAGAAGTAGGACTGGCAGCACACGTAAGACGTAACAGCTGTTGTAAAGTGACCTTGCCCCTACGTCGTGGGTTACCAGATTTTTGTAAGAACTTTCAGTAACGTAACTCAAAACAATGTATTCTCCAACGCAAGTGTTACGTGTCAATTACCCTTTTGTAATCCTCTCAAGTCTCGTAACTTTCATAAGCAAAAGAAAAGTAGATTTCCTTTCCTTAATCACCTTATCGATGGATTCCCAACCTTATTTTATATTGAAATTGTTTTCTTGTATCCCCCCTTGTTCCCCAGCTTTCTAAGTCGGGACAAGGCAAAACACTTCTTGGGAATTCATTACAATCGGTGGGAGAGTGTCCAGCCTGGAGACGAGCTCTACAGAGTCGTACGGGGCGGGGTGCGGCTCTTCCCCATTAGGGGGAACCGACCTAAACACTAATAAGTAACAGAATTAGGAAAAACGAAAATTTTATCAGCCTAGGGTAATTTAGGAACAGTCACATAAGCATCAGCCATGCCGACCGGGCGACCATGCGCCACCACACGATCACTCGGTGTAGCTCGTAGTAACAGGGCTCCTGTCGACGCGCAATCAAAGTCGCGGAAAGGTTACCGTTAACTGACTTTACAAGAATGATAATTGATGTGACATATGACACGCGCCACAAATGTCGCGGCGGGACCTTCGGCGCGACCCGCGACCGGCGACCAGGCCGCCCGCGCCTGTTGCGTGCACGTGCGACCCCCGACCTGCGACCTGCGAACTGGCGCCTCTTCTTTGCTTGACGTGTTCATTGTATTCGCTAATTATTGCGTAGCCGCAGTAAATCATTTACGATGACTTATCTTAGACAGGGTCGAATATACAAAGTTACAAAGGGTCATAAAATTACAATATTTTATTTAGCAAGTGAGCGGCTGCACTCCTCGTGGTACAACGCACACGCAGAAGGTCCACTCGCGAGCTACAGACAGCATAGCAGAACTCACCACGACTGGAGTTCGTCCTGAGCAGCCGTCGTGCGTCGTGCAACTGCATGGTGCATGGTGTACGAATAGAGGCGAAGCAGTGTCGTGTACTTACTAGGTACAATTGGATAGCATTTGATTAGCCACCCAACACGTAGATGCAATATAAGTCGCTCGACCACCGCAAATCGGTCTATTGGTTAGCTACTCAACACGTAGATGCGATATAAGTCGCTAGACCACCGCACATCGATCTATTGGTTAGCTACTCAACACGTAGATGCGATATAAGTCGCTAGACCACCGCACATCGATCTATTGGTTAGCTACTAAACACGTAGATACGATATAAGTCGCTAGACCACCGCACATCGATCTATTGGTTATCTACTCAACACGTAGATGCGATATAAGTCGCTAGACCTCCGCACATCGATCTATTGGTTAGCTACTCAACACGTAGATGCGATATAAGTCACTCGACCACCGCACATCGATCTATTGCACCGTTTTAACTAGATTATTAGTCTACTAACTGTTGCCCGCAACTTTGTCTGCGATCCAGGATGAAAAGTAGCCTTTATCCTTCCCCAGGTCATGGTCTACCCAGGCCATGTGCCAAATTTTATCCGAATCCGTTCAGCCGATTTAGCGTGAAAGCGTAACAAACTTACTTTCGCAATTATTTATTAAGTTAGGATAATACTAAGCAGAGGTCGATCATGACGTAAGAATATACCTACTAATAATACCTACACGGTACACTAGACGCACAAAAAAGGCTCCACTCTAAACAGACCTACTTACTAAGATTACATCATAACAGCTGTGTGTGTGATGGTGTGCATGAGTGTGTGTGTGAGGCGTACATGTTAGTCCACAATCACAACGGAAGCTCTTCACGCCGACTGATACATAACGAATCACTCAATCGGTACGTATGTTTGTTGTATGTCCAATACAGTCAAACGTCAACATGTCGTGAGGTCAGTTTTTAGTGTAAGGAGGGACTCGAATGTTAAAGATCTCCAAAGTGATGATTTTCGTCCAATCGGCATCGTGAACGATTGCTTGATGTTGATGAACTATACTCTGAGGACACACCACGTTGACATGTACCTACATACAGTCCTACAGACTCAGAGTCTCTCTAAAACCTATTTTTCCAGTGGCGGAGCCAGGGTTATTAATAGAGTTGATGTCACAATGAATACAGTTATTTTATACAAGTGTATAAAATATAGGTACTATTCTATACTACATTCGAAACAATGAATATACCTAGTTATAATATACCAGTGTCTGTAAGCACAGACACTCGTTTGTAGTGCGACTCGGATCACTTCCGAACATGTGATACTAGACTGAGTTTGACATCGTACTACACCCGGATCACGGATGGGAAGGAAATACTATACTAATACGGATAGGAAGTACTTGAACAACAAAAAACCGTGCATTTAGCAGGGTTGAGATCAAGCTTACTCTTTCGACAATATTCTTCCGGACGCTGGAGATTATTCTGGAGTACCGTCATGTTAATAGGCGATAAAAAGTGCCATTAATTTTCATAAATTCAGTAATAATATGGGTGAATGCAAGCAATCGCTGTCGATGATGTAGAATTATTAATAGAAATAGAGCAAGTAATGACCCCTGAGGTACTCAACAAAGTATAGGGACCCAAATAGAAGCCATAATGATTCAATATTACGGTTTGGGACCTGCTCGGCTGTCGCATCTCAAAACCTAGTAACTACAGTAGTAGACACTTTTTACAAAAATTGTTTTATTGCATAATCTTGCTAACCTAGAAGATGTCTACCAAGCACAAAAACACCAGCGTTTTACAATTACATAAAAGCAGTTATATTTAAGCATCGATACCTAGTAAATGCACCATTCACTCCCTTGTGACCACTTTAAAACCTAGTAAGTCACTTTAACCAATTCAAAATCTAGTAAGTCTCTGAACTTGCTAGGTTTTTAAAATGGTCGATGCATGTCTATTTTATTTTTACGTTTATAAATGCGCTCTTAGGTACTAGGTTTTGAAATGGGGCAGCCATTGTTAGTCCCTACCAAATACATAAACACCAGCATTCAGATCACGAAGGAGTGAATCAAATGGTGCACTTACTAGGTATCGATGCTTAAATATATCTGTTTTTATATGAGTTTAAAACGCTGGTATTTTTGTATTTGTTAGGGACTATCTAGGTTAGTAAGATTATGCAATAAAACGATTTTTGTAAAAAGTGTCCCTTACTAGGTTTTGAAATGGGACAGCCGTGCTCTCTAAGTAATAAAAAATCATCTGTGTAATTCCCTGTGTAATCCTATGCCCTTTAACTATGATAACTCGATATTACAGTCAATTCGATCAAAAGCCTTTCCGGTCATATTATTATAGAGGACATCGACCTGCTTCCCGATAGATAAGGGTTCGGTGATAAATTCATTATTAAGGAGGTTACAGGCGGTAGACGTCCACGTGTTGAAATCAGCTCCTGAAGTCCTGACATAACGCCAACTTCTGTAACTATTTGTAAGTGTCCGATATTCCTATTTGCAGGTAGAAGCTCTCATGGCGTGCGCTTTGTGATACTTTAAAGCTCTATCTGTAGGGGACGCAGACGGGGAAAACCGCGCTCTACCGCGGAAAACTTACAGCGGTGAGAGGCGGCGGGCGGCGGCGGTGGGGGGCGCGGGCAGGCGCGGCGCCGGCGCCGGCCACTGCGCCACTCGGTCGCGCGCGCCCGCTCCGATCACTCGTGTCCCGGACCTCCCGCGCCAGCAGCTCCGCTCCCGTACGTGTCGCCGCCTCGCCGTCGCTCGGTAACGTACCCGCACACACACACTTACACTCTGCACAGCATGCGCGCTTGCATAAGCGCTATGTTTCCGCCTCACCACCCGTTATGAAACCGAAAGTGAGCCAGTGGCCGCCACTCTGGCACGCGGGCGCTGCCGCCGCCGGGTGCCGGGAAGCGCCAGCACCTCGGCAGCTCTGAGGCTAATTCGTCGCTAAACTAAATGTAGTGCAATTGAAGTCCGTTGCCTCACCGGCGCGGCGCAACCTCGCCGCCCGACATTGGGCGCGTTTCGACACACAATATCGATCTATCGCACGATTGAAAGTGATTTCGATAACATTGAGCCAAACCGCTACTGCCCGCCACTTTGTCGCTTATTTAATTTGTTATAATTTTGAACAGGAGGGTTGTGATTGTATCGTGTTGTTACCGCGCTCGGGATTGCCGGGATGGCTTGATAGTGAGATGTAAACAAACATGGCGCTGGTCGTGTGTGACGTCACTCGCGTGGTGGTCGCACCGCACAGGCAGACAGGCAGTCACGACGCGATAGGTTTACTCGTACACAAGTGGGTCGCTTGACCATTATGTAACGGACGATCGGGCGTTCCAATGATTTCGTGTCATCTTATCTAACATTCTATATTTTGCTTTGAAAATAATGTGTTTAGACTTAGAAGGAAAGTGATATAAACGCCGCGGCCAAGGTCGCGACACGACCGGATGACCCCACCGCACCCCCGGCCCCGCCCCGCTTCACCCCTCGCGACCAAACAGAGATCTTCAACTGTGAAACAAGAGGGCGAAAAAACTTATTTTGCTAATCCAATTAGGACTGTTTGTTGACCGTAACATCCAATTATACATAAGTCATTACTTGGTGGACGGCGTCGTTCATCGTATGCTTGTAATCTCTCTAGAACATATTCGAATCGCGTGATTCTCATCCATGTTTACATTGAGCAACGCCATTAGCTTCCTCGCCCCGATGGCTCTCCCAGTCACCCTCACCCCTCACCGCCGCGCAGCATGCAGCGCAGCTGATGATACAGAACATGCTTAGTTTATGATAATACGATATTGACAATTGACTTCCAATCTTTCTCAAATATTACAGTTCTAGAATTGTTGAAAGTTTGATTTGCACAGTGAAGTTATTAATTTGAGGAGCTTCTCGTCTCCGGGGCGGCTCTCCTTACATTCGGTTCCAACACAGTGTAACAGTTGAGATTTTTCATAGCGCGATGGCTCGAAGACCGGAAGTGTACGCCACGTGCGGGTGTGGTGGTGTCAGCAGAGAGCAGTCTACATGCACTTACTGAACATCTGCTGAACTGCGTGTCGCGCAGGCGCAGCACTTGTGCAACCGTTCTGATACTCTCCAATTGTCTTCCTACCTATTGTCGGTCATCCGCAACTTAACAGGCAACTTGTCGGTGTAGCAAGCTGCACAGGCACGGACCCCCCTTGGTCTCCATGATCTATGAGATACATCACCCATGTTTATCCAGTGTATTCAAACCTCCACTAGTCGCGTACACTTGGTTCAATGTCAGGTCCCCGCCCCCCGCCCGCCTGCCGCCACGTCGCAACGCAGATGTATCTCACACGCTCGGCACGTAGACGCCCTCTGAACTGTCAGTTGCCTGACTTGCACAATAGCCGCCGCCAACAGCTAGAGTCCTACGTAGTCTAATCATGACAGTTATTAAATAATGTGTGAGTGGCACATTACAATGTGCAATAATATATGAATGCTTACGATTGACCTCATTTACAAAAATTCTGTAATTGAGTACAGTACTTATTATAAAATAATAACAAACGGCAACAAATTTCTTGTTGATGTTAAATCTAGTTATTTTGGAGCCATCTTATGTTTGGGCCACTGACCCCGGCGCGGCTGCGGTACTAAAGACATAAACGCACACCACGCCAGATAATACGAAACCTCTTTGTGTGTCCGAAATGTTTATTTATACAATTGTTATTGTAGACATAAAATAATTAGTCATATCGGCATAACATCTGAACATTTTGAGATGAGTCTGCCCATATAATACCCACGAGTCAAGAGTTTATTGGAGTGATTCCAATAAACTCTTGACTCGTGGGTATCCCACACACTCACAATCAAAGTGTGTCTGTCTGTCTGCTACCTGTTCACGCTTAAACCGCTGAACTGATTTAGAAGCAATTTGGTTTAGAGATAGTTTGAGTTCCGGGAAAAGACATAAGATAGTTTTTATCCCGATATTCCCACGGAATCGACACTTATACGAGTGAAACCGCGGGGCGCTGCTACTAGTATATAATGACGCAGACGAGAGATGTACGACTATGTATACCGACAAGTTGTTACATAATAACCATTGACACGGCATTTGTGACAGTGCGGATGGAACTTGCGTGAATGTTGCCTATACAACTATACAACTAGGCAACGATTCCTCGCAATGGAAGGGCCACAAAGCTATAAGATGTCGATGAACAGTAAGTCCGACGGCTTGTCTAGGTCACCTGGGGTCAGCACAAATGTTCTCATTTCGGGGGCAGTTGTCATTGCCAATGTTTATTAACCGCACAATAAACCAAGTGAAACGAGAACAAGGATATCGAGCGCCCCCGCCGCCCGAGCCGCGCCCCGCGACTGTCGCTGAAGAGGTCGCAACCATGCTAGTAATAGGAGTTTTTAAACTTTCTTGTCTCTGTCAGCCCTTGCTCGAGTTCATTATTTATGACTCAAGTCGCAATAGTTCGGAAGTAATCGAGTTCCATGCATTTCGCTGATCACTGAACGTTTCAGTAGTGTCGCAAGCACCTGTAACTTACTTGTTTTTGTAAAAGTGCAGAATCGTACGATTGCTTCAAGCTCGTGTAGTCTTATTTTCTGGACAGAATGGCCTTACAAGAGATTGCTTTTAGTACATTAACGTATAACATGGTCAAAGTGCAGTTTTGAAAGACACTTTTCGCGACATTTATTTTTCTTTTGAATGGTTGGTCAGCAGTCAAACGAAAGCCACAATAAATATTTGGAAGTACGCAGCTGAGCATATGTTGGGAGTAAGCAGTTAAAAGGCTGCTTGCTTTCAGCAGCGAACTCACTTGCTCCTTGATTTTTTTAAATTATTTTAAATTTAATTGTGTTTGTGTATGGAGTTAGTAAATAGCAATAATAGTTAGTTGTATATAATATATTGCTAGAATATTTAGATATAAATGAGAGTATCATAATGTTGCCTACCCGTGTCCTCTTGCACACACTCCATCCATCTTTACTTCGGTCCGTCCCTTATCTTGTACCCGGCTACTTTTCTCGTCACGTGATCGGAAGTCGCCCGCATAACTGGCCGTCCATATTATACATTGAAAATAGGATTGGAAATAGTCGTAAGATCTTGATATTGAGCGACGGATACCTACGTTGCCGTTGTTTTCCAGAAAGTCGGCGCCGCACCACCGCAACTTTGAACATGTATAGCGCATAGGGCTGTATGGCATTATGATGTGTTGTCATCAATCAGCATGAAACACACATATATATATATACATATCTGAGTTTCGTATGAAGCGGGTACCTACTCGTACCAAAACCACAGAGTAGCGATTGCATCAACATTTATTACCGCGAACAGGACAGTATTACAATCACAACAGAACATTCTCAAGCAACTACAATTATCGCGACTCATTTAACTTATTCATAGTGAAACCTTTGTATTGTGTCGGTACCGCACGTATATTATATTCTGTATTCATACAACTGTTTCGACGTAACTACGGTGTGGGTGTCATGTGCTATTGTATTTGTGTATAACGTCACATGTATAATGTGACGCCCGTCAGAGCGATAGCTCTTACCTCAAGATACGACAGAAGAGAACCCAGCAGTGAAGCAACGGTTGTTGCGTCGACAGTGGAGCATACGAGTAGCTTCCACGGACGTCGTCAGCCTGCGAGGGAGGACGAGCAACGACAGGACACTATCACTTCTCCGAAACTAAACGCATGTTGATCTACAGATGGCCGTCGATATTATGAAGACAGCTGAAATTAAAGAACGAGCGTAGCGGCGACTCGCCAGGAGATTGTGGAGACTTGGATTATTGATCGATTGAAAACACAGGAGTTATTTGAGTCGCTCATGTTGTGCTAACTCCGAATCTGTGATATAAAAGACAGGAGTTCTTTGAGTCGCTCGTGTTGTGCTAGCTCTGTATCTGTGATATAAAAGACAGGAGTTCTTTGAGTCGCTCATGTCGTGCTAGCTCTGAATCTGTGATATAAAATACAGGAGTTCTTTGAGTCGCTCGTGTTGTGCTAGCTCTGTATCTGTGATATAAAACACAGGAGTTGTTTAAGTCGCTCATGTCGTGCTAGCTCTGAATCTGTGATATAAAACACAGGAGTTTTTTGAGTCGCTCGTGTTGTGCTAGCTCTGAATCTGTGATATTAATGCTATCCTTGACATCTCCACCTTTCATTGAGGGGTGCCCTTCAATAATATTGGCAGATAAAGGCATACTTACGCATACCCGTCCTTACGTTTGACAATCTGACAAAATTGAAAAGTCGTGACCCGCCGACCTTGCCATTGCGCACATGTCACATACTTGTGTAGATGGAGCACCGTTATCATTGCCGCGGCGTGCATGTGTGCGCGCGCACACGACCACCTGCCGTAGTGACCTTGTAGTGAGATGCGATGCGCACGCGGGAACCAACCCACACACACTCACAGAAGTACTACTTTGTACAAAGCACAAGAAAGCTTGTAAAAACTTACAGGAAGTGAGAGACTTCGATGAAGCGCCTGTAAGCACCTGGCACTTCTTGGGTGGGTTTTGTGTATCGCAGCGGATATGTTAGTCTCATCGCAAGTCGAGTCGCCGGCCTTCTGTGCGCTGCTATCGAGTGTGTACGCATGCGCGACGACCCCGCGCCGCCCATGAACTTCCGCATCTCGCGGTATTGTCGCGTACCGTGTGACAGCCGCCCTCCCTCGCTCTATGGCTGCTTCATGCAAGAGGAAAGATAAACAATGATGGTACTAGCAATAGTAAGCTGGACCGATGACCTGGCCAAGACAACAGAACTTAACTGTTGAAGCGACCCTTCGCGAAGAGATCATAACCTTATTGCATCAGTTCATCTTGGGCCCAAAGTGTATCAGCGCAATGCAATGAATGTAATACGGAACCTCTCTGAAGTGACAATAGGCCAGCGCAGACCACTCGCCTCGTCTGAACACAATCATGATCGATGGCCCGGCCTGCGGGCACAGCTCGCGTTGCACCATCCCGACAACGTTGTTACATAAAGTAACTCGATATGTAATCAATAGTGCGCTCTCAATGGAGGGAACGCGTGGTGCGACCGCGTACGGGGAGCAGCCAGCGGGGGTGATGGGCGGGTCGCATGTTGCGTAACATGTTAGCGATGACGTCATCGCTTTCCGGCGCGCCCTGCATCGCTAGTGCCGTGACCAGTTGTGGCAGGTCAGCGCGCCTGCAGCACCGCGAGCTACCCCACCGCAGCGTACAGGCGGCACGTGTTGCTTGCACTGTGACGTGTTCACTGTTTACTTTCACGCTCAGCAAACTACTTAACATTCACACAAGGTAAACACTGTGAACGTCTGACGACGTGCTAACTAATTGCGCACACACCGCGAAGCCACTCGCACGTACTTGCACAGCTCCTCTGCTCGAACTTATATTCTTGGGATCTGAAAAAACTGCACTTTGAACTCTATAATACGGAACAAACGCGAATACTAAATGCTGAGCGTAATGGTGTAATAAGACATAAAATGTAATTATGCGAAACTCGTAATGATATTCTAGAAACTGTGATGACTTCCTCGTTGTAATAAAATGGCGGCACATTTCTCGGCTAATCTGGACGTGTGGAGTGTGCCGCACATTAGCATTTCCTGGCGCGATCCGGAACGACAGCGCCATTCATTGCAACTCTCCTATTGCTAATATCACGAATGAATAAGTAATAACATTTGTAACACTACACTGCACAATTTACAATAACTGAGACGCTAATTTGGTTCAAGGCTATCAATTATTTTTTTGCACTGGTTTTCCATTTGTTTCGTAAAATATAACTTAAAATATAAAAAGAATTATTTTTTCTTTCTTAAATTAAATTAAACTAATCTATGAATGTTTAACTGCTCAGTTATTGATATGATTAGCTCTCACAATCCCACATACACACCTAGCGATGAATAGAAGCAATCGTTTAGTTCCACAAGTAGTTGAGCCAGTACATGCTCGTCTCGCAGAAGGAGGCTGCGGAAAAGGAGAGAGAGAGCACCGGGCGTTGGTGGAGGGCGGACAACGCCCTCTTCCAGCCCCCCTAAATGTGTCCAGGGGCGACGGACTTGGGGACGTCTGTCGCGCCCCACACATCAGGACTCGAGGTGGCGGAGCGTAGTGTTCCACGCGCGCCCCTCTTAGGCTTCGCGGGGGGAATCAAACACCTCACTCCTCCCCCTGGCCCGAGGAGGAACATAGTAGCGGGCCGGCACCAGTCGGGAATTGCGGAAGGATCGTACGTTCCCGCGACCCCCATCGTAGGTGTGAGATGGAACACTGGGGTGGTTTTTATTCGGTAAAAGTCTGACAGACCCTGCCGCCCTGGGGGAAAATCCTCATGGATGTCCGCCGCCCACCCCAAGGCGGCGGACATCCGTGAGGATTTTCCTCCCAGGAAACAAAAAAAAAGTACATGCTAGGAGCACTTGAGCAGCTTCCCGCAGCCCCGCACGGCGCGCGACAGTGACGCGCGCTGAACTCTCTGTAATAATTTAAATGAAAAATTATACTCTGAGCAACACTCACTTGTAAATATACAAGGACACATCAAAGTATGCACTGATATCACAGACTGACCGGTCCTTGGCAGTGGCCGTGGGCTGCACGTGTCGCTACATCTGGTGAGGGGATCCCGCGGAGGCAGTGTGGAGGTGACACGCGCGTCACCGGCTCAAACTGAACAACGTGATTTGCACCAAATTCCAATTCTCTATCGCATTTATGTCCTTACCTATAAACATTTTCCAACCGTAGAGTACATGAGAGGAAGACATGATGTTAGCGATGATGACAATCGTTACCAGATACACAACAATAGTGAGTACTTGATGCTACTAATAGAGTCACGATGACAGTTGTCGAGCTTCAGCGCTGGCGCCGCATCCGCAGAAACGCTCTGTCACCTCTTCGGGTGTCTCGACCGGATCTAAGCACAGCTTGCGAAATTAAGTGCAATTATATTATCTGAGAGAGCTGTGGGTACAAGCCGCGGCCGCCGATGTAGCCCGACCAGTCACCTAATAAAAACGGACCGTTTGTTATATCACCGGCCGCCGCCGCCGCTAAGTTGTTGTTTTGTTCCCTATTATTCAACCAGTTAAACACTCATACAAACTGCTTTTAAATCTTTCACTAAATCGAAATTCAATTGCGGAAGCCGAAACCATCTGTCATTACTCATTACTTTTACAAACAAATTATGTCAATAAACGAAGTCTTACGTAATGCTAATTAATACTTGATAACGTGGTTATTGGAAACCCAACGGCACTACAAATAAAACTGTAATAAACATGCATTTAAAGCTCAAACCCATAATAATGAACCGGTTGTAATCAGAGCACGAAGTTTGCAGGCTGTACGCAACGCATGACGACGTGCCACAGCCTGCGGACACAGTAGACACAGTACGACAGTTGGAACTGATTTATTGTGCCGCCATGTGTCTAGTGCCGAGTGACCAGTCACATTCATAAGACATCATCGTGACACAAATAAATAATTAATGAGGATCTTTAGCTCAGAGGCCGCGATTTCATAGCGCGTTTCGCAATTTGGAAGTTACGTTTTTTTTTTTTACATTGAAATTTGAATATCATTTCCTTCATGATCAATTGATCAATTAATTGGCTACGTGTTCATTTCCCGCCATGTTGGCTCTTGTCAATTGTACCATCATGTACCATCTTCAACGTTTGTGAAACATTCCAAGTCAGTGGACACCTTCAGGTCGGTTTGGATGTATAAAAGTGAATTTTAGAGCAGTAGTGCTGTATTTGTATTGAGCAACTGTATGTGTGCAGTCTGTGGCTCGCGTGCGCCACTTTCGCCGGCGGAAGGAGGTCGCGCGCGCCGCGGCGAAAGGAAACACACACAGACGCGTTGCGCGCCGTGTCCGACACAGTGGGCTCAACGACACACACAGACGATCAGTTACGTATATTAATTAGCCGCATTAAGTTTGCGAACACATCTCATAACACGCGCAATCGCCTCGTGTATGTTTTTAACATCGAGTTCGCTGACGGTCAACGTGCCACGTTAATATTCGGACCTCTCGCGAACTGTGAGGTAACTCTGTTGTAAGTGTGTCCTGCAGTTCGTAAGGGAACCGGATACCTTTGAGAATTTGACGAACATAGCGTTCGTTTAATCAAAATAATAATTATATCAGCATACCCACAAAATGATATTTAGTGGACTAAAAAATATTCAAAGTGTTGTGAACGTTGTTCGAAGCAGGCGGCGGCTGTGAGGCAACCGATGTTTCCTTGGATAACAACACGCATTCCACTGCACTTAGCTAATTGTTAATGATCTCCTCTGGCAGGATCCTAAGTGTTACAGATGAGTTAGCGCGCTATATTATTACCTGCATCGAGGCTCCATCGCATCCAATCATCCAAATCCTATCATCCAAAAAAATAAGTAACGCAGTAACACAACCGCGCTATACGGACAAGTTCCGTCAAACTAATGTAGTTTCCTTGTGTCACGTGCTCTTAGACCTCTAGAGAACGTTCAAGCCAAAGATATCGTACCGTTAACGGTTTCGTTTTTCTGCAAACGAGACCATTGCGACCTCAGCGAGCAAGCTTGCGGCCCGCATTCAACAAATAATTCAACGGAACTTATCGCCATGCGTCACAGGAGGCGGTAACACTTCAACATATAAATTAAGACAGAGGTGAAATGCGAGGTGTTAGTGGGCAGCACAAGCTGCATGGAGTGCGGTCGCCACACCATCTACTGCAGACACACAATGTGATGCAAGCAGCCCTCATGTGGCCATCGTGACGCGCCGGACGTGAATGTCGTACGCGCATGGAAACCTACCTCTACGCACTACTGAACCACAGCTACAATATGGCTACCACCGAACGCGCATCGGCTACCACAGTCTACAGCACTCTGGTTAAAAGCATATGTACGCGACAACAATAAAACTTCTGTAGTGTTTAGTTTCCGCAAAGCGTGACGTTAGTACTGTTCCTAATGTAAAGGCTGCTCCTGACACATTGTTAGGGTTACGAGTTTCTCACCGCGTGGTTGACAGAGAACCCTCCTCACAGTATAACGCCGTGATACCTTACACTAAGTTACTCCGCGGCTTTGTGTGCTGTGTTGACAGTGAGACTCCTGCATGTTGCTACTCTGTGACACAGCACAGCTAGCGACGCGCGCGCAGGTCAAGGTCGCGGTCACCAGTGACCAATTACTTGCGCTTTCACACTGGCCAGTCTGAGCAGAGTTGAGTTAACCTGTACAAACCTGACAGATTACTATCTTATTAAGACGTTAATGTGCTTGTTTATTAAACTAGCAGTTTATAATGACGAGTGTAATATTTTCCAGTTTATGAATAGTGATACTCCTCCCAGAGCTCCTCCGTTATTAATTTTTAATACACATTTTCTTGAAAGCATTCACTAAAATCCATAAAAAATACATTAAATAAATGTATTATTTATAATTTAAATCATGAACATCCGTCTTCCAACCATCAGACCATTACATCGATTGATGAAAATAATGAGCACTGTATTGCAGTCTTCATACTTGAATAAACACTCATTTAGGTTAAATATCAAGATAACATTACTCATGACTAAAGCTGTCGAGCTTTAGTATAACTTATACTTGAATAATATTTCCTTGACTTCAATCGTTTAAGTTCACTTTCAATGCGACCAACTTGTTGCTCTGCGCCACACAGTGTATTTCTTAACAGTTAACTCTCTCTCAAGTGAATGTCCTTCAACTGCGTTCACTTGAAGGCAAAATAATAATATACATTTATTTATGCGTGTCGTCGCTAGGTAGTGCCAGCGTTTGATCACAAGTCGTTAGCGGCCGCTACCCGCGCGCTACGTCTCTCGTAGCTCGTAGCGGGGCCACATGCACACATTGACACACCTCCACAGCCTCCTACGGCTTATGGCTCGACATGATCTAATACACTCGCAACTGATCATCAAGCTAACATACCAAACGCTCACACGAAACTATACAAGCGAAGATGACTCGTAGCAAAGTTCTACGGCGCTACGGCAGCTGCGTGCGTTGATGTCTTTTACACGGGGAGTTAGCTCGGTGACTTATTACTTCGTAGTACTCGTAATCCAGTTTTTGTTCATTCAATTTGTTTTAACGAATGAGTAGGCAAAAAGCGTGCGTTGGTGTATTTTATACGGTTGCATACTCAGTACAGTTATAATTATATTCGCTTGAGAATATTCGTATTTGGCAGTGCAAATGAGAAGACAAACTTAATCGTATCTTAACTGAAACTAGTAGTGAAGAGACACGCAGGTGTTCAGAACAAAGATTCGCTGGTGACGACTCGAGGCTGGTGTCGCTGTGCGGTGAGTGCTAGAACTATCATTGATGTCTGTGCTAGTTTCGTACTTACATGCTCACTATTAATAAAAATTAATTTACTACAGATTACAGTACATCTTAAAAATATCGATAAAAAAGTCCGCGATGGTATATGTTTACCCCTAAGGATAACCCACAATAACCGTTTTTATCTATTACTTATTACAAAAAAAATTATAGGTTATTTACCAAGCTATTTTAAACAATACAGTATTTATCCTTATCCAATCAAATACATTAAATACGTTGTGCATTTCATGGAGATCAAAATTGCCCTTTACAGCATATCATTGAAATGAATATCTTAGAAGATATCAGAAATTTAAAAAGCGGGGGCAGAGCGCCTGGTGGGGCGCCGCGCCGGGGCCGGACGAAGGTCTCCGGGTCAGTTAGTTAAAGAATAAAGAGTTTTATTGTGAAACTAGAATGCGTTCTCGGAAACAAATTGTTTGTACGTACATACAAGTATGGTTCGTGTATGAGAACGTGGCGGGTGACAGTGGTGTGCAATGGGAGCACTTCTTGTTGCTGCGCTCGGCGCATGCGCATTGTGCATGTGTTGTTGAATGTTCACGTTTTTCCTCACTTCGCCGCTGTGTGGGAACTCGCGCGGGCAGCCTTTGGGAACCCGACAGTTCAGGGAACCAGCACGAGAGGCCGACAATATCCGACATAATGCACTTTTTGAAGAGTTTTCATTTCGACACGTGTACAACTCATTTCTAATAGCTATTTCACTCGATGAAACATTTCAACACGTCAATCATGCAAGGTTATTCACTTTCGATCTAAAGTTGAAAATAAATTGCAATAAACCAGATGGCAGGTACATACAACATGCGGACGCAGCAGCCACGTGATGCAATAGCAAAAGATAAGCGCTGCGAGTACTGCCTGAAGACGTAACAGATGAACTTTAAGCGATGTTGCACAAACAGCCGCATGGTGCGGTTACAGTAACGTGTTGCGGCAACGCGCGAAGTCTTCCGCATGTTGCGCGTGTTGCCAATGCGAACGAGTGCAACTTTTACCGGCGACCTCGGAGCGCCACTCACCGCACATATTCACCTTTTTGGAAATATGTCTTTAATACCATGCGCGCGCTAAAACTGTAACAGTGTGAACATGAGCGAACCTCAAGGTCCGCCGCGAGTGGACATGACGGGAGACGCGGACTGTCGGACATAGTGCAGAGCTGGTGTTGGCGATGTGAACAAACATATCGATCACATTCCTGACGCATCCGGCGCTTGCGCAACAGTCGGCGGCGCACTCGCGCGGACGCTCATTGCCATACCGCGTTTATTAATAAACTTTATGAAGCGTTAACACCTCCGCAACATATTCACGACGTTCACTACAAATTCCTGACAAAGCATTTAATGATTTCATCAAGATCAGTAAACCATTACTCATCATCATGCCCGTACAATGGAACGGTTTACATCTTGCTACGATGATCGGTTTAGAGGGAAGTTTGGCGAGAGTTGCTTGTAGAGTGGAGCACGGGCGTGCTGAGATCATGGATACATTCGAAGCTCTTCATGCGCATTGTTCCCAACATCCTCGACCCTCTCGTCCAAAGATTAGGTCGTTCATGTAGGAGAGGCAACCGTGGCTGGTTGTCCCGACGTCACCGCGTCGTGCAAGTCGGCGACGCGTCGGTTGCGTCACGGCGCTCGCCGATGAACCGCGGCTCTGTTTAGAAAGTACTGAAACTGTACGTACTTATGTTTGTATGTAATTACATCTACTTAGCGTTGCATCACAATCCGACCAGAAACATCGCCGTCGCCAGTAAAGGTTATCATTACGAGTAGCACGCTTTTATAGAAGATTCCCTCAGTGGGCACTGAGGGAATCTTCTATAAAAGCGTCCTTTGTCCCCTCGTCCCGGCAGAGGGTCACGTCACCTCGAACCCAGCCACGCGCCATCAACAAACAAAACTCATCACCATTCCATGCACAAACTGAATTATGGTATCCGCTCAACTGTTCGCTCAAAAATCAAAATTTAATTTCTAACAATAGAAATTCAATTGTGTTTCATTGGTCACAGTTGAGCAAAATATACTAAAAAAATAATAAAATAAAAATACATATAATAAACTCCTCAATGGCATCGTAGCTTTCAATCAGTCTCCTTCTTTCTAAAATGATAAATCTGTTGTTTAACTTACAAGCTTACATCACAATCTCTTTGTACTGATCCTGTCGATGTCGTTAGTTGTGAGAGAAGTCGATACATCGGTGTCCCGCTGTGCCGTGCCGTACCGTGCTCCACAGAGTGGTGACGACGACGAAGGGCGCCGAGGACGTTAACATTCTACAGATTTGGGTTTTTTCCTTTATGAGTCACCCACCACCACCACCACCACGCGGTGAAAGGGCGTTGTGCAAAGTACCCGCAACTGTGTGCCGAGCTCCCCCCACCGCGCCGCACCACTACGCCCCCTCGCCCCGCAACACTTGCACCGCTTGCGTTTATGGCCACAATATAAAGTTAACAGTCAGTAGGTACTGCGATGCCAGCCCGGCCTTCGACGTAACATGAGACATGGTTTTACAACGCCGCTTGCTATTTCAGACATATTCTTTTAAAGCGACGCCAAACAACAAACGTAAATGTAGGACAAGTTATCAGAAGATATAATAATAGACTACAGACTCAGCGCATCTGTATTATTCGCTGTCTATTTCCTTGTTCTACAAATAGTTAATTAACTCAGTAATCTTACATGAATGTACTGTTAAACAAAACCTTGTACTCTATAATGCCCGGCATGTTAGTACTGCACGTCACAGTTGATCTACATGTAGGTATCGTCGCAGCGGTCACTGACCCGCTGTGTGCAAGTACGAGTATCCGCCGCTAATTATAACATAGTGTAGTAAGTAGGGAATGGCGTCGGGCAAAGGTCCCGGTGCTATCGCCGCCAGGGGAAGTTGTCAGCGCGACAGCAGTGCTGGGAGCGTTGAGACTGCGCACGTACGAGACCCTTCCGCACCGAAACTGATCGGTGCGACACGCAACAATCGCCGCTGCAGTGAGTTAAATGCGACACGAAATAAAGCCTAATGCGAATATAATGCGACGGAATCGAGGACTCGTAGTAAACGCCCGTCGATAACGGCCGAGTGAAACTGGACACATTTGAGACGCCCGCGCCGGGCTTGCTAAAGCTGTCGCAACGAGATTTCGTAAGTGTAGCTCCAGCTAGTGCAGCGAGCAATGCGCCTACGCGGACACGCGTCACAGCTTGCAGCAGTTCATAAGTGCTCAATAAGATCGCAGGTAATGAGTGCAACAAGTGTCGCCCACGAGATGCGCGTTGCCAAACGGCTGGTCTGTGGGTTACATCAACAGGAAGCGTCAGGCGACGGCGAAAGCGTGCCCCTCAGGGCCGCGCGGGTGACGACACGCTAAGATTAAACAATATTCATAATTTAAGGCCATATTTAAATATGTTTCCCGCTTGTTGCACATTCACGAGCATAAGGAAGTGTTGTGAGTAATTGCTTAAAACATAATTTTCCGCCAAAACACAATACGTAGAAACGTTTAACTGCGACCGTGTGCTACCTGCGCGGCCGACACCTCGCATTACCACTGACTTTCATTAATTTCAAGACTTCCGGACAGGCGTAGGCACTGACAGCTTACAATAACAACAATTTATTATTAATATTTTTTTTATTTATAATTACACTATTATAATATGGCAAAATGTTGAATTCATATTACTGTGAATCCCTTCGAACGCGTCACAGTGGATGTTATCCACCTCGCAAGCAGCTTGCATAGCGCGCCATAAGCTCACAAACACGAGCCGCGCCACATGCGGCACGCGCCACAGCCTGTGCATGACGAGCTACTCGTTACTTGGTTCCACAACTTGGAGATGTTCGTGTACCGTTCTCGTATAATGATGTAGCTCACAGACAGCTGCTGTAGGAACGGTGAGCCGCGTGCCACTGGGAACGAATTCAAGACATGAAGATTATTAATAATTGCTAAGTATTTGCATTGCAGTAATAATATGTCTCCTAGAAGATCTCTTTGCTAGCATGCTAGTATATTTAAATTCGACAAACGAGTTTAATATGATTCGACCATAGATTATTTATATTTCTATGGATTCGACCTAATTCCGCAGCGCGCACTGATGTTCAATAACACTCGACATAGCACGCATTCACGACTTGATTGTCCCCCTGAGGCTCTGACCCGTACCGTGTGTTTGTGTCAAATTCATACTCGAAAATCGTTAATTTAAATTACGTAGATAATCAGCACTGTGTAAGCATCATAACTTCATAAGTTACAAAGCCAACCCCTATAACGCCTAGTCTTCATCACTTCCCAGTGTACAAGGAAATGGGAAGATGAAGTGGCGCAACAAACTCCCCAGTCATTATAGGGCAGGGCCGTCTTTACCCGGGGGTGCAAGGGGTGCGCGGCACCCAGGCGCAAGTTCTTAGGGGGCGCAAGCCAATCAGGTCATTACTAATCACTCATTATAACCGCAACGCTCCAGCGCTGTAACCGCACTTCACCGCCTCGAAAAAATCCCTTGGAAAATATTGGAGGGATCATTTTAAAAATGAAACAAAGGCTTGTTGATAGTTGGCAAAGGGGGCGCAAACTGATTATCGCACCCCGGCGCCCAATATTTTTAAGACGGCCCTGAAATAGGGAGTTGTCAGTTATAATCGTCGCGCGACATCGGGCGACATCGGGTCGCATCGTGC
The DNA here is from genome assembly GCA_927399505.1 of Luperina testacea. NCBI lineage: Eukaryota > Metazoa > Arthropoda > Insecta > Lepidoptera > Noctuidae > Luperina > Luperina testacea. The sequence continues at coordinate 18,123,987 of OV656775.1, read as the reverse complement.
AGCTTCGCGTACGCGCCGCGTTTAGTCTGCACGACGTTGCATCGCGTGTGCTGTAACGAGCCAAGTACCTTACTATACTTCAACAACAATATTACGAAAAAAACAAACCAGCTATCAGATTGTCGCAACTCCACTGACACACGCAGATGCCGTAATAACTTGAACAGCTATGGAAACGTTTCAACCACAGCGCCGAGCGGCTCAAACTTAACCTAATTTGTTACCAAGTTAAACACAGGCAGTTGGCAAATCAATTCAGTAGAGCGTTATGATTAGTTATCATTTTACAATTAGCGGGCGTCGGTGTGCGCGAACCTTCGCTGCGGTGCGTGACGTCGCTGCCTCCACCGCCGCCGCGGCGCCGATGTTTCCGTCGCTGAGCGAGCTACTGTAGCAAACTGACCATGCTTAGTATCTGACAGGGCAAGCAATCGATCTCCTGCGAAACTTACTTTTCGCGACAGTTGTCACGTGCTTAAAGGGCATGTCGCGTGGGCGAGGTGTTAGTGCTGCCCCGGTCACCGCCGGCGCAGCCTGTCATTACCCGCACATTACGTGTGTTACAGTGGCGCACACAACACACACGTGACACACGTGCTTACACACGGCTACACGAGGAATACTACTACGTTACTATCGTAATATAAATTCTTTACGAATATAATTGTGAACAGTTATCATGACGCTATCTATTGTGAAGCGTCGCTGATAGCAGACTATCTCTTACGCAACGTGCCAGTGCCTTCGAGCCGGTCGTGGAACAATGCAGTTGGGGTGCAGATGCCCACAGCGGGTCAACAAGGAAGTACGATATGATCGTTTTGTCGTGAAGACGTGCACATTAATTAGCACGCTAGTGTTGCGCCACGTCGGTCGAGCGCCCAATTCGTCGGTGCGCGCACAGAACAATCGTCACTTTCGCAAACGTTACGTGCGGGACGCGGAACTAGCGGCGATTGTGCACAATGCCAACATTCCCCACAATCAGAGTAATTGTAATCATTACACGTTATTAGTGTTGTCGTAGCATCGCTCACGTGGGGCGACCCGCCGTCACAGCTGACCGGAGCGCGCACTTCCGCGGGTTCCTCCACACATTCTTTGAATGACATGAAACTCTGCGAATGTGTCGAGGAATGTGGAGCTTACATCAGTGTCACAGCAACTCCTCCGCGAGACGAGCTCAGCTTGAAGGGAGCCTCTCTGTGCCGGCACTGGCTCGTGTGAGTGCGGTGCGTCGGTCCCCTTGTTGCATAACGATCAAACGATGAAGACATCACGTACACGTACAGTAAAATAACTGGCTCCACTAGTTATTGCGTTGTTAAGTAATCTTACCAGAGGAAGTAATGTTCAAACTGTATTGCGTATTATTATGTAGGAATACGCATAAATAAAATCATTTATTATTGCATTACTTAACATTACTTGAAAGCCGCTAAACTGAAGTGGGTCTGAGCTGGACATGTCTGCCGCATGTCAGTGACAATTCATTTCACAAAATTCATTTACTGGGTTCAACTAAACGCATGACGCCGTAGCGGCAGGCCGAGACAGAGTTGGCGGGACAAGCTTGACTCCTACCGAAAGGACTCGTCAGCACTCGCAAAAGACAGAATTGTGTGTAAAAGGGACAGGGAGGCCTTTGCCCTGCAGTGGGACAATACAGGCTAGTTAGATTAGATTACCAAGACCCTACGGATCCACAAACTGATTAGATTACCAAGACCCTACGGATCTACAAACTGATAAGATAAAAACGAACTACGCATTCACTTAGAATCTTACAATGTAATTAAATGCACGGTGTTATGTTCAGTAATAAAGATTTGATTTGAAGTCAATCAAGTACACCAGGTACTACAGTTCAGCAGGATTCTTACTATCGTACCGGAGAGGTCCAGCAATCAGGTCACTGCAAGCACACTTATGTAATCTCATGGTACCTGGAGGTTGGGGTAGAACCACCGTCTATATTAACTACATGTATCAAGCGCGCCTGCATGCATAGTGTAGTCAGTCTATATATTGCCACCGCTGGGGACACATGCCTCCTCCCAGTGCGGGTTGGTAGATGTCACGTCATCGTGACGGCGCTCATTTGTCACGAACCGTACTCATTATGAAGCTCATTCATTAGCGATGGTCAGAAGTCACGGCTGGGTCACCTAACGCTCGTTTGTCTTACTTCATTCGTATCTATGTATCTCAAACACTAATTATCACCCCTTCTATATAAAGGACATAAGACAGGATGATTTGTGCGGCACTGAGCAACTACAAAAACTATATTCGCACTTATTAGACTATAGTCTTTTGTTGCTAACTTTGAATGTACAGGCTATAATTTTGATCCTGTTATTCGAAATAAGATGGGTAGAGATGAGTCCTCACAAGCAAAAAGTATCTGCGCTTTGTAGCAAGGAATGAATCACTAGCGTCGGAAACGATTCCAGTCCCTATTACTTATTTGGCCAGGACTGAGATTCAAATTTTTTTTTTTAAAACGTTGCCCCACACTAGGAATTACTCCTGTATCGTGGGTGCGTTTACAAACATTTAAATTCACATACACAAACAGCCAGACCCGGAACAACTACCTGTAGGCAATACAAATATTTGTTCCGTGCGGGAATCGAACCCGCGACACGCAGCGCAGCAGTCAATCGCTCAGCCACTGCGCCAACCGTGTCGTCAAATATATATATATCGCCCAGCCGCGGCCGTTGTACCGATGTAGTATCTATATAATAATTACGTATAGGCAGTAGTGTGGTAAATGGTTACGTATTATAATATCTAAAGTTATTCTAAGTATTTTCGAGATAGCTACGGTCAAAAGACTTACTGTTTAAAATACCTAAAGATCGTTTCACAGATTTTTGTAATAACTAATGAACGAAATACATAAAGGAGAATTCATCTACGGTTAATTCAGCTACAATTAATAAACCTAAGATTGATTGAACTAACGGACGATTCACCTACTACTGGTTTTTGAACAAAAACCTGATTTTGTCTGTTTTTGTGCTTTTGAACCAGAAGAAAACGGTCGACGTCAGGGGCACCCCGAGGTTCGGTTTGGTTAGGTTCCTTTAAACCCTGCAGACAGAAATAGGAGCCCCGCGCTGCGGGGCTTCGTCGACCTGACGTCGTTAAAAATAAAACGAGCGCGCAGTATTAATAAGTTGTAGGCAAGTCGTTCATTAGGTATTTCATACACAGTTGAAATATCCAATATCTTAAAAAAACATGAGATTAATCGTTCGATAGTGCAATTAATTTTAGGTTAATCAAAATCAAGTAAGTGAACCAGTAGTTCAGTCGACCAATATGTGTTATGAACAATGTGAATCAACCGTAGTTATATCGAAAATAGTTAAAATAACTGAGTTATTATAATACGTAACCGTTTAAATACAGTAGAAAGTCATTAAATTAGCAACAGGTCAGAAGCAATTGATAGGATAGATATTTAGTAAATATCTATCAATTGCTTCTGAGCTGTTGCTATTTACTACCTTTAATTGAGGATCTCGGTTCTAAATCGATTCAATATAATGAGCGCCGGTACGAGCCGCAGTTGCGATACTGATGGCTGATGATTGCGCGCGGTCGGCGCAAGGATACCGATACTGTGGCGGTTGCAACATTCATTGTGGAGACAACACTCTGAAATTAAACTGAAACACATAATGTGCCGATGATTGCGGGTAATGCTGCACGTTAGGCGTAATGGGCGAGTTAGGCGCACGCAGCGGTCGCCGGTCGCCGGCGCCTGCCGGCTCTGCGACACTCGCGGAATAGGACGGCTTGCCCAACGCTAGACAATCCCGTCGATATATATAACCACCGGCTCGTTGCCGCCACATACCGCACGCCACCCTCGCGTCAGAGCGAGCTGACACAGGACCTAGGTATGTGACACCTCACTACATCATTTCGATTGTATAACATTACGGGATCTCTAATGTTCGCCGCCGAAAATAGCTCGTAGCAAATGACGTAGCAACCGACTACGAGCTACGGGGCTACGCCGTCCGCGTGCTACGAGTGCGCGCACGCAACTATTACACATTATGTAAATGAGCTTAATTCGATGTTGTGCAAAACTGTCAGCTTTAGTATCTGTTTATTTGTCAATAGAATTAATTATGTGCTGTTTCTTAACAAACTCTTTTCAAATGAATTAATATTGGACAGTAAAATAAATTAATTTGATTCGTTTCGTAATATAAGTAAAAATGTAAAACCTTGTCATTAATCGAATATAATGAAAGCTCTCTGGGAGCCTGCGACCGTACTATGTCGACAGTGACGTGCGCTCGACACTGCAGTAGCTCCCGTCACCGCAGACAGGCGGCGCCACTTGATGTGCTCCCGTATGCACGTGTTTACTATTTAATTGCCGCTTATTGCTCATTGTCTTGTTATATAACTACTATTAATTAACAGGTAAATTGCTCTTATTTGCTATACAATCAAAACAATCATCATTTAATAGTTGAATAGTGAAATAAAAAATTTTGAGTTACATAATATCGGCGACAGTGAGTAGTAGTGTGAACACGGACAACTACAGACAATCGATCAATTACCGCCCGATATAGTTGCTCGCTCGTGTCTGTCTGTTGGTAAACAAACGATGAGCACGTGTCGCCGGCGCCGCTGTGCGTGCGCTCACACACAGTGCGCTCCGATATCAGTCTCACGAACATCATGACAAGACAACGTCAAACGACCTACAATAATTACATTTATATTTTTAAATATAAATATAATTATTAAGCATCTAATTGCGGTTTAATTTGACCGTGATCTGACGTTAATTTCTAAAACTCGACTTTAAACATAAATCAACAGTTACCAATAGACCTTGACTCATGAAGACGATACATTCTAATCAGCTATTGAGATATACATACACTTGATCGGAAAGCCATCACATTAATAAAACCAAAGGCTCTTAAAAGCCATAGGTTGTTCTACTTACATTAAAATCTGATCACCGCGCTATAAACATTAATATCCGAAAAGGAAACTGTTGCAACATCACACTTCTTCTTCAAGATCTTGTGGCGACGGGAAGTGGTATGTCTTGTAGATGTCGTCGTTCGCTGATCTGTCGTGTCGTGCTGTATTGTGTTGGTATCGTGTCCGCTGCATCACGAGCAATTAGTTATCGTCACTTATTTCGGCACCTCTGCCCCCTGCCTGCGCAAGCGTTTGCCTCACTGCCAGATAATTTCATTTAACTCGTTGAATGTACTCACCGTTTGAAATGCATCGCTTTACGACACTCAGTGCAACATTAAACAAACACAAACCGGCGCGCGGCCCGAGATCGGAAGCTGCAAGCACTAGGAGTTACCTTCTGTTGAATGGGGATGTTGCGCTTAGGAATTGCCAATTGTCATTTCGCATATTAGAGAGGGACTCTCTTGGCCAACGTGTTTGCTGCTCACCTCGTCGAGGACGCGAGGTGGTGTGTAACAGAGACACACTTGATCCACTTTTGGTAATTCCACCGTTATCCGCAAGGCTGCTGATAACTACGACACAAACTGGAATGGAAACTGATTTGCATAATGTGAAGTGTTGATGTTGAGCAAGTTTGACCGCGCTTACGAAATATAATATCATACATTTAAAATTCAAATGTTACCTTACACAGACGTGACCTAATAAACCAAACTGCTTCACAGTTGATAGTCTCAACTGTGAGACTAGTGCACACACTGACACTTGGGCGCGTGCGCGTTTATTGCAACTTTATCGTGCGGGTTGAGTGTAGCTGTTTGATGTCTGTGTGCATCTGAAAGAATCAAGAACAGAGCTGTCCTACTGGTCGGCCGTTGTCCTGGACTCAATGTTCCTGTCAACTGTTGTGGAGGCACAAAGTGCTTGAAAATCCCTTTAAAGAAGTGAAAGGTGTCACAAACTGCGTGTGACTGAACGTCTCTGCATATCCTTTCTGCAATACTTAAAGGTCAGCTGCAATATTTCCTTGGGTAGGTGTTATTGATTTGCTCGCGATACGTCGGCGTACAGTCGTCGCGCCTTATATAAAGCGATCAATGTTAGGTGACCCACTACTTGCACAATACGAAGCCAAATATCCGTTTTCCTCGAGTGACCGATACCCGTCTTGCAAATGTATCGGGGCATCACTTGCGACACCACCGAATGAGTCGCTCTACGCGGCAGGCTCCACTACGGGCGGTATTACTTAAGGTAGAGCAGAAATCTGCCACCTGCCGCATAGCTGCTTAATGCCTGGATACCTAGCTATAGCAATGTTCGTGAAGTTAATACAACTCCCAGAGCCCTCATCAAGCTCGCTTGTAATTACAATTATGATAAATGTTAGCCTGCAAGGCGATGCCACCAACGACCACTAATTTTAGATAAATGGACAGATACGTGTAATTATAATGATACGTTCACAAACTGCTCATTACCTACGCGTAGTTGTTTCATCATTACAAAGTATTTTTACAAAATAATTGCATACTTAAGATTAGCTAGTTTGAAGCTCGTTACAAGTTACAACGTTTCTAACATTACGATACTTACCGTCACTACTCGAGGCAACGGCTATTAACGATAAAGGCGAACACACACGCATGCGGCGCGGCGCGGCGCGGTGTTCGGTGAGCGGCCGGCCTTACAGTCGCGACCTCGCTCGCCTGTCCACGCTCGCCCGTTCATGATCCATTGGCTCCAGACATGCGCATATTCATTTGTAAAAGGAACAATTTCGCCTTAACCTCGACTAATTAAAGTGAGTCGGTCGTTGTCGGTGGCCGCCTGAGCATAATGTTGCAACAGTTAATTACTGTCGGCTGTAATGCAATGCTCCGTGAGTTTAGTATCGCTAAGGACGCGCCCTTGCCGCGTCCGCATACTGCACGCGTACTTCCTGTGTCGAAATTGTGATATAACGAAAATAAATATTAAAAATTCCAAGCATTCGTGAACCTAATCAATATAAAACCTAATAATAAAAAAAAACATAGTTATTAAGAACCTGCAGAATTTAATTAAATTAAAAAAAAATCAGTATCTCGTGAGGCAATAGTTAAGTCGTACACGCACACGGACACGCGCGCACGCCACACCTGCCGTGTATGCACAGCATTATGCAGTGCAGTAATGAGTGCGCGGAGTGCCAACAATCCGCAATGGTCACTAAAAGACTGAATCTGTCGTGTTACACAGTTATTAAAGCTGGGGGGAATTCTCGCACCTTACTCGTTTCCCAACTAAAGTAATTTTATATCAACGATAGGTACTAATACTCGCACCTTACTCGTTTTCCAATTCAAGTACATTTTATATCAACGAGAGGTTAATGTCCATTCATATAAGTATATCCTTAGATAAACTTAAAGCGAGTATTTCTATGCTCTGAAAATATTGGAATTAAAGCTAAAGTGGTAACTCACTTTAGTTTTAATTACTTAAAGTAAAATAGCAAACTTTGAATACTATGTGGTAAGTACGAGTGACCTACACGTACTTGTACACAATAGACATCCGCCGCGATCGATTGCTATTCTCACAGAATCGATTGCCTAACAATTCTCTCACGGCGTTTTTCTATTCGTTAAGCAGGTGATAATTTGTTTTAATAACGATTATTCACATACCTAATATAAATGTTTGTAATAACTTTGTACTGAATGACTAAGTGAGCGATTAGTTGTCGGATCGCGGGCAGAGTTGAGGTCGCGGTACGCCCGCGCCGCCGCGCCGCCGCGCCGGCGCGGCGGCGCGCAACCCAACGCGGCCTGCATACACAAGTAGTACACACATAAGTGAGACACAGACACACACACCACCGTGCGGGTCCACCGAGCTGCGACTGTTGCTTGTTCTATTTCATGATATAAATACTATTATTATATTGGGGTCCCATGGTGCCAGCTCGTCCTCGTTCTACAAACACGGAAGCCAGCAAACGATGTTCACGAAGAAGCGATTTATAATATTATGAACAACTCATTGTCATCGTTTCTGAACTTCTCAGTTAATAGGGCGAACTGCGACGCCAGCGCCACCCCGGTGGAACTGTGAATTAACCGGCTGTATGTCCCGCAGGTCCCAACAGACAGTTTGCAACGGTGAGAACAAAAAAGAAGTGTGGTGCTAGTCCAGAACAACATAAACAACAAGCATGAGGACGTCCGTGTACATAGTAGCGCTGTGCGCGCTGGTAGCCGCGCATGCGGCGCCGGCGCCTGAACCAGCACCCGAGCCCGCGCCGGCGCCCGCCGCGCTTCCCGACCCCAACGCCGACGACAGACCCGAGATCATCGAGATCATCGCCCCCGCCGCCAGCGCACAGGTAACTAACATTCAAAATCAAAATATTGTATTTCACATACCTAAACCTACATGGGCACTTTAAGAATCGTCAGAAGCTAGGTTCCAATTGGTCATTTCCTATAGAGAAGAGCCAGCAAGAAACTCCACGGAACTCTTAAAAATAATTGGCTTTCACAATGTTTTCAAATTACAGTAGGTATGGGAGGATGGCGTAGGCATGTCAACAAATAGGTAGTTACCCCTGTACTTAATAAAATAAAAAATGGTCTTGGTTCGTATAGTTCGACGTTCGATTTTTAAGATTTGAAATTACTGGTCAAAAACTATACGTTGCGGTAGCCTCAAAATGGAGGGGCGCTGATTCGAAATATATCCTAGAAATTGCAACAGCCTGACGGTGAACAGTTAGAAAACCTATAGGCACTCAGGAAGGCTTACCTTGCTATCCACGTCTGCGATCAGCTCCAGAGGGACTGCTTCAACTTCACTCAAAGTACACTTCACACACCGAAATTCATAGTTCAAAATGTTAGTCCAAATGCGATGGGCCAATGGACCCGCGGGTTTTATTTATGGCGAAAATATGGACAATCTCAGCACTAACTTAGCTGGAAATGCGATGACGCGGCACACAGATCAGAGATAGATCTTTTTCGAAAAATTGTCAACGGACCGCACGCTAGGCGAATATTCACTCAGACGCCATCTTGGTCTTATTTTTCTCCTTCCTTTTTCATCACATGAACATAGTTACGAGACGCGCAGCGACCAGTGGAACTTCATACTGGTTGAGTGTCCTTAGCCGCGGCAGGAGCAAAGTCCAAGAAGCGATTGCTGGACATTTTCAACACGGCAAAGCCAACCTGGCGTACCTAGTCAGTTCAAATGTCCAATGTCAAGCATTATATTTATTTTTAACACCCTTGCTCGTAAAGCTGATGTAATTCCACCGGTTTTAAATATGTAAAGAGGGTCATAAAAAACGCGTGTGTTATCAAAGCAAATAGTTAAGTTATAGTCCATACAAATTCCATAACAGCATTATTTGCCATTTCAAATTTGGAACTGATCGCCGCCGCACGACTCCAGCTGTGACTCCAACTAGTGAGCAGCGCGCTGTTGCTATTCAAATTTCGAACTAATCGCCGCGCGGCGCCAGTCAGTAGGCAGCGCTAGCGCGCTGTTAAAATGGCGGGAAAGCAACAGTGTGCATTCACAGATTGAGTTTATTTAAAATAAAAAAAAAACAGTTTATTCGGTAATTTAAAGATTCCATCCAAAACAAAGCAAATATAAGTGCCAAAATAACTCAGACAATAAATTTGGAGCCACAAACGAAGAAGTTTTGCCCTGAGCCGCGCCCCTCTTCTACTGATGATACTTTTTTATTTACAAACTAATGACGAATTACAATACTCTTCTGCCGCCTTTCAAGAAGTTTCGTCGTCTCCAACATTTACTGTAGTTAAACTACAACTACGTATCATTTTAACAATTGTAATTTCACTGTTTCAATAATTAAAAATGAACAAAATATAAAATGTTTTTTTTCTGTTTCCTCGCAAATGTGTTAAAAAACGTCGTACGATATACGTGCGTATGGTTATAACATGCTCGGCTCAATTACGCCCTCGCCTTCGGCTCGGGCTGAAATTCCGCCTCGCATGTTATAACCATCTTTACGCACTAATATCGTAATGTACTATTATTACACGCAAACACCGTGTTGGCGTAACCATCTTCCCCGGTTTGAAAGATCCTACTTTCGAAACACACAAGAAAGCTTCATTATAGTAATAATTGCATATCGTCGCGAAAACTACCTCTAGGGAGGAAACCTAACAAATAATTAAATTGAATTATAAAAAAGAAAAAAAATTTAGTTATATTATTAAATTGACCTAACCCTAACCTAAAATACCTACGATAAGCTAACTAATGCTTACTGAGTAGGGAGAGGGCACAACTTAACAATCGGCCTGCTCAGAAGCATTCCACCACCACCACCCCCACTGATGCGACTCTGCAGATCCCTTTTTTGTCCGGAAAGATTTCAGTAATTAAACCTAACGGCCAGTGCAAGGGCATGACATTATCTTGCATTGAAACAACGACCATACCAAACCGGACGGGGTTAGAGGGAGTGTTCCATTTTTGCCTTGTTTGGAGGGTGTGCAGATATTTATTGCGCCACCGCTTCCAAAAAGATTGAACGAGTTGATCAGTTAACTCGTATCGTGAAATAAGGTGTAAACGCGTTTCAGTAACTTCGCGAGCGTATAGCAGTAGTCAGTTCAAATGTCCAATGTCAAGCATTATATTTATTTAATACACGCAAACACCGTGTTGGCGTAACCAGGTCTATAGATCTAAAGTCTACAAGGCCTACGAAGTCCTCACATTTACAAAATATAAAAGAGTCTAACAAAAGGATAAATATAAAAACCTAAATGATATTCGATTATTTGGCATTCGATTTGGCAGTGACTGACCTCTATAATACGTCAGTGGGCATAGTACACCCATTAAAACCAAGTGATATGATTGCCATTATTGTCAAACTACCTTGTCTTCAACGTAGTCTTTAATCTTATAACATGCGATCATTCCCAAACATAAGGATCAGAGAGCCGCGTCTCATTGCAAGGCGAACAGGCGTCCTCATTGCGAGCGCGCCCGTGCCTGCGAACAAAAAACGATCGCCTCTATAGCCCGGAGTACCTTTACCTACACAGTTAAATCTTATCGCAGTGTAACACGAGATACGGGTAAGGGGTGAGGGGAGGGGTCAGCGCCTCGCGTGACCCTAATCACTTCGATCCATTAATAATATAATTACGTAATTGCATCGCTTTGTTTATGACAATACCCCTAACATTATTAATAATAATTAACGATTCGTTTATCTCTGTCCACGTCGAGGCTGCGACTTTTTGACACCGATTAGGAGGCCACGGCGACGCATCAAAAGCACGCGATTCTTGTGCAACTGAAAACGTCCTCGTGTCCTCCTATCACAAACATAATGAGTCTTCTTATATAAACAAAATGTCTTCTAATGTAACAATGATTTGTGTTGCAGGAAACGCTGGCGACGTTGAACCTGGGCGCGCCCGGCTCCGAGCTCAGCGAGAGGAACAAGAGAACCATCGGCATCTTGCGCCAACTGTTCCCTTCTCTCACGCAGGTATGACACGCAGGCTCCTGCCCGCTCCTTCTGAACCGGACGCACTTAGTGGAACTAACAACCAGTAGTTAGATCCCCTTTATTAACACAGGAACTTATCTAGCCCTTCGGAGCCATTCCGAGCCAGTCGAGCAGGTGGCGGCGAGGGCCGGTCCCCACCAGCGGGCCGGCGCGTGTGACGCGGTCCGCGGACTGTCGTGTGTTGTGTGGTCGCTGTCGACGACGCTAAGGACGGTGTATGTTCTAGATAATCGAACAGAAGGTACAGCAATTAACGAGCATGGTGCTGTCCACGCTCGGGCCAGTGGTACTGCGCCTATTCCTGGGCGGCCGGAACAACGGCGGCAACACCGGCGGCGGCACCATCGAGCTCGACGACGACGACGATGATGACGATGACGACGAGCCCAGCAGTACCACCGCCGCACCGCGCCCGCTGAGCACGCCCATCGCCGGCTTGCGGCGCCGGCGCGCGCTGTACATCCTGCCGGTATGACGTCACGGACTATGCGCACTCTCAGCCTGCCCGGAGACGGCAGTGCGGGCGCGCGCAGACCGCGCGCCTTCATCGTCATCGTCATCGCATCGTCATCGTCACTCACGCATGGCCACGTCACGTCACACTAACCATCACCTCCACGTCACCACCGCCACCTCTCACGCATGCCTCTCTTGCAGAACGCCATCGCGGAGGAGAACCAGCTGCTATCCGGAGCTGAGTCGCAGCAGACGGAGGTGCGTGTCGCGTTTGGCGAGAGCCAGCCCGGCGACCAGCAGGCGGCCGCCAGTGACGACCAGCAGACGGCCGCGCAGACGAACGCCGCCAGCATCGACGAGATCACGCTAGACGACGCTGACAACAGCGAAGAAAACAGAAATAAGAGGTGAGTCAGCAGCAGCACAGAAGCGAACATTATAAAATGCGTTAGTACATACTAATAGTACCTACTACGTAACCACATGTACCGTACCCCAAAGTTAAAACATTTCACAATCTTTCGATTCAGATTCTAAAGATTCTGAAATCTGACCATTGTCAGATTTCAGAATCTAATCCTGACAATGGTAATATGAATAAATTACCGTGAAAATCGATTAATATTGTTTAGCGCCTTACTTAATGCAGACGTGCTGGCATTGTGCCGCAGATTGCGTTACTTCGAACAATACCGGGCAGTGAGAGCTACTATTGTAGGTTTTTGCGATCATGTTCGCACGTTTCGATTTAGTTTCGCGGCGAGGTGTGCGATCATGTAACTGTTACGAGCGGCTCACATGAGCGCGTCGCGGCGATGTTAACGAGCCAAATGTTCCAGATTTCTGAGCTTCGGCGGTGGCGCCGGCGGCGGCTCCGGCGGCGGTTCGGGCAACTTCCTCTTCGACATTGTCAGGGTAAGACTCACGCGTCTCTCGGCACACCACATTATCATTTTACTTCATAACTTTACTTTCATTACATTCACTGTTTACACATTTAAGCAGCGTTAGCATAACAACAACTCGAGTAGGTATGTCATATTCGCCGTGGACAACCGCACTGCAATGCACGAAAAGTGCGTGCGAGGATTGCGCGATAGTTGCCCGACAGTTGCGAGTGAGAAGGTTTGTTTTGCAGAGCGCTCCGGAGGCGATGGCTCGCGCGGCTGGCACGGCGTTCCGTCTGTTCGCGGGCACGGATTCGCTAAACGTGGGTCTGACCGCCTCGCACACCGCCACCCTGGACCCTAACGACCCTCAAGTATACACACACACAACATTCTGCACCACTACATAGACAACACACGCCAGAACGTAAAAACGTCGCACTACGAAAGACCAAACTGGGGCTCTGCTTACACCCTAGTGATGAAGCGCATCAACGAGCAATTGTTCCGCTTGATCCCTGGGGTCTCACTAAGCGTCGGACTGGGCTATCGTAGTGCGACCGACACAGCTCGTAGAACATAGCCAGACGATCATCCGTCGACATAGAACACAGTAGTGACCGTAGTTACCGTTGACTCACGCAACCCCAAACTAGCCACATCCATGCTACCCGTCCCTCGTGTTCCCTTCCCAGTCGCCAGTAAGTTAGTGTGCACATTAAGATAACGTAGGTGTTACTAACACGTACGTAGTTACCGTTGACTCACGCAACCCCAAACTAGCCACATCCATGCTACCCGTCCCTCGTGTTCCCTTCCCAGTCGCCAGTAAGTTAGTGTGCACATTAAGATAACGTAGGTGTTACTAACACGTACGTAGTTACCGTTGACTCACGCAACCCCAAACTAGCCACATCCATGCTACCCGTCCCTCGTGTTCCCTTCCCAGTCGCCAGTAAGTTAGTGTGCACATTAAGATAACGTAGGTGTTACTAACACGTACGTAGTTACCGTTGACTCACGCAACCCCAAACTAGCCACATCCATGCTACCCGTCCCTCGTGTTCCCTTCCCAGTCGCCAGTAAGTTAGTGTGCACATTAAGATAACGTAGGTGTTACTAACACGTACGTAGTTACCGTTGACTCACGCAACCCCAAACTAGCCACATCCATGCTACCCGTCCCTCGTGTTCCCTTCCCAGTCGCCAGTAAGTTAGTGTGCACATTAAGATAACGTAGGTGTTACTAACACGTACGTAGTTACCGTTGACTCACGCAACCCCAAACTAGCCACATCCATGCTACCCGTCCCTCGTGTTCCCTTCCCAGTCGCCAGTAAGTTAGTGTGCACATTAAGATAACGTAGGTGTTACTAACACGTACGTAGTTACCGTTGACTCACGCAACCCCAAACTAGCCACATCCATGCTACCCGTCCCTCGTGTTCCCTTCCCAGTCGCCAGTAAGTTAGTGTGCACATTAAGATAACGTAGGTGTTACTAACACGTACGTAGTTACCGTTGACTCACGCAACCCCAAACTAGCCACATCCATGCTACCCGTCCCTCGTGTTCCCTTCCCAGTCGCCAGTAAGTTAGTGTGCACATTAAGATAACGTAGGTGTTACTAACACGTACGTAGTTACCGTTGACTCACGCAACCCCAAACTAGCCACATCCATGCTACCCGTCCCTCGTGTTCCCTTCCCAGTCGCCAGTAAGTTAGTGTGCACATTAAGATAACGTAGGTGTTACTAACACGTACGTAGTTACCGTTGACTCACGCAACCCCAAACTAGCCACATCAATGCTACCCGTCCCTCGTGTTCCCTTCCCAGTCGCCAGTAAGTTAGTGTGCACATTAAGATAACGTAGGTGTTACTAACACGTACGTAGTTACCGTTGACTCACGCAACCCCAAACTAGCCACATCCATGCTACCCGTCCCTCGTGTTCCCTTCCCAGTCGCCAGTAAGTTAGTGTGCACATTAAGATAACGTAGGTGTTACTAACACGTACGTAGTTACCGTTGACTCACGCAACCCCAAACTAGCCACATCCATGCTACCCGTCCCTCGTGTTCCCTTCCCAGTCGCCAGTAAGTTAGTGTGCACATTAAGATAACGTAGGTGTTACTAACACGTACGTAGTTACCGTTGACTCACGCAACCCCAAACTAGCCACATCCATGCTACCCGTCCCTCGTGTTCCCTTCCCAGTCGCCAGTAAGTTAGTGTGCACATTAAGATAACGTAGGTGTTACTAACACGTACGTAGTTACCGTTGACTCACGCAACCCCAAACTAGCCACATCCATGCTACCCGTCCCTCGTGTACCCTTCCCAGTCGCCAGTAAGTTAGTGTGCACATTAAGATAACGTAGGTGTTACTAACACGTACGTAGTTACCGTTGACTCACGCAACCCCAAACTAGCCACATCCATGCTACCCGTCCCTCGTGTTCCCTTCCCAGTCGCCAGTAAGTTAGTGTGCACATTAAGATAACGTAGGTGTTACTAACACGTACGTAGTTACCGTTGACTCACGCAACCCCAAACTAGCCACATCCATGCTACCCGTCCCTCGTGTTCCCTTCCCAGTCGCCAGTAAGTTAGTGTGCACATTAAGATAACGTAGGTGTTACTAACACGTACGTAGTTACCGTTGACTCACGCAACCCCAAACTAGCCACATCCATGCTACCCGTCCCTCGTGTTCCCTTCCCAGTCGCCAGTAAGTTAGTGTGCACATTAAGATAACGTAGGTGTTACTAACACGTACGTAGTTACCGTTGACTCACGCAACCCCAAACTAGCCACATCCATGCTACCCGTCCCTCGTGTTCCCTTCCCAGTCGCCAGTAAGTTAGTGTGCACATTAAGATAACGTAGGTGTTACTAACACGTACGTAGTTACCGTTGACTCACGCAACCCCAAACTAGCCACATCCATGCTACCCGTCCCTCGTGTTCCCTTCCCAGTCGCCAGTAAGTTAGTGTGCACATTAAGATAACGTAGGTGTTACTAACACGTACGTAGTTACCGTTGACTCACGCAACCCCAAACTAGCCACATCCATGCTACCCGTCCCTCGTGTTCCCTTCCCAGTCGCCAGTAAGTTAGTGTGCACATTAAGATAACGTAGGTGTTACTAACACGTACGTAGTTACCGTTGACTCACGCAACCCTAAACTAGCCACATCCATGCTACCCGTCCCTCGTGTTCCCTTCCCAGTCGCCAGTAAGTTAGTGTGCACATTAAGATAACGTAGGTGTTACTAACACGTACGTAGCGCATGACGGGTGTCGTCGTACGTCTGTGGACGTCACCGAGTGTCGTCGGCCTCCCATCACGTCGTTGTTGTAGTTAGTTCCGTAGATTAACATCGTTGTCAGCTCGAAGCAGAATATTGGGGAAGGTTAATGTATTGTCACTTGCTTTCAGAGGTTTTTTGCAGAACGTGCAGGGGATTTGGCTGGTTGGCGACAAGCCACATGCTGATCAGTCCCTCTGCAGTTATCTTACCTCTGATAAGCCTTAAGGTACCGTGAACAAAGGTCACTGTGACACTGTGCATACTGTGATGCAGCATCAGAGGTAAAATAACTGTGACTGTCAGAGGACAGTAGATATGTCGCAGCCCACTAGCGATAGCGGCCTGAATGATATTCAGCTATTCAATCAAACAGCTAGGCAAATCACTTGGGTCGATATCGTTTAACTACTTGCCTAGCTCAGACATTAACACCTGCCGCTTTAGTGACAAATTGCCACTGATTTAAAGCGGCAGGTGTTAATTGCAGTTTTGGTAAATTAAAATTTGAAAATTGCATATATTTGCGTTACAAGTTCGGCAGTCAAAACTGAGCAGCAAACTAAATAAAAAAATTGGTTGTCTGTAAAGTCGGTTTACGGACGATAGTTTAACGTGACAACGTCATAACAAAACATTAATGAAATTGCCGAACGCGGAGGCCGATTCGGCAGCGTTTGACATCATCTGTCTCTCATCGCTCGTTCCGCGCTCTCGCTTGCACTTCAAGCCGCCATGGAGCGCTACAACGCTACAGAGCAAGGCCGCGAGGTAACGCTACATGAGTCATGTTTTTTCGTGTGTGCCGCCAGCTTCATCGATTTATTAGACGTTGTCACGTCAAAAACCGGGCAAGAGCGAGTCGGACTCGCGCACCGAGGGTTCCGTACCATCATATGTTTTTAAATTTTCATCGGCGAGGCTTATATTTGTCAGAGAATTTTAACACTGTGCACTGCAGTGTAGAATCTTGCAGTTTTATGTCAACGCTATCTCTTGAACGGTAGTGGAACTAATGTAACTTTTGTTGATGATTTCTGAAAAAGTGTGCTATTTAGAGACTTGGTTTTATTTTTTCTGTAATCTTTACATAAACTTCTATCACATAGAATAATTTCAGATTTTTCTCTTAGCAAACTTTGGAGATAAGGCGGGGAACGGTATTTATTTTTTACATTTTTCATCAAAAGTCGAAAACAATGTGGCCTAAAAAAAATGTTTGAGAATGTGCAAACTGCTCTCTTTTATATACCCCACATGCCCTAGTAGCCCCACTTCGAATTTTTCAGACCCCCTTTCAGTCCCTGCTGCAAAAAATATACATATATTTTTATTTGTTTCTTATTTGCAAAATACATAGTTGGGCAAACGTCATCTAAAACTATTCCAAATTTGAAGTACTAATACTAAAACTCAAGAACTACTAATGCTATTAGCATTAGTAGTTATAAGGGTTCCGTTTTACCATTTTGGTACAGAACCCTAAAAATGAGTCATTAAAATATTTAAATGGATAATTAAATAAATATTTAGCAGTAAAGTAATGTGTGGGCAGTTATCAAATCGGAATTAGCCGGTAAGAAATCTAACTTGGAAGTAGCGCTCGATCGGCTGGCGCGCGGTTGGTCACAGTTCTAACCTAACCTACGATCTGCCGAACTATTTACCTGCCTAACTACCCATTCCAACATTTTTACTGGCCTTCATTCATTTATTACACTAATTGAGCATTTTTTGTACTGGCATTGTAGAATGAAATAACCGACCAATTTTCTTTTAATACTGTTCAGGTTTTATTGTCACACTATTTAATTTAGCAACCGCCGAAAAATAAAATGATTGCCCGTTATTTATATTTCACTGAACATAATGATCTCCCTAATTTTTGAATAACACAATTTGTTTTGTTTGTCACATGGTCAACCTAGTGTATAAATAGCGTAAGCATCAGCCTGCCAGTTCATTAAATGTTGTATTAGACGCATCGGCTGCATATCATTCAGGCCGCTAGTAGAACGTCGTCGATTAGTTAAAAGGCTAGGCTGCTAACTGAAAGGCTAATTATAATTAAGCTAGTTAGCGGCGACAGATACAATTAGTTACTACCTCCGCTTGTCAGCGCCACAGATAACATATATACCAGTGCCACACCGATACTTTGCTCCCTACACAGTGCACACACAATGAGAACAATGTTTGTCGTAAGAAAAGAAAATATTTGAGCGGACTACGGTTAACTAAAAGATAAAATTCCGGGTATATGTAATACATACAGTGTATATCATTGCGTGTGCTCTCGTTGAGTCAATTGTAGCCAATAAAGGAGGGCGATCATCTGGATGAATGTAAACTGTGGCAGCCACGAGAATGATCGCCGTACTAGCGTGTCGTGTTGTATTGCAGCTGGTAGCAGGCTCCTCGTCAGGCTCGTCCAGCGGCGACGCGGGCGCGGGTGACGGCGACGACGCCGGCGCTGCCAAGGGCGACAACCTCACTGAAGGTGTGCCCGGCCCCATCACGAGGCTGTTCATCATCGCCAACCGCGGTATCGCCAACCTCATCCAGGACCTCATCCTGCGTATCGCGCAGACCTCCGAGAGAATAGTCAACTTCAAGGCGCGATTGATCACCTCCATCATTTAATGCGCCAGCATGTAGAACAATATCCTAGTGTAGGTAGTAGTGTAGAGGCCAGCGGCGCGGGCCCAGAGCGGCTGAGGGCCTGCGCCGCGTGTGCGCGCGAGACGCCGCACGTGACGTCACGGCACGTCGCGCCGGGCGGGGCGCGCACGGGGCGGCGGCGTGGCGCGGCCCGCGGACCGCCCGGCGCCGCCGCCGTTCCTGCTCAAGCTTTTTTATACCGCGATATTCTCAATTCGTTTTTACGTTTGTAAATATGTATTATAGCGGAATTTGTATAAAATAAATAAATAGTTAAATTATTATCATCTTTTACTTTTACTCTCAAAGCCTAATAAAATAAAGATTCCGACTTGAAGTGACTGTCAATGAGATGCCAACTAAGAAGCTGAAACGTGACCATGAACGGCGTGTCTTCGCACTATGTCTGAAACAAGACGAGGTAGGTATTAAAATAAATATAGAATAGAATATGATGTTTCTTTCCTTAATCAAATTCTACATACAATAATAACATGTGAAGACGACTATTTTCAAGATTTGACATAGTGTTACGACTATTTCTTTAGTATCTTTTGGAGTTGAAACCAAGTCGATTCTCCCAGCCGTTTGGTTGCACTAGAGGTGGGGAATGTGTGGAGACGTTCACTACCTACACAATCCTCACCAACTTAAAGCTATAACATCGGAATAATGCGAAATTTGTTTTGACCTTGGTGACTATTTATGACTATGTATTTGTATGGAATTCCACACTGCCTGCGATACTACCCGCAAGTTGTGTACGAAACACGAACAGAATGGCATGGTACAGACGCCAGCACATCAAGTTACTACAATCTGTCAAATTTCATTAATAGATTTTCAACTTTATAACTAAAGTATAAGGTTCAAAGTTTATTGGGAAAATTTGACAGTTTCGGGTAGCTTGATGTGCTGGCGTCTGTACATCGTTTAAAGAAACATCTCAAGGTGTAACAATATAATAGAAACAAGTTAGCTCTAATTTTTTAGTCACCAGCCACATCACAGAGTTATGAGTAGCTGTTAAAGAATGAATCCAGCATTTTAGCTATGCATCCGACAAAGACGCGCCGGCGCGCAGGCGCGTTGGCGGAGCGGGGCAACCGCGGTACGTCGCGGGCACGCCGTGTGTCGGCTGCGGGCAGCAAGCACGGCTGCCGCGCCCACAACGTCATCGGATGCGTCACGCGCCTGTCCAATATGTGCTGAGCCGCCCTTTTAAACTGGACATCATGACTGAACTCACTGCAATTTGAATTTAATGATAAATGCTACTTTCTGAATTAGTGTCTAGTGTCTAACTATAAACAGAAAGGAAAACAATACCGCCAAGCGCCACCTGATATCCTTTGTACAAGGTAAATACTCATACGTGGTAATAAAAAATAAATTACCAAAAAAATAAAAGTACAATTAATATAAAATTTTTGATAGATCAAAACATGATCTAAAAAGAAGCATTTTCTTAATTTGACGCGTGACGTCATGTCAAGTCACTGCTGCAAAGTCTACTTTATCTGAGTGCAAAGCTGCAAAGTCATTTCCAGTCTATCAAAAAGTACCTACTCTGTGAAAGCCATCGCAGGGGCCATGCTAATCTTCTCTGTATCGTTCCAATTTTAGTATATGTACTGCCGAAGCAAGTACAAAAGCCATCATACTTATCTCCAAAACAGTTCAAAATGGTACTCAAAAATACTTGTCATATCAATCATCAACCACTCAACATCCGTAAAAAAAAACGAAAGAATTTTAATCGATTTTGAACGTAAAATCGACTAATTATATGACAATGAAAACGATTGGCATTAGAGATATTGACAGTAATGATTTGACACTTTGGCTGCATTCCGAATTATGCCATAATCGCTCACAACACACACATCACTATTTTGCGTTCCAAAGTCAATGCATTTATTTCAAATAGGGGGAAGCGCTAAGGTAGCCCGCAAAGCAAATTGCAAAAAACGTAAAAAAAAAATTTCGTGAGCTACCCTGGCACTTTCGGTCGTCTCGCAACGAGCTATCGTACGGACGTGTGAGGTCACCGACCTCAGTGTGAAAATGTCATTGTTAAAGTGTAATTCTTGTAATATTGTAATTAGCGAAGTACTCGCGTTCATACAAAATAAAATTCAGATCATGGACGAGGACAGTATAGTGAAAGTGTGTAGCTCTGCATTTACTGGAGAAGATGTAGACGTTGCAAAGACGTTACTTTTCAAATCAGTAAAGACTAAAACAAAGAAGATATCGCGTAGGAAGGAAAACAAAGTGTGTCGGGATCTCGAGGATAACTATAATTTCCTTATTTAAGAGCACAGTCCCGGAAGAGATACCTATTTTTGTTGCGAGAGATCTTCAAAAGTTACCCCCCGTGACATTTGATCACGTAGATGTGACAAGATTATTGAAGGATATTATTGTGTTACAATCGGAGATTAAACATAATTAAAGATGTGTACGCAACAAAGGAACAACTCGATCAAGTCCAATTAGTCGTTAAAAGTAGTAATTCATTAACCTTTGAACCCAATGTAAACTACAATAGACGAGGTGCGTCTACCCTCAACTCAGAAAATAATTTATCAGTTAGCGAGCCGTTGTGTTTATTGGAATCTTTGAATGTGGAAGAAAACAGCTGTGATGTCTTATCAAACAAGCATAGTTCGCGCCCGGTTACACACACGGGGATTAACGATGGTATCGTCCCGCTCACCGAACATCTTAGTGCATCGAGTGCAGAAAGGCGCAAGCCGACCTCCGCGCATACTTTATCGACGGAGGAGCAGAGACAACAAATAAATGCTCGTGATTACGCCGATACTGTGATTACGCCAATAACTAGGCTTATGTCTAGTGACAGGCGATTTTTAAAACCCGATAAGGAAGGCGAATGGACAGTGGTACAATCTCGTAAGAAGCAATCTCGCTTTGTTGGAAGAAAAGAAACCGCTAACGTTGATTTAACTACGAAATTTAAGGCCGCAGATGTTAAAATTCCATTTTTAATTTATAATGTGTCGAAAGATGTTAGCATAGAGGATATTGCTAGTTACGTGAAGGAAAAAACACAGGTTATCGTTGCACCGGAGCGGATAGAAATGAAACACTCTAAGGACTATGATTCCTATAAGATTTCAATACCAAAACATAAAATTGATTTATTCGACAATGATAGTAGGTATGTGACCTGAGGGGGTATTCTTTAGAAGTTATTTTGTGTTTAAAACAAAAAGCGCACGAGAAACGGTGAATAATAACAATAAGGCATAAAAATGATTACTTCTCAAAATAAACTTTTAAAGCGAGAATGTAAGCTTATAAGCTTTAATTGTAGATCAATTAAACGGTCTGTTGATTATGTAAGGGAATTATGTGAATCGTCGGATGTCGTAGCTATACAGGAGACGTGGCTTCTCTCGCATGACTTGGCGTATTTAAGCAGTATTTGTCCCGGTTTTGGTTCCACGGGTGTTGCGGCTACGGAACCATCGGCCGGGCGAGGCCGACCCCAAGGAGGCGTCGCGTTGCTGTGGAGATCCAGTGCTTTTGATAGTGTATCAGTGATACAGTGTAATAATGTTAGGTTAACCGCGATTAAGGTAGTAATCGATAACCGAGATATTCTTATTTTTTCGGTATATATGCCAGTGTGTAACCCGAATAATCTAAGTGAATATACAGAATGTTTGACAGAAATTAATGCATTTGCACGATGCACAGTTTGGCTTTAGAGCTGGCTTGTCCACTGAAAGTGCCATCCTGTGTCTCAAGCAGACTGTGCAGTACTACACAGACAGGAAAACACCAGTGTATGGCTGTTTCCTTGACCTGTCAAAAGCTTTTGACTTAGTAAATTATGATGTTTTGTGGCAAAAATTGTCGGATGATACTGAACTACTTACAGAATTCATAGATTTATTTAAATATTGGTATAAGCATCAGAATAATTATGTTAGGTGGGCGGATGCTCAATCTGAGTCATATGGATTAGATTGTGGGGTAAGGCAGGGGGGATTGACTTCACCGAGTCTTTTTAACGTGTATATGGATCGGCTGATTGGTGAGCTGAGCAGCACCAAGGTCGGATGCTCTATTGATGGAACTATGATCAACAACATAAGTTACGCTGATGATATGGTGCTGCTCAGTCCATCAATCTGTGGTCTGAGGAAATTGTTGGTCATCTGTGAGAGGTATGCGGAGGCTCATGGCTTGAGGTATAATGCCACCAAGAGCAAGGTAATTGTTTTTAGAGTGCGCAACAATACACCTGTTAATATTCCATCTATTAACTTACGAGGAACGCCGTTGGAGTTCGTTACGCAGTTTAAGTACCTGGGTCATGTTGTCACGGACTTTCTCATGGATGACCAAGATTTAGACAGGGAGCGCAGGGCGTTGGCGGCCAGATGCAATATGCTGGCTCGCAGGTTTGCGCGTTGTACTAGGGAGGTGAAACTGACTCTTTTTCGAGCGTTTTGTCAATCGTTTTACACGTGCAGCCTGTGGGTAAGGTATACGCAGAAGGCTTACAACGCTCTGCGGGTTCAGTATAATAATGCTTTGAGGATATTGTTGGGGCTACCTCGGTTTTGTAGCGCGTCTGGCATGTTTGCTGATGCGAGGTTAGACGATTTTTATGCCGTTATGCGCAAGCGATGTGCGAGTATGCTGAAGCGATTCAGGGGTAACCCCAACAACATACTGGCTACACTGGCGGATAAAATTGATGGGCCTTTCATTAGGCACTGGGCAGGGAGACATGTGCGTACTGGCGTACATGTCGCCAACTAAATTAATTTTAAGCTTTTTATTTCTGTATGTACTAACAATAGGCTAAGATTTTACTAACAATTATATGGATCAATGGTCTGAAGTAAATAAATTATTATTATTATGGTTTTTAAATTTAATTTTCACAGGTTAGTACCTGGTATTTTCAGAATCTCACGGGTGTGAACCAAGGTGAGATTCTAGTTATTATTTTAGGGAGGTAAATTGCTCTGTACTGCGGTGAAATTATTGTCCAAGTCTAGTTGTATAAATTTTCTTACTATGCGGCAAGTGTTTAATATGGCAGCTTTTTGTAGTGTTATGTATGTGTATTTAGATAGATTTAGTGCATTAAAACTATTGAATATTTGTTTCGGGATAACACCTGTTGTTGATATTACTATTGGGACTATAGTGACTCTATTCATTTTCCAAACTTTGGTAATTTCCTCTTGTAATTCTGTATACTTCCTGATTTTTTCTGTGATAGTTTTTTGAATGTTATTAGTATTTGGGACTGCTATATCTATTATAAATGTGTGTTTGTTTACTTTATCAACTAGTGTTATATCAGGTCTGTTGTTATATATGGTGTGGTCTGTAATTATAGTGCGGTCATAGTATATTTTGTAGAATTGGTTTTCTATATTATTATTATAATTATTATTACAGGACGTAAACGCAGAAAACGCAAGTTTTAGAAACAATAAAAGTATTATGATCGACTGCAGTAAACAAAATCAGAAAAATATATTATATTCTTCAGGATATACATATGCTAGGTAGACAGTGTGTTAAAAACATAATACAACTAATTTGATACGATTGAAAAAAAATCAAGAAGATGCCTCTAAAAACTTGCTTTTTACAAACCAAACCATACTAATATACCTACATACAATCATTCTGATTTTTTGTCAGATTATTCTACAAGCAACATACTAAAACACTAGTGTTTTAATTTTTTAGTACAAACAATAGATTTTTTGTAATTAAATAATTGCTTCATATTTTGCAATAAATTACCAGCGTTGTGTCATCGCGCTTCTCTTTCTTTTCTATGCAGTCCGACAGTGACCGCGCTTTAGGTCATGTAAGACCCATAAAGACACTTTTGAACGTCAAAAATTACAATAAAATAGAATTGATTCTAGTCGCCCCTTCCAAAAGGTAGTGTTCGTATGGAGAAGAATGGGTAAGAAACTCTACCGTTACTCTTTACAATGACAGATAAATCAATTATGTGATAGATACATGGTGCTCAATGTAAAAATCAATGTCATAAATTTATTAAATTACATAAGTTTGATTTTGTCTAGAATCTAGATTGTTCTATGGAGCAGGACCAGCATGTTTCCAAGCATTCTTATCTTGGACATAATCGTCATAATCTATTATATATTGTAATATGCTTGTTTACAAAGCGTACTTTTAATATGAGTTTTTAAATTTAATTGCAATATGTCACAAGGTATTTTGTTGTAGCATTTAACACAGTACCCCATATTCGCAAGATGGCGCATGTTATGACGTCATTTATGACGATTCACAGTAATTTTGAGAGTGCTTATTCCCGTTCCGAATTAGCGTGAGCGCGATAACGATGTCCCGTGAATCGTTATGGCATGAGCCATCTTGCGATAACACCGACCATGCCATAAAATAATATCACCGTGAGCGCTGCCAAAAATGACAGTGGTGCTGTTTTTTGTTTTGAGTTGCATCATATCTTTAAACTAACGTGGCATTTTCGAAATTATGCTTCTGGCTGACAGTCGCCACTTAACCAAAGAAGAAGAAATTAGGTGTATACACAAAGAAATACTGTAATTCAACCATAAAATATTCAAGTGAATAGAGTTTTGAAATTGAGCGAGCACTGTGAGCGCGTTCATGAGCGTTCCGAATTGTTGAAAGCTCTCAGCTGTCATAATCGTGAGTGATTATGGCATGTAGGAGTTTGTATAGCTACCTACCTACCTCTATATTTAAAGACTAAAAAAACTATAAAAAAAAAAAACAAAATGAGTGTCTGACTTGTTATGATGTGAACGAATAACGAATTAATATCTTTGTGTAAAATAACTCCGACCGAACTAACAATTTGGACCTTCCCGCCGCTCTGCATAGTCGTGAGTTGTAAACTTTATTCGGTTGAAGGCTCATTTGCAAGATGGAATCGGAAACATTCATATTGAAAATTGGTCTATTAGAGGGCAAGTCGAACTGGGATACATGGAAATATAAACCAAATACCTTCTACGCACCGTACCGAAGGCGCTAGTGGTAGTTGAGGGCACGTTCCAGAAACCCACGCTACCAGCCAACGGAGCTGGAGATGCCGCCGTCACCGCATATAACACCGATGAAGCGTTAAATTGTTTGTTAAATCTGCCGCGAATTCCCTTCTTATTTTGACGACCAATATGCACGAAGAGACACTTAGGAAAGTCATGAGATATGTTAAAGCTCGAGAGGTATGGCTTGAATTACATAGACTTTTTGATGGTACTAATGATAATAAGGCATACAATCTGTGGATAAACTTGTTGGTTTTAAAAAGGACTCCGCTGACGATATGTCGAAACTTAAGAACATATGGACACAGCATGACGACACGGTTGCCGCAGTGGCTGAGTGATCGACTGCTGCGCTGCGTGTCGCGGGTTCGATTCCCGCACGGAACAAATATTTGTATTGCCTACAGGCAGTTGTTCCGGGTCTGGCTGTTTGTGTATGTGAATTTAAATAAAAAACGCTGAATCAGGAACTCAAGAAAGACCATAACTAGGAGCTACCAGAAGGAATGCTCATTTGAAAAATCCTAGATACGCTTGATGAATCTTTCTTTACGTTTAGAAGCAGTTGGCTGTTACTTCCGAAAGCGAACAGAAACATCGACAGTCTAACAAGCCATTTATGCTCATTCGAACGGACACTGCTGAGTAATAATATCGTACTACAACAACCCCAATTGGGTGAATTGCCCAAGCATAAAAAATACACGGCAAACCTGAGAACGGTAGTGCAATGTGGTGATTTTTAATTTTATATATTTTTTTTTCAACAAAGTAAGTACTCCTCTACCTTGGCAAAAAAAAATCATTGATTTCTACCCTCTAATATACAAAAAATAAATAAATTACAAAGTGTTATTTTATCATCACGGTGGCCTGTCATAAAATACCTTCCCCTGCAATTACATTCGTAATATGGTTTTAAATCGATTTTGTTATCATTAAATTATAATATATTCGATCAAATAAAACTATTTTTGTTTGTTTATCTTCTTTCTGGTGGATTTGACAGGCAGTCAACTTTTGTCCGGAAAAAAGTTATCATTTCAGAGGACAGTAAGTTTTAGTAGAATAGCCATGTCAACATTGCGTTGTTACGCCCCTCTCACCTTTCCTCACTTCGGATCAGTCCGGCTCAAGCTCTCGGCGCGAATACACCGGTCCTAACGTCTTGCGGTTTCCCGCCAAAAAAGTAAGTTTATTATTTCAGTGATATGGGGACAAAAATAGTTTCATTTCGGTGGCTGTTATAACTCGTGCTACATTCGTTTAATTTGTTTCAAAATTGTGTATTCAATTCGCCGTAAGTACTGTTTTGTTTGAGTAGTGTTCATATTTTTTTTTGAATAATTTTATTTCTGTGTTAGATGTAGAACTAACCTCTATTTTATCATTTCAGTGGATTCGGTAAATGATAAATGATTTTATTTCTGTAAGTAGGTTTGCACAAACACTTTTACACGTCAATCATACGGTGGACGGTGGTGCACGGCAGCCCCGGATCTACGATTTTTTCGAACCGGGGCAAAACCTTGATAGCGGCGCCCCCTCCCTTCAGTGTTTGAGAAAAACTTGCAAATTGTTGATTTCCACTACGATAATATATGATTTCACTAATAAATTACTTATTTTATTAACGCTGATTACTCGTAAACGCAATCAACTACATAAACAAACAGTGTTGTCACTTGACGTTCAACTGTTTGAATTTGTTCGGCTCGGCTCGTATAGATATGTGACGGGGATTCCCCTTGGCAGAAAGATCATGGACACTACGCACGCGTTCAAAAATTTACTTGATCTGCTAAGATGCGTTCATAAATCACTTAGTATTTCTTCAAAAACTAACTGGGCGTATGGAAATAGAAAAGTTTGTTTTTCAAACATATTATATTAAGATTCGATTACTTGTTAAAAACCTATGAGATTGTAGGAAAAGAGGCTTCATTTGTTCGATATTTCGAATTCTTGTCTCAAGGATTTAGCGCCCCCATGAAACTGCCGCCCGGGGCAAGTGCCCCGGTTTGCCCCCCCCTTAGATCCGGGGCTGGTGCACGGTGGACTGTTATACCAATTACAGTCCACCGGAATGAAATGTATCTCTGAAATGATAAAACCATAAAATTTAAGAGATCCTTGTGCCAAATACAAAATCTTAGTTTTGTAATGTACTTTTACCTAGAGCGTAGATTAAATTATTCGGGTACATTTGTTGTGTAATATTTGCGTTTAAGATATATAATACATAAATAAACCTTTCATTAAAATCATTCTTTGAGGTTATTGTAACTTCAAAGAATGATATATGTAATACTAACTGTAATATCTGTATATTAATGATGATATTAAAATAACTGTGTATTTTCCTGTCTCAGTGTTTATCTAAAATTTGTGGAAATCAAACCTAACAAAGTACGGAACCCTGGCTGCCCGGCACGGTTGTTCTTAGCTGTATCACTTCGGTGGATTTATTTCATTCCGGTGCACAGTTTATCATTTCGGTGGTGTTTTTTATCATTTCGGTAGACACTTTTCATTTCAGTGGACTCTTAAAAATTCATCCTTAAATATTTACGTAAGTTATGATGAAATTTGATGTCCACCCACGCACAATGTTATAAAATAGGCTAAAGTTTTATTTGTCTCTAAAAATATGTACTATAGCATTGAAATAAAAAATCCACCGAAATGACAAATAAAAATCTCTTGTTGAAATTCACCCAATTACAAATTCCAGTACCTCTGCAACAGAGAAGAAGAAGGATAAGAAAATATAATGCAGTTTGTCAGGCTATAGGTCATCGAGTAAAAAACTTTAACAAGTGGATCCGAGATGGTAAGCCTCCATATAGAGTAGCAATACAGCAACTTCTACTTCTAAAACAGCTAACATGATTTTAATGTCTATAGAGAACACACCCTTTTTGCACATCGAAAGAGACACCGAGAGCTGGCTTGTCGACAATGGCGCGACGAGCCATGTCGCCAATCGGGCTGATTTGTTCCAGAATTTTGAGCGTTTTGATGAGTTCCGTACGGTAACAACTGCCAATGGAAACGCGATCAATGCTAAAGGTAAAGGTTCCGTAATACTCGAAACAATCGTGAATGGGAAAAACTACGTGTTACCCTAACAGCCGTCTGGTACACACAGCGTCAGTATGTGCTAACCCCTCAAGTTTTAAAATGTTACACATTAAATTCCTTACAAATAATCTAAAGAATACTTCAAAAAGAACCCATTGTTTCGACTTAGTTCGAACCATCGCATCACCGAACGTCGTCATACTCATACCGGCAGTTTGACGAACTAGCCAGCGAGCCCATATGAATTGCGTTGAAATTGTTATCTACTATGGTCTGAGTCATTTTATCTTTACGTGGGGATGTCTAATCGATAGATGTTATAATTTGAGGGTATCCATTAATTTTACTTACGTTGTCTTTATAAAATTAATCCATACCCTCAAGTTATAACTACAACGTTTGATGTATACGTTCACTTAAAACGGCGAAGAGTAAACGACTACGATTTATCCATTAATTTTTAAAATGATTTATTTATTTATTTATTTATATTGGTTCACCAACAACTGTTTACACTGGTAATATGCTTAGGGTAACAAAAAAGGTAAAAAATGTAACAAATTAGTGTAACAATCTCTTATAGGTGAACTCCGCATGCATACAAAAATTTGGTTCAAGGAAAACAACAAGAGAAAACAATAAGATATGATTTATGATTTTATGAGAACTAAAATTGTAGTGTCTTATGGGTGCGCAGATTTCAAGAAATCGGCGATGTTAAGACAATGCCCATGGGTCGGAGAACTACTGGGATCTATACGGACCAATCTGAACATCATCGGGATATTGTTAAGGTTCACACTACACCGCCGTTTACATCCACTCGTTACAGTTCGTAACGGCATGGAATATCCACGGTTCGAAGACATTTACACGCAGCGAACATTCACAGTTATCGACCTGCAAAATATGTCTAACAGAAGAACATCGAAGAGAACGATTGCGATTTGCCCAGAAATAGCAGTTATATTAATTAAGTATGACAACAAAATAAACAACGAAGACATTTAACTCATTTTGTCTAATCGTAACTTATCTCAAAAAGAAATTGTACACTGTAATATTTTTTTGTTTAGTACACCATAGCTCTCTAGATGGCGTTGCCCTGTTTAAAGGCGAGCTATGGTTTCGTTACCGCCAATAGTATAAGTAGTCAATAATATTTCTGTAGGAGCGTCGAGTCGGCACCTCGTCATGCTGGTCGTCTCTCGCTGGGCCTCTCCCAGGTAACTGGGGGTCTCACCTGGCGGGGACAGACCGCCGAGGTGTCGTGAAGAAAGCGGCGCTCTGAGTCAGCGTCGCGGCGCGCCTACAGAAAAACAACATGCAACTACTCACGGGGGAGCGCGTCTTCTACGTGCTCTCACGATTTTATTAGGCCACTGTAGCCGACAACAGTGAGGGGCCTGTATTAGCAGGCCACCGTATTGCTTCCGCGGCCGGGGGGCTCAGCCCCGGAACCGCTCGCCACGCCCCCTGACGGGGGCGTCGCGATATCTACACATGATAATAAACGAGTTCAGTAAAGCAACAGTTTGGAGTTTCAATTCATAAACAGTGCTGACATCTGGTGCCGAAACCAGGGAAGTGCGTGAGTAAAGTGAATTAGTGAACTAAAAGTGACTAAGTGAAGTGCAAAATTGGGACTTGTAAAAAAAAAAAAAAAACGTGCGTGAACATTAACTTAGAAGAATTTGTGATGTGTTTAGGACTTAGAATAATTTCGTGAAAAAATAAATCGTGGTAAAAGGGACTTAGAAAAATTTCGTGGCAAAAAGACTTAGAATATTTCGTGTTGAAAAAGACTTAGAATATTTCGTGTTGAAAAAGACTTAGAAAATTCACGTGGTAAAAAGACTTAGAATAAATCGTGTTGAAAAAGACTTAGAAAAATTTCGTGGCAAAAACACTTAATATATCGCTTTGAAAAGGACTTAGAAAATTTCGTGGCAAAAACACTTAAAATAATTTTGTATAAAAATGGAGAAGTTGTTTTTGAAGCAAGAGGATATGTACGAGCATATGAACAAGTCTTATTCAAATTATAAAAAAACGCCTAAAGAGAGACTTAAAGTATCTTATATCGAATCAAGACTAGAAAATTTAGAAAAACTATTTGAAGGTTTTGCGAACGTCCATAGTGAAATAGTCGAAAGTGTTCAAAGAGAAGATAAACCGAAAGTAGCCTATTTCACGGAAGATGTTTATTTTCAATTTGAAGAGATTTACACTGAATATAAGACAAGGATGAAAGATGATCTTATGACTTATGGTGTGAAGACTTGTTCGTCTCAAATTAACAGATCTGATGAATCGAGTCTATCAAGTACTACAGTTAAATTGCCACAGATTCAACTACCGAAATTTTCTGGATTATATGAAGAATGGCAAACCTTTTACGATATGTTCATATCATTGATCCATCAGAATGCAACTTTGAGTGGTGTGCAAAAATTACACTATTTGAAGAGTAGTCTGACGGGTGAACCAGAGATCCTTCTCCAAAACTTCTCAACCACAGACTCAAATTACGAAGCAGCTTTTAAACAACTTACTCGTCGTTATAATAATAAACGTTACATTTGCAATGAGATTATGAAGCGCTTGTTTTCGCAACGTAATGCCACTGATTCAGCGAGTTCAATCAAACAACTTCTAGACACTACAACATCATCTCTCAAATCATTGGAAAACATTGGAATTGGTACCAGTTCCAGTTCATGTGAGGTCTTCATAAACTACTTGGTTTTATCACGGCTTGATATCGAGTCACGTAAATTATGGGAAATCCAAGTTAGTCAATTAGATCCGGACGAATTGCCATCTTGGGAGCAACTCGTCAAGTTTTTAGAAACCAGATTTCGAACATTAGAGATGATAAGTGGCGACAAACCTACAATCAAGTCTCACAACACGCACCCCAATACAACTAAACCTAAAGTTTTCCACTCTACCACGCAAGATGATAAAAAATCAATTCCAAACTGTACGAGTTGTGAAGGTCAGCACTTGCTTTATCAATGCAAGCAATTCGGACAGCAGTCTCCTCAAGAGAGATCAGAGTTTATCCAATCAAAGAGACTGTGCTTCAATTGTTTTGCACCAACACATTCAGTGAAAGAATGCCGATCACCTGCAAGCTGCCGTCGCTGCGGCAGACGTCATCACACACTGCTACATTTTGAGAGAACCGATGCAGCTGAAAATTCATCTTCCAGCATCGAGAAAACCGATACAGCGAACCAAGAACCGAGCAAAGAGACTGAGGAAAAGGTGGTAGCACATTTGATTACAGAAAAACTTGAGAGAGAGATGCTATTAGCCACGGCTGTAGTCAAAGCATATTCAACAAATGGTTACTCACAAGTTGTGCGAGTTCTAATCGACCCATGCTCAGAAGGTTCGTTTATCACCGAGGCTACTGCACAATCATTAGGTTTGAAGAGAGTGTGCATAAATGGTCTAGTCTCTGGAATTGGAGATAGTCTAGCCAGATCAAAGAACATGGTGTCGCTTACTGTGGAGTCAATTCAAAATGAAAATGCAAAGTATTCGATAAAAGTCGATGCATATGTACTGAGAAAACTGACATCATTTCTTCCTACTAGTCGAACAACAATAACAGACTGGCTAGATATAGAGAAAGTCCACTTGGCTGATCCAAATTATGGATCACCTGCTAAAATCGACATGATTTTGGGAGTTGGAGTATATGAAGAGATAATTCTAGAAGGATTTATGAGACATCCATCAGGGAAAGGTCCAATAGCACAAGAGACACGATTTGGATGGATTTTGTCGGGTCGAGTAAGACCTGAATCAGTTTCTGTGAACTCCCAGATCATCAACTGTCACATACGAGTAATTGAAGATGAAATACTAAAACAATTTTGGGAAATAGAAAGAGAACCAGATGCAATTACGAAGAAATTTACGAAGAACGAAATTAAATGTGAACAAATGTTTGAAGCTACTACCATAAGGGACGATGAAGGACGGTATGTAGTTAAATTGCCATTTAAAGAAGATAATCCAAAATATGTTGTAGGAAAATCAAAGGCGATAGCTTCACGTAGATTTCAATTTTTGGAGAAGAAGTTGCAAAAAAAGTTGTTATATGAAGAGTACAAAAAGGTGATTGACGGATATAGAGAACAAAACCACATGGTACAAATCACAGATACTGAAGAAATAGAGAATACAAAGGCTGTATATCTACCCCATCATCCTGTTGTGCGAGAGGATAAAGAGACCACCAAAGTTCGCGTGGTCTTTGATGCGTCTTGCAAGGGTGACAATAATGTTTCATTGAACGACTGTTTACTTGTCGGTCCTAAGATTCAGCAAGATCTACGTCATATTTTGATGAGGTGGAGACGTCACCCCTTTTGTATACTAGCGGATTTAGTTCAGATGTACAGACAAGTTCGCGTGAATGAGGAAGATGCCGATTTTCAGCGAATTCTTTGGCGATCAGATCCTAATAAACCTATAGAACATTACAAACTATTAAGACTAACTTTTGGAACAGCCTGTGCCCCTTATCTAGCTGTAAAAGCTGTACAACAGCTGGCTAGAGACGAAGAATTAAACTATCCTCGCGCTGCAAAAATTTCCCTTCGAGACTATTACGTTGATGATCTGCTCACCGGATGCGAGACGGAAGACGAAGCCATACAGATCTTTGAAGAAATGAATAAATTGATGAATTCGGGAGGCTTTCGTTTGCAGAAATGGTGCAGCAACAGTGACAAACTTATGAATCATGTACAGGAAGAGAGTAAAAGAGCAGATCAAGCGTTGGTTTTTAAAATTAATAACATGATTAAAGTATTGGGCATTTGCTGGAACAAAACCACAGATAATTTTGAGTATACTTTGCAATTACCTGAATTAAAAGAGACTGTTACCAAACGTAAGGTCCTTTCAGATATTGCCCGACTTTATGATCCCATGGGTTGGATTTCACCTGTGATAGTGTCAGCAAAAATATTCATTCAACTATTGGGGAAGGCTAAATTACCTTGGGATGAGAATCTAACACCTGAATTATACACGGAGTGGTATTCATTCCGTGAAAGTCTCAACGATGTAAAAAATATTGTCATACCAAGATGGGTACAATCGCACCAAAGTGATAAAATAGAGCTACATACCTTCGCCGATGCATCTCAAGCAGCCTACGCAGGTGCCGTGTATATAAAAGTTAAAGATCAATTTGGCCAAGTTCGTGTTAATTTAGTGACAGCCAAAACCAACGTTGCTCCAGTTGAAAAGGAAGTTAGTATCCCGCGATTGGAATTATGTGCGGCTCTGCTTGCGACCAAATTAATCTTTGAAGTCTCACAAATTATGCAAGTACCCAGAGAAAATCTGCATGCGTGGTCAGACTCCACTGTTGTATTAGCCTGGCTATGCGGAGAACCTAGTCGTTGGAGTACATTTGTAAGTAATAGAGTATCAGAAATCCATACCATGATTGATCCCAATCAGTGGCGCCATATCGGCACTCATGATAATCCAGCTGATTTTGGATCGAGAGGAATTAAAGGCGCAGAGATGGCTGGTCTTACGCTGTGGTGGTATGGTCCAGACATTTTGCATCACAGTGATGTTTATGACAATAATCATAATTTTTCTACTACTGAAGAACAAAAACCCATCAAGACTTTAACTGCTGTCATAACAAACGAAGAAGAGTTTATTTGGTCAAAATTTTCGAATTTAACGACGATGCTGAGAGTATTCTCCTATTGTAAAAGATTTATAAATAATCTTAAGTTACCGAAAGCACAAAGACCAAAAGATAGAAAAATCATAACTGTTACTGAAATGCAAGAAATATTAAGAATTTTAATTATAAAAACACAAACCTTATACTTTAATAAAGAGATCCAACAGTTAAAGGCTCAAGAACCTATTTATATCAAGAGTCCACTACTGACGCTATGCCCCATTATTGATGAGAAGGAAGTGTTACGGGTTGGTGGTCGCATTAAAGAATCTGAAGTCAAATTTGATACAAAGCACCCGGTTATTTTGCCTAGGAATAGCCACCTTACTAAGCTATTAATAATTGATGCGCATTACAAAACTATACACGGAGGCCCACAAATTATGTTAAACTATTTACGATCCAAATATTGGATAATACGAGCCAGAGAACGTGTGAAGAAATACTACCGAGAATGTATCAAATGTTTAAGATATTCGCGCCAAAACAATCAGCAGCTCATGGGTCAATTACCAAGAATCAGACTAATGCCTTCAAGACCCTTTACGGCTTCTGGAGTTGATTTCACCGGATTTGTCAACATTAGATTTTCACCTGGAAGAGGTTCAAAATCGTATAAGGGATACATATGCATTTTCATATGCATGTCGACTAGAGCCGTACACATCGAAGCGGTATCGGATTTAACCTCTAAGGGGTTCATTGCAGCATTTCGTCGATTTGTGTCACGACGGGGCCAGTGTGTGAATTTATATAGTGACAATGGGACGAACTTTGTGGGAGCAGACAGAGAGCTGAAGGAGATGTTGAATCAAGCAAGATCAAAGCTTCCCACAGAAATTGCCCAAATGTTAGCCAATGACGGAACCACTTGGCATTTTATTCCCCCACACGCCCCTAACTTCGGTGGACTATGGGAGGCGAGCGTGAAGTCGGCTAAATCACATTTGAAGAGAGTGATCGGAGATTCTACTCTAACTTTGGAGGAACTATCAACAGTTTTAAGTCAGATAGAGGCGTGTCTTAATTCTCGCCCAATTTCGTACATGAGTGAGGATCCGACCGACCCACAGCCATTAACTCCTGGACATTTCTTAGTTGGAGAGCAATTGGTAGCCATTCCAGATGAAAATCTATCAGAAATTCATGTAACCGGAGGTCAACGTTGGAAGATGACACAGAAAATGGTAAATGATTTTTGGAAAAAATGGTCAGAAGAATATTTGGTTGGTCTAAACCAACGATACAAGTGGTCAAAAGAAAAACCCGACATTGAGATGGACGACATTGTTGTTATAAAGGATCACAATCTACCGCCTACAAAGTGGCTGTTAGGTAGAGTGGTCCAGAAGCACCCGGGTCAAGATGGAATCACGAGAGTGCTTACACTGAAAACGAAGAACGGACTAATCAAACGTCCATTAAATAAATTATCTATTTTGCGCATGACAGTTAATTCTTAAGTAATGTGTTAATTTTTTTCTTATTATTTTGTTTTCTTCTTATCGCCTAGTCATAACGGTGGGCGGTCCATTTGAGTTAATGTTTTGTTCTACTTTGTTTTAAATTTTAATTTCATTTTGTTTAGTTCTTTTTTTTTAAGAGTATTAAAAGGACAAGTCCTTTGGTGGGCGGGATGTCTAATCGTAACTTATCTCAAAAAGAAATTGTACACTGTAATATTTTTTTGTTTAGTACACCATAGCTCTCTAGATGGCGTTGCCCTGTTTAAAGGCGAGCTATGGTTTCGTTACCGCCAATAGTATAAGTAGTCAATAATATTTTTTAATAAACGAGTTCAGTAAAGCAACAGTTTGGAGTTTCAATTCATAAACAGTGCTGACACATTTGATTCCACTATTTTACTTTGTATAGCAAAATATTCTAAGTAGATATCATGAGCTAATAAGAGATGTTAATTGATTATCTATTGATAACATTCACTTATTATGCTCATGATTGTAATCCTGCCAAACTAACTTCTAGTTCCTAGACAAGTTGCAAACGCTTCAAAACTTGTCTCTTTCGATGTCACTTGTCAGACTGTCAAATGTCAAATTTGTATACTGAGACAACATGACAGGTCACGTGACATTTCGTTAGGTTATGTCAATCTAAAATATTTCTACCGCTTACTATTTTATCGTTTACGTTAATAGGATGCCACTTGTCTAGGAACCCAATTGTGTCAGTTGGCAAAATAGTATATTATGATAACTGTAAATAAAATTATCAAATCAAAATAAATCTTTGTTGTAAAATAAGATCATAGTTTTGTTAAATAATAGCAATAATAAATATTTGTCGGCGGCGTTGTCGAAAACAACACATGCACCGACGATCACGCCACCGACAAGTACGTCACTCGACGTCTCCCACCGCCCCACTGCTCGACTTGTTTTGACACCAGTATAAAACAGTGAGCAACGAAGCGGCAGGGGACTTGACCATTGGACATCGTACGGACATCATGTGCTCAGAAACTATATCGCGTTCGTATCTGGTTGTATCGTGTACCTATAGTGCTTGATTTGCTAATGTGATTAAATTGTTCATGAAATTATAATCTGATGTGAAGTGCAAACCGTGTTTCTATTGCGCATTAACCAACACTACCCACTTAGTACGCCCACAGTAATTAAGATATGCCTGATAATAATGACACACACTTTACCTTTTCCTATATCAGAAGTGGGATTCGTGTTGGTTCATGCGCAAAATGAAAACGCTAAAAGTGAAAGTGACCGTTGACATTTTAAAAAAACAAAGTGCAAACTGCGAACGCTTATTAAATAATCGTGTGGACCTGTTAGAGTTGAACCCAGACAAGCCAGATACGGATGCGCGATCATAGTGAATATAGTTTTGGGCATAGGCTGTATGCCGAAATACCTTTGCCCAGTGACGCGCCAGTTGCGCCCTACCGCCATGTTAGGAAAAAAAGTGTTCCCGTAATTAGAAAACGCGATATGACGCGTGTGCAAACGTAACCGCACACAATACTACAGCTGATTTGTGATTTGCTGAAAATTCACTGCAAGGAGGTCAACTTGTGGCCGTCATTAAGGCGCACAAAGGAAGCAGTATCAACGTGGCTATCGTAAATAGTACGAAGGACGTAACGTGGAGCTACCAGTGACGTTGGGTGACTTCCAGAATCGAGCCAAGCAGCCCGCAGCCTTCGGTGAAGCCCTTCGTGTGCTGCAAGTGAGGGAATCCTGGACATGTCGTGACCCGGTGCACGAGAAGTGGCAGCCAAGCAGATGATGGAGGTGGAGCACGCGCTGCAAGCAGCAACGGCGAGTG
The DNA here is from genome assembly GCA_927399505.1 of Luperina testacea. Classification (NCBI taxonomy): domain Eukaryota; kingdom Metazoa; phylum Arthropoda; class Insecta; order Lepidoptera; family Noctuidae; genus Luperina; species Luperina testacea. Next base: position 18,085,924 of record OV656775.1, on the reverse strand, counting down.
GATGTTTGCGTCGTACAACTACGCTCAGGCAAGTTAGAACAAAGGTGAGCTGTATCATTGTTTTGTTACGATTCTGGTGCTGAATGCTCGTTAGTAAAAGCGAGTTGTGCAGCCAATTTAAGTGCCAAACGAGTTAATAATGTTATTGCGTTGACTGGTATTGGTTAAACGCGTGTTTTCAGCACAAAACAAATCATAAGAAGCGTTGCGAATAGCGAGCCACAACTTGAGATTTTATTTCATTACTACACGACATTTACTTGCAAAGTATTATTTTGGGTAGGCTATTTTGTGTTATTATAAAACGAAGAGTGAAATCAGATTATCAGACTAATCTAGATCGGAAGTTCAGAGTTCCACTTAAGGTAGTGGAAGTTTTGACAAGTGATCGCTATACGTCATAAGCTTTAGATTCTAACCGTACTTACAAGTATGCTCATGATCGCATAAGAAGGATACCATAAGGTCCCTAGCGAATTAGATGTGATTAGTGAAGAGTTAGAAGTTAGAAGATGCTGGTGAAGGCCCATCAGCTCGTTCCGATTAATGTTAATGCATAATGTATGTCTTATGCCTACGATTTACTGGAGAGAAGGTCCGGTAATGTGCATACTGTTTTGGGCTTATCAGCGTGAAGGACTGATACTTGCTTTTTGGTACTGGGCTTAGCAGAGAGAAGGACTAGTACTGTGATACTGTCCCATGTATGTAGGGCATAGTAGCGAAAAGGGCTATTACTGACCCACTTGTTTCACAATTGATTACCAGCGTGGAGTACTGGGAATGAGTTTAACTATTGTAATACTTGGTGCATTAATATTGTGGTTTAGTTTCCTTAATTTGACATTAATAAAACCTGTAGTATTCCTTTTGATGCAAGTTCATATAGTGAGATAGATAAACATTTAGTATGAGTTCAGGCAGGCCATGAGCGTTGTATGTGATCTACTCGTAAGTTGATGCAGTTCCTGAACAATTATTACCAAGGCTTGGAGGAATCTTTTGTTATCAATGATTGTTATTATTAAATGTGGTCAGAATTGGCCGAGTGGAACATGCACTGCTGTTGATTTTTTTGGTTACAGGTTAACACACAAGGACACGTGCAAGCAGAATGACAGTGGTGGACAGCGCTGCACTCTTTGGATCTCCTGTACGAATAATCGCTGATCAAGGACGGTGCTTTTCGAGCGAGGAGTTTCGCGACTTCTGCCGGGGAGACGGTGGATTGCAACCACTATAGCCATTAAGCCAGCTACAGATCTATTGTCTACTGAATTTGGTGAGTCGTTTTCATTTTGTTTTGACTCGGGTATCGAGTGCTTCCCTGGTAAACAACAGCAAAGAACGGTTACATTGTTAGGTATAGCCCAATCTAGTTAACGATGCAATTTTTGAATACGCTCACGATAGGTTATGAATGATGCCAGTGGGTTATGTACCAGTCGAAATAGATGGTAATCACAGTGGTGATGAGCTATGAGCGGGCCCGAGTAGTGGGAACCACGCGAGTAGGGGTTCTCTATCGGCCGTAGTAAAAAGTGTGTAGTCACATGGGTGATACACATGGATCCATGCGCTGGATGTGTGAGAGCAATGCGATTGCTGGTCGGCCGGAGCGCCGTGGCGTTAGAGTGGTTTACTCGTCTGTGGGTTTCCAGGTGTCTAAGGCTCTTAGTGAAAAGGTTTGTTGTAATGTGGATAACGATGGTACATTGCTCTGGTTGATATTTTTTTGCTATGATTAATTAAAGTTTGATTACATGGCTCTGGTTGAATCAAGTACGCTAATGAGGCTAAGGCATATGCCATGGCACAGGCCAAGGGATCAGAGTATTAATGACGAATTTGAGGAAAGTTAAGTAAAAGTCTTGTTGATGAAACAGAGTAGAAATTAAGTCGAGTGATAGTGGTGAATCTTAGTTCGGCTGGTCGGGGACCATACCAGTAGTTATTACATAGTCGTAGCCCTGTAGAAATCGGTGTCTCTTGAGGCAACTCAAGTAGTCCGTGGGTGTGCGGTGCGTGTTTAACTCTGGCGGAGGTCGGGGTCTTGTAGAGACCATAGAGCCTGTAGGACTCGGAATTCAGGAGGAATTCAAAGAAACAAACATGAAGTTTGTTGTAGGGGCTTAATGAAAAGCCACAGTCCATGAATAAGATTCCTGCTGTGTTTTGTGATGCTCTAAGGATGTTTTATTGGCTGCTCCATCATGTTTAGTTGATTATTTAGTTTGTGATCTTGAGATTTGGGAATCAAATAATGATACTATCTCTGCCAATAGTGATACTATCTCTGCCAATAGTGATACTATCTCTGCCAATAGTGATACTATCTCTGCCAATAGTGATACTATCTCTGCCAATAGTGATACTATCACTGCCAATTATAGTGATACCATGTCTGCTAAAAGTCCCACTATATCTACCAGTTCTCATAATAATGCAAATTGTAGAAACCCTGGTTTACGTGCTACTTCAGTAGAATCAATTGGTCCTGAGTCAATTACCATTATAACAGAAGCACTTGTACATCAACCAAAATATTGAGCGATTTATTAATTAAGCTAAAGGAACGATACTTGTTCGGCCTAGCTACGTCCGGTCCAGTTTAACTGTAGGGACACACCTGAAAGGCAAAACAATTACCGGACCAGGAAGCTAATCTTGTAGGGTCAAAAACTGATCGGACCAGGAAGCTAATCTTGTAGGGTCAGAAATTGACCGGACCAGGAAGCTAATCCTGTAGGGTCAGAAATTGACCGGACCAAGAAACAAGTCTTGTAGAGTCATGGCTGACTGGACCAAGTGGTTAAATATCTGAAGGGTCTAACTTGACCGGACCAGAAACAATAGCAGAATGACCAAACGGTAGTTAATCAGTTTTTCATGCTTTAGATGTAACATTGTAATAATCGTAATTAGTAATCAAATAATGATTAATGCTCTGAACTCAATTTTTTTTTAGTTTGTGCGGATTTTCATTGTGTTTTAGTCTGTACCAAATTCGGTTAGAAGTGACCGAACTATGTGATACTTTGCGGGGTATGTTTCTTTGCAGATTAATACACGAGAATGTGTGCGAGCAAGATGGTCGTGTCGGCGACATTCATTGACTATTCTGAACGCCAGTGTCACCCGGCGGCGCTCGACAGAGTCTAGCCTGAGTTCGTGTGGAGTGGAAGAGAGCGCGCAGTGGTGTAACGAGACAGTCTTGGCTCTGGCGTGTCACGGTGAACGTACGTTACGGAAGCATCGTACGTTCCCGCGACCCCTGGCGTAGGTGTGATGGAACACCGGGGTGGTTTTTAGTCAGTAAGAGTCTGACAGACCCCTCCGCCCGCCCCGTGGCGGAGGACATCCATGAGGATTTTCCACCCCGGAAAGTGTATGACGGGGCACAAGTTGCACTTTATGTCCGTTTATTCGGAACCGATCAATAGTAACGCGAGCTGATGTCCATAAAACTAATGATGACAGTTAAATTGCAATAATCATTGTAGGGTTAAACCGGTCCAATGATAAATCGGCTATAGGGAATAATAATATTCCGGACTAGCCAAAATAAGATAAAATAAATTCTGAAGGGCTTGTAGCCGGACCAGAACTTGTTAATCTGTAGGGCTTGTAGCCGGACCAGAACTTGTATCTGCAGGGCTTGTAGCCGGACCAGAACTTGTTAATCTGTAGGGCTTGTAGCCGGACCAGAGCTTGTTAATCTGAAGGGTCATTGAAGACCGGTCCAGAACTTGTTAATCTGAAGGGTCAATGAAGACCGGTCCAGAAGTTTTAATCTGAAGGGTCATTGAAGACCGGTCCAGAACTAATTCTTACCAGCCTGTCTGTAGGGTTTAGATAAACCGGTCCAAATTGTAAAGTACGATTTTTGGTCAGGATAATCGAACGATTTATGCTTATTACAGATGTATGAATTGTAAGCGCACGAGGACGTCCGCACGTCAGTATGGCCGTGTCGGCGGCGTTGTCGAAAACAACACATGCACCGACGATCACGCCACCGACAAGTACGTCACTCGACTTCTCCCACCGCCCCACTGCTCGACTTGTTTTGACACCAGTATAAAACAGTGAGCAACGAAGCGGCAGGGGACTTGACCATTGGACATCGTATGGACATCATGTGCTCAGAAACTATATCGCGTTCGTATCTGGTTGTATCGTGTACCTATAGTGCTTGATTTGCTAATGTGATTAAATTGTTCATGAAATTATAATCTGATGTGAAGTGCAAACCGTGTTTCTATTGCGCATTAACCAACACTACCCACTTAGTACGCCCACAGTAATTAAGATATGCCTGATAATAATGACACACACTTTACCTTTTCCTATATACCTATTATTATATGATTATTAAGGTATTTTATTTTTCTTATTTTTAAATTCTTTATAAATATGTAATTACTAAAACAAAATAGAAAAATATATTAAAATAATAATTATAATGAACAAAAAGCACATTTCGTGCCTATGATTTGAACTCCCACTCATAGGCACGGCAAGCGGTCTTGAAACCTCTAGTCTATTTAGACGATGAATGAAACGTTCGTAAATGTTAACCCTATTATTGCTTGTCGTTTTCGCAATAATAAAAGTATTAACGTTTTATTGAAAAAAACAATAATAAAAACAGAATTTAAAAAAATAAATAAGTACTATCTTAAACTTATTTATTCACTGAAACAATAAATTAATTAAAATAAAATGTTTTTGCAAAATACAAAAACCAACATGGGCCTATCACGGATTTGGTCTTTTGGAGGGGTAATCACTTAATGAAGCTGTGTGTACGTTCCAGCCATAAATAAGAATTTATTCTCAGTTGTCGCACTTCATGACAAACTTTCGAAAAGCATGTTCACATCATCGACAAAAGAATGCACCGTCTTTGTCAATGGAGAAGCAAGCTTAATAGGAAAACGTCAGCATCAAGGTGGTTTATAGACTTGACGTTATAAATATTCCACCTACGCCTATGAACATCCCTGAAGTCTATGCAACAACTGAAACGATGCAGTTTTATCACGAGATTCTTGCGCATCAAAACAAGAGGCATGTAAAAGCAACCATTAAACACGTATTGGGACTAGATCTTCCACTTGATAAAGATATATGCGAAGGTTGAATTTACGGGAAGGCACTTAGACTTAAATTCAATACGAGGACTCGAACTACCGCACCAGGAGAACTCGTACATACAGATGTATGTGGACCATTTAAACCGAGTTACGCAAAGTATCAGTACTACGTTTTGTTTAAAGATGATTATACAGGTACGGAATTCTATGGTATGGTATACTTTTTACGCCGAAAGTCTGAGGTCAAGGATAAACTCGCTTTGATGTTCGCTCAAGCTAAAACGGTCGGACAAACCATAAAGTGCCTACTTAGCGACAACGGTGGTGACTCCAATGGAATTCAACAAAGACTCGTCACACCGTACACACCAAAACAAAAAAAGCAGTGGCACTCCGGGAGTGCCGACAGAAGTGAAAACTTGAACAATTACGTGTGTATTTTGTGAATCGTCTTATAAACAAAACACGCGCGGCCATCCATCTTACGAATTTTCGATCAGGTCACGTGTCCTGACGCGAGTTTAACATTTTTTACCCATTACAAAAAAAGTGTACAACGCCGCTAAAGAAGTTTTCACTTCAAAATGGAGTAAGCGAACGAGAAAACAGAACGTTGATTGAAACTGCAAGATCCATGATGTATGCACACGAAGTAATGCCTCAAGAACTATGGGCAGAACTTATAAACACTGCAGCATACATCCTGAACAGAACGGGTCCCACCAGCATACACAATAGGTCTCCGTACGAACTTTGGTGTGAGAAGAAGCCTATAATAAAACACCCCCGAATTATAAGATGTCAAGCTTACGCCCACATTCCAAAGCAAAAAGAAAGCAATCAAAGGCAAACTCATCGGATATGACGAAGATTGCTGGGTCATAATCAAAACTCGCAAAAAAAGTGTTATCACATATTTTTTCCATGTTTAATTGACTTGGTAAGTTTTTTTTTGGCAGAGATACAGATTGTAGACTGAGCTATGTGCGTGATGTAGAATATTAAATATATTTTTAGTAAAACTTGTTTTTATTATGCACACAGTGTGATAAAATATCCTTCTGTGGACTTGTTACTAGTAGGAGTTCGTAGCTTTGCGTGGTTATACAAAATCAACTGTTCTTCCTACCATAGTCAGACTTAAAATAATTAATAACTAACATAATGAACTTATATATTCCTGACATTTATAAAATTAATTTCACTTATTTTTAAGAAAAAACAGATTAAACAACTCGTTACAGAATTCGTATCCATCCTGTGGAATAAAAAAACTCGGATTCTAGAATCGATTTCACAAATTGCAAATCGATATTTTTGTTTTGACACTGGCAACTCTGTGCAGCTGTCACTTGTCATTGTGCTGAGATTTGTATGGTGAGTGTGTTTTAACGATAAAAAAATTGTACTAAACAAGTTTTTTGTCAAAGATCGCGTGTCTTTCCTTTGTGTTAAATATTTTGGTAAGTTTGCATTGAATTAACATGAAAAACTCTGACTGGTTGCGTCTAATGAACTTTTTTAAGAATTTCACATTGTTGCTTTACTAACCTAAAAAACTACGACTATAAATTGGATTTTGTACAAAGTAGTCCCTTCTGTGCAATGACGTATTATATATAGACACGTTATCAACCAACATCTCGGCGCTTAAAAACGGCGAAAATACTAGATAACTACTTATACGCGTAAAGAAAGGGAAAGAAAATATGACACCGTACGGCGGGATGTCTGTTGCTAGAGGGAGATAAATAAACAGTTACGTCACAAGATAAGTAATAGTCAAATTACATGCTCATTGGTCGAGCGCATGAGTGACGTAGCTATCAGAGTCACTTCATGCGCCGGCCGCCATTAGACGCAGCGTCGTACAAAATAAAATAAAATAATCTAGTTTTGTAAACTTACGCGTGAAATGACACATTTTTGTCTTTAACTTTTGGGGTATAATTTTTACTTCCTCTGAAAACACACGACGGCATATTTTCTTTATGTTTTGCACAGGTTTTCACATACGATATAAATTAAAAACAAACATACGTCGCGTCGCGTCGCGCGACAGGTTGGTGCGTGACTGAGCGCAATGTGGCCAATTGGCTTCATTTCATGTTGCCATTTTAGAGTGCGGACAACGTATCTATAGTTTTATACATCATTGCTTCTGTGGAATTCTTTTCTGTGTTTCTGTGTCCACAGAAGGGATGATTGTCAACAGAATGGATAATATTTTAGTGCTAATGACTTATTTCTGAGAAGCTATTTCTTTTGCATTACCTTTTTGTTTAATGTATTGCTCGTTCCATGTAGCTTATTTTGTTTCAGCAACCATGCCTCCAAGAAAAAAAATTACTGAGGAAGAAAAGAAAAGAAGACGTCGAGAGCAATTAAGCGGTATTAAGCGTACATGTGACCAGACAGTTGCAACTGGATCAGATATATCCGATTTTAATTCATTGTTAACTTGTGTGAAAAGTAAATGTAAAGGTATTGAAGCGATTGGCATAGATGATTCTCATGTGGCAGAAATCGAAGAAATTGTAGCATCAAATACCATACGCCCTTTTAAAGGTACACTTAAAATTCACCAAATCTCTTGGTCCAAAAATCAACCAAATATTCTTCATGCAAGACGGTTAAGTTGCATAGTCTGCGCAGCTCATACCAAATGTAGCCACTATGAGATTGGACAAATTAAAGATTTGTTAGGTTCACCGTCGAAAGAACCCAGTTCGCCACATAGTGCATCAATGCCAATTACTTTAAGCTCTATTCCTTTCTCGAGAATGGGAACTCCGACTGCCTCTACTGATACTGCTTTAAGCAACTCTCCCATATCTGAAGGTTCAATAGAAAACCTTTCTCCAGTAGCTTCAAGAAAGAGATTGCACTTTGATGACGTTTATTCAGATGATTCTGATGATTTTGTTGTACCGCTTCACAGAACCAAGAGACTGATTAATAAGTGATGATTTTAACGTTAGTGATAGTAGTAACGAAAATATCTTTTAATTGTTGTAATCAACGGTAAATGATTATATTTGTCTCTTCTGTGGACAAATAAGATATTTCCTGTGGAATCTCACAGTTTATTTTTTTATTGATTTTCTAAAGACTGATTTAACAAGAAAATATGTTAATTGTATAACGCAGGATACGTTTAATCATTACAAGTTATTTGTTTTTATTAAGATTTAAAATCATCGATGTATAAGTTGATTTCATTAATTTCTGTGGTCAACTTATTATTTTCTGTGGCCTTTAAAAAAGTAAATAGTAGCAATATTTACAGAACTAATTAAAAACGATCTTTTTCTTATGTGTGATTATATTATTTTTAATATTTAGCAATTAAAAGTTGATTTTGTATGCAATCTGACGACTTTTACTTTTTCAAAAACCGAATCTTCAATTTTGATTATGACCCTGCTACCGTATATGGATAACGGACGACTAGAATCAATTCAATTTTGGGTATTTCGCGTATTTGGTGCATATTCCATGATATTTTTAAATTTCAAATTATTGTCAAATAACATTGTTTTTTTTTTCTAATATCATTAATATGTAGACAATCTTTCAACATTTTGTAGATTTGACCTTCTTTCTATAGATAATAAAGAAATCAGTATTATGTATTTAAATTTCGGGGTGCGACGGTAATGAGAGTGTTAGAGAGGGTAATGATATTGAGTCGCTCATTGAAAGGATAGGTATAACAATCTAAAATATACAATCACAGGCTTGTTTTAATAAGAAAAAATAAACAAATTCACGGGCAGGAATAGAACCCGCGCCAATATACTTGACAGATATAACTAATTTAAAATATTTGCGAAATAAAAAATATTAATGAATTTTCTTGTTGAAGATTCTAATTGCCATCGTTTTGACCTCATTACTATCACTCAAAAAAAAAACGACGGTAAACGAAGGCAGTGAGGATGAAGGTAATGAGGTTTGAGAACTTTATAATTTTTTTCTTAAATAATATCAACATAATGAATTACATGTACATACATAGATACGTAACTATTTAAATTAATAATTGGTAATAAAATTTACAAAATCATAAATATTTACTCAACAACACATTATACGGGCGATAAGAAAGAGAACGTTTCCAAAATATTCACCTGTCGTGAAACTTTACACGTAAATATTTTTTTATTAAGAACAAGTGTGTACCCCCTATGGCTTTTGCTGGCTGCCTGAGACACAGTATAAAGACATACAGTACGAGGTCTTCATACAAACGGACGAAACGCGAGCTATACCTACGCGCCTCGACCACGGCATGAGCTCAGCATGCAGACAGTCGCGACTGTGCTGCAGTGACGAACGGACGGTGTGTTGTTTTTTTTAACAATAACCGCGCGATTTTTGCACTAAAAATAAGTTCAAGTACATATTTAATATGACGAGTAGGCTATATTGTGCTGTTTTTGGTTGCATGAATTCGTCAATAACGCATCCAGAGATAACTTTTTTTAGATTACCTGGAAACTCTGAAAGGTAAGACTATAAAATAATTTTACTTACTTGTAGGTAGGTACATAATGTGTGTATTTTTAATGGATAAGTATTTCATTTTATCTCCCGAAAAAAAGATGTCTGGATTAATAAATGAAGTGAATAGAGTAAAGGAAAGTGATAAACACGAGTGAGGTAGGTAGTTATAGGCGGTTCATGAATCATTAAACGGTAGGTACGCTTGTGTTAAAACCTCGGGGCATGTGTGTTTTGTTAGTTTGTATAATAGGCGTGGCGACAGTATCAAATAATCAAAGATTTAATGATTTTAGGGGAAAGTACACATTAAAAGGATTTAAAACACTGATTTAGTTTTATTTAAAAACTTGAGATTAATCGGATTTTCACTAAAATAAAAGATGAAAATACGGCATTCGGCCATTTTGACTGAAACGCCAATCACAGCGCATGACGTCACGCCTATGTAAACATCACTTGCGTTTTGTTGACTACTACCAATTACGCATTTGGATCGATTTTTTATTAATTTAAGTGTAATTTATCCACTCCACTTGACTCTACAACACGAATCTATAACAACATGGTTTCGCCTTGCGAGCTTTAACCATTGAACTCTTATTATTTGCTTGTTTGGGACATATATAAACACCTTGTTGGGAGTGGTTATTGATGTGTTTTTACACTGAGGCACTGCACACCACTTATACACTTTGGAATTCATTTTTATCAGATGAAATATGCAATGTTTGGTTTTGTCAACACGCGCAGTCAGAGGAAAGGTAAACACTAAACGTAAAATGTGTCAAATGTGTCAGCTTGACACATTTGACGTTTAGTGTTTACCTAGGCGTGACATCAGACCCGACGCCATGACACTGCGAGCTGTTTTCGCGCGCTATTGAAAAAATATTAGAAAAATGTCTTTAAACTTCGTTCAACTTTAGTTTATAACCGAAATATAGGTTTTTTCGTAAATAGTAAATGTGTATGTACATTACGGAAGAGGATTTCAAAATCATTCGTCATCCCTATTCAAAGTAAAGACGTGGTTTTTATTATTAATAATAGTTGTTTATTGTACTGTGTGTATGAATAATACTACAAAAAAATTGGTTGTCTGTAAAGTCGATTTACGGACGATAGTTTAACGTGACAACATCATAACAAAACATTAATGAAATGATTGCATACTTTTATGAATAAAATTAATTATTTTTATTGAATAACTGTTACTGTAATAAGAATAACTGTTTCATGAAATCATCATTCTTTGGACTTACATGGTCTTAGAGAGTTGTGTTGATGACTTTAATGATTATAATTCTGTAATAGTACATTACGATATTAGTGCGTTAAGATGTTATAACCAATACGCACGTATATCGTACGACGTTTTTTAACACATTTGCGAGGAAACAGAAAAAAAAACATTTCACAATACAAGTACAAAGAAAAGAAAATTTGAGAAAAATGGCGCGAGGATTATTTTCTGCCGTGGCTGCGTGAAAATGTTGGCAAAGACACTAGAGCATGCAGCCAAGTTTTTAAATTACCGAATAACTGTTTTTTTAATTTTAAATAAAATCAATCTGTGAATGCACACTTGCTTTCCCGCCATTTTAACAGCGCGCTAGCGCTGCCTACTGACTGGCGCCGCGCGGCGATTAGTTCGAAATTTGAATAGCAACAGCGCGCTGCTGCTCACTAGCTGGAGTCGTGCGGCGGCGATCAAAACAACACGCATTTTTATTAAACACTTCCTATTCAATTCACAAAGTATTTTATTTGTTTAAATATAAAATTATTTATGTACACACAGTAAAATACAATAACAAAACTAAATGGAAACACAAAGTAGGCAAATGTAATTAAAATACTGGAGGCGGGCAGCCCTATCGCATGTTTACGTACCGCGCGGCTGTAGGCATTTACATCAAGGTTACGGCCGAGTAACAATACTGTATTTCTTTATTCTGTGCCTGAGACGTGCGCGGGGGAGTAGGTGACGGTAGCGCCGCACATAAGGTTATACGCACACTATAACATAAATTCACATTCAGACCGATGGTAATCAGAAAAAATATATGACAAATATTTAAAAATATTTTTTTATTATATTATTGAGTTATTGCTATTTATTTTAGGTGAAAACGTTGTATTTTTTAATGTAGTTTTATAATGATAGTTACTTTGTTTATTTTCAGTATGGATATATTTTGGTAAAAAGCAAATTTATTTAGGAAATTGGTAAATAGACACCGAAGGAAATGACAATTAGTGAAGGTTTTCATTTATAATTCAATAATTTTATTATTTTGATCAGTAAACGTTCCATGCATGTAAGCACAACTTTATTTTGTTTGGTTTCCTATACAAGGAATAGAGATATGTATTTAATTAATTTTTTTTTTTATCTGGACATGTAATATGCACGAAATTTGAGAAACACCCTTTTATGGTAATTTTTGACGTTCAAAAGAGCTTTTAAAGTGTTTTGAAATAAATGATTTGACTTTGACGGAAAGAAAAAAATGCTAGTCCGTTCGCGAGATATTATCTTTAACAAAAACCACTTCCCATCAACGAACATGAAGAAACCGTTTCTAGTTCGAGGGAATGTTCCTTTAAGCTGCCGATTAATAGCACGAATGACAGTGAGGCACCGGTTTCGTTGGAAATAAATCAAGAAACAATTCAGCACGAGGGAGACCATGTTATGGAAGAGCCTTTAGTCTCCATTAATCAAGAACAAAGTCTTGAGGGAGAAAACCTGGAAGACGTCCAAGTGGAAGACTTTTGTCCATGAACATGAGCTTCAAGAAGATCAGGATGATCACAATTTCGAGGAATTTCATGACGCTGTAGAAGAATTGCTGCCGCGATACAATCTCCGTGACCGTAATCAACTAAGACGTCCAAAAAGATTTGATGAATACGTCAAACTTCGCGGATGCAATGAAGCGAGACAATTGTATAGAGTGGCAAAAGGCTATGCATAATGAATTGAAATCTCTAAAGGATCTCAATGTTTTGACGCCCTGTAATTTTCCTAAAGGAAAGAAAGATCTTCTCTGCAAATGGGTTCTACGTATTAAAAGGAATCCTAATGGCTCTATCGACAAATACAAAGCTCGTTTTGTCATCAAAGGCTATAAACAGAGAAAGGGACAGGATTATGATCAGACTTTTAGTCCTGTTGCCAGCCTTGCAACGATCAGAGCTCTGTTAAGTGTCAGCGCACAGGAAAACCTTCACCTAGTGCAGTTTGATATTTGTACTGCGTTCCTCAATAGAGCCCTGAAGGAGGATAAATGATAAATGATAAATGATTTTATTTCTGTAAGTAGGTTTGCACAAACACTTTTACACGTCAATCATAATTTTTTTAAACTAGATGAGGTCGGCGTTTCCTATCTGACTACTCTGAGAAGAAAGGCCGAAACAAACTCAGAGGTCATAGTCTCTTTTAAAGTCCAGACATAATCTTGGTCAAGTTATATGAAGACCATGTAGGTCGATGTCTGAGATGGTCTTTTGAGGAAAGAACCACACAGATTGAGAGGACCTGTCCAGTCAGTGCACGCATTTGTCAGAAATCATGCAGCTCAACTCAAGACTTAAGGAGCTCAACGATTCGACGAACAATACCAAAGAAAGGACATTTGGGTAGGCCACATAAATTACTCAAACTGCCAGACCATAGAGAGAATAATAATAAATATAAAATGCCTAAATTAAATGACCCACATCGTCTTCACATTCACAATAATTAAAATAATATAATACTTTAAAAAGTAAGTAAGTATAAAAAAAATAAAAAAAAACATCAAAAACACTCAAAATGCAGAAATTGGAAGCAACTCAATCCCAAGCCTTTGTATCCTCAATATAATCTTTAACGGTATAAAAGGCTTTCTGGCACAACTTACGTTTAATGAACGATTTAAATTTATTAAGGCTTAGATCTTGAACGTGGCTTGGTAGTTTATTATAAAAGTGTATACATTGGCATCTGAACGAGCCACCTATTTTCTTGAGCCTTGTTGTAGGTACAACATATTTGTGTTTGTTTCTAGTATTTATATTATGGATATCACTGTATTTTTTGAACAATTTTATGTTTTTATGGGCATATAAAAGATTTTCATAAATATACTGAGAAGGCACAGTCATTACATTAATCTCTTTAAATTTGTCTCTGAGAGAGTGTCTCGGGCTTAATTTATAAATTGATCGAACAGCACGCTTCTGCAAAACAAAGATAGTCTGAATATCGGCGGCATTTCCCCACAATAGAATACCGTACGACTGTAATGTCGTATGAAAATAACTAAAGTACACTAAACGGGCAGTCTATATCAGTTAAATTACGAATTTTTCTAACGGCGTATGCTGCGGAACTTAGCTTTTTTGACAGTTTATCTATATGCGGACCCCACTGAAGCTTAGCATCCAAAGTTATGCCCAAGAATACCGTGCTGTCTTCAGGATTCAATTCCTCGCCCTTTATCAACACATTAGTTTTCACCTGCCTAACGTGGGGTAGCGTAAACTTAATACATTTGGTTTTTTCTCGTTTAGAAGCAAATTATTAACATTGAACCAGTGGACTACTTTCGAAATCGCGCTATTTACATCGTCAGTAACCAACTGCTGACGTTTAAGTTTAAACAAAAGTGAAGTGTCATCTGCAAACAACACTATATCATGATTATCCTTTATGAGGTACGGCAAGTCATTGATATAAATAAGAAACAAGAAAGGACCAAGAATTGAGCCCTGTGGGACTCCCATCGTTACTAAAGATCCGGGTGATCTTTCTCCATTAACGTCAACGCTCTGAATCCTTTTACTCAAGTATGAAGTAAGAAGATCCAGAGCAGTATTCCGGATCCCGTAGTGGTGGAGTTTCCTGATTAACGTTTCGTGAAGAACGCAATCGAATGCCTTGGACAAATCACAAAAGATGCCCAAGGCATCGCATTTATCTTCCCATGCATTATAAATATGTCCTAAAAGTTCAACACCGGCATCAGTAGTTGAACGACCCCTTGTAAAACCGAACTGTTTGCTGTGTAATAATTTATATTTATTAAAAAATCTTTGCATTTGGTCTAAAATTAATTTCTCAAAAATTTTACTAAAGGTAGGTAGTACAGAAATAGGTCTATAATTTGTGGGGTCTGATGTACTACCTGATTTAAAATTTAGGAAATTTATGTACAACAACCAGAAGGGTATGCCGATAGTAAAGCTAATGTTTTGAAGCTAAATCGAAGCCTGTAAGGATTGAAGCAAGCTCCAAGGTGCTGGAACGCTTGTTTCCAAGAAATATTATTAGACATGGACTTCAAGCAGTGGAAGCTGACTGTTGTCTATACACCAAGCATGTGAATGCCAAGAAGCTACTCATTACATTATATGTAGATGATGGCCAATTCTTTTTTGAATGACCTTAAAGAAAGACTACGGATTACAACAAAACCTGCGTCTCATTACCTAGGTCTTCTATTAACTAGAAAAGAAGATGGCTCAGTTTTCATCAATCAGGAAGCCTACGCAAAAAGAATTTTGGACCGTTTCGGGATGGCTAACTTTAACCCTGTTGGTACACCTATAGAGAAGGAACCTTCACAATCAGGGAAAACTGAAGCTACAGAAGTGGAAGACTTTCCATACCGTGAAGCTGTTGGCGCTCTCGCGTATATCATGGTCGGAACACGTCCGGACATTGCCTACGCTGTAGGAGTTGCATCTCGAAAACTGAAATCACCGTCCAAAGAAGGTTGGCTTCGAGTAAAACACATTATGCGCTACATCAAGGGCACCAGCTCTTATGGAATTGAGTATAAAGCGCATCATTTACCAGGCTGAGTAGGCTTGAGCCTAGGGCAGCAGAATTTAGGGGCGGCAAATATGGCGACAGATTCTTTTTGTTTACCTTCTTACAGAAATCTAACGGTTTTCTGATGTCTTGCAGCAAGCAGTCCACTAGACATCTTTCAAGTGACTTTAGGGAAAAGTCGTCGGAAAGATGTCTTGAACTAAGCAACAATTAGTGATCAGTAATACTAACCACTCAATTTGGGCACCCCGCTCATACGTAAGGTTCGAGAGGGTAAGGTAAAGGCCAGATTCCAAGAGAGTTTAACTGCAGTAAAACGAGCTTAAACTTTTCGTTATAAGCCGACAAAGTAAGTTCACTTTCTGTATAAAAAAAAGAAAACAGAACCTAGTCAAGGTAGGGTGCTAAAATTTCCAGGCTAGCTTCGCTCTCTCTTGCATTGTACACTCTCTTTATCAATGAGCTTTTCTTCATAAGTTGACAAAGCAACTTTATGCCTAGTTCTTTTGGAATTATCAGAAGTACCTAAATCTAACCTATGGAAGTTTGTTTCAAATTTACGAGCTCGCTTCGCTCGCTCTTGCATTCTACATTCTCGTAGTTGCTTAGACTTACTTGCATAAGTCGTCAATGTAACTCCTATTTCTGTAAGAAAATATTAAAAAAAAGTTAAACTAACCGGGCCGGAGTGTTAAAAAATTTCGAGCTCGCTTCACTCGCTCTTCTCGCCCTAAATAATCAACATAAGCGTTCCTGCACACGATGCCGTCACCGCGCCGTCGCCGCGCCGACGCCGCACCATTACACTGTAGATACGAGTCGCGCGAAGCCCGCCACCGCGCCGCCACCGCGCGCGTTCCCCTCCCTATCTGTTTGGTTCATTCACGGGAAATTACGCGGCGTGCACGTTCGTACGCGGCCGGTAATGGAATGAATGAAACAGTAAAAACGCGCGCGGTGGCGGCGCGGCGACGGCGCGGTGGCGGGCTTCGCGCGACTCGTATCTACAGTGTAATGGTGCGGCGTCGGCGCGGCGACGGCGCGGTGACGGCATCGTGTGCAGGAACGCTAATACTATTTATCAAAAATGCTATGACCAATTTAACAGCATTATTAAATTAAAAAACTTATAAGTAATGTGATTAAATGTGAAGCTGGAGATATACATGAACATTCACACAACATCACGCCTTTAATCCCCGAAGGGTTAGGTAGAGGCGTACCTACAATAGTTCTTACACCCACATTTCACGAGTTATTCAATGTCATAGGGGGCGAACTTAATGCCACCAACAGGGCACAAACCCAGACCCCAAGCTGCTTCTGAGAAATGTTTGATAAAAAAAACCTAATAACACTTTACCCGACCCTGGGAATCGAACCCAGGATCTCGTGCTCAGCAGTAATTAACGCTTGCGACCGCTAGACCAACGAGGACCACCCTAAAAATATTCTTCAGCACATGGGTGCATAAAATCTTGGGCTGCGACCGCGCCTGCACTATCACGTCCTAAAATGAATACGTCAATGACAAATCACCCTGTAGAAGACCGGGACGCGGCCTCATTTTGTTTTGCCGCCTTATTTAGTACATGATTGAGTTTTGATTAGCTCAGATATATACCCAAAAACTATTTCTTGTGCTATTTCAACCAAATTGATGGATTGTAAAAATAATCTACATTATTGTAGAGTTCTGTAGGGGCGGCAAAATTTGAATAGCCTACTGGCGACAAAATATGTGTAAATCCGCCACTGGATGCAGATAATGGTAGAGATCGAGATATCGGACGATCTACTCCAGGAGTGGTCTGTCGTTATTCTGATGGAATTATTTTATGACTGAGTCAGCGACAAGTCCCTGTCGCTATCTCTACGACTGAAGGTGAGCTTGTGGCGGCTAGTGAAGCATATAGAGAACTTGTTTGACTAACAAGAATTCTGCAAAATCTTACTAAGCTTACGCATACACCGACGCTCAGTGTGGACAACGAAGCAGCAGTTCGACTTGCCCACAACACGGAATTTTACAAGAGGACAAAGCACATACGCATTCGTCATTTCTATGTAAGAGAACTAGTGGCTGAAGGTACTATTGAAGTTATAAGAATTGGTACAGAAAATCAAAATAATGGCTGACATTCTCACAAAGGTACTTCCACGTTCGTTCCACTTCCATCTCTTATTTATGCAATGGGTCTTAAATCTGTTGAATAAGGGAAAGTGTAGGAGTTTGTATAGCTTCCTACCTCTATATTCAAAGACTAAATAAACTATTAAAAAAAACCAAAAAGTGTGTCTGACTTGTCATAATGTGAAACAAATAACTAATATCTTTGTGTAAAATAATAACTCGTGCTAAATTTGTGTTGCCGACCGAACAAACAATTTGAACCTTCCAACCGCTCTGCATAGTCCTAAGTTGTAAACTTTATTATGGCATAATTCGGAATGCAGCCTTTGTGACGATCACGAATAAATCGAATAATAACGATGAGGAGTTTTTGGCGGGATTTCTTCGAGTGAATAGTCTAGTTGGCTGTTTTAATTATTCGCAAATTGATTCCTAGTGGATATTGTGATGTAAAATTGGTGTAGTTTTGTATCTCAAGTGTCTGCGCAACTGGACAATATGTGGAATCATTGAAACAGACGCGATCCCGGTAAAATGGAGCTGAGAATTTTTTTGTAGTTTTGGCTACCTCAGCGAAGTTTACCGGGAAACTTGATTCGATACATTTGCTGCCAAATACTCCTAATACATTAGAATGTGTACACCCATATTCTAATGTAATGTTAGACTAAAAAAAAAAATGATGACTAGGCAGCATGGTCTCAGACCTTAGCCTATAAAAAAAAAAATAATAACGATGACAGATGACAGCAAAGAAGGTCTTTAAAATGGTCTGAGTGGTCATCCGTCCAATAAATTCCAAAAAGTATTTTTTTACTCACCGAAATAAATAAACTAAATGGAATAACAGAAAGTAATAAACAAATGAGAGAATATGGCGCTGTACGAAGGAATAGCGTTAATACAAGAGAAGCAGGCAGTCGTGTTGGACCTCGGCACTGACTACACCAAGTTAGTTATTTTACAGACAGTGTTTTATTTTATTCACCAAATCTAATCTATGTCATGTGTAAGTAGTGAACAAGTATTTCACTCTGCTTTTGAAGGTGTCCTAGGTATAAATAAAGCTGAGTGGTTCAGACTATGCTGATACATGTTTTGTGAAGTAAAAAATAAGTAAATACATTGTGGCTTAGTATACCATCAAAATCCTTTTGTGTAACTTATCTACTAGTATTTACGTGTGCTACCCATATTTGTGTGCATTTTTGATGTGCGTCATACTCATTAGTAATAGAATCTAAGGCCCGTATCACAGAATGTCACTCAATATTCAAGCATTACTTAAAACTAGATTCAAGCCATTTGATTGGTTGAAACTAGTTATAGGTAAGTAATGCTTGAATATTGAGTGACATTGTGTAATATGAGACTCACAATTAAAGAAGTTTCAGTATGAATGTTGGGAAGGTTCTTTATTCCTTGTTATTTACCGAAACACCCACTTTCTATTGGTAACAAGTGGCGTGATCTATATTTTTTATTATTTAAACTCACACCTTCCTATGGAGATAGGCAGACACTATAGAACATCTTGGACACTGGTGGCATACCATCATAATAATTAGAAAAATTATTTTCGAATTATTCTTGTACTTAGTTTATTACCAAATCTTGTGAATTATTTTTGATCATTTAGTAGATGTTTTGTTTACTTATTATTAGTTTTTACTATAATAATAGTACATGGCAAGCTGTTGGGCAGTAGCAACCCCACGGACCCTATCTCCTGGGAGACTGACTTGAGTGGAGATTCGCAAAAGCAAACATGCTCAGAGGAAGGAAGTATTCCAGTAAGACGCTTATAGGGATCTTGACTGTACTTCTGGGATTGCCCTGATAGCCATGGAATACCTCTCTACTCCTCATAAGCACCTCAGGACATGTTGCCTCTTGTCGCTACGTCACTATGTGCTAGCAACCATTACCGAGGGCCCAATATTGAGTGTGCAAGTCACCCCCTGCCATGTTCTCCAGAGAAGCCTTTGAGTATGGTGTTATACGTGACGATTTTGAGATCCAGCAATTTTGACACATCGCCTCTTCGCATTAAAAGTGTCCAATCTCAAAAAAAAAACGAAATAGAGTTAAGTAAGTATACAGAAATGTCTAGTATCGCAAATATTTTCTCAAGTGAAAAAGAATGTAGTTAGACAAATCCCCGCTAGATGGCACATAGGTTAGTTTTAAATTTTTGGTTGGTGGAAGTTTATTAGTCTTTAAACCTTTAAAAGGTCCTCCTGTAAAATTAGTAAATTCTGAGATTAAAATATACTTTTAATGCGAGAAGATGCATGAGTTGTGTTATTTTTATCGTTTCCTTGTCGATTGCTGGCATCTGTATTTGGCGCACGTGTTGCGGTTGACGTTGATGGAGGTTGGTAATCATCCAGCGCGCAAAGGAAGCCTTCATATAATTTTTCAGGTCGCTCGCACTGGTAAACTCTCGCATTCGCTTGGAGTGATGGTGGTAGGCCGCGAATAATGCACGAAACAGTTGCATTGTCGGACAACTTACACCGAAAGCACATAGCCACATTGTCCTGTTAGTATTTCGTCACCGATAGCTTGTTTCTTCCTGTACATCATCTCGAAGGGTATAAATAAAATAGGCAGACTGTATAATCACACTGATTTAATACAATCGAACAGAGTCTTAGCTAATCGCAGCAAAAAGTGAGCGAAAATGAGCTCGCAGAGCCTTTCCCCCACCGGGGGCGTCTGGTAGTTATTGCGGTGGCTTGGCTGGGATTGGCTGGCTTGTGTGGGGCGCTGTGATCGGCTGAGGCAGTTTGGCGTAACACAACTGTGGTTTGTAAGGTATTTGAGAGATAATTAAAATTTTACTACCGAAACTAGCACTTTGCCCTGCCCGCGACTTCGTCTGCGTGTATTTCGTACTTTCCTCTAGAAATTAGAAAATATCTAAATAAATTATAAAGATCGAAAAAACATAATTATGTTTACGATCTTTATAATTTATTTAGTCAAATAAGTATTTGGGCCAATTTTTGTTTATATCAAAGGAATAACAATTTTTCAAATAAATTGTGTCGTCTCTTTTCACCACGAACAGGGCTTGTTTAAAAAAAAGCGTTTAATACGTTTCCATTGTATGACTTAAATATTATTTATAAGTCCCCATTTTCGAGTTAATCAAGCCACACAGTAAAATACTCCCCTTAGGTAATAGGTAATACGGGCTGGTGTCCGCAACTCCACGTCAATGCGCGTATTTTGCGTACGGAATACTCGCTTTAAAAAAATATTAACAAAATTTTTTGTTCCGTCATACACTTATTAGTCTTTTCTGTCAAAAGTAGTAATACCGAGTTTCGAGTTAATCGGACTGCGCAAAAAATTCTTCCACACAAACTTTAACATCGCTAAACCCCCCTTTGGAGGGGTAGTTTTGAAAAACTAATAATGTTAAACTGTAGTACTTATGCAAGTATTCTAGCCAAGTTTCAAGTAAGTAGTAGTTAGTACATTTTACACAGTAGGTACCCCAAAGGAATTTTTACTAAAAAGATGTAGATTTTTTCGAACATAATGCTTTCATATATATGTCGCAGCCAACTGGCTTAATTAGCCTTTTAACTAAACGGCGCCGTTCAACTAGTATAGCGGCCTGAATGATATTCAGCCATTCAATCGAACAACTAGGCAAATTACTTGGATCGCTAACTTTTAACTTCTTGCCTATTTAATAGACTATATAGTAATTGACTTAAAGCAGCAGTTTTATATTGTACTCTTTAGGGGTTACGTAAAGCCCTCGAGTTTGGGGTCATATGAACTCATGTGATTCGTTTTGACGTGTCCAATATATTACACTTTGTGTCGAGGGTCTGATGGGTCTGATGATGGACGGCTCCACGGAAGTGAATAGTAGAACTCTTTAGGGGCTACTTGTAAACCCCTTTTTTTTTCAGGATGGGAAATCATCAATTAATGACCCCTCCCGCTCTAGGTGGAGCGGAAGGGAGTGTCAGACTCTTACGGACTAAAACCCACCCGTGTTCCTTCCTTAGCCCTTTATGTTCCCGGCCAGCGGTAACCCTTTCGGACAATCCCGCTGACCACTTGTAAACCCCTCGGGTTTGCTAGTGTAGCTGCAATACGCTGCAATACATAAACATACATCCGGCCGCCGCACACTGGTCCCAAATTAAAAAAAAGTGGACATTGATAGTAGACCGCTGATATTTTTTTTTATTGTTGATACAATGATAACAGATAAGGCAAAAAAATATTATTGTCCTGCTTCAAATACTTTTCTGTAAAAAAAATATTTCTTTTTTTTTTGTATGGGAGCGATTACATTTTACTCAATTTCTCAAAAACTTTAAGCGATGTCGAGATGGCAATCACATATGTTAGAAAACTAATAATTCTGAGTATTTGGCTCGAAGAAACTTATTGCTTATCTCTGCGTACTTTCGAGATAATAGTGACAGAAAATAACAATTTTTTTTAATGTTAATTGTTTGCTTTTTTTTAATCATAGCCTTACTTTAGCACATAATTATAATGTATGCGTAATGTCAAATAAATAAAAAGAGACTTCTCTGTAAAAGAGGTTATGGGGGCTCACTAATGACTGAAAAGCTATGACCTTTCTGAAGGAGTACTTACATGAAAGTACTCCTTCAGAAAGGTCATAGCTTTGTTAGCACATAATTATAATGTATGCGTAATGTCAAATAAATGACCTTTCTGAAGGAGTACTTACATGAAAGTACTCCTTCAGAAAGGTCATAGCTTTTCAGTCATTATTAGTGAGCCCCCATAACCTCTTTTACAGAGAAGTCTCTTTTTATTTATTTGACATTACGCATACATTATAATTATGTGCTAAAGTAAGGCTATGATTAAAAAAAAGCAAACAATTAACATTAAAAAAAATTGTTATTTTCTGTCACTATTATCTCGAAAGTACGCAGAGATAAGCAATAAGTTTTTTCGAGCCAAATACTCAGAATTATTAGTTTTCTAACATATGTGATTGCCATCTCGACATCGCTTAAAGTTTTTGAGAAATTGAGTAAAATGTAATCGCTCCCATACAAAAAAAAAAGAAATATTTTTTTTACAGAAAAGTATTTGAAGTAGGACAATAATATTTTTTTGCCTTATCTGTTATCATTGTATCAACAATAAAAAAAAATATCAGCGGTCTACTATTGTTGAGATGTGAATAAAAGATTGGTTTTTTGTATAACACGTAAAATATAATCGGCTGTTTTCTAGCCCTAGTTACCACACTTGTTTATAAAAGGTGACATGACCGTCTTTTACTTATAAAGAGTACATAGAGTATGACGGCGCGGTCATAATATGAACGCGCGAATATTATTATTTTGCGTTCTTTTATTTAATTTGTGTAGTGAATTTGGTTGATCAAATTATTTGTATCGTAAACACTGATTTAGATTTTATTGTAAATAAGTCGCTCAACAAAAGAGGGGACTACTTAGTCCGTGTGGGCTTGCGGGTGACGTCAGCGCCGGTAGTGGTATCGCTTGTTGTAGCAAAGTGGGGGTAGTGGGGCGACCGGTGCCTTTATAAAGCAGCCGGCGCGCGTTGTAGGGGGGATGGCATCCAAGGTCAAAGAGATGAGATCGCCACCTTCCTGCGCGACCATCAAATTGACATCTTCCTCGTCCAAGAGACTTTCCTCAAGCCTCATCACCGAAACCCTTCAATTGCAAACTATCGCATGGTTCGCAATGACAGGGTGCGTTGCCACAACGGAGGCACACTCATTTATTACAAAAAGGAACTTTACTGCATCCCAATAGATCCTCCCCCACTCTCACGACTTGAAGTGTCAATCTGCCGGCTAGGCATGTCAGGGCACCAACCGATCACTCTGGTTTCGGTCTACCTCCCCCCATCGTCGACAGAGAACTTCCAACTCTTCTCTAACGACCTCTCCACGCTCCTAGGCTTGAGTGACTCCGTTATCATAGCGGGCGATCTCAACGCAAAGCATCACGCCTGGAACAGCACCAGGATATCGACCAGAGGCAAACAGCTGTTTGACCTTTCTCCCATTCTAAATTTCGATGTCATCGGACCGACGAGTCCTACTCATTTCCCACACAACCCCAACCATACCCCTGACGTCCTCGACGTGGCACTTCTAAAGAACGTCAACCTACGGTTGACCGACATAGAAGTGGTACAAGAGCTCTCCTCAGACCACCGACCAGTCATCATCAAAATGGCCCCCCGCATTGGTCTCCCCGACCCCAACCAACCTCCTCAAACTAAAGTGGTAACGGACTGGAGGAAAGTAAGCGAATGCCTGAAATCCACCACATCCCCCCACTTAGACTCCATCCCCGATCAGTTCAACTCTATCGCGGACACGACGGCGGCGATCGACTCGCTCACGGAACACGTACAGTCAGTCCTGAACGACTGTTCAAGGGAAATTCCAGAGATGGACGACCATCGCTGGAAGTTGCCTGACGACTTGCGTGAACTGGTGAACGAGAAGAACGCGGCTGTCCGTGCCTACAGCAGCTTTCCATGTGGCCCAAACAAAGCCCATATGCGTTACTTACAGAGAACTGTGAGGACTCGCATATCGGAGTGGCGTGAAGTCAAATGGAATAAGACGCTGAGCGATCTTGAACCCAATCACCAGGCCTTCTGGGAACTCCAAAGGAGACTTAGATCTCGAGACATCACCTCCATGCCCCCACTGACCCGCCCCGACAATACCGTCGCCTTTGACGACGAAGACAAGGCAGAATGCTTGGCTGACAGCCTCGAAGCCCAGTGTACACCCAGCTCCCTACCCGTAGACCAAGCTCACCTCTCTGAGGTCGACGCGGAAGTCGAGCGTAGAGCCTCCCTCCCTCCAGTAGAAGACCCCGAAAATCCTCTACCCCCCGTCACTCCAGACGAAGTACAGGACATCATAAAGGGTCTCATTCCTAAGAAAGCCCCCGGTTCAGATGGAATCACCAATAGAGTGATTCAACTCTTCCCTGCCCAAATAATTGTGCTACTGGCCACCATCTTCAACGGTGCCATGAGCAACAACATTTTCCCACAGAAGTGGAAGGAAGCCACAGTCATTGGCATTCCCAAGCCCGGCAAGCCCAAGTCGGAACCTACGAGTTACCGTCCCATCAGTCTGCTCAATGGACTAGGCAAGATCTACGAGAGGCTTATTTATAAGCGTCTTAGAAACTATGCCGAAACCAAGGGCCTAATCCCAAACGAACAATTCGGTTTTCGAACCCAACATTCTAGCGTGCAGCAAGTCCACCGCATCACCGAACATATCCACGCAGGGATCCTGCGTGGATACTTGACAGGTGTGATATACTTCGACATAGCAAAAGCTTTCGACAAAGTCTGGCACAATGGCTTATTATATAAGCTATACAAACTCGGTGTGCCCGACCGTCTCGTGCTCATCCTTCGAGACTATTTGTCGAACCGCACCTTCCGCTACAAAGTAGAAGGAGCTATATCCTCTCCACACCCGATCCGAGCAGGAGTCCCCCAGGGCTCTGTGCTCGCCCCGCTCATATTCACGCTGTACACCAGCGACATCCCAACAAATAGAAAGACCCAGTTGGCTCTCTTCGCAGACGACACTGCCATTCTGTACACTGGCCGCAGCCTAGTCGAGATCTCTCGCATCCTCCAAAACACAGTCAACAAACTCGCTGACTGGTTTAGGAAGTGGAGAATAGAAGTCAACCCCGACAAAAGTCAAGCGGTTCTCTATTCGAAACCGCGACACAAACCCATCCCCCCCCGACCTATCACCATGTTCGGCAAGCCGATCCCTTGGGAGAAGCAAGCCAAATATCTCGGTGTTATCCTCGACAGGCACCTCTCCTTCTCAGAGCACATAAAGGCGGTTCGCTCGCGCGCCGCCTTCGCTCTCGGTAGCCTCCACTCGATGCTCAATGCACGCAGCAAATTGTCACTCAAGTGCAAATTGCGTATCTACACAGCGTGCATTCGCCCAATCATGACATATGCCTGCGTAGTTTTTGCTCACGCAAAGCCCCACCACATCCATAGGATGCAGACCCTCCAAAACCGTTTCCTCCGAAAGGCTACGGGAGCCCCTTGGTTCGTCAGAAATGAGATCCTCCATGTCGATCTCAAAATCCCCACTATCCACCAATTCATGAAGCGCCTTTCCAAGCACTTCTTCGATTCCGCCCCCAACCATCGAAACCCGCTGGTTGTCGAGGCCGCCAGATATACTCCCTCCCAAATTAGTAAATTCCGCCGTCCAAGGCATGTTCTCACCGACCCAGATGACCCCATAACCCTCCTCCAAGAGAGCAGTAGGGCAACCAGCACGCTTAGGAAAAACAAGTACAAAAAATCGACATACCGGCCTCGCCGACGAGGTCCCTCGCGACGTCCCCCAGTAAATGCCCCCCACCGACCCTTGCTCGATGTAGTGCCAGCCCGCGCCGCAGCTGAGCCTGTAGATTTAAATTCCCGACTCTGACCTCTGAGTTTGTTTCGGCATTTCTTCTCAGAGTAGTCATTTAGGAAATGCCGGCCCCATCGTTCGTTAAATAATCAAAATTCGATCCAGCCTGTCCCGACTTGCTGCCCTCCCCCAGCGACGCCCTAAGCCGAGGCTCGTACCCCACAGGGGGTGCCCTTAGCGTGTAGTCGCTTAGTTTATTTAGTTAGTTTTAAGCCCCTGGCTGGAGGCTTTGAGATCTCTCAAGGCAGCCGCAGGATTGTCCGGTTAAGTAGTCACGACCTCTCAAGGTCAACTACGAGATGCCATATTCAAAAAAAAAAAAAAAAAAAAATGTAGGGGGGCACTTTGACTCGGTCCGTGGCGCTGGTCGTACGCTCGCAATTTCACATACCTCTTTGTCTTGATTTTTATAAAGTTTCGTTAATTTTTATAAAAGTGTCGATAAATAATAACGAAAATAATAATTTGTCAAAATTAATGCTTTGCCTCATTCATTAAACCCCGCTTTCTGCTGCCCGTGGATACGACTGAACACACTCGTCAGCTCGGTAATCCGATATCAGAAGTGGGATAGGCTCCATTGCCTATCTTTTTTCTGTGTCGTGCGAAAAGCTTTTGAATCACGTCCGAAAGAGCTACCTACCACTCGTAATAGAGGTAGAAATAGGCGTGATCAAAATAGTGTTTTTGAGACTGTTTAAAATTTTTCACCACGTGTTGTTGATTTTGTCCGTAATTAGTTTCTGTGCATTTAAACGTGATTCGCCACGTGTTAATTCTTTATTTCGCGGTTAGTTTGTTGTTCACGTAGTGGTCATTTATGTTGCCTATAGTCATAACCATGTCGAGTCGTGGATGCACGCCGCGTGAGAATATACCTAGGCGTAATTCTCGGGAAAACGATTCACATAGCGGTCGTAATGTTTGCAAAAGGCGTCGTGACCATTATCGTCAATCGCGTAGTAGATCTCCTAGGCGTCGTCGTGATAGATCGGAGTACTCTCAAAGTTCACGTAAGCGTCGGGATAGTTCGTATGGGTGTCGGGATAGCCCTCGATGCGACCCTTCGGGTGGAGTACTGGTTCGATCGAGCGCTTTGGGGGAGCGCAGTAGATCTTGTCTGTGTGACAAATGGTCTGTGTGACAAATAGTCTGTGTGACAAATGGTCTGTGTGACAAATGGTCTGTGTGGCGATCAGTCTGTGTGACGATCGGTCTGTGTGGCGATCAGTCTGTGTGACGATCGGTCTGTGTGGCGATCAGCCTGTGTGGCGATCGGTCTGTGTGACAATCAGTCTGTGTGACAATCCGTCTGTGTGACGACCCATAATGACGACCCGTCTGTGTGACAAAATGTTTGTCTGAGTGACAACTGTTCTGTGTGATTTTTTTATGAAAGGGGTCAGAATGGCCGAGCTTGAGTGTACTACTTACCACAATTTTATTCTTTGCAGAAAGTTCTGATGTCGAGACACACGAGGTCGTGTGAAGGCGCAGGATGGCCGTGACGGCGCGGTCATAATATGAACGCGCGAATATTATTATTCTGCGTTCTTTTATTTAATTTGTGTAGTGAATTTGGTTGATCAAATTATTTGTATCGTAAACACTGATTTAGATTTTATTGTAAATAAGTCGCTCAACAAAAGAGGGGACTACTTAGTCCGTGTGGGCTTGCGGGTGACGTCAGCGCCGGTAGTGGTATCGCTTGTTGTAGCAAAGTGGGGGTAGTGGGGCGACCGGTGCCTTTATAAAGCAGCCGGCGCGCGTTGTAGGGGGGCACTTTGACTCGGTCCGTGGCGCTGGTCGTACGCTCGCAATTTCACATACCTCTTTGTCTTGATTTTTATAAAGTTTCGTTAATTTTTATAAAAGTGTCGATAAATAATAACGAAAATAATAATTTGTCAAAATTAATGCTTTGCCTCATTCATTAAACCCCGCTTTCTGCTGCCCGTGGATACGACTGAACACACTCGTCAGCTCGGTAATCCGATAAGTATATTTGTATCAAAAGAGTTCATGACTTCGGATTAAATTCTCATCCAACACCTCCCCTCGAAGTCATAAGCTTCTTTCACTCATCTTCACGATCATGCCGACATGCCTAAGCCTTGCAAGCATTCTTGATGTTTCGGTCCACTCAAAGCCTTGGTCAAAACATCAGCTGGCATTTTGTCTGTACTCATATACTTCAGATCAATCACGCTTCGTTCCAACATATCTCGAATAAAGTGGTGTCTCACATCAATATGTTTCGTTCGTGCGTGATAACACCTGCTCTGAGCAAGCTTAATTGCACTCTGACTGTCGTCAAATAATGTCACACATTCACACTTAACACCAACATTATTCAACATGTCACGCAGATAAATGGCTTCTTTGGTAGCTTCCGAAAGCGCCATGTATTCTGCTTCCGTACTGGACAAAGCTATAGACCGTTGCTTTCGTGCCTCCCAGTTTATAGGGGCACCTGTTAAAATAAATGCAAAACCAGAATATGACTTGCGGTCGATTGAGTTTGATCCCCAATCAGCATCAACCACACCATACAACGATTTTCCTGTCCTCTCATAGACTAAGCCAAAATTTGATGTGCCTTTTAAATATCTCAATACGCGTTTTGCCGCCTTCCAATGTTCAATTCCGTAATTATTATTAAATTGACTTAAATAATTTACAGCATACGCTATATCTGGTCTTGTCGATACAGCCAGATACATTAAGGCACCTATCAAGCTTTGGTACGGATGCGTACTCATAACATCCTCATTAACGCACTCAGGTTTCTGTAACTTTACATTTACATCGATAGGGGTCCTTGCAGGCTTACACTCAGACATTCCAAAGCGTTCTAAAACTTTATCTAAATATACACTTTGGTTCATGTACACTCTATTTTCTGCATCACGAGTAAATTCAATGCCTAAACAAACATTAATTTTTCCCATATCTTTCATCTCAAATGCGCTAGATAACTGTTTTTTTACGTCACTTAACCACACAATATCATTCGTAGCAAGAATAATATCGTCGACATAAATAGCAATCAACATAATTTGCTCACCTTTTCGTGCAACAAACATACACGGATCTTGTGGCAAAGCTGCAAAACCAATATTCGTCAACTTACTCACCAATTCCTTATGCCACTGCAGTCCTGACTGACGCAGGCCATACAAAGACTTCTTCAACAAACATACACTATTCTCACATTCACGCAA
Source organism: Luperina testacea (assembly GCA_927399505.1). Lineage (NCBI taxonomy): Eukaryota > Metazoa > Arthropoda > Insecta > Lepidoptera > Noctuidae > Luperina > Luperina testacea. Next base: position 18,056,646 of record OV656775.1, on the reverse strand, counting down.
TGCTTTGTTCCAGCGTTTAGCTGTTTGAAGTACTTTCTTGTCTCTTATGACGTTCTTCTTTGAGCCGACTTTTTGGTTTGCGAGTACTTTCTCTAAAACATCGCTTAGCTGATCTGGTATTCCCATAAATACCTCCTCATCTAATGATCCATTTAGGTAAGCGGTCACAACGTCCATTTGATGGATCTCTAATCCCAACTCCGCCGATATTGCAGCTATAATCCTTACCGATGACGATCTCACGACTGGCGACGAGGTTTCGTGGAAATCCTCCCCTGGCCGTTGAGAACATCCTTTTGCCACGAGTCGTACTTTCTTCCCCGTAGTTTTGGTACGAAAAACAAATCTGCTCCCAATCACTTTTCGTTTAGATGGCCGCGGTACAATTTCCCACGTGCCATTCTTAATCTGTGCCAAATACTCATCTTCTAAAGCACTTCGCCATGCGTTTACATCGTTAGTTTTTTCAACTTCACTCCATGTCATTGGGTCAGCAGTAGCTATTCCCGCTATCAACTGTTCATTACTATCTTCATACTCTGAGTCAGTTCCACTGTCAGCCCTGTCCTTGGCTGGCATATATACTTTTCGTGGTCTTCCCACCGAACCTGTTCTAATCAATTTTGGTCTTCCCCGTCCTCTTTTAACTAATGGGACTAAATTCTTTCTCGGAATATTTGCATCATCAGGTTCTTGTTCACTTTCTAGTCTTTCAAGTGATGAATGACAAGAATCACTCAGAGGAGCTCTGTGTTCTTCTCTGTCTTCATGACTGACTTCAGGTATATTTAACTGAACTGTCACCTCATCAATACTCTCTTCTTCGTCAAGTATATCTTTATAGTCTTCGCGACCGAATGCCTTCTCATTCATAAAATTTACATCGCGAGTCACAACAATTTTTCTTGTCCTTGGGTTTTGAATCCGATATGCTTTTGATTGCATATCATATCCCAAGAAAATTCCTTCTTCAGAAACTGAGTCAAACTTCCCTTTGACTTTATTCGCGCCTTTGTTTTTATAATACACCTTAGATCCAAAAACTTGCATGTATAAAACAGTAGGCTTCTTTCCTTTCCATACAGTGAAAGGTATCTCACCCTTCAAAGCCACAGTCGGACATCGATTCCGAATGTAATTCGCAGTGTTAACTGCTTCTGCCCAAAATTTAGGAGGGCTTCCAGCTTGTCGCATCATGCAACGTGCCATTTCGGTTAGCGTCCTGTTTTTCCTCTCCGCTACCCCGTTCTGTTGCGGTGTATAAGGAACCGACAACCTTCGAACAATACCATTCTTCTTCAGAAAGTTTTCAAATTCTTTGTTAATGTATTCTCGCCCATTATCTGATTGCAAAGACTTAATTTTCTTCCCTGTGAAGTTTTCCACCTCAGCTTTGTAATCCTTGAAAACAGTTAGCACGTCATTCTTATTACGTACAAAATAAACGTCGCACCATCGAGATTTATCGTCTATGAACGTAACGAAATATCTCTTACCTGAAAAAGATTCATGTCTCATGGGGCCACATACATCCGTATGTACTATTTCCAATAATTCGCTCAGTACGATCTGCATTACCCTTTGGAAATGGTTTGCAGGTCTGCTTCTCGCTACTACATATCGCGCACTCCGACATGTCTCCACCATCCAGCTTCATTCCGTGAACAAGCCCGCTTTTCGCCATGGCCTTTAAGTCACGTTCGTTCAAGTGCCCCAGACGTTCATGCCATATATCTATAGGTTTCTTGACTTCAACATTATTAACATCATTTTCATTCATACGCACATGGTATAAATTTCCTATACGATCGGCACGCATAAGCACTTCATTGTCTTTTATGACAACGGCATCCTTCTTTCTAAAGATAACTTCATAACCATCATCAGTCAGTTTCGCCACTGAAAGGAGGTTAGTTCGCAGATCTGATACATAGAACACCTTTTCAATGCTTATGTTTCGTATTTCACTGCCTGTATCTACTGAAATATTTACCTTTCCGGTTCCACTAATATTGGTTTTCCCATAATTAGCTAAGTTCAGCTCAGAATCCATTTTCTTGAATTCTTTAATTATATTTTTTTCGTTGCACATATGTCCCGTGCAACCACTATCAATGCACCATATATCATTTCCTTGTGAGCTCAACATCACTTCTTCAGTGGTTCTCATCGACATCAACACCTTCGACGTTTGTACATGATTACGATTACGATCTGATCGATCCAGGTTTTGTGGACTTTGTTTTCCTTTATTAATATTCTTCACTCTGCACTCTCTTGCAAAATGCCCACGACGACCACAACGATAACAATCTATCGTCTTTTTAGGGCCTTGATCGTCATTTGACTTTGTCTGATTGGCATTTGTTTTGTCGCGTCTGATAAGCATAGCTCCCTGGTCCGCCACTTGCGATTTGCGACCTTCGTGGTCTTCGAGGATCTTCACCTTTAACACTTCTGTTGTAGGTAATTCATCTCGCGATTCTATTGCCGTTCGGAACATGCCAAAGGAGTCTGGCAAACTGTACAGCAGTAAAATGGCCAGTAGCTCGTCTATGACTACCAAACCGATTTCCTTCAATTTCTTTACGGTATCGAAGAAATCAGAGATATGCTTTCGCAGGTCATCTTCTTCCTGCATACGTGTTAAAACAAGCTTCTTTAATAACGAGGCTTTTCTCGCAGGTCCACTCGACTGATACATCGACAACAACTTGTCCCATATAGCTTTTGAGCTTTCTAAGCCATCCAAAGAACTTAATTCACTTGGACTAATAGCTAATAAAATGTCCGATTCAGCTTTACCATCCATTTTGATCCATTCTGAATATTTTGGATCGGAGCGAGGCGGTTGTGGTAGTATCCCGGATACATATTCCCACAAATCGTTCTTCTTCAGAATCGCACGCATCTGAATCTTCCACGTATCATAATTTTCCCCAGTGAGTGGATTAATTTTTATAGTCGCAGCCATGATGTAAGTTTCTTCAACTTTTTCACAATTTATTTTCGGTTCACGGAAAAAAATATTTATCGCTGCTTACCCATACTTTTATTCACCGTAGCACATAAAGGTCGTTTTTTTTTACGCACCTGGGCCCATAACCTGTTGAGATGTGAATAAAAGATTGGTTTTTTGTATAACACGTAAAATATAATCGGCTGTTTTCTAGCCCTAGTTACCACACTTGTTTATAAAAGGTGACATGACCGTCTTTTACTTATAAAGAGTACATAGAGTATATTTGTATCAAAAGAGTTCATGACTTCGGATTAAATTCTCATCCAACAACTATCAATGTCCACTTTTTTTTAATTTGGGACCAGTGTGCGCCGCCGCTGTGCGCGGGATCCTAGGGCTTCGCCCGCGCCACGCAAGCCGCCGCGCCGCGCCGAACAATAACACGACGGCGACCAGCGCGCCACCGCACGATTTATTTAGGAACTATAATGTATATTGAAACCGTATTCCTATTGGTTAGTAAATGTTAGTATAAGTCACTACTTGTGCCCCTAAGTTTAGTTATTTAAGACGTGCCTACACATTTTGTAACACACACACACGCACGCTCTTCCACTGTTCAATATTCCTCGTTTATTTTAAATTATACTATCGTCGTACATCTGGAGTATTATTGTCTCTACACCACCTAAGCGCTACACTAGTAGTCACTAATAGTCATAACTTCGTTGACTTTGTATTTATTAACTTTGTGGGAATTCGTGACCGGCTGCGTGGGCAAGTAATACCTACACAGAAGTAAGTTGTAAATAAGTAACGATCAATTTATTTAAGATATCAAGTAACTAAAGCTAGCAGTTACACTTGACACGAAAAAGTAAAATTAAATAATGTTACATGAAGGGTAAAACTACTAGAAACACTAGGTTACGGCGAGCTTCGGCGAGTAAAATATGATCGGGGGTCAGAGAGGACCTCGCACGATCTTAGTTAAAAACAGACTGAAGCTCAGAACCAAAACTCTCCCACATCTGCCGTTCACTAGACAAAGGAAGCGGCAAAACGATTTTACACAAAGGACGCAGCAAAATGATTACATTTTAAAAGCACAATAATAAAACACGAGAAATACAAATGGGTACAATAAAAGATAACTGAAAATAATAGAACAATGAACCTTAACTAATAATAGAACAATGAACCTTAACTAAAAATAGCAAATGGGTACAATACAAGATAACTAAACGTAATAGAACAATGAACCTTAACTAAAAGTAAAGAATCCTGAAAGACCTATAACTTAAATTGCTTTGCAGATGTGGGAACGTGGGAAAAACACAAAAATGCAACTTTCTAAAAATTATTACAATAAGTTCCTCTATAAAAATATTACATTCTTAAAACTACGCAAGGGATGGGTACGTAAGACACAGTCCCCACAACTTAATGAAGAAATATACTAGACGCAAAAGTTAAAAATAAAAATACAGTACTTACAATACTTACGTAATTTAACTAAGTACCTGTATCTTAAATTAAATTTTAAATTCATATTATTATACAGTATGTTAAATAAACCGGGCGTTCCCTTAAACTCGTTAATCTATATCATTAATAGATTAAAATAAAAATATCAACATAGAAAAATAAGCATAAAAAAATCTGAATTATAAAAAATAATTAATTGTCAATAAATTCGAAACCTGTTTAAAATCAAAATAGTAGCGCGGAATAGTATTCGTAGTAGTAATAGTAAACGCAATGCGCACGATGCCGGCCGAGCGTCTCCGAGAGTTCACGAAGCCGAGCGAGACGGCCGCGCCGCCCCGCCCCGCGACCGCGCCGCGCGCCGCGCTTAAAGGCTCGTACACACAGGCGCGACGCGACACGCGACACAAAGGCACCGCAAGTCGCGCAATGAGCGGTTCCTTTGAGTCGCGTGTCGCGTCGCGCCTGTGTGTACGAGCCTTAAGGCGAAAGCGCCAGGGTAGCCACGAAATTCATTTTTTTTTAGGTTTTTTGGAATTTGCACGTTGATTAATATATGAATCGCGGCCGTAAGAAATATGTGTTTACAGAATTATAATCATTAAAGTCATCAACACAACTCTCTAAGACCACGTAAGTCCCAAGAATAACTGTTTCATGAAATCATCATTCTTTGGACTTACGTGGTCTAAGAGAGTTGTGTTGATGACTTTAATTATTATAATTCTGTAAACACATATTTCTTACGGCCGCGATTCATATATTAATCAACGTAAAACTTAATGCTGACCAGCAAATTGCAAAAAACGTAAGAAAATTTGAATTTCGCGGGCTACCTTAGCGCTTCCCCCTTAAGGCCTGTATTAATGCCGATAACCTTGAGCATTTGGGCGGAGCTAACGACCCCTTCTCCGCGCCTCTCCGCTACCCGCATGCAACAGAAAATGTGCGGTTGTGTGCGCCGCCACCACGGTTTGCCTCGCCTAGTCTCGTCACAGAGTATCGAAATCACAGAAGGTCAAGACATCGTGAAAGTTAAATAATTATGTGTACCACATATACAGGGTGTCCCAGAACTCAACGTCAAGCCGAAACGGGGTGACAGGATTAATCATAACCATCACGAGAAAAATATAAAAAAAAAATCTATCCCATGCAGTTTGAAAATTATGGGCATTTTAAGAAAAACCTAGAAATGTGATCAAACTGTACCATTTTTCGGTTATTGTGGTTATTCTTTTTTATTTTTGTTCAATTAAACTTTGGAAACGTAATCCTAAATAACATTTCTAGAATCCCAATAAAAAATAATGACACGATTGCCTCAAGTTTCCGAGAATTGAGACTATTCGTTAAACTACGAATTTAAAATTTTCAAGATTCGTCGACTTTGATTGGCCCTCCTTTAAAAAAAAATGTACTAGAGTGCCTTGGCAAGTGGCATTAAAAGTTGGCGCATTTAATCAGAATTCTAAAATGGTACAACACTTGTTAGTTCCATACAATAAAAAAGATTAAAAAAATTAAAAAAAATTTGAGGCTGATGGTAAACAATTTGAACATTTATTGTAATAAAAAACGTTATTTCTCTATCTGACTTTTATTCCAACAAACCTAAATTAAACTAGATCAAGATTTTTCATTATTTTACTAACTTTTTTTCACTTTTTTCACTTTACTAAAAGTGGCGTCACTATCTGTCTCGCTCACTCATGGCAAACATACCCACTATCCATCTCTCTCATCATTTTGCCTTAAAATTAAGAACCTACCTAGAGCTTGTGCGAATCAAAAACATTTTAACTGAGATAGCAAAAATCGGGTTACTTGAGGTTTTAATTTTTTTACTCTTTTTTATTGTATGGAACTAACAAGTATTGTACCATTTTAGAATTCTGATTAAATGCGGCAACTTTTAATGCCACTTGCCAAGGCACTCTAGTACATTTTTTTTAAAGGAGGGCCTATCAAAGTCGACGAATCTTGAAAATTTTAAATTCGTAGTTTAACGAATAGTCTCAATTCTCGGAAACTTGAGGCAATTGTGTCATTATTTTTTATTGGGATTCTAGAAATGTTATTTAGGATTACGTTTCCAAAGTTCAAATGAACAAAAATAAAAAAGAATAACCACAATAACCGAAAAATGTTAGTTTGATCAAAATTCTAGGTTTTTCTTAAAATGCCCATAATTTTCAAACTGCATGGGATAGATTTTTTTTCAGATTTTTCTCGTGATGGTTATGATCAATCCTGTCACCCCGTTTCGGCTTGACGTTGAGTTCTGGGACACCCTGTATTTACAATGGTCCAGTTTTGGTTTTATTTAGGTATTATCTATTGATATGGATGTACTTTTCGGGCTATGGTTACGAATAAAATTGTTAAAAGCTTTCGAGGCCGTGAGTAGAAGCTATACCCTTAATATAAATCAGCCTGGCTTGCCATGTGGTAAACAACTTAATGTATCTTTTTAACTAAAATTAATGGCTAAATGTGCTGCTAAGCGCAAAACTCAAGAATGGCTGGACCAATTCGGTTTTTTTTTAAATATTCGTTGAAGTCTTAGGAAGGTTTCTATGAAGAGAAGAAGGGTAGGTAGGCATGTACGTAGATAGGTAGGTAGGTATGTAGGGTAGGTAGGTAGGTAGGGTAGGTGGGTAGTTAGGGTAAGGCAGATAGGAAGGTAGGGTAGATAGGTAGGCAGGTAGGGTAGGTAGGTAGGTAGGTATAGGTAGTATAATTATCACTAGTGTATGTCATATTATTTGTTATATTTGATCTCACACTGATCTCACACTGTTTATTTACTTTGCTTAGTTTGATCTCACGCTAATGGCAATGTTATATTCTAAGTGTATTTTATTTTTATTTTAAATGATTTTAGATTAGTTAAATTTTAGTTCATTTTCCTGTCTTGCAATAATCACTATGTACCAACTAACTTTTAAAATGTCGCAACACTCATAACTTTTAAAATGTCGCAACACTGACTCCCAAGATACAGGCAAATAATGCCTAGTTTGGGGGTCACAGTCTACTCTATTCTTGTACAAATTGTGACTAATAAAATAATTTGAATTTGAATTTGAATTTTTTATAAACAAATATATTATAACTAAAATTCAGCTGAATAATCTTCAAGTTCTTCGACAGACCTTACAAGATGCTTGTGAGTCACCATGTCATCCAATAGAGACCGTAGTTTTTGAATGCCCAAATCATCTTGTTCCTAAAATGAATGCAGTTATAAATATATTTACAAGTAAAACAAAAATATTATTATAGGTTCATAATTTGTAAAAAAAAAATACATTCACATCCAAATCAACAGAATCACCTTTAACTTCTCTGGTAGAACTAATTGATTCACTACGTATAGGTAATGATTTTTTTATTTGATTTAATTAGTTGAATAATATTATTGACCCACTTTAGCCCACATGGATCTAGTAATGATAAGTGATAATTATAATAAAAAACATGACTACCAATTTGTTTTTTTAATTTTATGTAGTCTGTGCCACCCGCGGTCTGCGATAGGCTGATTTAATTGATTGATTGATGTCACCCGCGACGATAGAAGTCGAGTAAAAAGTATTCGACTTTCGATCTGCCATAGAGAGATTTGATCCTTATGATTGACCCTATCGATTGATGCCATAAAAGTACAGGGTATTTTTTCGGATTTTAGCCGGTTCGATTCCCGAGAGCGGCAAGCGAATTTTCGAAAATCTTTGAATGCAGATTTGTTTTTTTTTTTTAATGAAGGGATTTTCCTTTGAGTAAAATTTGCTATCTCCAGTGTTTAGAGTACTTGCCCTCTAGGTGAGGTTAAAAAAATCCAGCCTGTATATACTATTGAACTACTACTTTTTACTATTGTATGACATTATTATTTTTAATTCCTTATTTTGTTGACTGATCTGTATTTACGATAATTTTATTTTCAATGACATTGTACAGACGCCAGCACATCAAGTTACTACAGTCTGTCAGATTTCTTTAATAGATTTTCAACTTTATCACTGAAGCATAAGGTTCAAAGTTGATTGCGAAAATTTGACAGTTTCGGGTAGGTTGATGTGCTTGGCGTCCGTACTTTATTGAATAGTGAAATTAACAGTTAACATTCTTGTTTTATATTTGCACACCTTATATGGTTATTAACAGTGTACCATTTGACCTTTTTTAACATCCACTGAACCTGTTTTATGCAAATAAATGATTTGATTTGATTTTTTTATTTGAAAATAATTACGCCGGTAATCAATAAATTGACAAATTATTAACAAGTACGTAACCTATAATCATAATTAATACCTACTTTAGGAGCATTTTCAGTTTTGTGTCACAATATGTCACAAATAATCGCAACGCATCAGAATAATAGACTTTACTTAGGCACCGAAAAGTAAAATTTATAATATTGGCTGAATCATTTCGTGGACGTGGACCTTCTGTGATCATTCACTACTTGTACTTACAACTTTCGTTTGAATGAGGTAGGTATTTTATAAACAGTACCTATGTACACAGAGTAATGAACAGCGCATAAGTTTCATAAAACCCCGCTTGGGTAGGTACACTTTTTGTTTTTGCAGTAATATTTTACGATTTTATTTCGTAGTGCGGAGTTCTCGCAACGCGACATACGTCCACCTAGCAACACGATGCGCCCCGCACTAAATTTATGGACGAGTGCGGGGGTGATGTAGACGCAGTCCTTTATCAGAGGCCTTTTTAATTTATTATCATAAAAATAATACATATTTTAAAAAAGTAACAAAACCAAATTATTCTCCTTTGTATTGCAAAGATGTAGATATATTTTTTTACACTCTTTTGATAAAAAATGAAGGAGTAAAACGGTTTCATCTCAATGATTTGGAGGTGATTTGGTGATTTTTTTTTAAATTATGTGATATCGGTAGAAAAATTATGGCTAAACCAAATTACGTATTATATCATGAGGATTACTAAGGATTTTTTTCAGATGTAATTTCTCTGTAAATGCCGACAAAAAATGGCTTCATCTGCATGCTTTTTTCAAGCTTTTTTCGAGAGAGCAGCCTTAATGGCGAGCGGCGAATTTCATAAAGGCGGCTTATTGAATTACAAAAACAGTGCAACACACGTCGTCGTCGGATTGTTATCAGTAAAATTAAACATTTATGTAAGTATGTTTAGTTTTAGCAATAACATTTAACAACCCGTCTCAAATGCCCGGCTGACAAAGGAACGCGTCACTAAGGCACCTTGGGCTTGGAAGGACCTATTCACAAACATAGTAAATTAAAAAAACATAAATTCATGATGTACCTACCTATCTAAGCCGCGTTTCAATAACATTAAAATTAAAATACAGAATACACGTTGCTCGTCGCTCGTCGTCGGTCTCATTAACCGGCACTCGAAGTCAGCTGGACCAAGCAGACCTTGCACTTTTTGAAGTGAGTACGGATGCTGCTTGTTCTTCTTTAAAATTTTAAACACTGCGACGTGACTCATGTTTAACAGGCGGCCGGCCCTTCTAGTGCTTGAACCGGGCTCCTCCTCAAAATGCCTTAGCACGTTCTCTTCCTGCCGCACAGAGATCACGGGTCGGGGGCCACCAGAACGACGCGTCAATGCCGGTTCATTGTTACGAATACGCACTAGGGCACTCACAATAACACGAGAATTCCGCGGTTGATGTACATTGGGGTACCTCTCAGCATACATCCTCAGAGCACGTACACCATCATAGTTACACTCAGCATAAATGAGTACCTACCATGTTCACATACTCCTGACCACTGAACTGATAACGCGGCATTTCTCACTCAATAATGACGTAAGATGTTGCAATGCGAAAATAATGCACGTCCGGTCAGCGCGTGAGATTAGTTCCGAACAAGTTCCGAATAAAATTAGGTGGACATTCGGGGGCAGGGTGCGGGGTAGGCGCATCAATTAGATCGCCGCACACGCGGCCCGTCATTCATAAATAAATTCCGACATTGCTGTCCTTCAAGTACGCGTGTACAGAGTGTTTCTTTAACGTATCAATTTACGATTTTTAGTGAATATTTTAATATAGAAAAAAATAAAAACATTTTATTTTCGAATGGTAATATGTATTTGTTTTAGCATGTATGGATGCTATACTATTGCCGGTTAACGGGAAAGCCCTCTGTTAGTTAACATACTATATAATTATTTCAATTTTAAATTTCATTGGAATTGCGACGTTTCATACTCTTGAGTACGATGCCAGCGCCAAATGATTTTTAAATTGGGTGTCCATTTTGGGGAAGTAAGTGGAATTGAGATCGGGCATGGCGTGGAGTAAACGGTACTCTTGAGTGTATTTTGACAGCGGTGTTTTGCGTCGATAGTTTGTTGATTGTGATTATTCCAATAACAAAAGTGTTACTTTTTAGATATTGTTTTGCGTTTTAAGTGGTTTTCTGTGGGTTATAAGAGTAGGTATAATATAGCACGATAAGCAGTAATAGAATAGAATATTTATTTGCCAGAAACATGGTGTTTACATAGGTGTTCATAATATATAGTATTTTACGCAATTCCTATAAATAACAACTGAAAGAAAGACGAGATGAGCGTTGGATGATGCGTTATACGGACATAGCGTTTTCAATGCATGAATACGAATTTAACGCAAATTATATGTAGAGTGAGTAAGGATTTTACTCCTCTTTCGTATTACATAACTACATTTTTATCCTATCTCTATACAATAAAAACTTTCTAGAACATTAACTTACTAAAATCGAACTTCGGCATGTTTTCATTATAAAAAAATCTTTCTATCTCTAAAACCCGTAGACCGATAATAATAATTCAAACTAGAATATCAGTTTTAAACATAATCTCAAAAATTATTTGACACTAAAATCTCGCAAATATTCCTATAAACAAAAAAAACTCGTTCTCACATCACAAAGAGTGTCCATGGAGTTTCTTGCCCGTTCTTCTCCATAGGTACCTACGCTTTGGAATGGGCAACTAGCTTCATATTTTCTGACTGACCAACTTTTTGACAATTCAAAAGTGCCTGTAAATGGTTTAATTGAAATAAATGCTTTGAGTTTGAGTTTACATATCGACTCCCACGCTAGGTACTTTAGAGTCTTAACTATCATAATCTAACTAGCACTTTTACATATTCTAACTTATTTTATTTATCACTTCACTGGTATTTATCTCAGTCATGTTCACTATTCACATAAACACGTTCAGCGTTCGTTACAAAAACATTATAAAGCAGTTACATGTTATCTTCTATTTACTTGGTATCATTTATATAAAACTGAAATACTAATTAGTTAAGTAACTTAGCGGATAGTAAATATTTCTTACTAAAAACTTTTTACAAAAAAAAAAATAACCGACTTCCAAAAAAAAAAAAAACTACAAAGTGAAAAATAACTTTAATTTCGGAAGTCGGTGTCGTTGGTTCTGTATTTTCGTTTTTTGACACCGACTTTCGAAATTAAAGTTATTTTTCACTTTATAGCGTTGTTTTTTGGAAGTCGGTTGTTTTTTTTTTGTAAAAAAGTTTTTATTTTTCACTTTTTAGTTGTACCTACCTACCTCAAACATTTGTTTATTATATAAAAATAATAAACAAATGATAATGTATAAGTAATTGTATTTGTTTGGGGTAGCGCTATAGCAGCAATCGCGGTTGATTTGCTGGCATTTATTGAAGAGTTCCGTCGTCTGTCTCCGAAACTCATCATCAGATCTTTACGAAAATTTCAAAATAAAGCCCATTCGGACACAAAAAATTTGCAAATCCGTCTATTTACGAGCGAGTTATGCCCGAAAATACATTAAAAAAAATAGAAACATCCGAATTGAGAACCTCCGCCTTTTTAGAATTCGGTTAAAAAGAACCAAACGCAAACAATATTGTCATAAACAAACAAACTTGCAGTTCAAATTCACTTCTAAAAACTTGACTTTAAGTTTGAAATTGTTTATAACGGTAGGTAGATTGGTAGTTGAAAGAAAAGTAGATTAGGTACACACTTTGCTAAAGTGAATAATTAATGCACTCGTGTTAATTCAGTGCCCTCGCTTGCGCTCGGGCACATAACTCTCGTACATTAATAACTCACTTTGCGCTCGATGCAATCTACTATGATTATTTTGCTTATTTTTTCATATACTTAAATGTACAGACGCCAGCGCATCAAGCTACTACAATCTGTCAAATTTCTTTAATAGATTTTCAACTTTATCGATAAAGCATAAGGTTCAAAGTTGATTGGGAACATTTGACAGTTTCATGGAGCTGAATCTAGCGGCGATAGGTATCAGTCGAACGCGGAAAACCCAGGGCCGAAACAATCGAGGGGCCCCAGTAAACATTTGTTGTTAAAATACCCTAAAAAATTGATTACGTCTGCATTACATCTTATTTTCGCATTATACTAATATTCAATGAACAATATCGATTGATAAGACGCAATTACAGATTTCGTCTCAATCGTTGTAATCGCTTTAACACTTAGAGGGATTTTATTCAATAAAAAAAATAGAAGGCATGTTCGAAGTTCATTGATTCTCCTCCTGAATCATTGCTATACATTTATTTATCGAAAAAAGGTTAGATCTCATAGAATCAACCTGTACAGAAATTGTTTAAGTAGGTATAATCATCATCTGCTGATGACATTCAGGAACACTTTATTCAATAAAAAAAATAGAAGGCATGTTCGAAGTTCATTGATTCTTCCCCTGAATCATTGCTATACATTTATTTATCGAAAAAAGGTTAGATCTCATAGAATCAACCTGTACAGAAATTGTTTAAGTATAATTATCACTTGCTGATGACATTCAGGAATACTTTATTCAATAAAAAAAATAGAAGGCATGTTCGAAGTTCATTGATTCTCCTCCTGAATCATTGCTATACATTTATTTATCGAAAAAAGGTTAGATCTCATAGAATCAACCTGTACAGAAATTGTTTAAGTATAATCATCATCTGCTGATGACATTCAGGAACACTTTATTCAATAAAAAAAATAGAAGGCATGTTCGAAGTTCATTGATTCTTCCCCTGAATCATTGCTATACATTTATTTATCGAAAAAAGGTTAGATCTCATAGAATCAACCTGTACAGAAATTGTTTAAGTATAATTATCGCTTGCTGATGACATTCAGGAATACTTTATTCAATAAAAAAAATAGAAGGCATGTTCGAAGTTCATTGATTCTCCTCCTGAATCATTGCTATACATTTATTTATCGAAAAAAGGTTAGATCTCATAGAATCAACCTGTACAGAAATTGTTTAAGTATAATCATCATCTGCTGATGACATTCAGGAACACTTTATTCAATAAAAAAAATAGAAGGCATGTTCGAAGTTCATTGATTCTTCCCCTGAATCATTGCTATACATTTATTTATCGAAAAAAGGTTAGATCTCATAGAATCAACCTGTACAGAAATTGTTTAAGTATAATCATCATCTGCTGATGACATTCAGGAATACTTTATTCAATAAAAAAAATAGAAGGCATGTTCGAAGTTCATTGATTCTTCCCCTGAATCATTGCTATACATTTATTTATCGAAAAAAGGTTAGATCTCATAGAATCAACCTGTACAGAAATTGTTTAAGTATAATTATCACTTGCTGATGACATTCAGGAATACTTTATTCAATAAAAAAAATAGAAGGCATGTTCGAAGTTCATTGATTCTCCTCCTGAATCATTGCTATACATTTATTTATCGAAAAAAGGTTAGATCTCATAGAATCAACCTGTACAGAAATTGTTTAAGTATAATCATCATCTGCTGATGACATTCAGGAACACTTTATTCAATAAAAAAAATAGAAGGCATGTTCGAAGTTCATTGATTCTTCCCCTGAATCATTGCTATACATTTATTTATCGAAAAAAGGTTAGATCTCATAGAATCAACCTGTACAGAAATTGTTTAAGTATAATTATCACTTGCTGATGACATTCAGGAATACTTTATTCAATAAAAAAATTAGAAGGCATGTTCGAAGTTCATTGATTCTCCTCCTGAATCATTGCTATACATTTATTTATCGAAAAAAGGTTAGATCTCATAGAATCAACCTGTACAGAAATTGTTTAAGTATAATCATCATCTGCTGATGACATTCAGGAACACTTTATTCAATAAAAAAAATAGAAGGCATGTTCGAAGTTCATTGATTCTTCCCCTGAATCATTGCTATACATTTATTTATCGAAAAAAGGTTAGATCTCATAGAATCAACCTGTACAGAAATTGTTTAAGTATAATTATCACTTGCTGATGACATTCAGGAATACTTTATTCAATAAAAAAAATAGAAGGCATGTTTGAAACTATAATATTCTTCTTAGTAGTAACAAAGATATAAAATTTGTGACAATTCTAATAATTATTAACTATGTTTTAATTGTGTTCCGTATATCTCGAAGTAGTTTTCCAATTTTTTATAATTTTTAAAATTTATACCGACAGTTATATCTTCAGCTTAAACAATTTCTGTACAGGTTGATTCTATGAGATCTAACCTTTTTTCGATAAATAAATGTATAGCAATGATTCAGGAGGAGAATCAATGAACTTCGAACATGCCTTCTATTTTTTTTATTGAATAAAGTATTCCTGAATGTCATCAGCAGATGATGATTATACTTAAACAATTTCTGTACAGGTTGATTCTATGAGATCTAACCTTTTTTCGATAAATAAATGTATAGCAATGATTCAGGAGGAGAATCAATGAACTTCGAACAAGCCTTCTATTTTTTTTATTGAATAAAGTATTCCTGAATGTCATCAGCAGATGATGATTATATTTAAACAATTTCTGTACAAGTTGATTCTATGAGATCTAACCTTTTTTCGATAAATAAATGTATAGCAATGATTCAGGAGGAAAATCAATGAACTTCGAACATGCCTTCTATTTTTTTTATTGAATAAAATCCCTCTAAGTGTTAAAGCGATTACAACGATTGAGACGAAATCTGTAATTGCGTCTTATCAATCGATATTGTTCATTGAATATTAGTATAATGCGAAAATAAGATGTAATGCAGACATAATAAATTTTTTAGGGTATTTTAACAACAAATGTTTACTGGGGCCCCTCGATTGTTTCGGCCCTGGGTTTTCCGCGTTCGACTGATACCTATCGCCGCTAGTTTCAGCTCCATGACAGTTTCGGGTAGCTGGCGTCTGAACCTATTGTTACGAGCTTGGGGTTCGTGACAATTAAAACTGCCGATTTAGTAACCAAAAAAATTACACTTTACTCACCAACACTAATTACAAGTCAAACACACTAATTATGAACACAATTACACTTACTGATCACTCTTAAGTCGCACTCGAATATCGCCTTCGATGTACTCGCTTGTATCGCTTAATCGAAACTAATGTGTCTCGCTGCTCGCGCCCGCCTTATATAGTCCCACAGAGCTACTCTATAAACATCTAGTATGTTCGAGTACATAGCGGTCCCGACTGACTCGACGTCGATACTTCTCGGAATTACTAATACCTACCGTGGAAGGGTCAATGTCCTGTACCGATGTACCAAGGTACTAGTTCCGCTACCCGATACTAGATGGCGCCAGTGGTAACTAATTTCACTAAGCATCAGGCATTATTTGTGGCGCGCAACACTGCCCCCTCCTAAGACATGCTCGTCCCGAGCATTATCGGCCCCATAATAACGCGCCAGTCGATCCACATGGACGATCTTAGGAGTACCTCTTGCACCTTTCTGTATCCGATAGGTTACGTCATTGATCTTAGTCACAATCCGGTACGGTCCGTCCCATTTAGCTTGAAGCTTAGGAGATTTCCCTTTGCTGCGGACTGGATTGTGCAACCACACCAGTGAACCTTCGTCGAACTCTTTATTGTTCATTTTGCGATCATAACGGGTTTTCATCTTTTCAGACATTTGCTGGCCCGATTGTCTGACGTGCTCATAAATGTCATTCATCTTGCTCCGCAAGTCATTCGCATAATCGGTTGCATTTCGTGGGGCATCAGGTGGTATTCCGGTGATCAGGTCAGCAGGCAGCCGTAATTCTCTTCCAAAGTTCGCGAGAGCTGGTGTCACCGATGTACTTTCGTGAACAGCGCTTCGATATGACAACAAAAACGGTTGTATGTGCTTGTCCCAATCTCGTTGCCGATTTTCTACAACTTTAGCTAGGTACCTCTCCAGTGTCTGATTAAATCGTTCCACCATTCCGTCCGATTGTGGGTGGTAAGAAGTCGTTCTTGTTTTATGAGTACCCATCACTCGACAAGTTTCCTGGAATATTTGGGACTCAAAATTCCTTCCTTGATCACTGTGAATCTCCAAAGGTACTCCAAAACGACAGAAGACTTCATGAACTAATCTATCTGCAATTGTCGAAGCTTCTTGATTTGGAATGGCGAAGACTTCCGGCCACTTCGTGAAGTAATCCATCACAACCATGAAATACTTGTTACCACTTTCACTTTCCGGAAACGGCCCCGCAACGTCAAGGGCTATCCTCTCCCATGGTGCACCAACATTATACAATTTTAATGCACCTCTACTTCCGAGTCTGAGGTCCCTTTACAGCTGCACAACTTGTACATTTGCGACACCAATCCTCGACATCGTTCCGACAGTGGACCCAGTAAAACCGTTCTCGTATCTTCAGTAAAGTCCGTTTTACACCCAGGTGACCTCCTGAACAACCATTATGGTAAAGCTGTAGAACATCCGGTACTTGAGCTTTAGGGACAACCATTTGCAAATGACAGCTGTCTCCCCGAGCATTTTCCCATTTACGGCACAGGACTCCATCCTGAGCCACCAAGCTGTCCCATTGGGCCCAATAGCTTTTTGTGACCGAACTCATCGCTGAGACGTCACTCCACCTGGGCTTAGGAGCACTGGCCTTCATCCACTCCAGAATCGGCTTGATGTCTGAATCTTCCTGCTGTGCACGTTGTAGGCTTTCCTTCCACTCGTTGTTGAGGTCTGTCTTAAGCATCCTCACAGGTACCACTTCCTTACTCTCCTGCCTAGTACAATGCTTGCAGTCTTCAGGACAAGGTCTTCTTGACAATGCATCTGCGTTGCCATGAGATTTTCCGCTGCGATGTTCGACCACGAAGTCGTATTCCTGCAGTAGTTCAATCCATCTCGCAACTTGTCCTTCTGGGTTTTTGAACTGCAATAGCCATTTCAGTGCAGCATGGTCAGTTCGTAAGTGGAATTTCCGACCCAGAAGATATTTGCTAAAATACTGCAATGACTTTACCACAGCAAGCAGTTCCCGTCTCGTAACACAATAGTTCCTTTCCGGCTTTGACAATGACTTGCTGAAGTACGCTATCACAACCTCTTAATCACCATTCCGTAGGGACAACACACCGCCAAGTCCTATGTCACTTGCGTCTGTGTCAACTATAAATTCCTTGTCCGCATCAGGGTATCCCAAAATAGGTGTATTGCACAGACGGTCCTTTAGCTCCTGGAATGCGATGTCGCAACTATTATCCCAGTAGAAATGTCGCTTCTCCTCGGTTAGCTTATGCAGGGGTTTGGCTATATCTGCAAAGTTTTTGACAAATCGCCGATAATAGGAGCACAAACCCAGAAACGCTCTGACCTGCGTCTTGTCCTTTGGAACTGGCCAGTCCTTGACAGCAGCAATTTTCTCTGGATCCGTGCGGATACCTTCTTCAGACACGACATATCCCAAAAAACTAACTTGTCGTTTGAATAGTGAACACTTCTTCGGACTTAACTTGAGGTTGGCACTCTGGATCTTCATGAGCACGCGTTCCAGGTTTTGTAGATGTTCTTCAAACGTACGGCCTACGATGATGATGTCATCCAAGTAGACCAGGCAGGCATCACCAATTAACCCGGTAAGTACAAGTTCCATCAACCTTTCAAACGTTGCCGGAGCATTGCACAATCCAAACGGCATAACTTTAAATTGCCACAGACCCTTTCCTGTTGAGAATGCAGTTTTCTCTTTGTCCTTGATCGATTTCAACTGGCCAGTAGCCACTTTTCAGGTCCAGCGTGCTAAACCACTTTACGCCAGTAAGCATGTCCAGCGTGTCATCAATTCTTGGCAAAGGATAGCTGTCCTTCTTCGTAACGTCGTTCAGACGACGATAGTCAACACAAAACCGCATGCTGCCATCCTTCTTTCGTACCAGCACTACGGGTCAATACCATGGACTAGATGAAGGTTCAATAACACCATCGTTCATCATTCCCTCTATCATGGTTTCCACTTCCTTTTCACGTACTACCGGCAATCTTCTTGGCCGCTGACGGATAGGCAATTCTTCTCCTGTATTTATTTTGTGTTGAACTAAGCCAGTCCTCCCGATGTCAGCATCGTTTGCCGAGAAAACATTGGCGTACTTGAGTAACATCTTCTTTGCCTTGACCATTTCATTTTGGGACAGAGCGCTGCGGCAGTCTTCTAAAAGTGTGGTCACTCTCGTTTGTGCATCCTTGCTGAGGATCCCAGTCGATAGATATTGGCATCGACGCAACCAATCCACTTCCTCGCGAGTACCAAGTAGTGTGCCTTTTTCTATAATGTGTTCCTGATCACAAAGGTTCAGCACACGTACCCCTGAGATGTCGGTGGCTCTGACCAAAGTTCGTGCCACTTTCCATGGAAGGTCATTGTCTACCCAAAATATCTTCCTTATAGAATCTCACTGAAATCTATTCACTAGTAATTAGGAAATCACTTAATCAATCGGTTTTAATTATTTTTAAAACAAAAACAGACCAGATATATTACTACTCTACTACCAGATATATTATACTACTACTAGACTACTACCAGATATATTATTACTCGGAACAAAAGCGATTCGTCGAATACGTGGTGCGATCGCCGCTGACGTTCGGAAACCAGTGACGTTCAACATGGCCGCGCTGATTTTATGAACAACATTTGGTTGTAACACGCTCCCTCGCAAGTTGGTTCGGTCCCACGGCATTGTCCTTTAGTAGACTTTCCCCGCAGATCTTCGGTAATTTTAACCTTTAGTTCTAGTTTGTAACCTGCTTCAAAGAGTATAACAGTGATATAATGTGTCAGGTTTGGGTTCACGGGCGAGGCGGCGCCGCGCTGCATCGTGCGCTCGCAGTTCTGGTGCGCGGCTACGCTTCGCTACCGGCGCGTGCACGACTACGCCTCGCCTGACGAGCTCTACGACAACCTCGTGCACATGCTGCATCTGCTCTACTTCCGGTAAGCACCTCCACCTATAGATATTAGTAGGACAGAATGTTGCTATGGTGCCGGCCGTCCATAGCTATCTCTTTTGAGTCCGAACTATGGACTCGTGATAATTGCACCTAAATGAGTAACGCGTGCACATGTTTGCAGACACGTGCTGGTGAACCCGAAGGAGCGCAAGGTGGTGGTGGTGGAATCGCTTCTCACACCCACTCTGTTCCGCGAGACGCTCGCCAAGGTGCTGTTCACGCACTATGAGGTAAACATTTTGCTACAATCGTACTATCAGCACACATACAAAACTTTTGTTTTGGATAGGTACCATAGTCTCCGCAGATGGAAAATGTTTTGCTTATTGTTTCGTTCATGGATGTTCCAGTGGGATAAGGAGAGCAAAGTCGTGATATTCCATCTTTGATAAATTATTGTTGCGCGCCACAATAGATGCCTGGTACGTGGTGACATTAGTTACCACTAGCGCCATCTAGTATCAGGTAGCAGAACTAGTAACTAGTAGGGTCAGTGTCCTAGAAATTCCGATAACTATCGACATCGGGTTAGTCGGGACCGGTATGTACTCGAACGTTCTAGATGTTTATAATATACTAGCTCTGCGGCACTATACAAAAGCCGATGTGAGCCGCGAGACATATAGTTTTGAATAAGCGATACAAGCGAGTACATCGAAGCGATATTCAAGTGCGACTAAGAGTGATCAGTAGTGAAATTGTGTTTCATGATAATTAGTGTGTTTGAGTCGTAATTAGTGTTGTGATTAAAGTGTCATTTTTTTGTTTTGGTTATTAAATCGGCAGTTTTTATTTTCACGAACCCCAAGCTCGTAACAATTGGTATCAGAAGCGAGGATTAAAATCATGCCGATTTTACCCAAAGACGACACAGAGGGTATCCGTACCCGGGGTCAACGCCAGTAGGAGACGGACCAGGGGCGATTTGGTGGAGCAATGCCACAGAGGTAGGAGGGCCAGCTACCGACCACGGAGGCCGACCCGTCTGCAGCAGCTCCAGCATCAGCAGCACCAGACTTTGCTGCCCTGATGATGATGCTGCAGGAGTAGTCCCGCCTACAGGAGGAACAGGCCCGCCGTCAGAAGGAACAGGCTCGTCGACTGGAAGAACAGCTCCAGCGGGACAAGGAGGAACAAACCCACCGACAGGAGGAACAGGTCCGCCGACAGGAGGAACAGGCCCGCCGACAGGAGTAACAGGTTCGCCGACCAGGGGCGTGCCTTTTACTAAAGCCGAAAAGCCCGGCTTTCAATCAAACGTAAGCCTAACCAAAAAAAAAACTAAACAAGTAACCTTGTAATTGTAAATTAACCAACTCAATAATGTCGCAAGAATGGGGATTGTCCAAAATTTCTAACCATTATATTTTATTTTATTTTTTGTAAATTTAGAGCATTTTGAGAAACTAATTTGAATATTTTGATGATTGGCTCAATAGTTATTTTAATAAAAATTATTTAATTATTTTAAGTTTTTAAGGTAGGTGACGTCATCCAGTGGCATAAAGATTAAGTGCCGTTGCCTTACTAGTACATAATTTAAAAAAATCGGTTGTCTGTAAAGTCGATTTACTGACGATAGTTGAACGTGACAACGTCATAAGAAAATACTGATGGAATAGTTGCATTGCATTTGTTACTATTCGCTTGCACTTCAAGCCGCCATGGAACGCTACAGAGCGAGGCCGCGAGGTAACGCTACATGAGTCATGTTTTTTCGTGAGTGCAACCAGCTTCATCAATTTATTAGACGTTGTCACGTCAAAATTTTAATCTGTCAACACAACGTCAACAATGTCACATCTGTCAAAGTGTCAATAGGCCGAATAGACGTCTTAAATAATCGAATCCTAGCTTAGCGTATTTATTTACAAATGGTTTTTTTATGTGTAAGTGTCCTCCAAGGAATATACTACTCTCTATCGTCACTAAAACCATAGTATAAACAGGGGAAGTAGGCTATCTCCGGCCCAATCCGCGATATAATTGCCTACTGTCTCAGGGTTGTCACTTTTAGCTAAATTTTAATTCAGTGCCTATAAATAATTGGCAAGGGTCAGGAAGTTGTATTTTTACTTGTATTGTCTGGGTACAGGGTTTGTGAGGTTGGTTTTCCCTAAACGATGATGAAACCTTTCACGATGAAAGAAAGAGCGACGGGCCAGCAGCCGGGCGGCGCGGGGCGGTTATGAGCACGAGAAAACGGTGGGTTACTGATAATACTGTCTACCAATTCATTAGTTTAAAGCCCGGCCCTTGCCATAGATAACACATCTCTGTATAACTAATTCAGTGATCATTAGGCCGCTATCCCACTGGCGTTTTACGAGCGTTGACGTCAACGTCGCGTCTGCGCGGCGTCGACGCTGCGCAGACGCGACGTTGACGTCGCGTCACAAGTAACAAGCATAAAACGTCCGCTGAACGCGACGTTAACGTCGCGCAGATGATACTATTGCCAACAAACGCGACGTTAACGTTAAGCAGACGCGACGTTGACGTCGCGTTCAGCGGACGTTTTATGCTTGTTACGCGATGACGCGACGTCAACGTCGCGTCTGCGCAGCGTCGACGCCGCGCAGACGCGACGTTGACGTCAACGCTCGTAAAACGCCAGTGGGATAGCGGCCTTAGTCAATAAAGTTCAACAATGGTTTTCCTAACAAATACAGAAATGTATTCAAGATTCAGAGCAGAGGTATTATTTATAAAAAGGGATAAAATAAACCGGCGCGCGGCGGGGCGGTGTGGCTGTGAGCGCAACTGTCTACACTTCGTCGGATTCGGTTGTCGCCCAAACCGCTAACAAATATTTATAAAATCAGCAAATCCCTCAGTTGGCCGTTTTTTCATACGTTGTAAATCTGTGGGCTTGCCCTAATTTTGACCCCTAGGCACGCCACTGACCATGTTTATAAATTAGATAAATATTTACTTTTTGTATTATTATATAATTTCATTATGATTATGAATCTTTCTCCGTACTGTTTTGTTAACTTTTTGGGTATTATATGAATATGGTAGGTAATATAATAATAATAACAGTCACAAGTCAACCTAAAATACAAATAAACACACCACTGTACATTTAGTAATTTACCTACATAGAAAATAGTAAACAACAAAAAAAAAAGACACGAAACTAACTTACTAAAAGTTTTTTCATTTCATTTCATTTCATTTGAAAATGAAATGAAATGAAAGACATCGGGCGCTTGAATAATTTGTTAATAATACATAATACTTATTCACAGTGTAATTAACTTCGCAGTAACAAATTAAACTTCTGTGTCCACTAAGTTGTGAATACTAAAAGATTACTTTTTCACTAACGAATGGCGGCGTTTTGGATCCGACACATACAAACGAGAGGTTAAAATTATGTTAATGAAATAAAAAATATTCTTAGATGTCAAAAATGTTAGCACCTGGGTCCGTTTTTATAGCCTTTGTGGATCTACATTAGAGTTCAAAGCGATAATAATCACCTATTTGCCACCCTCTTATCACTTAAAAATATAGTAAGCGCCATTGTAGTTCTACCGTACCGCTTAAGGAGATAGTATTCACCTATGTATATGCAGCCCTCCTAGCACCCATAGAGTTAATAAGCGATATTTTACTCTAATGTACCACTAAAGGAGTTAATTTTCGCCTATTTACCACCTCTTTATCCCTTGTAGTTTCAGTTATCGCTATAATAGCTCTCTTATTGCTTTATTGTACCACTTAACCCATTCTGTAACTCTGCTGTATCGCTATCAAACAACCTAAGGTGACAAAAAAGTGTGCCCATTTAGGGGGTATAGTAGAGTTATAGCGCGCTCTAACTCCAATGCGTAACACTCATTTATAACTTTAGAATCTGGTAAGCGCTCTAATAGATTTACTATAACTCTTGTCTTAGCGCCTAAATGTTAGTTGGGGGGTGTTAATACATCTGCTCAATTTTTTTCGTAGTTTTTAAACAGTTATTTACGAAACAAAAAAATATTACAATAGTATTCAAAGATTTAAAACAGGTCACAAATTACGAGAATAAAGTGTTAATACATAATAATATCAAAATGTATTCCCACTTGTTAGTATGACAAACAGTCATAGAATTATATTCTCGTGAAAAATATTCGACTAAATAATGATAAATGCAGTTATCATTTTATTCATATTAAAATTAATATTAAAAAACAACAGTATTTTTCTTAATTTACTATTATTAGTTTTTTTAAATTGGTATTAATTAAAATCAGCCTTATAATAACATAATTATTATGTGAATTAATATTACAATACTAATGAAATTATTAAGTAATATAATCTGTTACACATTTTTTTTTAATAAAACAGCCTCATAATCACATTTATCACATAAAATCAGATTCTTATAATGACTTTTCAAAAATAAAATAAAGGTGGGTGATTAATCGTCATTATCTTCTTCATTGTCGTTATTGCTACCAGAACAGCTACTGCCATATGTCAAGGACTCGTAAAAACCATGATAGTAACTTGGAATATCTCCTGCCTTACAGAGGCTCATAAGATCATCATATAAAGCCTTGCTTATTGGAATAAGCTCAGTGTACAACGTTTGTAGTTCAAGCACATAGCTAAGACTTGGGCTTGTTATCTGTCTGGTACCCCGCTTGCTTCTTATTCTTCTGACAGGCTCCGTATTTAATTGGGAATAGTCGGAATCAAAGTTGTATTTATATATTAAAATTGATGGATGTGAATGTGAGGCATTCACTTCCATGATTTGAGACCATGATATTTTTTGGCTCTCCTCATTTTTTAACCAGTTCTTATTCTCTATTAACTCCTTTATATTATAAAACTCTGTTTGCGTCATCTCTGTAACTTGATATTTTTTTCCATGTACCTTCGCGTTAATAATGATTGTGTACATCTGGGCCCCAAGTCTGCTATTTTTATAAATTCGCCATTCCAACACAATCCCATTGTCATTTTGCTAAAAGTTCGTATTCTGCTAAATTCATAATGGTCGATCATTGGTCGGTCAATGGTCTCGTAATAGAATTGTGCCAGAATGACATTGTAGTATTGCCATTAATATAAAACCCGTTAGTAGAAATGATTTTCGAAAAACTACTACTAAATTTGAACATTTATTCATGCCAGATTTCATTCATATATTTTTTAAATATTATTTATTAGTGTTATAAGCAATCTGAAGTAATAAGAAGTTCGTAAATAGCAAAAAACATTAAATGTGTAACACGGATAAACGTGAGATTAAACAACTCAATAATATTTTATCTGTTTAGCTGTCAAACGCGAAGGTACATGGAAAAAAATATCAAGTTACAGAGATGACGCAAACAGAGTTTTATAATATAAAGGAGTTAATAGAGAATAAGAACTGGTTAAAAAATGAGGAGAGCCAAAAAATATCATGGTCTCAAATCATGGAAGTGAATGCCTCACATTCACATCCATCAATTTTAATATATAAATACAACTTTGATTCCGACTATTCCCAATTAAATACGGAGCCTGTCAGAAGAATAAGAAGCAAGCGGGGTACCAGACAGATAACAAGCCCAAGTCTTAGCTATGTGCTTGAACTACAAACGTTGTACACTGAGCTTATTCCAATAAGCAAGGCTTTATATGATGATCTTATGAGCCTCTGTAAGGCAGGAGATATTCCAAGTTACTATCATGGTTTTTACGAGTCCTTGACTTATGGCAGTAGCTGTTCTGGTAGCAATAACGACAATGAGGAAGATAATGACGATTAATCACCCACCTTTATTTTATTTTTGAAAAGTCATAAGAATCTGATTTTATGTGATAGATGTGATTACGAGGCTGTTTTATTAAAAAAAATGTGTAACAGATTATAATACTTAATAATTTCATTAGTATTGTAATATTAATTCACATAATATGTTATTATAAGGCTGATTTTAATTAATACCAATTTAAAAAGACTAATAATAGTAAATTAAGAAAAATACTGTTGGTTTTTAATATTATTTTGAATAAAAGTAATGTTGATTACCATGTCATAATTTTATTAGGAAACCAAATTCAAAGTCCTTACCAGATTTTTTTTTCACAATATTTACGATAATAAAACGATATTAAAGTATTATCAGTATCACTTTTACCCTAAAAACCCGTAGAATAAAATGATACGTGACGACTGCAATATTTGATCCTGGTCAGGCTGTACGGAGAATAAAATGATAATCGACATTACACAACTTGGACGATGATTAATTTTGACTAACTTCTTATTTTTTAAATAATATCTCTATTTCGATACTTAGGCGTATTTGATTATAACATTTAGAACAAACAAAAAATAACCTTTTTTAAAAGTTGACAATCATCTGTCTACGTCCAGTATTTAAGAAGCAATCAACGAAAATGTGTTTTTTATTTTTCCTGAAAAGTTGCATTTTTGTAGTTATCATTTTATTCTCCAGGGACGGCGTAATATCTATGCGAATAAGTCTGTCACTTTCATCGCGGGGGACGAGGCAACGCACACAAATAGTGATAACAAACAAATGCATTTTCGATCGCGTCGTTACGCACGCACACGAAAAAAAAATCAAATACAAGCATAAACTATACGCACACATGTACAAACACACACAGAGACGTCGTGTCAGTGTACGGGGATGACGTCATTTTTATGTAAGCGATGATAGTGCTTGACAGTATCGATATTTTGTTGTTGATGAGTTCAGCCAATAGTTATGATAAAAAAGCTAAGTGAGCTTTTTTTTATATCTGGGTTGCAAAAAAAAATTGAATGAGTTAAACTGAATAATTTGTAAATTTTTTTTTGAAAGAAATTTTGATTAGCACATACTTTTATTCACAAGATGACCAGCAGGCCTAGCCAAGTTACGACCTTTTCATGTCGAATCTCTTTCTACAATCGGTAACGCCTCGGCGCGTAAGTGATTTTAGAAAACGATAAATTGGTAACCATGTTGACGTGCCTGAGTCAATCGCTCGTTCTACAAAAAATGTGACTTTGTTACCGTTTATACCATTAAACTACAGGATGTAGCGATGAACATTGTAGAAATGATTACATTAATTTATTAATCATTTTAAACGATGGGAACTTGGCTACGAATTTGCTAATTGTTTGTTCTGACCAAGTGACTTAACGTTGAGATGATGTCACTTCCATACATTTGATTAGTTTTCAACTAGCGTTAACGATTGTAGATTATCAACTTGGCTGAGTCTGCAGATGCAATGATACAGAGCGTTGTCATTTATCGCAGCCTTATCGCTCGAACTAGCAACAAAAAGAATCAAGTTTACTTTTGTGACAAGAAATTTAAAGATGATCTTTAAAATAAGATTATAGGTACACATGAATAGACTTATTCACGTGTTCACTTACAGCATTCATTTATTCTTGCAATGTTTTCAAAAATTTGATAAAAACAGTCACTTTTATCATATTTTAGAAAACATTGCATCTGCGAGAAAGCTGCGAGGTGCGAACGAGTGCGCTCATAAGTTTGTCAAAGAACTTATAACAAAAAAACTGAAATGAAATGAAATTGTTTATTCTGTAAATAGGATATTGCAATCACCTTTACACGTCATATTAAAAAAAAATGCTAGATGAGTTCGGCGTTTCCTATCCGACTACTCTGAGAAGAAAGACCGAAACCATCTCTCAATTGAACTAGTACATTTAGGAGTCCACGAAACATGATTTGCACAAGCCCGAATCCAGACATCCCGAGTCATTGCATCTTTTGGAAATCTGAAAAATTAATAGTCAAAATAACATACTCATAAAGTCGATATCGATATTTGTTTCTGTGCTATCACTGCCCTTATTTTGCTACAGTGTGGCCTATTTTTAAATTAAAATTGCGTATTTTCGGGATAACTTGACCCGCAAATATTTTATAGTAATGAAGAATAACGATATAAGAAAATTATTGTGGACTGTATATTATTTTTCTTGATTTGTTGAGAGTAAAACACTTCTTGACTTGTTCACTTGTTCACTTTATTCTTGAGATGTTTCTTCGATCGGAGCTGGAAGTCGACTGTGACTAGAAGAAGATCGCTGCGTCTTTTATAGAGGGCCCCAGCCAATCAGAGCGCGTACTTTTCCCGCGCAGCACCAACCTTATTCGTTCGCCCAATCGGCGCGTTTGACCAATCAGAGCGCTCGACCAATCACAGCGCTCGGCCAATCAGAGCGTGTTGGGTGCGCGCGCGTTGGCTGGGTCCCGAGAGGAAGCGATCTTCCAAAACCAAGCTCTTACAATATTCCTACTATTTTCCTAACTTAGGTACTATCTTATTCTATACATTTACAAAAATTGGTGTCAAAAAACCCTTATTCTAAGCCCTAAATCGACAAAGTTTGGTGGCGGTCCTCCTTACGGTAACGTTTGGTCGTACTTAGGTTAACCGTACAAGTGGCGCCACCAAGCGTAAGGAACACTAATCACTATTCTATGTTCAACTTACATGCTAGAGGTCCTAATCTAACGTGAAAATACTATTTATTTAATTTAATCTAAATTATACACATATTCATATTCATATTCATGGCACGCTCGGCGTCCGTTACATCTGTCTTAATCTAAATTGTACACATATTCATATTCATTCCATAACACGCTCGGCGTCCGTTACAAAAATCGTAAGAGATTTGTGGAACATAAGTTTGAAATCATTTATCAATTATTTGATAATAAATAGCAATTTTTAAAGGGTTTTGTAAAAAAATATTATATTAAAGTAAAAAATTTAGTTGTAAAATAGTAATAAGAATAACAAATGCGAAATAAAAGTTTGAAATAATTGTCAAGCTTTATCAATTACAACTTTCAAAATTACACTAAATTAGATCTCGTACGATTTAGTGGCAACACTTATTGACCGACAATATTTCTTGGTTTTTTGCTAATTTACTGCATTATATGTTAATATTAAGACAAAGTAATACTTACAGATGGAAAGTAACGTTATCCTTTAGTTTACTCGATCTCTTTTTACACGAAAAAACACTGCAATTCGGCATTTTTCACTGACGTTCGTTCTACTATGATTCGCTGAATGACTTGGAACGCGCGGCAACTAGTTTTATAAACTGACTAGTATTTGGGCTTTTGAGGAGTATTTCTTACCCTTGTAAAATTTTGAGAATTGGACAGTAATCCTTAGCACTTATAGGATTTTGTAATAATAGCTATTTATTCACCAAGGGGAGTAAGGCACAGATTACTAATCGAGTGTGCATTTGAGGCCCGACGCGAAGCGGAGGGCTGTAAACCACACGAGTTTAGTAATCTGTACTTACCCTCGAGTGATATATACTGCTTTATACTACACTTGTGGAGTTGTTGTTAAGAGCGTTATTACAAAACCGAAGTGCTCAGTTTTAGGTAAATTCGACGGCGCGCGGCAGCAGATGCGCACGTGTGCGTCTAGGGAAGAACGCTATGCACACATACAAACCGCTATGCGTCGGACGCCAGGATCAAACCAACAAGAGCCTTCGTTTTCAAAATGAATTAAATTACTGTTATTATAGTTCATGAAATATTATTTGTACCGATGAGTGTTACCTACAACGGTTTGAGTTACAATAGGGTCATACAAATTTACTTCACTTTTAATTTTTATTTTATAAAGAAAAAAGAAAGAAAATTTGTTTATTCTGCACAAACAAAAACGCACATTGCAAATAAACACCACACCACCACCACCACCACTAAAGTGACAAACTAGCATACGGCCCGCTTGATGGTGTGTAGTTACCGCAGCCTAAAGCAGTGTTGCCAGTGACAGATAGTCAAATGTAACATGAGAGAGCTCAAAAAGTAACATTTTCACGAGAAAAGTAACATTACCTTATTTTTTTGTGGAAAACGACTAATAATAACATGGCACTTTATTACATAAAAAAAAGCTGTCCCCTTAGTAGGCTTCGAAAGAATCGTAATAACAAACTGAACTGAACCAACACGGATGCCACTACTAGGCTGTCGCTCACTCGCCTAAGTAAGCGGGATGGGTCATTTAGAAATTCACGCGAGTGAGTGAATATGCGATACGACAAACGAAGTGAAAAATTTTCGCGCTGTCGTCGCGTCAGAATTTGGTCACAAAATCAAGACAATCAAGTGCGCCAACATGACAAACGAAACCTTTGCGTTCCGTTTCATGTTTATTTTTTGTTTTCTGAGAAATATTTTTTATTAAGTCTTAAAAGTAACATTTTGAGGCGTGTAACATGGAGGTAACATGAGAGGGTCAAAAGTAACGTAAAATGTTACAAAAGTAACATACTGGCAACGCTGGCCTAAAGACGCTTGCATTGCCAGAAGCTGCATTACTTGCGCGTTGCCAGCCTCTAACATTACTTACAAATACTTTTGTGCTACTTTTATAAATACTTTTTGTACCTACTTTTTTACGAAGTTTAATATATTATGTAATTTATTTAGCAGGTAGGAAGACATTTTAGTACTTATTTATAGAAATAAATGCAATGTGATGTTGTTTCTACAGTTTGGATAAAAATCGGTTGTCTGTAAAGTCGGTTTACGGACGATAGTTTAACGTGACAACGTCATAACAAAACATTAATGAAATTGCCGAACGCGGAGGCCGATTCGGCAGCGTTCGACATCATCTGTCTCTCATCGCTCGTTCCGCGCTCTCGCTTGCACTTCAAGCCGCCATGGCGTACCTAGAACGCTACAGCAGAGCAAGGCCGCGAGGTAACGCTACATGAGTCATGTTTTTTTCGTGTGTGCAGCCAGCTTCATCGATTTATTAGACGTTGTCACGTCAAAAAAGTCAAAAGAAAATAAAAAAGACAAATCAAAAGTCGTTTTATTAAAATTAAAAATTACAACTGTGAACTGAGACACTAGCAGACAGACGGACGGTCGGACATCGGAGCCTTAGTAATAGGGTCCCGTTGGCACCCTTAAGGTACGGAACCATAAAAAACCAGTATAATAATTGTAAAATAATTAAAATAATATTCTCCGAAGCGGCATAGACCGTGCTTTCCTCGAATCTATGATTTCAGGAAGCACGCACTCCTCATAAAATTCTTACCGCTGAGCTTCTCTTGCGCGTTTCAAATTATCGGCCAAAACCTTTTTTTTTATTTTGACAGCACCAAAAGTTCTATTTTTTTCTATTTTGCCCATTATTGTGAACTATTGTCTGAAAATAATTAATTAAATTAAAGTTGGAGATGACAATAAATAAAAAAGTCAGAAAAATTAAAAACAACAACTATATTTACGTATGTTTTTTTTCTATAATTATATTCGCGTTGGAACATCATAGGAAAATAATTATATTATATACATTACAATCAGAACATAACTAATTAAAAAAAAAAATTCACTTGTATCAACAAGTGTTGGTCGCTTTTTATTCGTGGCGAATTGTCGAACGAGATCACGTGACGGCAGCAGCGAGTGAGCGCTACGTCCTCCCTCTGAAAGCGCTCGGCGCGGACTAAAGCTAAGACCGTGCATCCCGAGATTTATATTGATAAAAAAGCATTGCATAAAACAATTGCTTAAAAATATTATTTTACTTCAAAATAGAGTATTTTTTTTTTCAAGCAAGGTGACAAAGTAACCTTAGTTATTAAACACTTTTTGTTTGAATTTCTATTAAATATTCAGAGATAAAAAATATCATTTCGGCTGAAAAAATATCATTAACTCTCTGTTTTACGGAATTATTTTTGGTTTATTACTGTATTAAACATAATAAATTGATGTATGCATTCCAAAGTAGAAGATACAGTTGTACCGTGGACATTTTTATAAATTATTAAACTATTATATCTTCGATGTAACAGAGCATCGCGAGATGCCCGAAATTAAATTTTTATGAAACAGCCTTTGCAGGAACAAGTTTTTTACTGATTTATGTAAACAAACTGAAATATTTATTGAATGCGCTCCCAAAAGAAGGAATTAAACTTTCTCGGGCATGTATTTTTTTTACTATTGTGACTTTAGTTAAACCATAATCACAAATCAAAACTCGAGTCAAACGCTCTAAACAAGAAAAACTTGTGATAGCGCTCTTAATAAATTGCTATAATTGTCACTGGAATCACTTATTTTAACTTGTGATTTACACCGCCAAACTTTAAACTTTACCAAGAAAATTGTTTCTACAAAATACGTCAACCAACAAAATAAGTCTTTTTTTTTCTTATTTTAGCGCGTCAAACAGTTTTCGCGCCAAAAGACGTTAAGGCGAAAGCGCCAGGGTAGCCCGCGAAATTCAATTTTTTTTAGGTTTTTTGGAATTTGCTGGTCAGTATTAAGTTGTACGTTAATAATTAATATATGAATCGCGGCCGTAAGAAATATGTGTTTACAGAATTATAATCATTAAAGTCATCAACACAACTCTCTAAGACCACGTAAGTCTCAAGAGTAACTGTTTCATGAAATCATCATTCTTTGGACTTACGTGGTCTTAGAGAGTTGTGTTGATGACTTTAATGATTATAATTCTGTAAACACATATTTCTTACGGCCGCGATTCATATATTAATCAACGTACAACTTAATGCTGACCAGCAAATTGCAAAAAACGTAAGAATATTTGAATTTCGCGGGCTACCTTAGCGCTTCCCCCTTAAGCCGCAAGGCTCTAGTGGGGACGCGGCTTAACGTCTTTTGTGATTTGTTGTGATCAACAACACTCAACAACACTCAACAACACCCTAAACACTCAACAACATTCAACAACACTCAACAACAATCGACAACACTCGACAACACTCAATAACACTCAACAACATTCAACAGCACTCAACAACACTCAACAACACTCAACAACACTCGACAACACTCGACAACACTCAGCAATACTCAACAACACTCAACAACACTCAACAACATTCGACAACACTCAACAACACTCAACAACATTGAACAACACTCAACGACACTCAACAACACTCAACAACACTCAACAACACTCGACAACACTCGACAACACTCGACAACACTCGACAACACTCGACAACACTCAACAACATTCAACAACACTCAACAAGATTCAACAACACTCAACAACACTCGGCAATACTCAACAACACTCAACAACACTCAACAACACTCGACAACACTCAACAACACTCAACAACATTGAACAACACTCAACGACACTCAACAACACTCAACAACACTCGACAACACTCGACAACACTCAACAACATTCAACAACACTCAACAAGATTCAACAACACTCAACAACACTCGGCAATACTCAACAACACTCAACAACACTCGACAACACTCAACAACATTGAACAACACTCAACGACACTCAACAACACTCGACAACACTCGACAACACTCGACAACACTCGACAACACTCAACAACACTCAACAACATTCAACAACACTCAACAAGATTCAACAACACTCAACAACACTCAACAACACTCGACAACACTCAACAACACTCGACAACACTCAACAACACTCAATAACACTCAACAACATTCAACAACACTCAACAAGATTCAACAACACTCAACAATACTCAACAACACTCAAGATTTGCATATTGATGAACATTTCTCGCATGGTAATTAAAACAAACAAACACGTCATAGGTAGTACATACATCGCTTTGAAAATGTTCCAAGTCTTAACTTCCGAGATCCGCCTAAAGGGGAGAGAATGGGGGGAATTTTGAAAAATGGTTTTTACTTTTCCGAGCCTCCTCTATACGAATCCGTAAAAAAACAAAACCCGGGGGGAGGGGTGAAGGGGGGGAGAGGGGGGAGTTTTGAAAAATGATTTTGACCAACTCTGGGCCCCTTGATATGAATCTGAAAAAAAAAATGTTCCAAGTCTCTTAACTTCCGAGATCTACCTCTAGAGGGGGGGAGAAGGGGGGCAAGGGGGCAACTTTGAAAAATGGATTTTACTTTTCCGAGCCTCCTCTATACGAATTAAGCTATTATATTTATTTATTAATTATCGATAATAGCTTTTAAATGCAGTATTATAGTACCCTGGATTCGATTTTACAAAAATATTAGTTTCATGGATGTACAGGGAGGGTAATGTAAGAATTTTAAGATTTTTAAAGTGAGGTTGACAGCTTGTTGTACTATCTATTTGGCACATTGCTCTGATGCATTTCTTTTGAGCTTTAAATATAGTTTCCTTGTCTACCGAATTTCCCCAGAATATTAAGCCATATCTGAGTAATGGTGCAACAAGTCCGTGATAGGCCGTTAAGACGGCTTCTTTACTAACTAATTTAGAGAGTTTGTATAGAGCGAATGAAGATTTGTTCATTTTTTTACAGAGGCTGTCTAAATGGGTTGTCCATGACAGTCTGTGGTCGATATCAATTCCCAGAAATCTTGTGCTTGTTACTGATTTTACTCTTTGTCCATTGTAATTTACATTAACACTTGTTTGTTGAGTTGTTTTATTCCGGCACTTTTACTCCTAGTTCAGGTGGAATCCGATTATTATACTTCTGTATTTTAAATTCAAATATAATCTTTTAAAACAATATTAAAGGTGTCGGGCGTGATCTGGGCGGACAGCGGGCGCCTGTGCGCGCTGACGCTGGGCACGCCCGTCACGCTCGTCGTGTCCGTCGGCGCCACGGAGGCCGAGGTGTGCGCAGGTACTACCACTCACTAGCTAAGTAGTAAGGTGTCGGGCGTGATCTGGGCCGACAGCGGGCGCCTGTGCGCGCTGACGCTGGGCACGCCCGTCACGCTCGTCGTGTCCGTCGGCGCCACGGAGGCCGAGGTGTGCGCAGGTACTACCACTCACTAGCTAAGTAGTAAGGTGTCGGGCGTGATCTGGGCCGACAGCGGGCGCCTGTGCGCGCTGACGCTGGGCACGCCCGTCACGCTCGTCTTGTCCGTCGGCGCCACGGAGGCCGAGGTGTGCGCAGGTACTACCACTCACTAGCTAAGTAGTAAGGTGTCGGGCGTGATCTGGGCCGACAGCGGGCGCCTGTGCGCGCTGACGCTGGGCACGCCCGTCACGCTCGTCGTGTCCGTCGGCGCCACGGAGGCCGAGGTGTGCGCAGGTACTACCACTCACTAGCTAAGTAGTAAGGTGTCGGGCGTGATCTGGGCCGACAGCGGGCGCCTGTGCGCGCTGACGCTGGGCACGCCCGTCACGCTCGTCGTGTCCGTCGGCGCCACGGAGGCCGAGGTGTGCGCAGGTACTACCACTCACTAGCTAAGTAGTAAGGTGTCGGGCGTGATCTGGGCCGACAGCGGGCGCCTGTGCGCGCTGACGCTGGGCACGCCCGTCACGCTCGTCGTGTCCGTCGGCGCCACGGAGGCCGAGGTGTGCGCAGGTACTACCACTCACTAGCTAAGTAGTAAGGTGTCGGGCGTGATCTGGGCCGACAGCGGGCGCCTGTGCGCGCTGACGCTGGGCACGCCCGTCACGCTCGTCGTGTCCGTCGGCGCCACGGAGGCCGAGGTGTGCGCAGGTACTACCACTCACTAGCTAAGTAGTAAGGTGTCGGGCGTGATCTGGGCCGACAGCGGGCGCCTGTGCGCGCTGACGCTGGGCACGCCCGTCACGCTCGTCGTGTCCGTCGGCGCCACGGAGGCCGAGGTGTGCGCAGGTACTACCACTCACTAGCTAAGTAGTAAGGTGTCGGGCGTGATCTGGGCCGACAGCGGGCGCCTGTGCGCGCTGACGCTGGGCACGCCCGTCACGCTCGTCGTGTCCGTCGGCGCCACGGAGGCCGAGGTGTGCGCAGGTACTACCACTCACTACCTAAGTAGTAAGACGTCACCCTTGGCCTTGGCCCAATTTATTTGAGGTGGGCGCAACATGTATTTTTCATCCATACCTCTATTAGTCGTCATCTTGACAGTCATCCCTTTTCTAGTCATATCATGTTACACTCAATCCATCCATCGTTTCTTAGGTTTTCTCGTACACTTATAGCCATCCACATTCGTACTTCAAACTTTCGTCACGACAATTTCCTCACTCTCCCGCATCACGTGTCCATACAACCGATTTCCACACAACTTTTCAGTCACCGGTGACACTTTTGACTTAAAAATATATAGGTAAATACTCTGTTCCAAAAGTATCTCATACATGTGTAAACAAACCCTGTTCAGGTAAAATTCTTATGAGTTCTAAACACTGGTATCCACCTGCATCAGGTTAGACTGGAAGGCAACCCTGGACGGGAAGGGAAAAGGCTAGGCAGATTGATCGGGTACATATTTATCAGATACTTTTGAAACACACTATTAATAGTTAGAGACTGACCTACGTAAGAGTCCGTCCACCGCTGCGCCTGTAGTGCCTGTCCCGCCTCCCGCAGTGGTGCACTCGTGCGTGGTGCTGCGCGCGCTGCAGGCGGCGCCGCGGGGCGCGCGCAGTGTGCACGCGGAGCTGGCGCGGCTGCTGGAGCGCCACCACGGCGCGCCGCTCGGCCTGCCCGAGCACGTGCTCGAGGACATCAAAGGTGATACGACTTACGCATTCCTAATTGTACGCGAAATAAAAGCCTAGTGTTGCCTTCCTAGGCACACATTCATTATGAATATGCATCTAACAAATAATGACATATGGAACAAAAGAAATGATAACATCGTTTTAAATCAAACGATCAATCATTTTATAATAGAATATTATAATGTATTTATTTGCATATAGGTATACAGGTGGAAGTTATAAAGTTAGATTCTACCATTTGGCATGTAAAAATTTGTACATATATCTGGGGTCATAGTTGTACCCCCACCAAGACGAGCCAAATACAAAAAAACTGGCCAAGTGCGAGTCGGGCAAAAACGCCGATAAAAACACGTTTGTTATAGGGAGCCCCCTTAAATAAGTATTTATTTTATTATGTTTTTAGTATTTATTGTTATAGCGGCAACAGAAATACATCATCTGTGAAAATTTCAACTGTCTAGCTATCATGGTACATGAGATAAAGCCTGGTGATAGACAGACAGACGGACAGTGTAGTCTTAGTTATAGGGTCCCGTTTTTACCCTTTGGGTACGGAACCCTGAAAAAATAATTATAAAAACTAAAAACCCGACTTCGGTAAAAAACTTAATAAAAAATTTAAAAGCTAAAGATTTTTTAGCTTTTTTTAACTTAATAGCGTTTACGACGCACGGCATTCCATTCAAACATTCAATTCCTTGTTTTTCGAAACGAATGAACCGATTTTAATGAAACTTCATACGCATAAGGAAGATACAAAGGTCTAAAAGTTAGTTAGGTAAGAACTTTTTCGAAAAATACTGTAACAGCCATAGACCGATTTTAATTTTTTCATAGATACACAGATTTCCAATTATCAGTTTGTAGGCCTTGTAGACTATACATTTGTATTCAATTTTCTACTTTTATTAAGTACCTGGTACTTGTTGACAGGCCTACCCTGTCCTCCCATACCAATTGAAAACATTGTACAAGCTAATTATTTTTAAAAGAGTAACCATGGAGTTTCTTGCCGGCTCTTCTCCATAGGAAACGACCAATTGAAACCGTGCACCTAGCTTCTGATGTTTCATAAGTGCCCATGTAGGTTTATGTGAAATAAAATATTTTCATTTTTGAATGAAATACGATAACGTCTCCACTCGACTTATTTCAGTGAAGACGTGTTTCGTGAGTCCCCGCTCCCGCGCGCTCCAATGGGCCTCGGACTCGCCGCCGAGCCCGGCCCGCTCCGTGCGCTACGGGCGCGTGACCGTGCCGGGCGAGGCGCGCGAGCTGTGTGCCGAGCCGCTGTTCGCGCGCGACGCGGAGCTGGACTCGCTGCCCGACGCCGTGCTGGCGTGTCTCGCGGCGAGTCCGCGCGACGTGCGGCGCCAGCTCGCGGCCAACGTGCTGCTGGTGGGCGGCGGCGCCGCGCTGCCGGGGCTGCGCGCGCGCCTGGCCGCCGAGCTGCGACACCTCGTCACGCAGCCGCCCTACAGGTATGTACTCTATGTGGCACGTGCCGCGCGACGTGCGGCGCTCGCTGCCGGGGCTGCGCGCGCGCCTGGCCGCCGAGCTGCGACACCTCGTCACGCAGCCGCCCTACAGGTATGTACTCTATGTGGCACGTGCCGCGCGACGTGCGGCGCTCGCTGCCGGGGCTGCGCGCGCGCCTGGCCGCCGAGCTGCGCCACCTCGTCACGCAGCCGCCCTACAGGTATGTACTCTATGTGGCACGTGCCGCGCGACGTGCGGCGCTCGCTGCCGGGGCTGCGCGCGCGCCTGGCCGCCGAGCTGCGACACCTCGTCACGCAGCCGCCCTACAGGTATATGTACTCTATGTGGCACGTGCCGCGCGACGTGCGGCGCCACCTGACGCCATATTTTTCTGATTTCAAGTCAGACAAAAAATTAAAAACAAAATTCTGTAGATATGATTCTCTATCTCTCGAAAGCAGTTCTCCTTAGCTCATGTTCAACCTTATAAAATAAATGTTCCAGCTCCAGCCTGCACATCAACGAGTTCAAGTTCCACAATGCGCCGGCGCACGAGAACGCGTGCGCGTGGGTGGGCGGCGCCGTGCTGGGCGCGGGCGAGGCAGGTGCCGCGCGCGCGCTGGCTCGCGAGCACTACGCGCGCGAGCCGCGCCTGCGGGACTGGGTGTGTCTGCTCGACAACACGCCGCCCACGCACCCGCACCGTGACCTCAGGGACATGTAGGCACAACTCACAAGAGCACGCCATGGACTACCAGTCTGTTCCGGGCTTTACTTACCTGCACAACGACCGAGCGATACATCGCTTAACTCAAGAATGTACATATAATCGTGTACAAGAAAAAACTCAGCACTATAAAATACTAATGCCTGAACTATGTATAATATGATTTAGTTTTGTAATTTTAATATTAAGTATATAACTTATTATTACGTTAATTTGTCACTTATTTTATAACCTCCATTTTTCCATACCAATTCTGGTTGCATTTGCATCACATCGCCTAATGTCTGAATCTCTGAATCTTGAAGTAACTTTAGTGTTTGGCCAGACTGGTGCGCGGGCGCATACCACTCACAAGTCCCGCTCCCCGCGTGACGTCAATGTAGAATGTTCCAGAACACTTTTGTTCGGCGTGCCTCGGGGCGCCTCGCCCATTATATACGCCTTACACACAAAAAAAATCTATGGACTGCTGTTAAACTAATGGTTGTGGCTTCAAGTAGACAGAGCAAGGTACATTACACAGCCAGTTTCGTAGCTTTAAATGACTTAGATTTTTGATCAATAATTGTTTATTATTAATGTTTGTTTACATAACGTTTCAAAATCGAAAGCGATGACCCTATTTTATTATTTACTTTAATGTTTGTTTACATACGCCAATTAAAAATAAAAAAAATATTATTTCAAAATCGAAAGCGATTTTTTTTATATTTTTATTTATATAAGTATACATAATATATTTTACCTAATAAATAGTCCCATTTCAAAATCAAAGTCAAGTCATTTATTTCAAATACGCACATTAAAGGCACTTTTGAACGTCAAAACAGTAAAATTGAATTGATTCTAGTCGCCCCTTCCAAAAGGTAGTGTTCGTATGGAGAAGAACGGACAAGAAACTCCACCGTTACTCTTTTAAAATTGTTTAGCGTGTTAAGGTTCACTTTCGGTTGGCACAGAAACTGGAGTAATTAAGACGTGTGTTTGCTTCAAAGCTTTATTTTCAACTGCTTATTCTAATATGACATGCTTCTAGATTTAACGATTAACACCACTATTAGATATAACATGTACAGGTATAATCCTTCCCAACATACCGCCCACCAAAAGAGCTTTAAGTTCTTTTAAACCAAACAAAATTGTAACGTTGAATTAATTTACACATTTCCAATAACAATCAAATACTAGACACAAAATGGTAGACAGTCATAACTATAACCAACTGTAAACTAATGAAATTGAATTCTCAGTAAATC
Source organism: Luperina testacea (assembly GCA_927399505.1). Lineage (NCBI taxonomy): Eukaryota > Metazoa > Arthropoda > Insecta > Lepidoptera > Noctuidae > Luperina > Luperina testacea. The sequence continues at coordinate 18,016,928 of OV656775.1, read as the reverse complement.
AATCTTAATTCAGTACATACAATATTTAAATAAACCTACGGTACGGTATGCATATTGAAATTAAATCTAGGTGTCTACAGGTAGAAGACATAATTTACCAATTGATCGCTTAACTACATATGTGGTTACCGGTTTTCACACTATACACTAGTAACTGCATCTTGGCCAGGGTGTTTATCTACGATGCGTCCAAGTGGCCATTTCCCGGGAACAGTATTGTCCGTCTTTACGAGCACTATCTGACCAATCTCTAAGTCTGAAACTGTCTTTAACCATTTCGGCCGTTGCTGTAGTCTGGCTAAATACTCCTGCTGCCATTGCTGCCAAAAGTCTTTCAAGAGCTTTTGAATGTGCTGCCATCGAGATAGTTTGCTGACAGGTACGTCTTTCAAGTCTGGTGAAGGTACGGTGATTGGTGCTTCCTCGATCAGGAAGTCTCCTGGAGTGAGTACTTCCATGTCATCTTTGTCTGAATCATCGATGGGGCACAACGGTAGCGAGTTTAGACAAGCTTCGATCTGGCACAAAAGCGTAGTCATTTCTTCAAACGTCATGTGACTATTTAAAACTCGTTTGAGGTGATATTTAGTGGATTTTATTTTCCCATAGCCCAGTGAAGTTCAGACTGTATCCCGGAATAAACTCAAACTCAAAACATTTATTTCAATTAAACCATTTACAGGCACTTTTCAATTGTCAAAAAGTCGGTCAGTCAGAAAATATGAAGCTAGTTGCCCATTCCAAAGCGTAGGTACCTATGGAGAAGAACATAAGGATAAAATGCCACTGCGTCCCATCCTTGGTCAAAGTATTTACTATATCACCTTCGAAATCTAACTTTGCTGCATTCCAGGTTTCGACAAGCTCTTTGTTGGCTCCGACAAAATTTCGGCCTTGGTCACTCCACATGTGATTGCATCATCTTCTACGTGATACAAATCTTCTGAACGCTCTGATAAACGCTTCAGATGTCAGGTCGCCAACAAGTTCTAAATGGATGGCCTTAGTTGCCATACAAATAAACAATGAAATATAGCCTTTGTTCGTTTTAGCGCCTCTTCCTCTAGACATTAGAATTTGGTACGGGCCAGCAAAATCAACCCCACAATTCAGGAATGCTCGGGCCGGTGTCACTCGTTCCTTGGGTAAGTCCCCCATAAACTGGGTTCTAATTTTAGCCCGCTGTTTTGCACAAATTAAACATTTATGCACAGCAGCCTTGATTAAACTTTTTCCTTTCACAATCCAGTATCTAGATCGAATGTAATTAACTTCTCGAATGTCTTATGTTACACAGTGCGACATAAGAACAATTAAATTCTATTGTCTAAATTAATCAGACAAGCGATGGGACATCAACTGTACACTTCATGCAAAGTTACCATATGTGCATCGTTCACAATCAGTCTTGTTAAATACCTATGATTTATTATCTAAGATGATGGGGTGTTTTCTATCCTTGTCTAGATTAGCGTGTCGAATTCTACCGCCCACCCTGAGGATATAATTTCGATCTAAATATGGATTGAGTGACTTCAATACACTCCTGTTCTTAACATTACCTTTCTCTGTCAGTTCTTTAATTTCTTCTTCAAAACATTCTTTTTGTGTTATTTGTATACATTTGTGTAATGATTTTTCTAATTCTTCAGTGTTTAGACTAATTTGTGTTTTTTCCTTTTTCAGGTTCAAGAACTGTCTGCAATATGTCACTGTTTGCAGTAACTCCTTGAGTGTATCACGAACCTCGAAGCGGGATTACCAAGTTTTCTCTTTGACATCTTGTTGTTCCGATACCATGTTTACATTTATAACTTTTCTCATTTCTAGGTCCGTCGAAGTGCTTGTACTGGTAAATATTATTTCCTTTTGTTTCATTCAGCCAGTCCGGTCCTTCCCACCACAATCGACAGTTCTTCAACTCTGATAGCAGCATGCCCCTGGATACGACATCTGCTGGGTTTTCTTGTGATAGTACGTGAAACCATTTGTTGCCGATGTTATCGATTATCGTTACGACTCTGTTCCTCACAAAAGTTTGCCATCTTGAACGATCCTTGCAACCATGATAAAACTATTGTCGAGTCTGTCCATGAAAATATTTGATTAGTAGGAATATGCATGGCTTCGCTTATTTGCTTTAATAATTTTGAAAGTAACACTGCGCCGCATAGCTCTAGTCGCGGTAGTGACATTGGTTTTACAGGCGCAACTCTGGATTTGGCAGCGATTATAGTCGTTTTGTATTGATGGTCTTCTCCCAGCACCCTCAGGTAAGCTACAGCTCCGTATGCTTTTTCAGAAGCATCACAGTAACCGTGTACAGAAGCGGTCTTCATGCTTTGACTTGTGCATTGTAACCATCGCTGCAGTTCAACAACCTTCAAATGTGATAAGCTTTCTCTTATACTAATCCATTTTTTTTTCTGTTTCAGGGTCTACTTCATCATCCCAGGCGGATTGCTTCATACACAAACTTTGGATTAATATTTTTGCAGGTACTATCGCCGGAGCCAGCCATCCCAACGGGTCGAAAAGCCGGTGAACGTCAGCCAAAATCTTTCTTTTGGTCACTACTCCTGTCATAAGGGCGTAATCAAGATGATAATGAATAGTGTCTTCACCCATATTCCAGGATAAACCTAGTGTTCTGACCGTACCATGCAACTTCATGTCTATTTTAACTTGCTTACCTACTATGCTGTTCAGCTTCAAATTGTTTCAGAAATTTGCTACTGTTCGATGCCCACTTTTGCAGCTTGAAACCTCCTCCTTGGAGGATATGGCTAATATCTTTAGCGACTTCTATAGCCTGTTCTACTGTGTCCTGTCCAGACATTAGATCATCCATAAAAAATCATGCTTGATGGTTTCAGCTGCTATTGGATAATCTTTGCCTTCATCTTCTGCTTGCAGCGTTTTGACAGCAAGGTAAGGGGCAGAAGCAGTACCGAATGTGACTCGTAGCAGACGATAATTGTTTCAGTTGCATGCTGACGCCAAAGAATACGTTGATAATCTGCGTCTTCTTGTGTCACCAATACCTGTCTGTACATTTTCTCGATGTCGGACACAAAAGAGATGGGCTTCATTCTCCACCTCATAACTAGATATCTCATGTCATCCTGTAGCTGAGGTCCTATCAGTAGTTCATCATTTAGGGATATATTATTGCAACCTTTGGACGAAGCATCAAAGACAACTCTGACCTTCGTGGTCTCACTTGTTTCTTTCAGGACTGGATGGTGTGGTAAGTACACTGCTGAATTATCTATCTCGCTTTTTGGAACTATTTCCATGTGTTTCAGATCAATATACTCCTTCATTACTTTTATGTATTCCGTCCTCAACTGTGTATCATTCTCAAAGCGTTTTTCAAGTTGCATGTATCTTCTCAATGCTATATCTCTAGTTTTACCTTCACATGACTTAGGTTTTTCTGTTTTGAGTGGTAATTTTACCACGAATCTTCCTTCAACGTTTCGCTTGTATGTTTCTTTGTATATTTTCTCACAGGTTTCTTCTTCTTCGGTTAGTTTCATCTTACTATCATCCTCTACCTACTTCCCAAAAGGATTTCAGCATATTTTCAATGTCAATATGTTGATGCATGACGGTGATATCTTCCGAAGAAGTGGTTTCTTCCACCTTTCCAAAAGGAATCCATCCTAGGCGTGTATCTTATGCACTTGGGGCGCCTATTGGACCTCGGACCAGCCCGCCCTTCAGAATGATGTCATAAATTTGAACACCTAATAAAATTTGTTTTGAGTGAGATGAGTGCTATAGTTGATAATAGTGAGGTAGAAGTCATATTTATGCTAGGTGATTTTAACTCGCATCCTAATCAACCTTTTTGGAAAGAGTTATGTAATTTTTGCTCTGATCAACAGTGGATCTGCGCCGATCATGAAAAGCTGCATAATAACACTGAAAATTATACCTATATTAGTGATATTAACGGAAGCAGACGGTGGCTTGATCACTGTATTGTTACTGGGGCAGCGTGGCAGTCTGTAAACAATGTAAACATAGACTATGGTATTTTTTGGTCGGACCACCTGCCATTGACTGTTGAGTGCAATCTAAACACTGTCATGCCAAAGGCCAAGCAAACTGCAGTAAAAGCCCCTAACAAAGTAGTGTGGCGCGAGCGAAATAACAGTCAGATCAGAAGATACTGTTGCGCGCCAAAAATAATGCTTGATACATCGCCATGTATCGCCATTAGTTACCACTAGCGCCATCTTGTATCGGGTAGCAGAACTAGTACCTTGGCCTTGGTACTAGGACATTGACCCTTCCTGTAGGTACTAGTAATTCCGAGAACTATCGACGTCGAGTCGGTCGGGACCGCTATGTACTCGAACATACTAGATGTTTATCGAATGGCTCTGTGGGACTATATAAGGCGGACGCGAGCCGCGAGACACATAGTTTCGATTAAGCGATACGAGCGAGAACATCGAAAGCGATATTCGAGTGCGACTAGAAGTGATCAGTAAGTGACATTGTGTTTCTTTATTTGTGTGTTTGAGCTGTAATCAGTGTTGGTGAGTAAAGTGTCAGTTTTTTTGGTTATTAAATCGATAGTTTTTATTGTAACGAACCCCAAGCTCGTAACAATTGGTGTCAGAAGCGAGGTTTAAAAACCATGCCGATTTTACCTAAAGACGACATGGAGGGTATCCGTACCCGGAGTCAACGCCAGCAAGAGACGGACCAGAGGCGATTCGGTGGAACAACGCCACAGAGGTCGGAAGGCCAGCTACCAACCACGGAGGCCGGCCCGTCCACAGCTGCCCCAACATCATCAGCACCAGATTTTGCTGCTCTGATGATGATGCTGCAGGAGCAGGCCCGCCGACAGGAGGAACAGGCTCGCCGACAGGAGGAACAGGCTCGTCGGTTGGAGGAACAGCTCCAGCGGGACAAGGAGGAACAGGCCCGTCGGTTGGAAGAACAGCTGCTGCGTGACAGGGAGGAACAGGCCCGCCGACAGGAGGAACAGGCTCGCCGACAGGAGGAACAGGCTCGTCGGTTGGAGGAACAGCTCCAGCGGGACAAGGAGGAACAGGCCCGCCGACAGGAGGAACAGGCCCACCGACAGGAAGAGCAGATGCTCCTTATAAAGGATCTTCACGCTACCTTCGGGAAAGACATGAAGGAGGTGAAGGATAAGGTTGCTCAACATGACAACCGTCTGTCGGAAGCTGAAACCAGAATCGACCAAGTGAATAACCGGGTTGATAACGTGATGGCTGACGTGAAGCAAACCGTGATGGCTGACGTAAAGAAAACGCTGGATTACCTCAAACTTGGTGATGGAATCGCAGCTCCCGTAGCTACAACACCTTCGCTACGTGGATTCAAAGTGCCACCGTTCGACGGAACTTCTTCCTGGTCGGCCTACAAAATCCAGTTTGAGGCTGTCATGAAGGCGAACGGGTGGAATAAAAGTCAGGCCATGACTGCCCTCACCCTGGGTCTGCGCGACCAGGCCTTAACTGTTCTGGAAGCTCTCGGTAAGGAAGTGACTTACGAGCAGCTCCTTGAGGCATTGGAGGCTCGGTATGGCGACGCTCACCTGGAACACGTGTTCCGTGCGCAGCTCAAGGATCGCGTGCAACGCAGCAATGAAAACCTGCAGCAGTGGGCCCTGGAAGTGGAGAAGCTGGTTCGCAAAGCGTACCAGTCCGTACCTGCACTTATTGATGGGAACCTGGTGCAGGCATTCATCGACGGCATCCGCGACCTTGAAGTCAGAGTTGCTGTGAGGCTCGGTCACCACGGGACGCTGAAGGACGCCTTGGCCCATGCACTGGAGGTGGAAGCTGTGCGGCAAGATCATCGTTCCCATCGCGTTAGGGAGGTTGCAGCGGCTACAGTTCGCGAGCGCAGTAAAGGATACAGCCCTAGGTGCTACGGCTGTGGGGAAAGGGGCCACCTTCGATCCAGTTGCCCTAAGCGAACTGCAGAAAGAGAAGACGGCCGATCTCCAGAGGGCAGTGCGGCTAACAGCACCGCCCAACACCAGCAGCAGGGAAACGAGTAATAGCCAGGACTGCGGGGCGGGTGCTGGCTGATGTTCAAGGAGCCCCAAGGATTTCGATCACACAAACCCATGATGGGAATAGCCTAATCATCAAGGGCGAGGTCAACGGAACGCCGTGTAAGCTGACCATAGATACTGGAGCCTCTCGTACGGTCGTCAGTTCCCAACTTATAAGTCGGTTCCTTGGGGACTCCGCACACAACCGAGAACACATTAATTTGGTAACAGCCACCGGTCAGCGTATACCCGTCCGTGGAGAGAAGAAGATGGAGTTGAAGCTAGGCAACAGAATCTACCTGCATAATGTCATTGTGGCTGATATAATGGACGATTGCATCCTGGGCCTTGACTTTATGAGGAAGAATTGTTGCGAGATTGACGTCAAGCAAGGTGTTTTGAAATGTGGACAAGAGGAAGTTTTCGTGGAAGGGGCCTTACCAGGAAATGTGTACAGCCTTAAGAAGATTGTTCTTCCGCCGAGATCGGAAACGATTGTTCCGGTTAGTCTACCTCGGAATCCTGGGCAAACTCATCGTTGTGTACTCGTGGAAAGGGTAGACAATGACCTTCCATGGAAAGTGGCACGAACTTTGGTGAGAGCCACCGACATCTCAGGGGTACGTGTGCTGAACCTTTGTGATCAGGAACAGATTATAGAAAAAGGCACACTACTTGGTACTTGCGAGGAAGTGGATTGGTTGCGTCGATGCCAATATCTATCGACTGGGACCCTCAGCAAGGATGCACAAACGAGAGTGACCACCCTTTTAGAAGACTGCCGCAGCGCTCTGTCTCAAAATGAAATGGTCAAAGCAAAGAAGATGTTACTCAGGTACGCCAATGTTTTCTCGTCAAACGATGCTGACATCGGGAGGACTGGCTTAGTTCAACACAAAATCAACACAGGAGAAGAATTGCCTATCCGTCAGCGGCCAAGGAGATTGCCGGTAGCACGTGAGAAGGAAGTGGCAACCATGATTGAGGGAATGGTGAAGGATGGTGTGATTGAACCTTCATCTAGTCCGTGGTGTTCACCTGTAGTGCTGGTAAGAAAGAAGGACGGCAGCATGCGGTTTTGTGTTGACTATCGTCGTCTGAACGACGTTACGAAGAAGGACAGCTATCCTTTGCCAAGAATCGATGACACGCTGGACATGCTTACTGGCGTAAAGTGGTTTAGCACACTGGACCTGAAAAGTGGCTACTGGCAAGTTGAAATTGATCCCAAGGACAAAGAGAAAACTGCATTCTCAACAGGAAAGGGTCTGTGGCAATTTAAAGTTATGCCGTTTGGATTGTGCAATGCTCCGGCAACGTTTGAAAGGTTGATGGAACTTGTACTTACCGGGCTAATTGGCGATGCCTGCCTGGTCTACTTGGATGACATCATCATCGTAGGCCGCACGTTTGAAGAACATCTTCAAAACCTGGAACGCGTGCTCATGAAGATCCAGAGTGCCAACCTCAAGTTAAGCCCGAAGAAGTGTTCACTATTCAAACGACAAGTTAGCTTTTTGGGATATGTCGTGTCTGAAGAAGGTATCCGCACGGATCCAGAGAAAATTGCAGCTGTCAAGGACTGGCCAGTTCCAAAAGACAAGACGCAGGTCAGAGCGTTTCTGGGTTTGTGCTCCTATTATCGGCGATTTGTCAAGAACTTTGCAGACATAGCCAAACCCCTGCATAAGCTAACCGAGGAGAAGCGACATTTCTGCTGGGATAATAGTTGCGACATCGCATTCCAGGAGCTAAAGTACCGTCTGTGCAATACACCTATTTTGGGATACCCTGATGCGGACAAAGAATTTATAGTTGACACAGACGCAAGTGACATAGGACTTGGCGGTGTGTTGTCCCAACGGAATGGTGATCAAGAGGTTGTGATAGCGTACTTCAGCAAGTCGTTGTCAAAGCCGGAAAGGAACTATTGTGTTACGAGACGGGAACTGCTTGCTGTGGTAAAATCATTGCAGTATTTTAGCAAATATCTTCTGGGTCGGAAATTCCATTTACGAACTGACCATGCTGCACTGAAATGGCTATTGCAGTTCAAAAACCCAGAAGGACAAGTAGCGAGATGGATTGAACTACTGCAGGAATACGACTTTGTGGTCGAACATCGCAGCGGAAAATCTCATGGCAACGCAGATGCATTGTCAAGAAGACCTTGTCCTGAAGACTGCAAACATTGTACTAGACAAGAGAGTAAGGAAGTGGTACCTGTAAGGATGCTCAGGACAGACCTCAGCAACGAGTGGAAGGAGAGCCTACAACGTGCACAGCAGGAAGATTCGGACATCAAGCCAATTCTGGAGTGGATGAAGGCCAGAGCTCCTAAGCCCAAGTGGAGTGACGTCTCGGCGATGAGTTCGGTCACAAAAAGCTATTGGGCCCAATGGGACAGCTTGGTGGTTCAGGATGGAGTCCTGTGCCGTAAATGGGAAAATGCTCGGGGAGACAGCTGTCATTTGCAAATGGTTGTCCCTAAAGCTCAAGTACCGGATGTTCTACAGCTGTACCATAATGGTTGTTCAGGAGGTCATCTGGGAGTAAAACGGACTCTATTGAAGATACGAGAACGGTTTTACTGGGTCCACTGTCGGGACGATGTCGAGGATTGGTGTCGCAAATGTACAAGTTGTGCAGCTGTAAAGGGACTTGTCGAGTTATGGGTACTCATAAAACAAGAACGACTTCTTACCACCCACAATCGGATGGAATGGTGGAACGATTTAACCAGACACTGGAGAGGTATCTAGCAAAAGTTGTGGAAAATCGGCAACGAGATTGGGACAAACACATACAACCGTTTTTGTTGTCATATCGAAGCGCTGTCCACGAAAGTACATCGGTGACGCCAGCTTTCGCAAACTTCGGAAGAGAACTACGGCTGCCTGCAGACCTGATCACCGGAATACCACCTGATGCCCCACGCAGATTATGCAAATGATTTGCGGAACAAGATGAATGACATTTATGAGCACGTCCGACAATCGGGCCAGCAAATGTCTGAAAGGATGAAAACCCGTTATGACCGCAAAATGAATAATAAAGGGTTCGACGAAGGTTCACTAGTGTGGTTGCACAATCCAGTCCGCAGCAAAGGGAAATCTCCTAAGCTTCAAGCTAAATGGGACGGACCGTACCGGATTGTGACAAAGATCAATGATGTAACCTACCGGATACAGAAAGGTGCAAGAGGTACTCCTAAGATCGTCCATGTGGATCGACTGGCGCGTTATTATGGAGCCAATAATGCTCGGGACGAGCATGTCTTAGGAGGGGGCAGTGTTGCGCGCCAAAAATAATGCTTGATACATCGCCATGTATCGCCATTAGTTACCACTAGCGCCATCTTGTATCGGGTAGCAGAACTAGTACCTTGGCCTTGGTACTAGGACATTGACCCTTCCTGTAGGTACTAGTAATTCCGAGAACTATCGACGTCGAGTCGGTCGGGACCGCTATGTACTCGAACATACTAGATGTTTATCGAATGGCTCTGTGGGACTATATAAGGCGGACGCGAGCCGCGAGACACATAGTTTCGATTAAGCGATACGAGCGAGAACATCGAAAGCGATATTCGAGTGCGACTAGAAGTGATCAGTAAGTGACATTGTGTTTCTTTATTTGTGTGTTTGAGCTGTAATCAGTGTTGGTGAGTAAAGTGTCAGTTTTTTTGGTTATTAAATCGGTAGTTTTTATTGTAACGAACCCCAAGCTCGTAACAATACCATGATCTATGTAATAGTAAGCTTAGAGACATTGACTTTCCCGAGCAATTTTTAACATGTGCTGATAAAATGTGTAATAACACTGAGCATAGAAAGGAACTGGATAAGTTGTATAGTGATATTGTGGCTGTCTTATCGGAGTCAGCTATTCATACCTGTGAGCAGGAGGCCCGAATGAAAGGTCGTGTGGTTGGATGGAACAAGCATGTGTACGAGGCTCACAGGGAGTCTCGGATAAGGCATCAGGTTTGGGTGCAACTCGACAGACCTCAGTTCGGTCGAGCGTGGGAAGAGATGCGCGAGAGCCAAAAAGTTTTTAGAGGCAGGCTTAAATGGTGCCAGAAAAATCAAGACCAAATTAAAATGGACATTTTGGCTTCGCACATTTTGGCGCCGCGCCGGGAGCGCCGCGCGCTACCGGCGCGGCGGCGGCGGCGAATGGCGCAGCCTTGCCGTCCCGCGCCTCGCCTCCCCGCACGATGTTCGGGTGCGTTCGCGCGTGAACAGTCATCGAAAAACTTTTGCTCAGTTTTGGAAGTCAACCAATAAGCTTAACCTTAAGCCGGGCCTTCCTGTGAGTGTCGGGGGCCTTGATAACTCGGAAGATGTGGCCAATATGTTCAAGGATCTTTTTGTAGTGTCGTCACCACTGGGACCATCAAACGGGGGTGCCATTGCTGGGGCTTGTCAGGGTAAGTCTCTTTCTTGTTTTTCTGCCAAGCAGGTAAATAAGGTTATTAATAAAATGTGTAGAGGGAAGTCACCTGGGCATGACAGTCTCAGTATTGAGCACCTGAAACATGCAGGTGTTCAATAAATTTTAACTTTAATAAGTAAACAGATCAAGGACAGTACATTGGCTTTCAGACTAATGTACTGTCCTTGATCTGTTTGTTTTAGCTGTAAGTCTCCCATGTTATTCAAATAAATAAATTAATTAATTAATTTAATTAAAATGTCCACTCGCCCTGGTTCATTGTAACTTGGGTCTGCCAGAGCGAGGCCTTGTAAATGCGGCCAGTCAGCGATTTTGTGGGTGAAATGTCTTGGTGGCAAATTGGAGGTTAAGTTCTTGGGTATGACGTACGCCTTCAAAGAAATCTTGAAATCATCTTCACACCGAGATAATAGATCAAATTCTACGATGTGATTTATGTGTGTCTGTTTCCCTCCAACTGTGGTGATGGTTCATCTGCTTGATTTGCGTTTTATCTTTAATCTTTGTGCTGCTCTCTCACTGATAAAGCTTTCATGTGACCCTTGGTCAATTAAGGCGCGCAATACTGTTGTAAGTCCATCGTCATCCCTAACATATACTAGTGCTGTTGCCAGCAAAGCTGTGGACTTCTTCGTCGTGAAGTGTGATGCTATTGCGACGTCTTCTTTTGTTTCTTCTTTATCTTGTTCCTTTTCTTCGTTATTATGACTGTGTGGAGTTTGTGAATTGTCTGACTGCTTGTTGTTACTTCTCTGCTGGTGCAACAGTGAGTGGTGTCGTCGGTTGCATCGACGGCAGAACACAGGTACGCGACATTTCCAGGCTGAGTGTCCTGGTGCCAGACAATTGTAGCAGAGGCTATTCTTCTTTACAAACTCGTTCCTCTCCGTAGGTTGAAGCTTTATAAAATCTTTACAATGGCATAGGGCGTGATTTTCCTTGCACATTGTACACGTCTTCGCCGGTGTGCTTGCAGAAGCATGGCATAACTTATCTTTGATAGTTTTCTCCTTTGAGACCGCGGCCGAACTACTAGCGGTCACCAACTCCAATGTACGGAACTTAGACTCCAAAAATATATATAAACTAGTATTTGGGCGTTGCGCGAGCTGCAAGCAGCTCGCGGGGTCGTGTTTTTGAGGAGTATTTCTTACCCTTGTAAAAAGTATTTGGGCGTTGCGCGAGCTGCAAGCAGCTCGCGGGGTCGTGTTTTTGAGGAGTATTTCTTACCCTTGTAAAATAATAATGTTCCAAGACCTTAACTTCCGAGATCCGCCTAAAGAGGGGAGAAGGGGGAGAGAAAGGGGCGAATTTTGAAAAATAGTTTTTACTTTTCCGAGCCTCCTCTATACGAATCCATAAAAAAACAAAACACAGGTTTCTTAATTTCCGAGATACGATGGGGGGAGGGGGGGAGAGGGGGGAGTTTTGAAAAATGATTTTGACCAACTCTGGGCCCCTTGATATGAATCTGAAAAAAAAAATGTTCCAAGTCTCTTAACTTCCGAGATCTACCTCTAGAGGGGGGAGAAGGGGGGCAAGGGGGGCAACTTTCAAAAATGGATTTTACTTTTCCGAGCCTCCTCTATACGAATCCGTAAAACAACAAAACACGGGACTCTTAGTTTCCGAGATACGATGGGGGGAGGGGTGAAGGGGGGGAGAGGGGGGAGTTTTGAAAAATTATTTTGACCAACTCTGGGCCCCTTGATATGAATCTGAAAAAAAAAATGTTCCAAGTCTCTTAACTTCCGAGATCTACCTCTAGAGGAGGGGAGAAGGGGGGCAAGGGGGGCAACTTTGAAAAATGGATTTTACTTTTCCGAGCCTCCTCTATACGAATCCGTAAAAAAACAAAACCCAGGTTTCTTAATTTCCGAGATACGATGGGGGGAGGGGAGAGGGGGGAGTTTTGAAAAATGATTTTGACCAACTCTGGGCCCCTTGATATGAATCTGAAAAAAAAAAATGTTCCAAGTCTCTTAACTTCTGAGATCTACCTAGAGGGTGGGGGAGAAGGGGGGCAAGGGGGCAACTTTGAAAAATGGATTTTACTTTTCCGAGCCTCCTCTATACGAATCCGTAAAACAACAAAACACGGGACTCTTAGTTTCCGAGATACGATAGGGAGGGGGGAGAGTGGGGTGGAAAAGGGGAGGTTTGGGATTTTTCCCATACTCGTGAGAGTTACTTGTATACGAATCTGTAAAAATATACCTACCTCCCCCTTCACCATCTGGGAGAACAATTATGTCAGTCAGTCAGTCAGTGAGTGAGTGAGTGGTAATCGAGCTTTATATAGTATAACTAGTATTTGGGCGTTGCGCGAGCTGCAAGCAGCTCGCGGGGTCGTGTTTTTGAGGAGTATTTCTTACCCTTGTAAAAAGTATTTGGGCATTGCGCGAGCTGCAAGCAGCTCGCGGGGTCGTGTTTTTGAGGAGTATTTCTTACGATGGGGGGAGGGGTGAAGGGGGGGAGAGGGGGGAGTTTTGAAAAATGATTTTGACCAACTCTGGGCCCCTTGATATGAAACTGAAAAAAAAAATGTTCCAAGTCTCTCAACTTCCGAGATCTACCTAGAGGGGGGGCAAAGGGGGCAACTTTGAAAAATGGTTTTTACTTTTCCGAGCCTCCTCTATACGAATCCGTAAAAAAACAAAACCCAGGTTTCTTAATTTCCGAGATACGATGGGGGGAGGGGTGAAGGGGGGGGGAGGGGTGAAGGGGGGGGGAGAGGGGGGAGTTTTGAAAAATGATTTTGACCAACTCTGGGCCCCTTGATATGAATCTGAAAAAAAAAAATGTTCCAAGTCTCTTAACTTCCGAGATCTACCTAGAGGGGGGGGGGGAGAAGGGGAGCAAGGGGGCAACTTTGAAAAATGGATTTTACTTTTCCGAGCCTCCTCTATACGAATCCGTAAAACAACAAAACACGGGACTCTTAGTTTCCGAGATACGATAGGGAGGGGGGAGAGTGGGGTGGAAAAGGGGAGGTTTGGGATTTTTCCCATACTCGTGAGAGTTACTTCTATACGAATCTGTAAAAATATACCCACCTCCCCCTTCACCATCTGGGAGAACAATTATGTCAGTCAGTGAGTCAGTCAGTGAGTGGTAATCGAGCTTTATATAGTATAACGAGCTTTAAATAATATAATCTTTCAAGGTGGGTATAACTTGTTAAACTCCTGAGTGTACGTATGCTCCTCCCAATCCTTAGGGGTCTCAGGGTCTAATTTCTGAACCACTAAAAATATAATTAGAGGGTCCCAATATAGATAAATCTTGATTTTGTAGACTATTCAAACATTCAGTTGTATTATCTAGCAAGGATTTTATCTGATTTGCAGTTGGTGTCTTAATCGCCTTTTGTCCGGTAAGTCGTTTCAACAAAGTATTTACTATCACTCGTTTATTCCCGAAGCGACTTTTCAATATAATATTCCACGCTTGTTCGTAGTTATTGTCCGTAACCCTTATGTTTCAGCAACGCTTCAGCTTCACCGGTAATACTTGATTTCAGGTATTGCAGCTTCTATACCAAACTTAGCGACGTATTGTTATGGACTAGTGATATAAACAAGTCATGATAAGTGGGCCAATCATCGTAATTCCCATTAAACTCAGGCAGATGAATTCTCGGTAATTTAACTTGAGTTTGGTTAATCGTCGCGATGTTACTACATACTTCTCCTGATGGTGACAACAATCTAGAAATCATGTCCTTTCAATCTCCTTATTAAAGTAAAATAAAGACTGTTGGAACTTTGTGACGAATGTTTTATTTTACCATAGGAAAAACAAGACACAAAATAACGAATAAGTGTTGCTATGGAGACTGTGGGTACAGTCCTCCTTACATCCACTCCTCTTTTAGGAACTGAGACCAAGGGCTTTAGTTAGCTTTTCCAGCCTGGGTGCATATACGGGCTTTGTGAAACAATCAGCCAGTTGGTCCTCAGTTGTAACTTGCTTGACCTCAAGCATGCCAGCTGCCACACACTCTCTGACATAGAGATACCTCCGTTGTATATGCTTGGTCCGATTATGTTGCTCGTACGGCGGATTGTACGCTAGCTTTATTGTTGACTCATTGTCAATGTAAAGAAGTGGTGGTTTTTCAGTTTTCGTGATTTCCTCCAACATCTGTTGTAGCCATATCATTTCCCGTGCTGTTTCCGAAGCTGCCATTAGCTCCGCCTCCGTTGACGATAAAGCTATCGTCTTTTGTTTACTACTCCGCCAGCTGATTGGTCCATAATACAAACAAAGTATGCCGGACGTTGAGTGAGCTGCTGAAAAATCCGCATCGCTGTAGCAGATTAATTTGTTATTGGCATTGTTTAATGAACTGAATACTAGGCTTTTATTCATTGTACCTTTTAGGTAGCGTAGTATTCTTTTTACTGCTAGAATGTCTGCTTTTGATGGATTATCAAGATTTCTCGATGCGCAGCTGACGGCGAAATTAATGTCTGGCCTAGTCGCGACCATGAGGTAGGCCAAGGAACCCACAGCCTGTCTATAAGGGAAGATTAAACTATTTTGTTTTTCATTTGATGAATTCTCTATTTTAGCAGTCTCTTTTGTAATCGGTGTCTTTACTGGTTTGCACTCAGACATCTTGTACTTTTCTAGTACTTTCTTTGTATAAGCCTTTTGACTTAATGTTATGTTCCCATTATCAGATCTTTCGATTTCCAAACCAAGAAAATATGAAGCTGGTTTTATTACAATTTTGAAGCGATTTTGTAGTTCCTTTACGAATTTCTTTCCATCATCCTCTGTAGTTGATGCAACTAACCCGTCATCAACGTAAAGTGCAATCAACACCTTAGATTTTCCATTCTCTCGAATATATAGGCATGGATCAGATGTACTCTGTTTGAAGTTGGAGTTCACAAGAAATTCATGTATACTGGTGTTCCAACATCTTGGAGCTTGTTTGAGGCCATATAAGCTCCTCTTCAGGCGGCACACTCTGTTCGTTCCATCGCTGTAACCATCAGGCTGTTTCATGTAGATTTCTTCTTCTACGTTACCGTTAAGAAATGCTGTCGACACATCAAACTGACAGAGAGATAATTTCTCTTTTACAGCTACTGCTAATAGGGCACGGACGGTAGTAAGACGCACTACAGGGCTGAATGTCTTGTCATAGTCTACCCCTGGTTTCTGTGAGAATCCCTTTACTACCAGTCTTGCTTTATGTCGTTCGACACTACCGTCTGGATTGGTCTTAACTTTAAATACCCACTTGCAAGGCAGTGCTTTTCTGTTCTTTGGTAAAGGAACAAGATCCCAAGTTTGGGTCTCATTAAGGGAATTTATCTCGCTCAACATCGCTCCTAACCACTTCTCTTTGTCTGTGCTTTCTAGAGCTTCGCGATAGGTTGAAGGTTCTCTATAGCTGTTAAACTCCTCAGTAGCAGCGAGAACGAATTCATCAAACCTTTGTGGTTTTTTAAGAAGGCTGCGATCACGAAGTACTCGTTGTACCGGAGAAGCTTCATTGGTAGTGACTTCATTATTGATAATAGCGTCATTAACATCTGTATCTGGGATAGGTATTTGTTCATCATCATTACCTTGTACTGATTCTTGTTCATCATTTTCTTGCACTGACTCATACTCACTTTCAACATCATCGTCATCGTCAAAGAAGTTTATTTCGGCGTAATGTTTATAGTTATCCTTCAAAGATTTTGTAATTTCCGAGATTGGATTTTGTGTTTCGGTATAGTAGAGTTTGTTAGTGAATCGAACATCTTTGGCAATCATGATTTTATGTTTTGAAGGTACCCAAATTCTATAAGCTTTGGAAGTATCTGAATAGCCTACAAATATCCCAGGTATAGCTTTCGATTTGAATTTATTACGTTCTTTGCCATCTTTCAGAAGTATGAAAGCTTTTATTCCAAACTGACGTAGATGGAAGATGCGAGGCTTTCTTTGTACCCATTTCTCATAAGGTGTAATAACAGTACCAAAATGTGCAGATATAGTTTTGTTGACACTCCGATTGGAAAGGTAGTTTGCAGTTTGAATAGCTTCTCCCCAAAGGCTTTGAGGTGCTTTGGATTCGATCATCATGCTCCTAGCCTTTTCCAGTAGGGTACGATTTTTGCGTTCTGAAACACCATTTTGGTGTGGTGTATATGGTGCTGTTAGTCGTCTTGTAATACCATGCTCTTTCAGATAGTTGTCAAAATCTTGATTACAGTATTCCAAACCATTGTCGGACTGGAGACTGATAATTTTTTCACCTGTGAAATTTTCCATTTCTGCCTTGTAAAGTTTGAATTTGTCCAATACATCACTTTTTTGTTTTATACAATAGACTCGGCTGTATCTAGTATAGTCATCGATGAAGGTTATGAAGTATTTCTCTCCACCGAGGGTTTGAGTCATTGGACCACAAACATCGCTGTGCACTATCTCGAGTCGTTTTGACGTGCGTAGTGTGTCATTGGGTTTATTAGGCAGTCTTTTAATCTTTGCTTGAATGCATATTTCACAATCTCCAATTTTCTCATCTGGCTTGAAATCTAAACCGATAAGTGTCTCATTCTTCAATGCCAACTTCATATCACCTTCATTCATATGACCTAAACATTTATGCCATTTATGAATTTTCGTGTCTTCTGCCAAGTAACATTTATCTTTTTTGTTGTATTTACACGATGTAGGATTTAAGTAGTACAGCCCATCTTTGCCTTTTGGCGCATCGAGTATAATACCTTCTTCAGGATGTGTAATTGTGGCCTTTTTATTTGTAAATAAGACAGTCCATCCAGATTCTGTGGCTTTTCCAATGGATAGTAAATTCGAGGATAGGGTTGGCACATAGAGAGCATTTGTCAAAGTAACCTCTTGAATTTTACTTTTGCCTCCAACGTTGGCATCTAGCATAAAAGTGACTTGGCCTTTACCAGCAATATCAGCTGTCGTATCTTGGGAAGCTAGTTTTAGCAGTTGGAAGTTAGATTTCTCGAGATTTTCGAAATAGTTTCTATTATGAGACATGTGCGATGTACAACCGCTATCAAGAATCCATGTATTATTTTCATAATCTGAATTCTTACTTTTGGAATGCATACATAGTGTGGGAAGTTTTAGGAACTTCTTCGTTCGTTTCTTTCTTCTTCTTATTCTCCAGCTTTCTGCATTCATTGATAACATGTCCTTTCTTCTTGCAAAATTTGCATGTTTTTATGAAATTTGACTCTTCTTCATGTTCATCTTTAGTATTGTTATTGGAACCGTTATTAATTTGTCTGGCTTCAAATTCTTCTAGAATTTTTACCTTAAGTACTTCAGTTTTCGGTAACGTGTCTCTGGATTCTATAGCTACACGAAAATTTTCGTATTCAGGTGGTAAGCTGTATAGCATCATAACAGCGAGCAAATCCTCATGAATATGAATGTCCATATCCTGTAATTTGTCTATCACGTCCATGAACTTATTTAAATGCTCTCTAATATTGCCATGTTCCATTTTGAACAATATCAACTGCTTTAAAAGTGAAGCCTTTCTAGCCCTTTCTAGTCCCTTGCTGGCATATATGGAATGAAGCATAGTCCAAATCTCATGAGCTGTTTTGCAGTTTTTTATTTGCTTTAATTCGGAAGGTGAAATCAGAAGTACTAATTCAGATTGAGCCAAAAGATCCTTCTCTTTCTTCTCTTCATTAGCTTTTTCATCCAGCGGCTTCTCAACAACACTCCATAATTTATTTTTGATGAGTACGGCCCTTGCTTGAATTCGCCACGTGTCAAAATTTTCTTTATTTAAAGTCTCAATTTTTGTACTTGAGCCTGACGCCATCGTGATCAACGTATTTATAGCTTTATTTCACGCTCTGCTACCATATTAAAGTAAAATAAAGACTGTTGGAACTTTGTGACGAATGTTTTATTTTACCATAGGAAAAACAAGACACAAAATAACGAATAAGTGTTGCTATGGAGACTGTGGGTACAGTCCTCCTTACACTCCTTGTAAACACAAGAACAAGTCTTCTATAACGTAATAATCTTCGTTAACAAAGTACTGGATGTTCGCACATTGATCTTTCGGTGTACACTTAACAAGTTCTTCATGTGTTGATTAAAGTACTGCCAATATTATTCTATACATTGTAATCTTGCTTGGATGTAACCCTTTGTTAATCGTGCCTTAGGACATTTCTTCAGATTAACTTGGGCTTTTTGCATTTTACCAGCTGTTTCTTCTAGAAGATTGAGTAATTGACTGCTTGAAGTACTCATTTTAGTAAAAAGGCACTTTTATTCGTTTGATTTGAACCCAAATCCATGTGAATACACTAAGTTATGGCAATGATAACTCGTAGTTTTATAAAATCTTCACTAATGAGCTTGTTATTCACTCTTATCGCTGTGGAATGTGCAATCCTTTCGTATTCGATCGGTCGAAGAGTTTTTATAACTTTAAAAAACAACACCAATGAATCCGGCTCCAAGGACCATATGTTTAGCGAGTTAAGGTTCACTTTCGGTTGGCACAGAAACTGGAGTAATTAAGACGTGTGTTTGCTTCAAAGCTTTAAGGTACAGTTACACATGCTAGTTAGTAGCACGAAAGCATGCTACTATTGAGCAATTGCTACTTAGTGGTACGTGTGTCGAAACATTGCTAATAATGAGCATGCTAGTTTCGAGTTTGCTCAAAAATCGACGGTCGTGCGATTTTTGGGCATGCTACCTGCAGCGCGGGTGGAAGGGGGCGTGCTTATAGCGCGTGTGAACAGGTTTGCTTATTGAGCATGCTAGTATCGATCAGTCGTTAGCAGCAGGTGCGGACCCAAATCTTCCCATTCCTTGTTTTTTTCTTTCTATCTGAGAGAAGTTTTTGGACGCATTGCAAACGCCACCAAAAGTATAATTCTATTCATCTCCATACGAATGACTGTTTGATTGTCCATGGTTTTGTTTGAACTGACAGAGAGCACGCTATAAAATGGCATGTGTACCGGAGTGTTTGCTTTGAGCATGCTCTTTCAGGAGCATACTTAAAACTAGCATGCTTATATCTAGCAAATGTAGACAAGTGCAGAGCATGCTCGAAACTAGTATGCTAATGAGCATACTAAAAAGCATGCTGGTAACTAGCATGTGTAACTGTACCATTATTTTCAACTGCTTATTCTAATATGACATGCTTCTAGATTTAGCGATTAACATCACTATTAGATATAACATGTACAATTGTACAGGTATAATCCTTCCCAACAAAAATGTTTTATAAGGTTTTGTATGCATAATATAATTATATAATGTGAAGGCGATGCACCTAGAAAAAAATTAGTCTACCACAAAAAAGTAAAAAAGAATTAAAAATGAAGCAATTACATGTAAATCAATTATGTGATAGATACATGGTGCTCACATATTTACAAATATTGTAAATATGTGAAACATTCAGAATTACAGATGTGCCAGATCGCGTTCAGTAGTGCGATTCTGTAACCATCTCACCGTGAAAACTTAGGTGAAGTGAGCGTGGAGTGAGCTGTCAATAGTGTCAATTCCTATCGAAAAGAAACTCACTTCACCTAAGTTTTCACAGTGAGATTTTTACAGAATCGACCGGCTGTTTTGTTGGCGAAAGGCACCTAGCCTGCCTAAAGTACAGACTAAAATGACAGTGTGTGTGTGTGGATGTGTGATGAATGTAAATGAAAGGCCGTGGGATACAGTTGAAACAGGTTTTATTTAAACCCAAATGAACAGGGGAAACAATATTTTAAATACATAACATAAAGCACTAAGTCTTCATTACTTGTAAAAAGCAGAGAGAGGGAGCACAGACAAGAAACAAACTAATTTCAAACGACCATAGATAATAAAAATATTTTTCATATTTCTTGTGTTGGTGTTGTCATCAACAATGTGGCAGTGCGTATTTTGTTTTGAGTTGTATCATAATATCTTTAAATTAAACTAACGTTGCATTTTCGAAACTGTGCTTCTGGCTGACAGTCGCCATCTAACCAAAGAAGAAGAAAGGACATGTCCAGAAATGGTTTTTTATTATTTAATAATTCCAACAAGAGTAAGTTAAATATATTTGGATAGACATCCCTAAAACTACTCGTTCTAGTTATATCATACATTTTTAAAGACCTCCAATTTTGAGAAAAATCGTTTTTTGTTTTCGTGAGAATTTACATCTAAAACGAACAAACCTTCTAATTATCTAGAATAATAAAATGAACACACCTAAAAAAAAAGTAAACTTGTCAAAATTGACACAGGAGAACTGTCATTACTGGCAGTGAGCGTCAACGTCAATCAATTTTTGATACGTAGGAGCATGACGTCGCGCGTCGGACGAATGACGCATGGAGCCGGTAGGGATGGCGATCTGACCTCAATTAATCGTTTTATCGGGCGAAAACAATCTATTTTTTAAATCAATTTTTAGCATAGATAATCAACATTTGTGTTTTCTATTGAGACTATAAGATATATTATTTATTTTCTAAACTTTTTAATGTAAAATCATTAAGAAAATAAATGTCTTGTTTTATACCGAATACTCTTTATATGGTACTTAATTTGTTATTAAGGCGAAAGCGCCAGGGTAGCCCGCAAAATTCAATTTTTTTTTTGTTTTTTTGGAATTTGCTGGTCAGTATTAAGTTGTACGTTGATTAATATATGAATCGCGGCCGTAAGAAATATGTGTTTACAGAATTATAATTATTAAAGTCATCAACACAACTCTCTAAGACCACGTAAGTCCAAAGAATAACTGTTTCATGAAATCATCATTCTTTGGACTTACGTGGTCTTAGAGAGTTGTGTTGATGACTTTAATGATTATAATTCTGTCAACACATATTTCTTACGGCCGCGATTCATATATTAATCAACGTACAACTTAATGCTGACCAGCAAATTGCAAAAAACGTAAGAAAATTTGAATTTCGCGGGCTACATTAGCGCTTCCCCGAATTCCCTGAACTAAAAAAATCCCCGATTTTACTGATGAGAAATCGAAGGTATCTTTCTTGATTTTCATAAAATGGACTAAACATATTTACATCTAATCTTCTAAGGATCTTTTTCGGCAAGAATCGATAACACTTTGAGCTGGTGACACCAGCTATGTATGGCTAACTCGATTATTCGAGTTGCGCTCAGATTGAGATGCCGCGATCGAGTTGAATTAGATTGCCACGGTAAATGAAGAAGCGAGTACGTGATTGACGTCTCTGGTTTGGCATGTATTTGAACCTTATTTTATATTTAAATTCTACTGAAATTGTATTTTAAATAATTAAAATAGTCTCAATATACGTTTCCTTGCGAATCTATAAAAAAAAATCGTCGCGAAACAGAGGTGAAAAAACAATAATTCGTTCAATTTCATCCATTTACCAGAGTTCCGTAACTCGAGTTTAACTCGAGTCACATGAATTTCAATCCGAGTAACCTTATCCTGAGTTGGCACATCTCTAACGCCAGTGACAGCTGAAAAATCATGTCAAATATGACATTGTCACAGAGTGACGGAGTATTTATTAGGGTTGCCAACTACAAATAACATCAATTATTATTTTATGATTTTTCGCTTAAATGCCTCCATTTAAGCGAAAAATCATAAAATAATAATTAAAAATCATAAAATGGTTTAAAAATATTATTTCAGTAGTTCTGAGTTCCATATTTTTGTCGTATTTATTTGAACCGAGTTTGATGCTGGTTAGATTTTTCTTGGAATAAAAAACCAACGTCCATACAAAAAGCGGACATCTCCTTTAGTGTTTATACAAAGAAGTACTGTATTAATATCGTTTTTACATTGAGTAAGCACTGTGAACGCGTTCACGAGCGTTCCGAATTGTTGAAAGCTCTCAGCTGTCTTAATCGTGATATCTAAATCGGAACGCAAATTATTGCTATTATAGCGCTGTGAGTGATATTGTCTTAATTCGGAATGCGGTCTATTATTAGTAATCTGTGCTAATAAAATAAGATTTGACCTAAAAGTCCAGTTACCAGGTCATAAAATTCCCAAAAAAAAAGTAATCTGTCTGAATGTTGTCATTTTCATTTTGTCATCTGTCATTGTGTCATCGTCGGTCGAAAAATCTAAAAATAATAGAAATTACTGCAAGTTTCGGAGGTTTACTAGTTTTACCGATCTAAACAAAATTCTAGCACCATGTCGGATATTAAAATGGTAGCAGCGAGCATTGTGAACTTCTTAAAGCGGCAGCTAGAAGGCGACTCGCTCAGCGTGGACTCTCGCGAGAGCGTCGAGGTCGGCGTGCAGTGCATCGAGACCGCTTTCGAGCTGGGCCCCGAGGACGCGGCGCGCGGCGTGGATCTACTGCAACTCGTGCGCGCCCAGACGCGCAGCGGCGCGCCGCTCAGCGCGCCGCCAACGCGCTCCGAGGCCGAGAAGCTCAAGAACGAGGGCAACGAGTTCATGAAGAGCGACCGCCACCGGGAGGCGCTGGAGAAGTACACGCGCGCCATCGAACTCGACCCCTCCAACCCCGTGTACTTCTGCAACCGTGCCGCCGCGCACTTCAAGCTGGGCGAGAACGAGACGGCCGTGGCGGACTGCACGGCGGCGCTGGCCCTGCAGCCCGACTACGGCAAAGCGCACTCGCGCCTGGGCCTGGCGCTCACGGCACTAGAGCGACACCGCGAGGCGCGCCAGGCATACGCGCGCGCGGCTCAGCTGGAGCCCGAGAATGAGTCGTACCGCCAGAACTTGCGCCTGGCCGACGAGCAGCTGGCCGCTCACGGCGAGCGCGCACCATTAGACCTGGGCGGCCTGCTACAGAACCCGGCGCTGCTCAACATGGCCACGGAGATGCTGGCCGACCCCAACATGCAGAACCTCATCTCGGGACTCATGAGCGGCGGCAGCGGCGCGGCCCCGGGCGGCGGCGGGCCAAACGGCGCGGGCGGCATGTCCGCGTTGCTGGAGGCGGGGCAGGCGCTGGCGCAGCATATGCAAGCCGCCAACCCCGAGCTGGTGGAGCAGCTGCGGCGCCAGGTGCGCCCGCCTGGCCCCAACCCGCCGCAGTGAGCGGAGCCTGCCGCTGGTGGCATGTTGTTCCTCGGGGAAGATTGTTTTATCTTTTAAGATGTAATATAATTTTATTTTATTCACACCTGCTGATTGTCCAACCGATAGTGGGAATGATTATACTGACTTTTACTTTTATTGTTTTAAGACACTTCTTGTGCCTGCTATTGTGAGAATTGGCTGACAGCTCACTTGTCAAATTAATAGTCTTATAGCACCGGCTGCCTCCTGTTCAGAAATGTATATATTATGATGTAATAAGCCTTTGCCACGATGCACTGGTTTCGAAATGCTTGTTTATGTTATTTTTTAAATTTGATAGAATTATTTAATAGCAATAGAGGTAGTCGGTAGCATTGTATGCATTTACTTTTTAACAGATATTTCCCCACACAGGACTCATACTTAATCACTAGTTAGACTTTAATTGTATAAAGTGAACTCCTGTACGGAGTGATGCATGGAGGCCACACTCTGGTGCCACATGTGATGTAAAATATTTAAACTATGTGTGGAATGTTAAATGAGAGACAAACTTCAAAAGAACTTTATCTCTGTTTAACCCAAATTATTAAAAGCTAAGGTTTCAATTATTGGTATTGTTAATAAATTTATTTAAATAATATTGTGTTTTTGCAGTGTTGAAAGGCAGGTTGTATTGTCTGATAGAAAATGACTGCAATCTTAATCATTTATCCAAAGCAGCTTCATTTATTCATTTCTAATTTATTGCATTACACCAAAGACTATATTATATTATTATATTCTCTATGTGTTACACACACTGGCTGCAGAGGCAGAGACCAGAGAGGAGTATGTGTTCTGTGGACCAAGTGTGGCAGGGTCACAAGGTGACTCCTTTGTCTGGAGAGGGTGGTGTGAATGTTATAATTATACTGATTCATAAGATAACCTTTATGGTGTTCAGCGACCTAATTCTCGTTAGATAGGGGATTACATTGCTGATATAAGGTTATTTCCCAAAAAAAAAACCACCAACTTCCAACTAAAAAAACAACAAACAACCAACTTAATTTGGTCGAGTTATACGCGGAGATATAAATGTAGTTTGGAAAGTAATGAAAGCAAATTTTTCTTAGGCACATTAAAGGCACTTTTGAACGTCAAAACTTACAGTAAAATTGATGTCCGTGACTACCGCAGGACAACCAACGCCAATCGCTTCCATATTTGGTAAATAATTAGTGCTCAATTGGTACTAATTAGTACTCGAACAACAGAATTGGTACCTTAGTAGTTTTCGAGAAAATCGACTTTGAAGGTGGTCCTGCGGTAGTCACGCTCCTTTCAGCAGGACCACCATGAGCGCCGAAAAAGGGCCCACGCTACAGCTATTCTAAGTATACAAATAATTAGTACCCATAAATGTGATATATTTCGTAAAAAAACAGAACTGTAATATTTGTATTTACCGAGAAACCAACGATGTTAACTTTCTCGCAATTGTTCAGCAGGACCACGATTTTGAATGTTGATTCAAAGTTAGAGAAGCTTGTCGCTTTCCTCAAACCTACATAGAAAATTAGTACCCTGTAAGATAAAATTAGTACCCAAACTTCAAAATTAAAACTCCAGTAGTTTACGAGATATACCATGCCATTGGTGGGGTGGCGATAGTCACGGTGCCAAACTTTCATTTCAAGATTTCCCTATTAAAAACTCTATGATTTCTTCCCAAATTTATACAAAAATTAGTACTCCTAAAGAAGTTAAAGCGACTAAAAATCTAGATTCCTTAGTGTTATATTTTAAGAGAAATTAGCTTTCATTACTTTTCCATACTGAATCTCCGCGTATAACCCGACCAAATTAAGTTGTCAATAGTGCCAATTCCCTTGTTCACAAACTAAACTTTCTGTTTCATTATGAAAAGGACAGACAATAAATTTTAGTTTAGTCCTGTCAAAGTAATCAGCGCCTGACACTACTCAATACAAGTTTAGACGTGATTAAAAACATGCCTACTAAAGTTACGTCTATTACGTCAGACGCTGATTAATTTGATAGGACTAAAACTTATCTTTTGTCCTTTTCATAATGAAATATAAAGAAAAAGACGCACTGAACTTAAATTTAGTTTAGTTTGTGAACAAGGGAATCGGCAACAATGGTGGTATTGAGCTGTTTAAGAGATGTCCACTCGTGCACATAAATTTATCGATGTCGGAATAGTATTAACAACAGTTCAATATCTAAATTTTTATATAAACTGTGTATTTAGGTACATATTAAGAAAAAAAATAACCTATCGCTACCCATGGCCTGTGATACCTTTGTTATTGACGTGGGCAGGTAGGTAAGTACTCGAATAATTATTTTTCTGTAGGTTTTGTAAGTAGGTACCTACCTTCTGTATTTTTGTAAATGAATATCATTAACGAGCGATAGGCATTTCGTATTTATTTCTTTCCTACTAATTTACCGTTGCTGCAAGCAGTAAGTACTTACCTCAGTATTAAAATCCTAATTTACCATGTTGCTAATAACGAAAGGATTACAAACCTAAAAGTAAGTAATAGGTACCTTTATATTTGAATAATATGCATTGCAAAGGGCACATCACGCGTATTTTTGTGTTTTCATATTGATATGAAAAGTATACTAATTATTAGGGATGTTATGGATATGAAATTTCGGATACGGATTAATTACGGATATAGGAATGATTATTATACCGGATACGGATACGGATATGAAATTATTTCGGATTATCCGTTAGTTTCGGATAATTTCGGTTACGGTTATTAATTTTTTTAGGAATTTCAAAAGTTCAATACAAATAGTTAATAAAATAGTTTTATTTATATTATATGTAACTATTTGGTAGGAATTACAATCAGTCTGTGAGTTATTACAGCTATTTAAATTAAAAATGATTATAAATAAATGTTGAGTGTTATCTAGTCTACCTAAAATGAAAATGTAATATTAAAATTATTAATACTTATTTAGTAATTTCGTACCTATTCAAAGAAAATATTAAAATTAGATTTAAATTTAGAATGCACATTGCACATATTATTTTACTATGATTTAAGTTTAACATAACAATCATAGCTATCTTTATCTTGTGTCTCAATTAGGCTCCGCCCCTATCCGATATTATCCGAAACTTTTATTTCGGATTCGGTTACGGTTACGGATATTTTTTTATATCGGATATCCGATAGTTTCGGTTACGGTTACGGAGCTCCCTAACATCCCTGCTAATTATGTAGGTACCTATTACGTTCGACAAGCACATATATTTAAAATATCTACTAAATCAACTTTTAATATCGTTAACATCGAAATATTTCTGTAAATTTTGATCTAATTGGCCCTAAAAAGATACTTTTAAAAAAAATATTATAGTTCCTCAGGAAATCATTATTAATTTTATATCATTTTCTGAAACCGTTAAATATTGAGACGCGTGACCTTTTTGAAATTGTATACATTTATTTCTCTAACTAAAAACAATTTTGAAACCATAAACGAATAAAAAAAGGACTCAATGTACAGACGCCAGCACGTCAAGTTACTACAATCTGTCAAATTTCTTTAATAGATTTTCAACTGTATCGCTAAATCATAAGGTTCAAAGTTGATTGGGGAAATTTGACAGTTTCGGGTAGCTTGATGTGCTGGCGTCTGTACCACGACACGCTTCGCTTGCTTTACTTCGGTAATTAAATAATAACCAGCACGCCATCCCACAAAAAAAAGTTATTATTTGCATTACATGCCTACTAAAGTTACGTCTATTTACGTCAGACGCTGAATAATTTGATAGGACTAAACTAAAATTGATTGTCTGTCCTTTTCATAATGAAACAGAAAGATAAAGATGCACTGAACTCAAATTAGTTTAGTTTGTGAACAATGGAAATGGCACAATGAGGGTTTTCGTGAAAATTTACGACACCAGTTGGCACCACTGTGACAAGAGGTCTCCCAATACAAAATATGTGATGACGTTCATCATTCGATTCATTCATTCGTTCATCATTCCGTCATGACTAAAGAAAATATAGGCTCTTTGACAGATGCCTGGACCTGACGTGCCCGTGCTGCCACCTAGCGAACGTCATTTCAGAAAACCCTCATTGACAACTTAATTTAGTCGGGTTATACGCGGAGATTTAGTATGGAAAAGTAATGAAAGCTAATTTCTCTTAAAATACAACACTTAGGAATCTGGATTTTTAGTCGCTTTAATTTCTTTAAGAGTACTAATTTTTGTATAAATTTGGAAAGAAATCACAGAGTTTTTAATAGGGAAATCTTGAAATGAAAATTTGGCACCGTGACTACCGCCACCCCACCAATGGCATGGTATATCTCGTAAACTACTGGAGTTTTAATTTTGAATTTTGGGTACTAATTTTATCTTACAGGGTACTAATTTTCTATGTAGGTTTGAGGAAAGCGACAAGCTTCTCTAACTTGGAATCAACATTCAAAATCGTGGTCCTGCTGAACAATTGCGAGAATGTTAACATCGTTGATTTCTCGGTAAATACAAATATTACAGTTCTGTTTTTCTTACCAAATATATCACATTTATGGGTACTAATTATTTGTATACTTAGAATAGCTGTAGCGTGCCGTGGGCACTTTTTCGGCGCTCATGGTGGTCCTGCTGAAAGGAGCGTGACTACCGCAGGACCTCCTTCAAAGTCGATTTTCTCGAAAACTACTAAGGTACCAATTCTGTTGTTCGAGTACTAATTAGTACCAATTGAGCACTAATTATTTACCAAATATGGAAGCGATTGGCGTTGGTGGTCCTGCGGTAGTCACGGACGGTTAAAATTAAATTGATTCTAGTCGCCCCTTCCAAAAGGAAGGGGCGACTAGAATCAATTCAATTTTAATGTCCGTTGTGTTCATATGGAGAAGAATGGGCAAGAAACTCCACGATTACTCTTTTAAAATGTTTTACAACTTCTGAGTAAGTACTTATTTTTGTATTTTGGGAAGAAATTACAGTTTTTAATAGGGAATTCTTGAAATGAAAATTTGGCACAGTGACTAACGCCACCCCACCAATGGCATGGTATATCTCGTAAACTACTGGAGTAGGTACTAATTTTGAATTTTGGGTACTAATTTTATCTTGCAGGGTACTAATTTTTTATGTAGGTTTTGAGGAAAGCGACAAGCTTCTCTAACATGGAATCAACATTCAAAGGTCCTGCTGAACAATTGCGAGAAAGTTATCATCGTTGATTTCTCTGTAAATACAAATGTTACAGTTCTGTTTTTTTGACGTGACAACGTCTAATAAATCGATGAAGCTGGCTGCACACACGAAAAAACATGACTCATGTAGCGTTACCTCGCGGCCTTGCTCTGTAGCGTTGCTGCCGCGCACGTTGCCGAATCGGCCTCCACGTTCGGCAATTTCATTAATGTTTTGTTATGACGTTGTCACGTTAAACTATCGTCCGTAAACCGACTTTACAGACAACCGATTTTTTACGAAATAAGTCACTTATATGGGTACTGTTTGTATAGGTACTAGAATAGCTGTAGCGTGCCCCCTTTTTCGGCGCTCATGGTGGTCCTGCTGAAGGGACTGTGACTACCACCGGACCTCCTTCAAAGACGATTTACTCGAAAACTACTAAGGTACCTACCAATTTTGTTGTTCGAGTACTAATTAGTACCAATTGAGTACTAATTATTTACTAAATATGGAAGGGATTGGCGTTGGTGGTCCGGCGGTAGTCACAGATAAATAATTGATTTACACGATAATACTGTTAGAGCTGCTGAAGATTGTAAGACTTGCTGTGCATTGTATGAACTCAATCACACTAATATTGTAAAGGCGAAAGTTTGTGTGTGTGTGTTTATATGTTTGTTACTTCTTCACGCTCAAACGGCTGGACCAATTTTGATAAAATTGTGTGTGGAGGTAGCTGACACCCTGGATTAACATATTAGCTATTTTTTATCCCAATATTCCCACGGGATCGACACTTATGCGGGTGAAACCGCGGGGCGCAGCTAGTCTCATATAAATCAAATTAATATGTCTTTTATTGACTTGAATGTGCCCTGGCGGCTGATAGTATGTCAGGCGCACTCAAATGTCCCGCAGACGGTCGTGCGTGTGTTGGACTGTTTAGCTCCCTTCAAAACGGTTGAGCTGAATGGTGCTGATCCATGCGTCATGTCCGTGAACGGGCGCCATCACTTGGGACTGGTCATGTCTTAGCTGCCACGGCTTATTTTATTATATATTGGATTGTTTTTTATTTTTGTTGCTTTTTGCTGTAGGTACTCTGGACGCTTTTAACGTGCACGTTTTATTGTTAAAGTGTTACATGCTCTATGGTACAGACGCCAGCATATTACTACAATATCTTTCAAATTTCTTTTATAGATTTTCAACTTTATCGTTAAAGTATAAGGTTCAAAGTTGATTGGTAAAATTTGACAGTTTCGGGTAGCTTGATGTGCTGGCGTCTGTACATCGTTCTCACCAGGCGCGTTCCGAGGGGAGAGGGGGGGTTGTGGGGGTCAAGACCCCCCAAAACTATTCAAGCTGTAGAATCTGAATGTTTTACTTGCCTTACTAACTTAAAACTTACTGCAGGTACCTATTTGGGCCACGAAAACCCCGGTGGGCATAATATACAAAAACATTAAGAACATAGGGAGACATATGGGGACTGCCGACAGAAGTAAAAACGTAAAACCATAGATTAATATATATATACTAATACGTAAAACTATGAAATGATAGTGGGTTTTTAACGCACCTAAAAAAGTTATTACTTACTTTAAAAAGCCTGTTAGAAAATATAGAATCTAGGATGCACGAGCGAGCGAAGCATACTCGGGATATTGGGCACCCCGCTCTTACGTAAGATTCGAAAGGGGCTTACATGACCTAAAGCGCGTTCACTGTCGGACTGCATTGAAAAGAAAGAGAAGCGCGATGACAAAACGCTGGTAATTTATTGCAAAATAGAAAGCAATTATTTAATTACAAAAAATCTATTGTTTTGACTAAAAAATTAAAACACTAGTACATATTTTAGTATGTTGCTTGTAGAATAGTCTGACAAAAAGTCAGAATGATTGTATGTATATTAATATGGATTTTAACCGACTTCTAAAAAGGAGGAGGTTCTCAATTCGGATGTACTTATCTATTTTTTTTATGTATGTTCGGGCATAACTCCATCGTAATAAATAGACGGATTTGCAAAATGTTTTTTTGTTCGAAAGGGCTTTATTCCGAAATGGCCCATTTAAATTTCGTAAAGATCTGATGATGAGTTTCGGAGACAGACGACGGAACTCTTCAATAAAAGCCAACAAATCAACCGCGATTGCTCCTATAGCATATGTATGCATTGTTTACGCAATCACACAATGACACAACATAACATCACGCCTGTCCCCTAAATGGGTGTATACGCAGATGTGTTCAATAGCTTCCTGTCACTGATATTATTCCCATAGCAAGTAGTGATATATGAATTTGTTTGGGGTATAACTAAAAAGTGAAAAATGTGTTTTTTTTGGAGGCGGTTGTTTTTTTTTTTTGTTGTTTTGTAAAAATGGTTTTATTGTAAAAAGAAAGTTTTCAGAGGTATCTTCATGATTTTTTTCTATCGTATCAAATTAGTTGTATTATGTTTTGAACCCACTATCTACCTAGCATATATCCTGAAGAATGTCATAATATATATTTTTCTGATTTTGTTTAGGTACTG
This sequence comes from Luperina testacea, assembly GCA_927399505.1. NCBI lineage: Eukaryota > Metazoa > Arthropoda > Insecta > Lepidoptera > Noctuidae > Luperina > Luperina testacea. The sequence goes on along the minus strand of OV656775.1, from coordinate 17,985,607 downwards.
TAGTCGATCATACTTTTATTGTTTTTAAAACTTAAATTCCATAACCTAAACTGCTGTAAAAGTTTAAGCTGTCGTCATAATTCGATAAAGTATGTTTTGGAATAAAATACGATTTTGTTACAACGCTTATATGGAGCACATTTGGATTGACACACACAGAATGACAACAATATTTTATCTATTCAAAATACCTAAGTACCTAACAAGTGGCCAGGGTGTTTCTATTAAAAAGGTAAACCAAAAAGTTTCAACACCTCCCCGTAATGGAAACATCCTGTACATACAGACATACAAAAAATATATACACCCTAATAAATTAATAACAAACACTATAAATAATAATCACGAACATTTAACAAAACAATGAATACAAAAAACAAGAGCAAGCTAGCTTATGGCCTCGGTTATACCTAAACCTTTAAGACACATAAAATGTCGAAGTTTTGTTAAAGGTTTAGTAAGGACATCGGCTGGCATATTACGTGTGTTTGTTGATTAAGTGAATCGCGAATAAAATGGTGCCTAATATCGATGTGTTTGGTGCGTGCATGAAAGGTGTCGTTATGAGATAATTTTAATGAACTTTGATTATCTGTATAAATTATGATTGGGCGATCCAAAGAAAATATTTCTTTTAAAAACGCCTTGAGGTATATGGCTTCTTTGCACGCTTCACTAAGAGCCATATACTCAGCTTCTGTAGTTGAGAGTGCGACTGTTTTTTGTTTGCGTGACTCCCAACTAATTGGTGCTCCACTCATAATGAAAAAGACACCTGTGAATGAACGACGATCGATGATATTACTTCCATGGTCTGCATCTACATAACCGATGGGATAGTCTGGCATGACTTTATGATAGTGAAGTTTCAGGTCCTTGGTACCCTTAAGATACCTCAGTACCCGCTTGGCAGCTCTCCAGTGCACCTCCCCGTAATGTGTGTTGAATTGACTTAAAAATGACACTGCATGTGAGATGTCGGGTCTAGTGCCAATGGAAACATACATTAGTGATCCAATGAGCTGCTGGTAAGGTAAATCTGGCTGATCGTCATTAATGTCTCTGTAAGTGAGTTTTTGACCAGGTTCCATGGGTGTGGAAACTGATATGGCATCACTCATTCCAAATTTAGAAATAAGCTTATCTATGTATTTGGTTTGGTCAAGAGTAATGCCGTTTTTGGTATACAAAACTCTCTAAATTGTCTATGGATTATCTTAATTTGACAGGACTAAACTAATATTTATCTTCTGTCCTTTTCATAATGAAATAGAAAGAAAAAGATGCCTGAACTTAAATTTAGTTTAGTTTGTGAACAACAGAATCGGGGCCATTATCTGCCAGCAATAATTAGTAAGTAATAATTATGTTTATGTTGTAAATTTTAAAGTTTAATTTCCGGGAGCAAAGCAATTGTTACACATATTGTTACCAATCTAAGTTAATAAGGAGTGATGAGAACTAATAATATCTCAAAACACTATAATTGTTGATCTCAAATAGAAATTGATTCATAAATAATAAGTCTTTTATTTATTATTTATATTTATATATACTTTATTGTACACCACCAAAATACACAACAAAAAAAAATTATCGAACACTAAAAATATAAAATGGCAATTTATAAATTGGATATTTGAGAAAAAATAAGGATTTGATTTGAGGATTTGATTTAATTTGATTTTGCTTGTAGAAAATACGTCTGTAACTTTCGTGCCGTCTTTCGTAACTTTCATGGGCACAGAAATTTCAAAATAAAATATCTCAGTAGTTTATGCACCGATTTACATAAAATAAAAAAATACGTATTGTTGTGTACAAGCATAGTTAACACGCCGAGTGAGAGCGAGACAGCCCTGTGGTCGGGACCGCGCGCCCCGCGCGTCTCACCCCGCGATGCTTTGTGACAGTACATGTTCAAATAAACGATAGTGCGTTTACAGCCAGCGAGTGTTTTACTTGTCCTGTGTCCCGTATCTAACAGTGGCGACGACGACGCAAGCAACCCACGCTTACGATTTATCACAAAACAATGGCTCAGTTTAATTTCGGGATTTTAAATAACTTTGACCACACAGTGCACGAATGGAAGGCGTATAAAAGTCGCCTGCGGCAGTGGTTTATAGCAAATGACATCTCCGAAAAAAACGACGCTACGGGTTCAAGAAGGCGAGCGATCCTGCTGAGCGCACTCACGGATGGTACCTACCAGCTCACAGCCGACTTGGCTTTGCCTAAACAGCTGGAGGAGGTGCCATTCGAAGACATTTTGGAGCTATTAGATGCTCACTTTTCGCCGAAAAAGTGTGGATTCGGAGAAAGATATGCATTTTACGCGGCAACGCAACAAGCGAGTGAGACGCATGCGCAGTGGGCGGCAAGACTGCGCGGGCTCACGAAACACTGTAAGTTCGCCAATGTAGAAGAAGCTCTTCGAGACCGCTTTGTAATGGGTATGTCGGCGGGTCCCGAGAGGGACAAACTCTTCGCGAAGGATACGGACACTTTGACCCTGGCAAAGGCAGTGGAGTTGGCGCAGAGCATCCGATGTGCGCGGGCAGGCGCCTCCGCATCAACGACAGCGTCACCATCAACACAGCAAGAACATGTAGTGTTCAAAGTGCAGGGTACGAGTACGGCTCCAGAGAAGGAACCGGTCAAGGAGAAATGTTCCGTGTGCGGTCGAAATAACCATCCGTCATCCCAGTGCCGGTTCGCGAACTTTACGTGTAGGAAGTGTAATAAAAAGGGACACTTGCGTAGAGTGTGTAAAGTAAAACGTGTTGTGTCCGATGACGTGGGTGAGGAGGACGACGATGGTGAGTTTTTACATAATATCATGTCAGAACGGGGGGAACCTATGACAGAAATTGTGCTTGTCAACGGCTCACAAATGAGGTTTGAAATAGATAGTGGATCCGCAGTCACAGTCATTTCAGAGGATTGTTGCAACAGACATTTTAGCAGCCTGCCCTTGTTGCCCCCTAAAAAAAAGTTATTTACCTACACGGGCACTAGTATCGTTTGTTTAGGCATAATTCGCGTACCGATCACTTATAGGCTGAGTACACACACACTGGATGTGTACGTGGTGCGTAGCGAAGGGCCGCCGTTGCTCGGTAGGGACTTTTTATCCTTTTTTAAATTAAAATTAGCGCCCTGTAATTTTATAAACAATGAAGCAAATACAGTCGCTAACTTGCATAGTAGATTTAAAGATGTATTTTCAGATAAATTAGGTAAATTCACGAAGTTCGAAGTCAAGTTAAGGTTAAAAGACGATGCAAAACCAATGTTTTTCAAGCCACGTCCAATCGCATTTGCATTACGAGACAAAGTAGATAAAGAGATTGTCCGTTTAGTAAATTTAGGCATATTACAGCAGGTCGATCACTCTGAGTATGCATCACCCGTGGTGCCAGTATTAAAACGCAATGGGAGTGTAAGGCTGTGTGCAGACTATTCCGTAACCATAAATAAACAATTAGTTGTAGAACAATACCCGTTACCTACGGTCCACGAATTATTTTCGAAGTTGCACGGAGGCCAGCAATTCTCAAAGTTAGATCTGTCCATGGCCTATAACCAATTTGTTTTAGACAAGGATTCCCAAAAAATTACATGCATAAATACGCACCGCGGGTTGTTTCAATATACACGTATGGTGTTTGGGTTAACGAGCGCACCGTCCATTTTTCAGCGCGCTATGGAAAACATATTGTCAGGCATGGACGGTGTGTTATGTCTATTAGATGACGTCCTAGTAACAGCCGACGGACCCGGGCTACATCTACAAAGGCTAACTGCAGTTTTACAGAGGCTACAAGACGCAGGACTAACCTTGCAAAAAGAGAAATGCGAATTTTTCAAAAACGAAATAAATTATTTAGGGTACGTAATAAACAAGGACGGGCTCAAAAAATCATCGGATAAAGTAATAGCAATTAAGGAATCCCCAATGCCTACGGATGTAGGTAAACTTCAATCATTTTTAGGGTTAGTGAATTATTACCGTAATTTCGTACCGAGAGCGTCCGAAATTCTCAGTCCCTTATATGATCTTCTAAGGAAAGGGGTTAATTGGAATTGGACTGACGAATGTCAAAAAGCGTTCGTCGAAATAAAAAAACAGTTAACGTCAGACCAAGTGTTAGCGCATTTCGACCCGAACGCAAAGATAATTCTCACTGTGGACGCTTCACCTAATGGTTTAGGTGCGATACTGTCGCAAATTGACAAGGACGGATGCGAGCGTCCTATTTCGTTTGCATCCCGCACTCTTAACACGGCTGAAAAACGATATTCCCAGATACAGAAAGAGGCAACAGCTATTATTTTCGGAGTTCGAAGGTTCCATCAGTATCTATACGGTAAATCAGACCCGTTTATCCTTCGCACCGACCACAAACCTTTAATCTCTATATTTGGACCATACAAAGGTATACCAGAGGTTTCGGCAAACCGATTACAAAGATACGCGTTGTTCCTTAGTGCATATAATTATAAAATCGAATACGTTCGCAGCGAGAATAACTGCGCGGATTATTTGTCCCGCGCCAGTCTCCCCGACGCGGAAAGCGCGGGCGACGGGCCGCAGTCGCGGGCAGCGACGACGACGGCGGACATTGAACCCGGGGGCGGGGAGTGCGGGGGTACACAGCACGCTGCCGCCGCTGCTGCTCCCATTGACCGCGCGTCGTACGTTCATTTCGTTATAGATGGTCACATGCCGGTCACACTAGACGAATTGCGCAGGGAAACTAGCCGGGATATTAGCTTGTTAAAAGTGATCGATTTTATTTCTAAGGGTTGGCCTAGGAGCATGGCTGATATAAAATTAAAACCCTTTCATGCATGCAAAAATCAATTATCATATGAAGAGGGCTGTGTCATGAGAGGGCATAAAGTAGTTTTGCCCGAAAGTCTTAAAATTAAAATATTAAACGAACTCCATATTTCCCACCTAGGAATTGTAAAAACAAAGGCCGAAGCTCGTTCCCGTTTTTGGTTTCCGGGTATTGACAACGAGATCGAAAATATGATTAACTCCTGTTCTGTGTGCATACACTTACGACCAACCCCCCCACGTGCCCCACTTGCGCCGTGGCAATATCCACCCCAACCCTTCCACAGGTTACATATAGACTTTTTAGGTCCCATAGATAATAAGCATTATTTAATAGTGGTAGATGCGTATACTAAATGGGTGGAAGTTTATGATATGTGTGGTACAACGACCTCATCAGCCACAGTAGAAAAACTTTGCGAGTTTGTTTCTAGATTTGGACTACCCAACACAATTGTTAGCGATAATGGCACGGCTTTTACGTCACACGACTTCAAACGGTTTTGCGAAATAAACGGGATTAACCACGTGACGTCACCGGCATATAGTCCCGCGAGCAATGGTCAGGCTGAAAGTTTTGTGAAGATTGCAAAAAAAGGTATAAAATCGTGTATCCTCTCTAGTCAAAGTCAGAAAGAGAGTAGGGTCAGGCTGTTAAGATATCTTTTTGATTACCGAAACTCGATACATTCTGTCACAGGGTTCTCTCCGGCACAATTAGTTTTTGGACGCAAACTGAGGTCACGGTTGGATATGCTATCGCCAAAACCGTTGTCACCCTCAGACACGTCATTGGACACTTCAGTAAAATCAAAACAGTGTTTGCAGAGTAAATACAACGGCGGCAAAAATGATCAGACTTTTAAATGCGGAAACGAAGTGTTATACAAAAAATTTTTGAATAAAGATAAGTTTACGTGGTGCAGAGGCACAATCACAGACAAAATCGGTAAGGTGGTCTATTTGATTAACGACCACCTAACAGGAAGTGTAGTGAAAAAGCATAAAAATCAAATTGTATTGTATAAGGGCTACGCCAACTCACAACAATCTTGGGATATCAGCGAATTGGACAATTCGGTTGACGACACCTCGTCAAGATCAACATCACCGAGTCTCCAACCCACCCTTCAAGTCGACTCCGCGGGGGAAGAGATACAGGGTGCAAGTACAACGAATGGTTCGTCACCACCGCCGCCAGTGGCGTCCCAACATCCCGATAGAGTGTTGCGCGATATCCCAAGGGTAAATTATAGAAGCCTCGCGTTAGGAAAATGATTAGTATAAGATAGTTAATAATAATATGTGTCAAGCGGACTAACTTAATGATAATACCATGTATGTTGTGTACCTACCTACAATTGTGTTACTGCTACTTTTATTTTTTTTGTTATTATTTCTTATTCTTATTAATTCATATTATTTTTAAATGGGCTTGTCAGAATAGGGTGGGGAGATGTTGTGTACAAGCATAGTTAACACGCCGAGTGAGAGCGAGACAGCCCTGTGGTCGGGACCGCGCGCCCCGCGCGTCTCACCCCGCGATGCTTTGTGACAGTACATGTTCAAATAAACGATAGTGCGTTTACAGCCAGCGAGTGTTTTACTTGTCCTGTGTCCCGTATCTAACACGTATTATTTTTACAGCGTCTTAAATGTGGGTACATTTAAATGTAGATTATTAAAAAAAAAATATTCGCCATGAAAGTTACGTGGAGAATACTTTTTGAAGAACTACCCATCACGGCAGCGCGAGGAGCATAGCGATGAGCAGCGCAAGGAGCATAGTCTGGCAGGCGCATAAGACTCCCCTGCATGGGTATCGAACACAGGACCGGATGTAGTCACATGTCGTCTAGTGACTAACAATCGTCGTCGACGTCATTTAAAGGATTTTTGTTTTTACAAATTAGGTACAGCTCGCTTCATAGTGATGGTTACCCCCTTGGTAATGACATCGAACCTATTTAAGTTTTTTGTAACGTAACGCAAATGGCGTGTTGGTTTAGTGGTATACACTGCGGCTTAGCAATGTGATGGTCTCGAGTTCAAACCCGTGCATGAGAAGGGTTTTTGTTTTATTTTATTTATTTACCTTTATTATTTTTTGTTAGTTTCTTTAGTAGGTGATTTTCGTTTATTATTATTAAGAAATTAAATAGAGGTTTGTAATAAAAGTTAGGCATTTTGCATAAACAATATTCATTTATTTTTCTAATTACATTTCTAGGACTTCATGGAATCCATTTCCTGGTTGAATATACAGATTCCTGTCTGTGTTAAATTGGGGTTATTTACTTAGAATATTAACTAAACACAAAATAGATACCTTATTTTGGCTTAGAACGTTTAACATTAGATAACGGTTCGTTTATAGATATTTCTAGAAACATAACTACAGTAATATTTATTTATTTAAAGTTGTGAAAACATATATTTTATATACTCTGTATGATCTTATCGGAAAAAAGCTTGGTTAAAATGAAATGAAGTGTTGAAATGTTGTTTGTGCCTGTGAATTATAGAGGAAGAACCAACATGCTAAACTATAACAGTATAGCAATATACATCTTTCTCTTTTATCACATTTTCTGATAACCCTTATTTAACACAATATTAGAAAAATATGTGAGGTCAGATATGAATCGTTAACACATTAATAGACTACTTGTAAACAAGAGTAACTGGATTGATAATAATAAAGGTTGTTTATTTTTGATTAACTACGAGATAATCATCCCACTGATTATGGAATGATATTGGGAATGATTAACACTTGCTCATATAAATGTTCCAATGCATTTTTATCAAATAAGTTACACAGTCAATCTGCCGAGTTGCTTATTCATAACGGATAGGATGGCCGTCACTGTCTAACACTTCTTGAAGAACTTCACTTCTTCTTCTTCTTCATTTGAACGCGTAGTTTTGAAGGGTGCCACTGAGTGAACTTTCACAATACATTATTACGTTGTCGCTTCGATTCATTAGTGTAAGCAATCGGGCGAGGGCCTTGGTGATCACATTTCATATCACCCGTCGCTTGATACCTTTGTATGCATCTACGAACTGTTTTTCTCTGTAATGAAAATAATAATATTAGAAATACATAAAAAAAATCCAACTTGTAATGTAAGTAATAATGCAACATGATTGCAACAATAAATAGGTATGTGTAAGAATAACGTAAATCTTACCGTTATGCTTATATCTCGTGCTATTTTCTTTATGTTTTGTTCCTTTTACCACAGAACTACAATTTTAGCCTTCAATAAAGTTGTTAATCGAACCATACCATCGATTAATAGAATCAACTGGTCAAAAACTTAATAAATTGGATAATATTACGATGAAGATAATTACACACAAGCGAATCGGCACGAAAATGAAACCATTTGAAAAGTAAAAATACCCTCAATCACAGTTTAGTAAATAAGGCGAAGAAGTATACTAAATTCAACCTTAAGGGCCTAGTCTTCTATTGCACAATTTAAGAATCGCGTGCGGCGAGTCCACGCGCCGTGCGTCTGCACCCGGGCTCCCTGCAGTCCCCGCATTCATCCTACCTAGCGATATTTGACACGGTCGGAAAGTTGCTCTACTAAGTAATAATCAATATTTATTTATATTTGAATGGTACCTTGGCGGGGGTTGCTCTTCCTTCGCGCCTCCGGTTTTTATAAATTCGTTCATGCTAGATAGTAATACCAAAAAACAAGTTACGACCGATGAAGATTTTCAGATGACAAAAAAATAACTCCTTAAATAAACGGAACCTTCTGACCAAAAAAGAGATGAACTACAGAAACAGACGATAGACCAAAGTTTCGATCACATATTATTATGGTAGAGATAATGGACAAAAAGCATTATCTCTGCAGGAAAACGTCACAATTGCCAGCTGCGGTCTTTATATTAAACAAACAGTCCAATATTTAGGAGCCAGTCCCGATGGTATTTATAAACACAAAGATGGAAAAACAGGACTGGTAGAAGTAAAATGCCCACTTTCTGCAAAAAATATGCAATCTGAAGAAACGATAAAAGAAAAAAAATGGAAATGTAACATTAGGAGAAATACGTTTGCGATTGACAAAAACCACGTCTATTATTTCCATACTCAGAGCCAATTAAACATTACGGAGATGGATATGTGCTTATATGCCGTATGGGCTGGAGTGGACTACTCAATGAAAGTCGAATAATATAAAAAGAGACCCTACGTTCTGGCATTACAAAATGGTAGGCCCATTGACAAAATTTTATTTGCATTGTCTGCTCCCTGAGCTAATTGATTCCCGCCTTAAAAGACCCGCCATAAATATAATTCAACCTATTGAGAAAAAAGTAAAAAGAAATAAGAACCACGTCTTTTACCGCAGACTTTGTGAAATGACAACACCCACAAGACCACGAGAATTATCAGAAATCTACCCCAATATAACCGTCGAGAGATGGTTGTATTCAAAATTGAAAAATTCCCTCAACGGAAGAAAAAAAAAATGCGCTAGTCCCAAAGAACCCCATGAAATCGCTCACACAGACACTACACATCACATCAGACACAACACAACACAGACACCAACACATGCTCATCGCAGACTTATATTTTATCGCCTTCAAAGTATGCTCCTTCAGAAACGATACACTTACGCCAACGAATAATCCAATCATCAAAACATTTTTTTAAATTTGGAATTGGTTTGCTTTTGACTCTAGTCTAGCTCAGAGGTGACAGAGACAAAGTCGACGATGGAGTGAGCTTACCCAGAAGAAGCCTATTCACTCTCTCTTTGAAGAGATTCAGGTTGTATGCGCTCGGTAACACATTTTTAAACGCTTTTTCCGGAATTGAGTTTAGTTCTCGCCGCGAATATTCCTTTGTCTTACCGAATAAAAACGGTGCCACGAAGTGGTAATTTGAGGTTAGGAAAAAGAAAGAAGTCGGCTGGAGCCATATCTGGTGAATAAGGTGGTTGCTCGATAATCACGAATCATGTATTTGTTGAGCCTTTGGTCAAAAATTTGTTTACAAAGATGGCCTTGTGCGAAGGCGCATAATTGTGGTGCAAAATCCAACAATTTTCTTTCCACAAATCTGGCCTTTTTCTTCGAATTTGCTCTCTTAAATGCCGCATAACGCTCAAATAATATACTTTATTTTTTTCGATTTACTTTATTTATTTCGAGCTTCTGACAAGTTGGTAACATCTGAAAAAGGTTGCCGAGAGCCAGCAGTGGACCTGTGAAAATAAAAAAGTCATAAATTATTAACAGAGTTTTCAGAAGTACCTATTAGTAAAAAATCATCATACTAAAAGATATCCGACTTTGGTCTAAATAGCCCTAAAGTATAGTAGACTAGCGATCTAATACATACATAAACACCAAAAACACAACCCACCCCATACATTCCCTTCACACACTCACCCCCCATACACACACCCCCACACACTCACTCCCCATACCTCATACAGATACATCTATCAACACATAATCACGCCCTCCCCACATACACTCACGCCCCCCACACACGTTTAGATATCGATACCCAACACTTTTGCGGAGTTTCGCTATCTAATTTAATTTGACCCTGTATACGATATTATCTAAACACGACGAAATACAAAAAATAAAGATTTGATGATTTTTTTGGGGCCAATGACCGCTGGTAGTATTGTTACTTGAAGTGTGAGTTGATAAAATCTGTTTCATCGTGTTGAGATATCAATATCCATCACGTCTGTGGAGTCTCGCTAGCTAATTTAATTTGACCTTGTAGTTAGGCCCTAAACATGAATACTGTAAACAGTTCTACTTACCTTTGGATTCTATTTCTCTTCATCAATTCTACGTTTGAGGCCAATTTTCTTTTTCTTGTACAGGCATATTTTTTTTTACGTTTACGATCCATTTTGAAGTCAAATATTTACAAAACTATTACTGATACACAAATATTTACAAAACTATTACTGATATACAAATATTTACAAAAAACTCGAAAAATTATATACTAAAAAAAATAAAGTAGAGCAACTTTAGATACACAACAATGCGCATCCTATGTTAGAGCAGGAGCAAAGTTAGAGCGAGAGGGAACAGTTAAAATTCGTCGTGGACCACACGTCTGAACGCTCCGACCGTGCAGTGGCCACTAAGAAATTTCTCTCTCAATTCTTGTTTATAAACCCCTTTTTTGTAGGTCTTTTGAAAATATTACTATTGTTAGGGTAAGGTGATTTAGGTGCTATTTTTTTTTGTATTTGCTTATTGAACTCTTGGCATTAAAATAATCTAATTAATACATACATACGATGCATAGTTATTATGAAAAAAACCGTTTATTAAGAGATAAAAACAGAAAATTTTGATGAAATTGGGGCGTCTAAATTAAGAAAATGGAATATAATTAGAAAAAACTAATCAGCACATTTTGAAGACGAGAATGTTGAGATAAATATGTGCTGAACAGATTTCCAAATTAATTCTTCATTGCCCTAAACTAAGCGCCCAAACAGAACTCGAAATGATGTTGGGCGCGAAAGAGCTGTATTTAACGCTTCATTTACCTAACTTATCCCATCTAAATGAACTTAAAAAAAATAACTAGCTATTACTTATATTGTGGTTATTTATGTGCAATAATAAAATTTCATGTTATTTCATTGCTTTGTTTAAAAAAAAAATACAAAGTTGCGCAAATAATTCGCCGCGAGTGAATTTTGCAAGACTGCAGCCTTAACTCGCAGTTCATACGACAGTTAAGTTTCTGAAGTAAAATGAGGGTAGTGCAACAATCGGAATTAACACATTCTATTCAACCAAACAAGAAATCTATGCTAATTTCAACCTTATGTTTTAGTTAATAGAGGAGTTGCGTATTGCATTTTGTAAAACAAGACGTTAAGGTGATAGTATTAAATAATATAACACGGAAGCTAGAAGATTAGACCGTTAATAACCTTGTTCGATAAAAGGAGTAATGCTATTCAAATTTTCGTTGAGGTTGATAACTGAGCCAATAGCCTAGTGGCATAAGGCACGGTCTAGTTGATCGGCTGGCGCCTGGTGAAGCAGCCGGTCGATTCCGTAAAAATCTCACCGTGAAACCTTAGGTGAAGTGAGTTTGTTTTTGCTAGGAATTGACACTATTGACAGCTCACTCCACGCTCACTTCACCTAAGTTTTCACGGTGAGATGGTTACAGAATCGCACTGCTGGTTCGTATCTTAATCGCACGCAGTGTCTTTTTGTAAGTTATTCTTGGTATCTATACAGTTCGGCCAGAAGGAAGCCGATAAAATACCATATAAAATTATTAAATACTTGCAAATATTATTTGAGGCGGATCGATGGATGCACGCGGGCAGAGATGGGTGCGGCGGCGGGGGAGGGAGCTGCTCAAGGCTCACGTGACACGCGGGCCCGAGCGTGCTCGGGCGATAATCTTTAAGGCCAGGATCTTCGAGCGTAGTAGGCATTTAGCGTTACCTCCGTCCTCGCGTGGCAAATGCCGCGAAAGCGCAGTTCGAATGAACTCGCTGACCCCTGTCACGGTTATTTTTATAAGTAATAGTATTGTGAATCGGCCCTATTCTTGAAATATAGGGCTGCTCGTCTACAGTATTTTAATTTCATCATCCTACTTTAGTTTCTTTCTAGTTTTGTGATTGTAAATATTATATTTTTAACCGACTTCAAAAAAGGCGGAGGTTCTCAATTCGGATATTTCTATTTTTTTTTTATGTATGTTAGGGGGGACATAACTCCATCGTAAATAGACAGATCTGCAATTCTTTTTTTGAAGTGAAAACTTCTTTAGCATCGTTGTGATGTGATTTGAAAATTTTATGAAACGAAAAAGCAACAGTAAAAAGAGACATGAGATTTAACGTGGGAGAAAATGAGATAGGAAGCATTATACAGTGTTTTTGTTTTTTATTATTACAAATGACATCACATTTAATCCTATGCTACTAATTTGTGGTGATGATGAGGATGATGGTGATGGCGATGGCGATGGTGATGGCGATGGTGATGGTGATGGCGATGATGATGATGGCGATGATGATGATGGCGATGGCGATGGTGGTGGTGATGGTGATGGCGATGGCGATGATGATGATGGTGATGCGATGGTGATGGTGATGGCGATGGTGATGGTGATGGTGATGTTGATGATGGTGATGGCGATGGTGATGGCAATGGTGGTGGCGATGGTGATGGCGATGATGATGATGGTGATGCGATGTTGATGGCGATGGTGATGGCGATGATGATGGCGATGTTGATGATGGTGATGGCGATGGTGATGGCGATGGCGATGGTGATGGCGATGGTGATGGTGATGGTGATGGCGATGGCGATGGTGATGGTGATGGTGAAGGATGGATGGATGGATGGATGGATGGATGGATGGATGGATGGATGGATGGATGGATGGATGTTCTTTAGCATCGTTGTGATTTGAAAGTTTATGAAACGAAAAAGCGACAGTAAAAAGAGACATGAATTCATAAGATTTAGCGTGGGAGAAAATGAGATAGGAAGCATTATACAGTGTTTTTGAAGGTTTCATTTCTACCACGTGTGAATTGCACACATGCTGTTTTTTTTTATTTTTGTAAAGATCTGATGATGACTTTCAGAGACAAACAACGGAACTCTTCAATAAATGCCAGCAAATCAACCGCGATTGCTGCTATAGCATATGCAATCGCAATCACACAACATAACATCACGCCTGTACCCTTCAAAGGGTAAAGCAGATGTGTTCAATAGCTTTGTTACTGATATTCACATAGCAAGTAGTGACATATGAATTTGTTTGGGGTAGGTAAGTACAACTAAATAGTGAAAAATAAAAACTTTTTTACAAAAAAAAAAACCGACTTCCAAAAAAAAAAAAAACACTACAAAGTGAAAAATAACTAGTTTCGAAAGTCGGTGACACAAAATGAAAATATATTCTTCACGTTGTAGTGTTTTTTTTTGAGTCGGTTGTTTTTTTTGTAAAACTTTTTTTGGTTGCTTGAATTCGTCAATAAGTTTTTTTAATTAAATCTACTAATCAAAAACACCACAATACGTATTTTTATTGAACTCTTCCTATTTCATTCACAACGAATTTCATATTTTTAAATAAAAAAACAGCAAGTGTGCAATTCACACGTGGTAGAAGTGAAACCTTCAAAAAAACTGTATAATGCTTCCTATCTCATTTTCTCCCACGTTAAATCTTATGAATTTACATGTCTCTTTTTACTGTCGCTTTTTCGTTTCATAAACTTTCAAATCACAACGATGCTAAAGAACATCCATCCATCCATCCATCCATCCATCACCATCACCATCGCCATCGCCATCGCCATCGCTATCACCATCGCCATCACCATCGCCATCACCATCACCATCATCATCATCGCCATCGCCATCACCATCGCCATAACCACCGCCATCACCATCGCCATCACCATCATCATCATCGCCATCGCCATCACCATCGCAATCACCATCACCATAACCATCGCCATCGCCATCACCATCATCGCCATCACCATCACCACCACCATCGCCATCACCATCGCCATCACCATCACCATCGCCATCATCATCGCCATCACCATCACCATCGCCATCACCATCATCATCGCCATCGCCAACACCATCACCATCATCATCACAAATTAGTAGCATAGGATTAAATGTGATGTCATTTGTAATAATAAAAAACAAAAACACTGTATAATGCTTCCTATCTCATTTTCTCCCACGTTAAATCTTATGTCTCTTTTTACTGTAGATTTTTCGTTTCATAAAATTTTCAAATCACAATAATGCTAAAGAAGTTTTCACTTCGAAAAAATATAATATTTTACCTATACAATCACAAAACTAGAAACACAAACTCAAAAACTCAAATTTTGCAATTGAATATAAACCTTATTCCGTTGTAGTAAAGTTGAAAATCTATTACAGATATTACGATAATTGTAAATTTATGGTACCGACCTGCTACTGCTAGTACTGTGACGAAAGCAAGAGAACCTATACAACTACAATATTATTCTGTCGCGTCGTCTTATAAGTGGGTATTATAAATACGTAGAAAAATAATAATCAAAATTACCTTATTTTTTTTTAAGCTTTGCAGTTCAATGCTGAACGTTTTTTTTTCTTTCTTCTGTTTTTATTCCCCATAATTTAATCTTAATTATCACTATATTACAACTATATTATAACAAACTAATATTTAGTTTAATTATTAATACTAGAACCTAAACAATATTTACAGACTGAATTTTGAAACTAATACACAAACACGGAAATTAACTAACAATATTATAACGTATATTTCGATCGATTAGCGGGAACGCGGCGAGCCAGCAAAAGCGACACAGGTCCTACCTCGGTAACGCCCGGCGGGCTACTGAAGTGAAGCGCGCAGGCCGCCTTTTTAGATTATATCTTGTTAAGACAATAAAAATCAGTTTTGAGAAAAATTAACCGTAGAATGTTCTACTATACATCATTGCCTATTTTTTCATATATTTTTTGCGAGTAAAAGTTAAGTCTACTTCAAATGCGACTTGAAAAACGATTAAAAACTTCGCTGTTTTCGATTTGTTTGCGATTTTTTATGATCGAGTGAAGTTGTAAATATCGTGTTTTGAACCATAGAATAATCAAGAATGTTAGTTAAACTATGCCATATATTTTTTTCAGATTAAAACAAAGAATATTTGATTGTTTAATGTTGAATCAAAAATAGGTCGATTCCGAGATTTCCGAGAGTCCTGGCCTTAAGTCTTGGTATGGTACCTTTTCTCTGCGGCTGACTGTACCTACCTACATCTTGTAGAATAGCAGATGTAACCATATCTACACGGTACCCTTGGCGAAGGCTTATGTCCGGCAGACACCTTCCGGATTCAAAGATGGTTATGATCTAAAGTAGGTACCCATGTCCGGTGTTTGGAAGCTGGAGGTGACCAGACCAGCACCCTCATTGCGAAACAAACATTGAATCCGAGGATTTTGAAGGAAATTACAGTTATTATACCTATTGGCCATGATAGCGGCCATAGCACAGTATAAAGACCATAGTTACACTTACACCCACAGTTATACCTATTCCGTGAACATTTCAACTGGCGCGGGCGCTAGCTACTACGGGTCTTTTGAAGATAAAGCCCTCTCCCGGATGGGCCAGCGCCGTAAGCGGTCAGTAATAGGGCCCCTTGACACCCTTTGGGCACGTCCTAAGTTCCTAACAAACAGCGTAACTCGCATGTAAGGTAGGCACTACGTAACTCACATGTAAGGTAATGTAGGCACTACGTAACGATTATCTGGATTTCACGCCAATAATCATGCATGGCACAAAATTAAAAAAACACAATACCTACAAGCTTACTTTCTAATAATTAGCTACCATTTAATTTACTCAATACTTTATTGCATTCCATAATTTGTACATAATAAATGATAGTTGGTATTTTAAAACATCGAATCAATTATGGACCCTGTCGGGCACAGCAAAGTTAATTTTTAATAGGAGAGAGGATGAAGGCGCTGTTATAAAAAAAATAATAATAATATGGACTCAGACCGAACTCGACGCCCTGGATAGAAGGGTCCGTACACTACTGATCGCAAACCGGATGCATCACCCACGATCATCGGTGATGAGACTGTATATCCCGCGAAAGTGCGGGGCTCCAGGCTTTTTAAATGCGAAGACCCTCCACAACCGTGAGGTATGCAGTCTCAGGGAATATTTTTTAAAATCCGAAGTGGGTATGCACCGTGATGTGGTCGCAGTGGACAATGGGCTCACCCCGCTCTCTGTGGCTAAAGAGAACTAGCGCAAACCTGTAGTACTTTCTACTGATGACCGCAAGAAGGTATGGCAAAGCAACGAGCTTCACGGGCGCTTCTATCGGGCTCTACATGAGCCCGGTGTTGATTTCTTAGCGTCCGTATCCTGGCTACGTTTTGGTAACCTTTTCGGGGAAACTGAAGGTTTCGTCTGTGCAATTATGGACGAAGTTATCTTGACGAATAACTATCGGAGACATATATTATGAAGGACGGGACTGTTGACGTGTGTCGGGCATGCCACCGTCCGGGTGAGTCTATCAGACATATTATCTCTGGTTGTTCTCGTCTGGCTAACGGCAAGTACTTGCACAGGCATAACCAACTGGCCAGGATTATCCACCAGCAACTTGCTTTGAAATATAAACTTTTGGATTCTGAGGTACCGTATTACAAGTATGTGCCCGACCCAGTTCTTGAAAATGACCATGTCACGTTGTACTGGGATCGGTCTATCATATTCATTACTGACAGGACTATTATCGCCAATAAGCCTGATATAGTGGTGATAGATCGATTAGCGCACCGCTCAATGATTGTCGATGTTACCATTCCACATGACGGGAACCTCGTGAAAGCTGAGAAAGAGAAACAAATTAAATATCTCGACTTAGCACACGAGGTTGTTGACATGTGGAATGTGAGCTCGGCTATCGTTGTGCCGATTGTCGTATCGGCCAATGGTCTTATAGCCGAAAGCCTCGATCAACATCTATCGAAGCTCTCGTTAGGCGGTTGGATCAAGGGCCTGATTCAGAAGGCAGTACTCCTCGATACGGCTCGCATTGTGAGGACGTTTCTGTCTCTGGAGCCCTAACCACCGGTTGCTTATGTATAGGGCTTTTTATGTGTTGAGTAAAATTATGTTCCTGCATAAGATTTAAAAATTGATTTGTTTTTAAATTATCCGATATTATATTAACATTAAAATCGCCGCCTATTATTATATTAAGTTTGTAATATTTATTGGTTATATATTTTAGAATTTGTTTTAATTGTTGATAAAATACTTCTTCCTCTCTTCTATTCCAGTACATAGTTACTATCAATAAACTTTCTTTTGGTAATTCCGTGGCGCATAGTTCTATTATATATATTCTATAGACATGTCTGAAATATCGTTTCTATTAATGCTGTCAATATGTTCTTGTAGAAGTGTACAAACACCGCCACCTGTTCTAGTGCTGCGGCAGAAGGAAGATACAAATTTATATCCACTAAATTGAATGAGATCAATCATTTATTAAGTACCTAACTAAATTCTTAAAGGAAACTTAGGTAGGTAGGAGGAACTAAGACATTGGAATAAAATCCACCGAATGCTTTCTTAACTATTTATTACACTCTATGTATAATTTATGATAATTGTAATCAATTTACATATCTTTATGTACATACAGTAGCAAAATGTAAAAACACAGCGCGCGAGTCGCCGGCGCAGCGCCGCCTCTCGCAGTACAAGCCATGCGGCGACGAGTGACGTCACGGCCACTGACGACTGTCGAGCTAGCGAGCGGCGCCAGCGACTAGCTAAATACATTCCAAAACATCTAACCGATATAAAATTATGTATTTACACAAACACCACACGTAAGTTAGTATTCGACTACACATAGTTGTAGTGGCCCTCCCCCCCATCCTATCCCGTCCACTACCGAAGCGACCCGATCGTCGTACGAAGCTTTACATCTAACTATATTAAAGCGAAGGCACCGTGGATCATCGATAGTCCATATTATATAAATGCAGCACATTTAGTATAAAAGTAGTGTGAAGAATTTAACTTTATAGGGAAGGAACAATATAAATATGTTGACAACGCCTCGCGGTTAAGAGCGCACACAACTATTGTGAATATAATAACGACGATCACCAAGATAATGTAAACCCAGACTCTAGTAGGAACAACTTAACTACAGAACAAACGTTCAAGTATAACGACATGAATAGATGTCAGTGCGCTGTGAATCAATTCTATCGACTTTCTCAAACGAAGTCACTCACTCAAATAGACGATTACCGGGCTTTACATGTTGATACGCAATTCTAGAGGTGGAAGAAGAAATAAAGAATTTGCCATCGCAATAACTATCACAATCGACTACTAAATAATTTTATGAACGTTTATCAAATAAAGATGTACTTAACATAGAACGTTTACAATTAACAAACAATAATTTAAGCCGGCCGCCGCCGACGAGTGATCTACTAACAGTAAATTAAGTAAATAAAACTAATACATTGGATGCAGCTATTTGATCAATAATTAATTTTGAACTAATTTCAATTACTTATAAATTAAAACTTACAGATTGGATGTAAGCTAATAAATAATGTTTTAATATTTTTAGTAAATAAATTTTCAATACTTTACAATATAATGCTATTGAATAAAGAAAATAATTGTTTGGAATATACTAATACATATGTTGTAGCTGTATATCACAGCATCATATTGCGTCTGTTGTCTTGAACGAAAATGTGTGTGTCGTCATAAGACACGGGTGTAACGTGCGACACGGATCATGATGAACTGGCGCAACGGGGAACTAACGTGACGTACTGGACTTGACAGGTTGTTGACACCTACCCTTGACAAGTGGCGCCGCCATTTGTTCACTATGATCCGAGTCGCACTACAGTCGCGCTGGCGCGGCCCCCTCGCACACAAAACTATTTGTTACTGGGACGGCGGATACATGAACATTGCACAAACATACGACGCCATGCGATCACCTCAAGCGCGCGACTGCTCTGTACGAGGGTTTACAGTTGAATGTGAAGTGATGGCACGGTGTTGCACACAGCATACACCTGACAGCCTCTAGTGACACCTACACTAAGCGACCGACAGAACTATATGGCGTTAACATAACACTCAATATAACATCAAACTGATTAGCAAAAGCATCAAATTCGCTGCCAATATAATCTTCGATAATTCATTATGAAAAAATATCTGACTTATAAATTAATCGCTCTGCGATTGAATAGGCTCTCTAGCTTGCATCTACAAACTTACAATTGTAAGCGACCGACAGAACTATATGGCGTTAACATAACACTCAATATAACATCAAACTGATTAGCAAAAGCATCAAATTCGCTGCCAATATAATCTTCGATAATTCATTATGAAAAAATATCTGACTTATAAATTAATCGCTCTGCGATTGAATAGGCTCTCTAGCTTGCATCTACAAACTTACAATTGTTTCTATAACATTCACAATTTTATTTTCTCATTTTTGAGAAAAATCAGTGCTCGAATGTGCGGATTACCTACATTAAAACAACTAGATGTATTTATTATTAGAAATCGTTCGTAATTAACAAATAATCGAAGTTCGATAAGTTCCTACTTTGCGTACATGCGAGAACAAAACTCGAAGATAAAGTATGGAAATGTACTAAAGTGAGAATGTTTCACCTGTATCGTTTAGTGTGGTGTCGTAATGAATCGCTATCCAGTACATGATCTGACTCAGTTCCTCTTGGAGGGCGGCACGAGGTGGTTGGGCAGCTCGGAGGGCAGGTCGTGTCCGTCGATCTTGACGTGGATAAGATGCATGGCGAGCGCGAACTCGTCCTCGTCCAGGAAACCGTCCTTGTCGATGTCCGACAACTTCCAGATCTTGCCGAGCACCGAGTTCGGCAGCTTGGACTTCACCATCTCCGTCTTGGCGGCTGTCGACAAACCGCCAGGTCAACACGTGTATGTGCAGCGAACTGCGTCGGCAACGATCGTGGCAGTGTGGGACAACTTACAGCTACACTAAAGTAACCGGAAAACGTACCCGCTTATTGTAATAAACTCGGAACCATTTAAGTACCTACTAAGTTAGCTAGTTTCTCATAACCACTTTCGTTGCCAACAGAGTTCAGGAATCAAAAAGGAGTAAACACAGTTTTTTTTTCTCGTTGCATGATCATTTTCAAATATGTACTAACATTTGAAAATGATCATGCAACGAAAAAGATTATATCGTGAGTAGAAGCGTGACGATAAAGAGGCGAGATAACACGGTATTGGGAAACGATAGCGAGTTAGATAACACTCATGTCGAAACTGATGGCGAAATATTCAATTATACAGACGAGTATCATTCTTGTAATACTACACTTAGGGCATAAACTGCGTTACGCGTGTGCACGCACGTGAGCACGTCGCGGGCCACGCTTCTGGTGCACGCACGTGAGCACGTCGCGGGCCACGCTTCTGGTGCACGCACGTGAGCACGTTCGCGTGCTTATGCGCGGGCATCGGCGCGTCAGTTTTCTCAGTACAATTTTGACGTTGGAGGTATGAATACTAGAAAGTAGGTTCAATAATTTGTTAGAGTCGATTTTAGTTGGCCGCTCGGACGGCAATATGCCTAAAATACAATGGCGTTTATCTCGTTATAAAAAGTAGGTTTAAGCTAAGTTTTAGTACTAATCGCCAGGTAACGTAACATAGTTTGGATAAATATGGTGAACATAACTGCAGCATCCATATTTTAGAATATATTTACAATAAATAGTAGTATGAAACCGTATGAGAGTAGGGTGACCATGATTACATTAGTACCTACGAAAGCATGTTTTTAATTTTGTACTCTGTTCGAACGAATATGCGGTTCGTTTTGCGGCCATATTGATGTCTATTGTTCTTAATTCTTTAAAGTATTTAGGTAGGTACTGTTAAATTATCGTTTCTTTGACTTTGCGCAGGTGTTTTATGATGGGAACGATTCCAGAAAAAGGATCTCTTTTGTTTCCAAACTATTGTTAAAAATATTTGTTGCAAAGGGTTTGCAAAGCGATTATTTTTTGTTGTGAATATTGTCATTAATGTGCAATATTTTGTGGTGTGTGCTCGTACGTATTTAATTCCCGTGATTTTCATACTACTAAGTTATTGAGACAATTATTACTAAATCCAGAAGTATCTAAAAGTGCTTAGCTATGAGTTGTGCACACTTATATGTTGGATTTGTTAATGTAGAACTCACCACCAAAAAGTGTATTGCAGAGGAATCCAAATCAACTGCGGTAAGTTTAATTTTTACAATTTTATGATGACTTGAATAAAGTAATAAACTGTAGTACGTATTATAATATCTTCGGAAATATTACCTAAGTATCTATAAAAAGACATGAAATTCGTCTCTGCCACATTTTAATGTGATTTCACTTCACTTCACATGTGGTCGTCTCGAAGAAGAAAAAAAAAAATAGGCCACTATAAATGTCATTTTTTTTTAAATAACAATACATATTTTTGTTACGACGGCAATTCTTTTAAAATTGAAATAAGTACCTGTAAGAAAATATGTCTGCATTCTGTGTCATATATTCGTGTCAGTTAATTTATAAATATTATGTTATTTTATAAAGATTTGATATTTACCTTGTTGACTTTTATTACTTGATTTTTTTGTCTTTTTGTTGATTTTGAATAAAGAAATTTTAATCGATTTGTGACTTTTACTTTTATAAAGTATGCTACAGGATGCCTTAACATTTATATAAGCACTCGTCCTAAAAAAATAAGATATGAATATCGAACATTCCAATAATCACTATTCAGTCTCACTTCATTGTGAAAATTCATGGTCACCCTACTCTCATACGGTTTCATACTACTATTTATTGTAAATATGTTCTAAAATATGATTGCTGCAGTTATGTTCGCCATATTTATCCAAACTATGTTACGTTACCTGGCGATTAGTACTAAAACTTAGCTTAAACCTACTTTTTATAACGAGATAGACGCCATTGTATTTTAGGCATATTGCCGTCCGAGCGGCCAACTAAAATCGACTCTAACAAATTATTGAACCTACTTTCTAGTATTTTTTTTCTGTTTTTAGCTGTAACAAATTAGTAACTAATTGTCCATACGCATTAGCCTCTATTTATTTGATATTTATGGTGAGATACCTACCTACTCATAACCTGAGAACTAAATATTGCGTAACTTTTTGTTTATTTACGTTATGACGTTTTTAAATTTTGTAACAAATTGAACAAATTAAGACCTTTCTTTTGATGCATCATTCGTCTATCTGTATTATATAGTTTCTGTGTAATCACGGGCGATGATTACGGCAAGTGGCGGTTCTAGCGGCCAACTATTCTTTGTCATAGCGTCTTAGTTTTTTTTGTAACAAATTCACGAAAAGGGGTGTGTAAAGTAACAAATTAGCACTAATTCCTGGCAAAGTTTCGTCAAATATTATGAGTTGGCCGCGCGGTTGAAATGTACATCAATTACCCTTTCTGTATCAAAATTTGTCATTTTTTGCTATGGGCCGGGCACGCGCGTGCGGTCGGTTCGAGATAGCGCTGTCAACTGAACAAGCACGCGCGTGCACCCGCTAGCGGGCTTCGCGCGTGGACCCGTCCAACGTGATGCGTGATCACGTCGCGTGCATGCGTGCCCCGTTGCACGGAAGTATCACGCGACGGGCGCCCGACGGGCTCACGAGCGTGTGCACGCGCATGGGCACGCGCGGGTCGGTTTTGTGTGGACACGCGAGAGGCACGCTTAACGCAGTTTATGCCCTAATACTTGAGTTTAAGCTTACATTGCTAATATTATGACAGGAACAAATCACCCACGACTAAGGCTGCCTGTCCACCGGAGCGGAGCGAGGCTGCGAAGCGGAGAAACGGAGAAATATTAACCAATAGGAAAACTGGACAGAAGAGGAGCAGAGATTTTGTGCAATCCTGTTGGTTAATATTTCTCCGTTTCTCCACTCAGCTGCCTCGCTCCGCTCCGGCGGACAGTCAGCCTAAGCCGGTATAATAAGAAGACAACACAAACATCAACATGGTCACGATGAAGACGAGAACGAGAACGAAATCAGAATTGAGCAATAACCTAATACCATAATTTATAACTGGGCTAATACTCCTTGCATACCTACACCTCTATCGTAACCTAAGTCCTACTAACTAATTGCGAGCATTGGGATTCGATGTCGTAACTTGACTTTCTACATTACAGTGGCATTGAGCTTATCAGCTTCTCTGTGAAGTATTTGAGTATATTGACGACATTGTCGCGATAGAACAGCTCGGCGAACGACGTTATCCTGACGGCCTGCTGATCCGGCCCGAAGGTCACGAGCTTCGCCTTGTCCAGCCAAGTGGTCGGCGACCTATCCACATAGAACTCGATGTACCTCTCGCCCGTCAGCACGTACACCATCGACAAGAATACGAACTCGGCTGTTATCAACAACGTCACTATGTTCAGTGAGAAGAGTACGATGAACTTGACCGTACTGAACAACGAGTCCAAGTAACCTGTGTTCCTGTCTGAAGCAGTCGAGTCGTGCAGTGGAACGGGTTGTGACTCAGAACTACTCTTGTAGTCGCTGTCGTCACTTTCCTCGACATTACCAGCGTGCCAGTCGGAATGAACTTTGGATCCGTCATTTGTTCTAGTTTGGAACCCATGGTTCTGATACCTAGATTGCCTGGACTCGCACCTATCGCCAGCTCCGTCGTCGATAGCTAAATTATCGTTCAGACTATGTATCGAGACAGCGGGCGACACGCGCCCACTGATGCTCGTGACTTGTGTCTCGCGAGCATTCACAATGAACTGTGTGATCAATTTACAGTTTTCTGTAGTACTAGAGAGAGAATCTACGAGTTTCGCGAAGCTATCGTCATCCTTGTCTTTCTCGCTATCTTTCAGTCGCATGCACAGGTCGGTGATGAGGGAGCAGTTTTGTGTGGTCGAGAGCAGCGCCTCGAGGGCCTTGTCCACGACGAGGTGGCCGCGCAAGTGCGGGTGTGTATTGAGTAGGAGTGAGAGAGTCCGTATGTCAGAGCGAGAGAGCTGCGTACCGGCGCCGGTGACCTTGCCGTCGATGGGGTTGAGCGACTGGAACAGCTGGTCGTATCGCGGCTTTTCCTTGCTGCAGATCCACTCGGGGTCGCCGTGACCCGCGTCCACGCCCTCGCCGCGCCCGTAGCCGAACGGCGACACCTGATCCTCTACGCCTTCGAATGCACCACCTGAAAATGTTACGGTCAGAATATTAATGGTTTGATCAACTATAAGTTACACCTAGTCATACCTGCAGCAGAGCTCAAGTCTAACATATCTGAGATAGACTTTCTTCACTAACAGCCTAGCAACTTGCGTTGCATACATTGTAATATTTTTTTATAGCTTAATATGTTTGAATATGATTAACGTACATGATGTGGGAAATACGTGAGTAATCAAGTAAGATGCCGAATCCTCACAGTTATCAATGAGGCAAGCTGGGAGTCTAGGCCGCGTCACAGCCGGAGGTTGCCTGGCTCTTTAATAAGCACACGATATTTATTTTGTAGTACGCACGGAAGTGCAAACAGTCTTGTTATTTATTAGATATTATTTATATGTACCTATTACATGTGTAAATTTAATATAAATGTTGCAGTCAAAACTCTTAACCAGTCAAAAGTACTATTGACTAGCAAAATCAGTCAAAAGTACTTTTGACCGTATGCTTTAGTCAATAATACTTTTGACTAAAATAACAGTTAAAAGTACTTTTGCCCAATGGAGCTGGTTAAAAGTACTTTTGACTAAGTGATTCCGTCAAAAGTGGTTTTGACTGGTTGTATCAGTCAAAACTCTTAAAAATTATTTAACATATTATTTAGCATATTTATTTCTTTGACATAATGTCATTTGACCGAATTTTCAAATGCACTAATTTGCCTGTTTAATATGATATGAGGTACCTAAAGGTGTTTGTATTCTCATTCACTCGCTCTTGCATCCAATGTCGACGGAGCCCCGCGAAGCGGGTCTCCTATTTCTGTGAAAAGGGTTTAAAGTAACCTAACAAAACCGAACCTCGGGGTGGGAACATTACATCAAATGAACATTATACCTTTTGATCAACAGCGCAAATGTTGTTATCGCAAATAAATATTCGATGAAATGAAAATTATGTTAATCGATATTATACAAATTGATTATTTTCCTAAACGTTGTTCGAATTAGTAACATTACATCAAAAGTTGTTATACCAAACAAGGGTGAACCTCTTTTTTATTCACATCTAACGAGTTAATAGTGCTTTTGACTGATGCTTTATTGCAGTTAAAACTACTTTTGACGAAGAGCGTCAGTCAAAAGTACTTTTAACCGCAAATTTGCAGTCAAAAGTACTAATAACCAATAATTTTCAGTCAAAACCACTTTTGACCAACCTATTCAGTCAAAAGTACTTTTGACTGATTTTGCTAGTCAATAGTACTTTTGACTGCTTAAGAGTTTTGACTGCAACATAAACACGTGGTTACGTGCTCGCCAGTGTTCACACCGGCTGCGAATCTATACTAATATTATAAAGAGGTAAAGTTTGTGAGGTTGTAGGGGGAATCTCTGGACCTACTGAACCGATTTAGAATATTCTTTTACCAATAGAAAGCCACATTATTTGTGAGTGTCATAGGCTATATATTATTATTATTTATATAAATGAATATCTTACAAGATATCAAAGATTTAAATAGCGGGGGCGGTACGAAGTTCGTCTGGTCATATAGTTATGTATATTCACATTACACTCTCTAGCTGCTTAATACACCAGCTGCCTTAGAACCTAACTATTCCAGATTTCGTAAAAGTTTACTTTAAAATGCGCCTTATCTTATTGAATTATCTTATTTATGACTTCTTACAGACGCTAGACGTTATAATAGCGTACGTGTATAAGTTTGGAGTTTAAACAAAAAAAAAATACTTTCTATCGTAGGTACAGTTCGCTTCACAGAAACGGTAACCCCCTTGGTAATGACATCGAACCTATTTAAGTTTTTTGTAGCGTAACGTAAATGGCGTGTTGGTCTAGTGGTTTACACTGCGGATTAGCAATGTGATGGTCTCGAGTTCAAATCCGCGGATGAGGTTTTTTTAATTTTATTTATTTACCTTTATTTATTTTTTTTAGTTTCTCTAGTAGGCGATTTTCGTTTATTATTATTAAGAAATCAAATGGAGGTTTGTAATATAAGCTAGGCATTTTGCATAAACAATATTCATTTATTTTTCTAATTACATTTCTAGGACTTCATGGAATCCACTTCCTGGTTGAATATACAGATTCCTGTCTGTGTTAAATTGAGGTTATTTACTTAGAATATTAACTAAACACAAAATAGATACCTTAGTTTGGTTTACAACGTTTAACATTAGATAACGGTTCGTTTATAGATATTTCTAGAAACATAACTACAATAATATTTATTTATTTAAAGTTGTGAAAACATACATTTTTTATACTCTGTATGATGTTATCGGAAAAAAGCCTGGTTAAAAAATGAAATTTTGTCATTTGTGCCTGTGAATTACAGAGGAAGAACCAACATGCTACTATAACAGTATAGCAATATACATCTTTCCCTTTTATCACATTTTCTGATAACCCTTATTTAACACAATATTAGAAAAATATGTGAGGTCAGATATGAATCGTTAACACATTAATAAACAAAAGTAAAAATAAAGTTACTAAGTTAGTTAGTTACTCTTGTAAACAAGAGTAACTGGATTGATAATAATAAAGGTTGTTTATTTTTTTCTTTATGTTTTGTTCCTTTTACCACAGAACAACAATTTTAGCCTTCAATAAAGTTGTTAATCGAACCATACCATCGATTAATAGAATCAACTGGTCAAAAACTTAATAAATTGGATAATATTACGATGAAGATAATTACACACAAGCGAATCGGCACGAAAATTAAACCATTTGAAAAGTAAATATACCCTCAATCACAGTTTAGTAAATAAGGCGAAGTATACTAAATTCAACCTTAACTCGCAGTTCATACAGCAGTTAAGTTTCTGAAGTAAAATTAGGGTAGTGCAACAATCGGAATCAACACATTCTATTCAACCAAACAAGAAATCTATGCTATTCCAATTTTCGTTGAGCTTGATAACTGAGCCAATAGCCTAGTGGTATAAGGCACGGTCTAGTTGATCGGCTGGCGCCTGGTGAAGCAGGTTCGTATCTTAATCGCACACAGTGCCTTTTTGTAAGTTATTCTTGGTATCTATACAGTTCGGCCAGAAGGAAGCCAATAAAATACCACATAAAATTATTAAATATGTACTTGCAAATATTGTTTGAGGAGGATCGGATGCACTCGGGCAGAGATGGGTGCGGCGGCGGGGGAGGGAGCTGCTCAAGGCTCACGTGACACGCGGGCCCGAGCGTGCTCGGGCGATAATCTTTAAGTCTTGGAGGGTTACCATTTCCCTGCAGCTGACTGTACTAAGTGATGGGGTCGAATCTTCTTCTTAGCGTGTTGATAGCAATCTAAATGGGGGATCCCTTCTTTTCGCATAATATTCTTTTTTCTAATATACTTTGGCATAACGATTTTGGCATAATTTGTTTTGCCATAATAATACTTTGCCATATTTTTTTTTTTGGCACACAGTTTATGTTGGCATAATTAACTTGAAGGCTAATTTGTTCCCCCCCGGTGGGTTCCCGCATTGTCGAGGCGGGGGGGCTCAGTAGCCGTGGCTTGGACACCCACGGTGAAGTAAAACCCAAAAGTAGGTTGCGGTGCCGCTTTGGCGACATCGCAACTGAGGCGGGCCGCGATGTCGTATCGGAGGCATCGCGGCTGAGGGTTGGAGGCCGCGGCGGGAGAGGAGTGCCGGTATTGCGGTGCGCCGCTCTCCCTAACTTCCGCGGCCTTGACGGGGTCGCCACCGTATGATGGCGGACGCGGTGGGGCTGCAGGGGAAGAGGAGTGTCGGTATTACGTTGGCCGCTCTCCCTATCCTCTGCAGCCGAAAATTGGCAGGCGGCGGGGCCAATGTCCTGACCCGTCGCAGGGGGACCAAGGGTGCCCAGACACGGGGTCGTCTGGCGCCCATGTGCTGGTTTGGTCCCTGGGGTGGTCACGGCGTGCTATGTGTTCTGGTGCGCCGGTGATGGGGAGTACTCCCCAGAGGAGGGTCCGGTAACGGACAGCCGCGGCGGGTTCGCGGATGAGTGCTAACGCGTGCCCGTGTTCCCGCCGTAAGCGGCAGAGGAGGACACCGTGGAGTTTTAGTGGGTTAGAGTCCCACATAACTGCACTATCTCCCCGTGGTAGTGCAGTATGCATGAGCATTTCTCCACGATAAAAAAAGAAAGGCTAATTTGTTTTAGCATAAATTTAATTCGCATAACGTTACTAGGCCTAATGATATTAGCATAATAATATTTAGGAATACAATTAATAGAAATAACGGAAACAAATTTGAGTTATTTTTACGTTTTTTTTTTGGATATACGTCAAATCTGTCAAACTATCTAGACATATTTTTTCCGGTTTTAATTTTTAATTTAATAAATAACAGCCTATCTATGCGACAAAGCAGTAAATTTACAAATATCAAGAGTTTACTACCTATAACAAGAACAAATAAAAAATAATAATCCTCATGAATTGGTGAAATTCATAACTCAAAAATCATGAATTGGTGCCATTGGTCATGAAATATTTCTGCAAGTGAAAATCGTAAAGTGTGCATGTGCAATCTGTTTTGAAATGGGACGAGTTGCCCTCTAACCCATCTATCCAGCGTTTGGAGGGGTACTGTGCGGCTTTTCTTTCCCAAAGAAGTTACAACGCGACGCCCGTCTCCCGGCAACGGTTGCCGGGACTGCTCAAATTGCCAGCTTGGTCTGCGCGGCGGCGCCCCAGGCCTGCAGCGCGACTGCGCGCACCCTACTGTCAGTGCTGTGACATTTTTTTTTATTGTGTAGTTTAATAGTGTTTTCTTTGAGTGTTTTTTTTTTTTATTTTATTAAATTTATATTAGGTCTTATTCGTGTGCCACCTTTAATTATTGTATGTTCTGCGCCAGCTGTAGCGACGCCGGAATAAGTAGTGCCAGTCAACCTGTCACATCTCTGGATGTACAACTGGTAAGATGCCCTCACTGCTCCCAGGCTCGTTTTTTAAAGGCGAACGGGGGCTTAAAATACACTATGGCAAGGTTCACAAGCCTCATAGTGTACCTTTGGGCCCCCCAGCCACTTCCCCGACATCAACACCTCTCGAACAAAGTTTGTGGCAAACATTATCAAAATTCAAAAACTCCACTCCAGTTTTAAAAAGAGTTCCCCGGGGCGCGAGACATTCTGTTGCGCTGAGTTTAGCGCGTTGTGTCCGTCTCGCGACCCAGGAGAACTCGCAGCGTGCCTGGGAGCAGTTACTCACCTTCCCGTATAGGATTCTGCATGTCCAAAAAAATTTGGCTACTCAAAAATCTTTAACAAACCAAATTAAAGATAACTGCAACAATTCGGTCCGTGTTTTAGATTCCAAATTACCTTTTTTCAATAAACAGAAAGACATTTGTGTTCATGTGGAATCCAAGCTGAGTGACGGTGACATTAGGGGGGCAGCCAGAATACTGTTCAGCAGTGATGTGGTGGCGCCTTATTCTCCAGATACCCTTTCAGCTCTGGAGAGTAAACATCCATCGCCTGCGGATGTTCTCACCTTCCCCGACCCGCCAGTCCACCCCGATTCAAGCAGTCAGGCTCCACCTTTTTTTAAAATTACAGCCTCGCAGTTATTTGCAGCCGTGAGCTCCTTCCGGAGTGGTTCTGCCGGCGGCCTCGACGGCCTGACTCCACAGCATTTGAAAGATTTGTTGAGTTCAGGCGCCGGGGAAGCGGGTGAGTCGCTCTTGAAGGAGCTTGCGGTTCTAATCAACTTAATGCTCTCCGGCGGCGTGAACGATGCCGTCGTCGATGTCTTGTATGGGGCTAACCTGTGTGCTCTGCGCAAGAAAGACGGCGGCATTCGCCCAATTGCCGTCGGTTGCACCTACAGGCGTATGGCTGCCAAAATATGTTGCAAGCTGTACAGTGAGACGCTTGCAACTAAGTTTCAGCCCCTTCAACTTGGTTTTGGTTCCAGGGGGGGCTGTGAGGCAGCCGTACATGCCTTATCATCTTTTCTACAATCAAACAAAGGTGAGGTCATCCTCAAGGTTGACGTCAAAAATGCCTTCAACTCCGTGAATAGGGACACCTTGTTGGCTGAAGTCAAAAAAGTACTACCCGAAATTTATGGTTTTTTGTGGCAATGTTATAGACACCCTTCAAAATTACTTTACAAGGAAAACGTTTTGGAATCTGCAGTTGGTTGCCAACAAGGTGACCCTCTCGGGCCTGTCATTTTCAGTTTGGCTATTCATCCCATAATTCAACAACTAAATTCAAAATTTAATGTGTGGTATTTAGATGATGGAACGCTAGGAGGTGATATTGACACTGTTTTGGCTGACCTACAACTTCTCAAAAGTCAATTTAAATCTATTGGCCTGGACCTTAACCCCTCAAAATGTGAAATTTACCTCTCTGACATTACCGACAGACAATCGACTATAAATAAATTTAATGCAATAGCCCCACAAATCAAAATTTTAGAAAAAAGTTCCCTACACCTCCTTGGTTCCCCTATTTTTGAAGAAAGTTTTTCATCTTTCATTGACGACAAAATTAAAAATCTCAATGATATTTCGGATAGACTCTCCAAAATTAATTTACATTGGGCATTCACCATTATCAGATATTGCTGTTTTGGTCCAAATTATATGTATTTTCTCCGTTGTTCTCCTCTTTGGAAGAAACCACAACTTTTGGACAAAATTGACCAAATTCTTCGCATCTCTTTAACATCCATTCTTAATGTGGCCCTGGACGACCGAGCGTGGCTGCAAGCCACCCTACCAATTCGTTTTGGTGGCCTTGGCATCCGCAAAATTTCTAGTGTTAGCTTACCGGCGTTCCTGTCTTCTGTCCACAGCACTGAAAAACTAACCAGGAAAATTTTAACTCTCTCCCTGGTTAGCTCGGAAGTGCCGTGCTTGTCCGATGCAGAGGACGCCTGGAAAGTGGCTTGCCCGGTCACGGATCGGCCCGAGAATCTGTTTTCCCAGAGACAGTGGGATGAGCCGCTCTGCAGGTTGGTACGGAATAAACTTATTAATACGTCTACCAATTCTGCTGAGCGTGCCCGCCTGCTTGCTGTGGGTGAGTGGGAGTCGGGCCTTTGGCTTCAGGCTCTACCGTCACCTAATATAGGAACTATGTTAGGTGATACAACCTTCCGGCTCGCTACATGTTTGCGTTTGGGCGCTCCTTGTGCTGCTCCACATCGCTGTCAATGTGGTGAAGCAGTCGACTGCCTCGGACACCATGGCCTTTCTTGTAGTAAGAGTGCAGGTCGGATAGCGCGGCACGCTAGCATTAATGATCTCATCCGTCGTGCTCTTGCCACCGCCGGGGTGCCAGCTGTATTGGAACCCACTGGCTTGGCACGCGTCGATGGCAAGAGACCAGATGGTATGACCATAATGCCATGGAAGTTGGGTAGGCCTTTGGTGTGGGACGCAACTTGCGTCGACACCCTTGCACCTTCCCATCTTCCTAGTACAGTGTGCTGCGCTGGGGCGGCTGCTGCAGGTGCTGAAAACCTCAAACGGCGCAAATACAATAATTTAATTGGCGATTATGTATTTGAACCGTTTGGGGTTGAAACTCTGGGACCATGGGGCCCGAGTGCCCACCTAGTATTTCGGGAAATCGCCAAACGGTTGGTCGACTCTTCACGTGACCAGAGGGCGGGCCTATTTTTTGGCCAAAGAATCAGCATTGCTATCCAACGTGGCAATGCTGCCAGCCTTCTGGGCACTTTTCCTGTTGACAGCGATGTGGACGAATTTTTCGACGCCCTGTAACTCTTTTTGATACTTGTAAATATTTTTATTTCTATTATAGAGTTAGTGTGTAAATTCTTTTAGCTTTAATAAAAATGTATTAACACTTTTTACGTATGTATTTATTTTGGATTTCCACGTTAAATGATGTATTATAAATAACATTATGTAACTTAACTATGTATTTTTATTTTAGGTGTACTTATATTTTTAGCAATCGCTTGTAATATGTAAGTAATATAAATAAGTTTCGAAGTATATTCATCTTTTTTACTAATAATTTTTTCAATTCTATTGTGTTTGTCCGTGTATTTTTTCCTTTTTTTTTGGTATTGGTGATGTTCCGACATCAAGTTTATCTATTTCAATGGTTTGGTGTTTTATTTCTTGAACAATCTTTTTTGCCAAAAAATAAAATCCGGGATGGTGTTTTACAACTATTTCAATACTTCGAATAAACTACTAAAATTAGGATTCTGAATAACTTTTTCCAAGAGTCGGGGTGCCCCAAGGACTAACACATCTCGATTTAGTAAAAAGGCAATGAGAACTTAGGATGCAAGAGCGAGCGAAGCGAGCTCGGGAATTGGGGCACCCCGACTCGGACAGGTTAGGTTCGAAGGGGATGACCCCCCCTTCCCCTTCGTGTTAAGTTCCTTTAAACCCTGCAGACAGAAATAGGGGCCCCGCGAAGCGGGGCTCCGTCGACTACGCCTTATTATTATTGTTATCTATATGTACTTTTAATAAATCTGTAGAAGTGAAAATTCTGTACATACATTGAAAATATCAGAAAAATAAATGGCAGGGGGTGTTACTACACCGCACCGAAACCAAAAATGTGATTAAAAAATTTTTTGTCTGTCTGTCTGTCTGTTTGTTCAGGCATCACGCAAAAACTACCGGTTAGATTACGATGAAACTTGGTATACCTAATTATTCTTTAATATCCTGGGCACCACACTGGGTACTTTTTATCTCGGAAAAGTATATACCTACAACAAAAAACAAACTTAATTTTGCGGTTCGATCCCTAGACCCGATTACTGTACCAACCGCAAATAATAAGTTTGTCGTAGGTTACGTCACCCGCAGTGGAGTTCACTAAGGGGCGCTGCACATGGCTAAGATACTATAATATTTTATCTTAAGATACAATATCGCTCGCCATACAATTCAATGGACTATCATTCACGACGAAGATAATAAATAATATTTCATATTTTCGTATCTTAAGATGAATTTGTAAATACTAATAATAAAGCAGAAGAGTTTGTTTGTCTGAACGCGCTAATCGGTCGGATTTTTCTCGGAGTCGATTTTAAAAAATATTTTTACATTTGCTAGCCTAATTCTTGAGGTAGGCTATGTAACATCTCGCTATAATCCTTAGGAGCCGAGCAAAAAGAATAAAAGTCAGAAAGATCGCTAAGCGAAAACGAAGTGACAGCGCGGGCAGGCGATGCGATGCGATGCGACGGCGTGGGTCGGAAACAAGAAATTTCACGCGGACGAAGTCGCGGGCAGAAGCTAGTGCTTAATAAAGTTATGCTTTAGAATGCTATGCTAAGGGCTGATTTTACCAAAGTCAGATATTTTTTATCCCTGGAATAAAATTGACGTCTGACAGTTCTAGTATGGAAAAACTGTCAAAAATTAAAAATTTGTTCCCAGTATAAGACTTAGTCTATGTATAAAATAGGGATGCCCCGATACGCCTTTTTGCCGATACGATACCGATACCGATACTCTTATAAAAATATCGGCGATACCGATACCGATACGCTTACTGAATTCAAAAAGGAAGGTACCTAGATTAAATAAAACACAATTAATTAATAGTTTTAGTACTTAATCAAAATTAACATTTATAAGATTTTTATGGAATTATCAATTGTCGAAATTTCAAAGTGATTCCATATAGCACTTTTATGTTTTGAAGTTGATATGACTACTATTTATTTTATTTGACTCAAACGACTAGTAATAAATGACATACAATACACAAACAATTACGATATGTAATTCTTAATCTTATTTGCATGGAAAAATACTACGCCCAACAACATTCTACCTAACGAAATGGGATAGATGTGCGAGTGCGAGGCCAAAGCGGGCGGGCGAAACAAAACACTGAATAAAGCGCGGGGTTTCTCCGAGCACAGTTAGTTCGTGCCTCGTTTGCAACGAAATAGACGGAACAACACTTACAACACGCGCGTTTACATTACATTTTTAAAGCGCAAAATTTGAAAAGTATCGTTGAATCGACCATAAAAATATCGCCGATACCGATATATCGGCAAACCTGAAGTATCGCCGATATATCGGTATTGGTATCGGATGCATCCCTAGTTTTTAGTTTGTATGAAAATTAACAAAAAATAAGAATTCATTAGTATGGCCATAATGAAAAATGCTTATTTCTATAGTCTGAACATCTGGTCGAAGTTTATGTATATCGTCCGGAACACGGTGTATACAGACTAGCTTCTGCCCGCGACTTCGTCCGCGTGAAATTTCACCCTCCCCCACTCACCCTCTTAGGGGTGGAATTTCGAAAAACCCTTAGTGGATACCTAATCTTCACAAAGAACACACCCTCCAAAATTCATGTCTCTAGGAGCAGCGGTTTAGGCTGTGCGTTGATATCTCACAGTCAGGACTTGGAATTTTATATATAGCAATTTGATAATTTGATATGTCTATATCAAATTATCAAATTGCTATTATATATAAAATTAAAAAAAAAAATAAAAAAACGTTGGGGTTTCTATGCCTGTCTTGGCATAGAAACCCCACCATTTTTATTCGACAGCAAAAAATCGATAATTCATACAACATACAAATTAAAGTGTAAATTATCGAAATGTGTGACGTAGCAGTATCATCACTTAAAAAACCAGGCAGGAGCGAGCCGGACTCGTGCACCGAGGGTTCCGTACCATCATGTTTTTAATTTTTCATCGGCGAGGCCTAAGGGTTCCGTTTTACCATTTTGGTACGGAACCCTAAAAACGGTTAACCTAGTGGGCCGAGTATAACGGGCGGAAATCAATGGCAATGTTACTGACATTCTGACAAAAACAAAGAAACGTAGAATTTGTTTTGAGCCTTACGTAGCCACATGGAGGGCACAAAGCTGGAGCTTTGTGCCCTCCATGTGGCTACGTAAGGCTCAAAACAAATTTTCGTGTACCTACTCGTAGATCCTAGCCGAAATTGAAAATGTACTGAACCAAACACATTGTCAATCACATAATAATTATTATTATAGATCAGCTGTGTACCTATACTATGTCAAGGTTTTATTTAAAATTAATTTATCAGTATTATACAATGTACAGACGGTATTGTTCAGACAGGACTCATGGCCGAATTTACAATGATACCTATTGAACAAAATTAATAAACCAATGCGAGGGGCGTACCGCCTTATCAACCAGTGATTCACTCTACAATGTAACAAAATAATTTGAAAAACTACTGATTAATTAAGCAGTAAATTATGTTGATTTATTAAATAAAATAAAAACAATGCTTTTGCATCCTGGGGAGGTATCTGCAAAACCACCATAAAGGCAGTTGAGGTCGCCCAGAGAGCTGTACTGTAGATTAGCACGTTTAAACCGATGCGCTTTCCTAATAATACACTGTTCCAGTTGTGCGAGGTTCTGACAGTAAGACACGAGTATATACTAAAAATTATCTTGCAAGAACATAAAAAACAGCCCTTAAGCCCAATGTTACCACAGAGACGTCGCAATCATCATATATGTGACAATTTAACCTCATTTTAAACAATCTTTGGTAAAAGATTTGCAACTTTTCTGGGCCATTACCTATATAATAAGCTTAACAAATCAGTAAATATACACCTTGAGTAGAAAACAATGCAAACTAAAAGTATGCCAATATTTGCAGAAATTAAGCTACGAGGAGACGGAACAACTAATATACTTACCACTCTAAGAATAACGCTAAGAGCACAGAAATCCAAGATACACTCATCCATACTCACACCCACACACCCCACTCACACCCACACATTCTCATATACATACAACACACGCATACACACGCAACACAACCACACGAACACACACACGAACACACCCCCACACACGAACACCCCCACACAAACACATACATACACTCAATCCATTTAGTTAATTGGATTTAAATTATGTACTTACCTATTTGCAAATTATAGATAAGTAATTTGCAAATAGGTAAGTACATAATTACTTTTCTACTATTTTTCTGTATTTCTGTAGTACTGATTTAATTATGCATAATTATGCCTCTTTTGCTTGGCATCTATTCTTGTTTTATAATTACTCGAGGGGAATGGTGCTGACAGACGCTAATCTCTTTACCTTAATTGAAATTGATGCCACATTGCCATTATAAAGTAGTACTTACCAAGTTTTTGGAAATAAATAAATGATTATTAAAAATAAAAAAATACATTCGGTTCTTGTAGTTTCCTTCGTATGATATAGATAAAAGTACAAAATAAAAACTTCCCTGAATTGCCATATTTTTGGTTTTGATCATTATTTGCATTTGCACGCCATCTTTAAAGTGTAACTATCCGACCTATCGCTAAGCTAACATACAGTAGGCAGATAAACGGCTTATTGTAATCAAAATAATATCCTACAGCGGCGTTTCTATACGAATATTAATGACTATCGCTTCGAGTTCACCTTGCACTTCATTAAGCAAGTCAAGAGAGCATCGATAGCACGGTAATATTTCGATAGCGTATCTCGGTGTCGGCCTATCGGGCGTGTCGGACGTCGGTCGGGCGACACTCACGAGTTACGACAAGGTCGGCTGTTCATTTCACTGCTGCTGGCTCCATTGAGCCGCAGTTACTTGCGGTTGCGCCCCATTGGGCGCACAACTATTGCACCGGTTGCGTTTGCCTGTAGCTGCTACGATCAGCATGCTTGGCTATAAGGATTTTCGGAGATTGACCGGACACTGAATTTTCACACCTGTTTGAGGTGCCTGTTCTCCAATTGCCCAGGATTTACCAACCGACGGAGATTTTTTTCCAAACCAGGAACGGGTAGTCACGAACCCTTTTATGGACTACGGATTATTTACATTTTTGAAAATGACCTATAATGTCAAATAGAGGACGATATTCTAATAAACTTATTGCAGTGGCCGGCTGGTACGACACACGAGCGTCGAGCGTCTGTAGTAAATCATAGTTACTGTGAGGGTCGTCTTTAATTGTCACGGCACGTATCGTTTGCATAGCTCATTTTGTTAGTAGGCTTGCATTCGAATTTTCGAATTATTCGAATAATAATCTTTTTCGAATATTTGAATAAGTACAGACGCCACCAGCACATCAAGCTACTACAATCTGTCAAATTTCTTTAATAGATTTTCAACTTTATCGCTAGAGCATAAGGTTCAAAGTTGACTGGGAAAATTTGACAGTTTCGGGTAGCTTGATGTGCTGGCGTCTGTACAAAAATTGCGATTCAGTCAAACCTGGATAAGCGAGAGTTCAAGGGAGCACTATCTCATTCTCGCTTATAGAGGTTTCTCACTAACCCGAGTTTCTCGCTAATGCAGGTACATGGGTAGCGTTTCTCTCTTATAGAGGTACGCAGCAATAACAAGACACAGCAAGTAAGAATGTAGTAAATATGTAATATGATAAAATTATACATATATGTACTATGTACATATATATTTTTAAATGCTTACGAAAACAAAACAAAAATTGTATTGTGTGTACATGTCCATCAGAGCACTCAGACTTTATAGAGTCTTTTGATTTTATAATTTTATAATAGGTGGATTCTGGTAAATTAAACTTCCTCTGAATTTCATTTCGCGATTTTCCGGATTCAAACGCATTCACTATTTTAAATACTTTAATTTTCCGTTTTGACATGGTGCAGAACAGAACTTTCCTTCGCAATTGATAACTATAAATTGAGTAAGTCCGACAAACAGGATGGTACACAGGCACACGTGTCCATGCGAAAAGAATGCGATAGAATAACAACATTATTTAGTTCCACGAAATAGAAAGGCACAATATTGACGAGAAAACAATACAAAAACAATGGTAGGAAGTTCCACGAAAGTTAAGAATGAGAGTCATAAAATAGCAGATGTTAAATTTGTAAATAAAGCTCGACTGTCGCTTATAGAGGTATAGATAAGTAGCAGTCTCACTTACGGAGGTCTATGAGGGAAAAACGACTCTCTCTTACAGAGGTTTCTGTTTCTCGCTAATAGAGGTTTTGAGAGCTTAAAATGACGGGTCCTGGCTATTACTCTCACTTATAGAGTTTTCTCACTTATCCAGTTCTCACTTATCCAGGTTTGACTGTATTTGAATATTCGACCAATTTCCATCAACCAGACTAAGAACTCTGATTTGCACAAAAAACAATTTTAAATTTTGCGTGCGACATTCATTCAGCGTACTCGGGGATCTGTGACAGGGATAGTCAAAATTACACATCATCAAATACATCACACCTTCCAATATATTAATAAAAGTATTATTGAACTCCTTAGAACGGTATTTCCTTTGGTGTTCAGCCATTAACCCGAACAGGTTATGGATCCAGAGCGCTAAGCCAGAGTGCGAATAAATAATAAATAAATAAAATCATTTAATTCAGATGTCACAAGATCCACATAAGTAGTTAATATAAAGTGAAAGTTATTGGACACTAAATAATTCATAAAAAGTAATTTTAGTGCGAGTGCTTAAAAATGGATTTAAGATCTAAAAGGATCATCAAACAATTTGATGGAGAAAAGTATACGTGGCGACGCAGCTGCCAATATAAACAAAAAGTCAATAAAACCGTTCACGAATAATTTTATACACAAGAAATGTCACTACTGTGGCAAAAAGGGGCATTCGAAAAATCATTGTTTTCTTACAAAAGAGCTAATGAAAACAAAAGAACAAAAAATAGAACGGTTCAGATAGTGAGTTCAAAACCACAAAATGTAGATATGCTTTTATGACGGACAGTGATACAAATGACAGTAATGACGGGCAAAACCATTACTTTTGTGTTGGATTCTAGGCCTCAGATCATTTGATAAATCGAGAAGATTTGGCTCTAAACTTCACTGAGCGTGAAAAGCCAATAAACATTTCTGTAGCGAAAAGTGGCACGTTCATACAAGCGACAAAGAAAGGTGATCTCCCCGTTACCAGCAAGATGGACGCACCAGGTATACTACAGGATGTACTTTTCTGTTCTGATATTCCCTACAACCTGCTATCTTTTAAGAAAATGCAGAATGCGGGAATGTTTCTGATATTGATAAAATTGATAATATTATGCCAAACGATAAATTGTTTGAGGCTTGTATTTATGGTAAACAAGCATGCCTGCCATTTAACAAATCGAAAACAAAAGATTTGAAACGACCTCTATTTAAAGTGCACACAAATGTGGACTTTAGTACCAAAGCCAGATAATAGAAATATTATCGATTGTAAGTGGGTATTTACAGTTAAAAATGATGAGTTTGGAAAACCCTTAAAGTATAAAGCGAGATTAGTAGCGCGTGGTTTTAGTCAAAAATATTTGATTATTTATTTATCAAAATTCTACATTAAATTTTACAAGGAGGAGAATATTGATTGGATCATGGATGTAAAATTTTGATAAATAAATAATTGTTTTCTTTCTACTAAGTTGCAAATGATGATGGATTGTTTTATTTGTTTCATTTAAATAGATTTCATCATCATCATAATCAGCCTATAATGTTCCCACTGCTGGGACACAGGCCTCCTCCCTGTAAGAGGGAGTGGGCCGTAATCCACCACGCGGGCCCAGTGCGGGTTGGCAGATGTCACATGTCTTCGAATTTTTGGTTCTAGGACATGCCGGTTTCCTCACGATGTTTTCCTTCACCGTTTTGAGAGCAGTGGTGATGGAATAATTTACACAAAGTAAAGCGCCTGTCTGGGTTCGAACCTATGACCTACAACTCGTAAGTCGCGGCCGTTACCACTTGGCCACCACTGCTCTAAATTTAAATAGATTTATTTGTCATAAAACCAAGCAAACCCGTGATTTTGACAAGAACTTTATCATAAACCCAAACTAGTTCAGGTTTTTGATCAAAAATCTGGATTGTTACAGGTTTATGATGAAATTGAGTTTAAAATGTGTCATCTTCCAGTTTTTTATCAAAAACCTAATTTTATGAAAAACCTGCGACATATGCATCGCGAACAATCCCACTAGTCACAAAAGATCTTGTGGCTGATATCCTGACAAAATCATTACCCTCGATGCGTTTCACCAAGATGAGAAGAAACTCGGGGTGGACGTTGTAATTATATTCAACGTGGATAAATAAAATTATATGGATATGTTAATTATAAGAGCTTGGTTATAATATGTAGATGAATAACATTAATAGTATCCAGTTATAATGGATAAATTGATTGATAATGGTTTCATTAGGTTTTTCTTGGTTTCCCTAATCCTGCGCAACATAATATTATGTTGGACCATGATGATTGTATTCCCAGAGAGAGAGATAAATTGGAGGTGTGTGATTTTATAATTGTATAAAGATGTTTAATATCTTATATCGTAATTAAAAAGACAAGAATTTATTTTTGAGGGGGCGTGTTGGAGTATAGCAAAAACAAATGGAAACTTCAACACTATCGTCTTTCTCATTCTAACTCATAAATGTTATTTATGTATCCGTGCCTGCCCTAAACGACTTGACCGAAATCCTTACTTTCGCATAATGACTCTACTACTCTATTAGCCTTGTGTGGTCACATGACTCACGTAATATTAGTAAGCACACCTTCCAATATAGGTATTAATAAAAGGATTAATAAACGTATATTGAAATCCTTAGAACGGTCTTTCCTTTGGTGTTCATAAGTTGATGCTGCAAAAATAATTGCCAAAGAATATAATATTGTGTTGTAAATGATAGGCGAGGACAAAATTTATTGATTGCTGTGTTAGCGCTCAGCGGAGCGCACCGCGTGTTTTTATATGAGCGAAAGAAACTATGGCATTGTTCTACACTTACTTGCGATTGTCCACAATAGTTACTTCAAGGATTTAATACTACAGTTATGTAAATGTAGGTGAGTATTTTGTTTATTTAGTAAAAACTGCTACTGGTGATTGTCATGTCATCGGTCTGTTTGTTCACTGCATGGGCGCCATTAGAGCGGCACGATGTACTGACTAATGACGTACCGCGGTGCTGACTCTTAATAAAGCGATAACCCGCAAGTGAATCAATATGCCACTAAACAACTTTCGTCACTCATTGTTATTCCAGAAGCGCTTCCATTTTTAACAGTGACTGGTAATTTGCTGAAGCAACGCCGTCGACAATCAGGCGAGAGGACACTTTTTAAAAGTGAAGAAGGAAAGATGTGAATGAGGAATCTACAAAGTGTGGTTCGGGAAGTACCTAAGCCCAGCAGAGAGAAACCAGTTCCCGTGCCAAGACTCAGTATTAAAACAATAACTTGAGACTTGTATTTAGTTGCTTATCGTCCAAAACATTACAGTTTAAGTTTTCTTCAGGAAACGATTTGCTAATATTTATTAAACAATTCTGTTACTTCAAACAATACCAATCATGTTCGACTGGTAAGAAAATATGAATAATATTATGTACTGTACGTACATTATGTGAAAGAAACAACGCGTAATTCATAATGTGCCCGAGAGGTATTAAACAAATGGCATGGCATGCTAGTGGTCTATATTTACACGGAGTAGGCAAGTAGTAGCTAGCGGCACCAATACAACTAATAAGTGCGAATGTAAAGAATTGCCGCGATATCATAAATGTCGGCATGTCGCCCGCCACACAGTCATTGAGTTGTTAACTCAATGCACACAGTGAGCAACAAAACAATGAGACCCAAAAACTGTCCAGCATGGGAAAACTTCCCTTTTCGAAACTGCTGCAAAATATCAAACGCCCGCATCTTCATGGTCAAATGAAATAAGGTGTTTAGGAAAATTGAGGTTCTTTGTGGCATTGCGTGGCGTGGCGGCTGTAGAGACCCACCCAAACATGGGGACTAGGTTATAATATACAATATCGACCAACTGACAGCAGTGTACCCCAGTCCCTGCCCGGTAGGAACTGCCCACCCTTCATGCAGTAGGTGCATGTGCCAATATATTTTTATGTTATGCAGACGATATCGTGATGGCAACCGGCGCAAGTGGGCCGTTCTCACGGCGACAAGTGACATCAGCCCTCACATTTGTATGTCGATGTGAAACCGGCGGAGTTGTGAATGCGAAGTGTATCACAACTCATGCAATAGTTAATGGCGCAGTAATCTAGATCGCGTTTCATGCGAGTGAAAGTGCAGGAAGTGCGGCACACGCCGCTGCGCGCTGGATGGCCGGCAGACGGCCGCGGGTGCCAACGAATCGATGATTACGACCAATTGCGACCACCGCTGCACCGGCGCGGCGGTGCCAAATGGATACTACAACAATACACTGTCCACACCTCTGTAGTTCACATCGGTTCCGCTGCCCAGTGCGGCCATTATGTGCGTACTTATGTTCTTGTTTTTATCCGACTCAAAAGGAGGAGGTTCTCAATTCATACTAATGTATACTTTTTTTAGTATGGGCATCGATATTTTCATCAATTGTGGACCGATTG
The DNA here is from genome assembly GCA_927399505.1 of Luperina testacea. NCBI lineage: Eukaryota > Metazoa > Arthropoda > Insecta > Lepidoptera > Noctuidae > Luperina > Luperina testacea. The sequence continues at coordinate 17,942,432 of OV656775.1, read as the reverse complement.
AAAATTATTATTTCATTTTGTAGAGGAAGCTTGCGCGGTGCGGTGGTCCCATATGAGTTTTATTGACTTTGGTAGAGTAGTTTTTGAGTTAGCTTCAATAACACGTATTTAATCCACTTGGTGTATAATGATGATTTTATAAACCTTCCTGTCACTGTTGTTTACAAAGCAAGTAGTGATACTACGTAGGTACAGTCAGCAACAAAAGTCGATTAACACTTCAGTTTTTTTTTTTATTTCAGTTAATATTGAGCAAAATATTTGTTCAAAATTGCATTGTACTTCTGCTGCAATTTTGAACAAATATTTTGCTTAATAATTGAGATTTAAAAAACTGAAGTGTTAATCGACTTTTGTTGCTGACTGTGCCATAACTAAAAGGGAAAAACCACCCGACTTCCAAAAAAAAAACACCACAAAGTGAAAATGAAAATTAACTTTAATTTCGCAAGTCGGTGTCTTTGGATTTGTTTTTTTTTTTTAGTTTTTGCCACCAACTTCTTCAGTGCTCGAAATGGACCTGGGCAGTTGATGTTAGGGCAGTAAACTTGGAAAAGTTATCATAGGAAAAGGAAGAAGTTTAAAAATATACATCACAGCCGAGGACGAAACTATGTGACTATATAGGTAAAGCGCCACACAACTCATAACTGAATGAAAACTAGATTGCACAAAGAGCAATACACTCATGTGCAGACAATATGAAGAACCCGTTGCTGCAATGAAGCAGTAGCCACCTAGCGACCCACAACGCCCCAGATTGCCGCGACCTGCAACGAGTGCTGGTGGGACTGTCGTGTCCACGCCTGCCACTCAAATTGATGACAGCCATGTGATAGTTTTATTGCAAAGGTTGATGCCCCTATTACACTTTCTGGTACAATCAGCGAATCAACGAAGGCATTTGATTCCGGATATACCCTGTTGGTAACAATAGCCACCCCGATGCTTTTTTACAAAATCTTTAATATTATCTAATAAAATGTGTATCTAAGCATGATTCTGTAACGGGCCAAGAGAACTGCGATGACATCAAAGCAAACTTAGTTATCACAAGTTAACACTTTGCTTTTGGAGCCGTTGGACAAACAATTAATATTTAGTGTCCAATAGTAAGGCGTTGGCGTCACGAACGAGGAGACTAGGAAGCGACCTTGATGTTATCACTGTGTCTAAGGTTATGAATATGCAAACGTTTCAAGGGAAAAGAATATGTGAAGACCTTTTCTTTCTAATAAGATCATCATAGGGTTCCTCACGAAGACTTAACAGAAAGCACGATCGGTTATTTATGGGAGTCCAAATCTTTGTGTATCGTTAGAACACACATGTACAGCATAAGAACAGGTAGGTACCTACTGCGAAACAATAAACTCAATAACAGCAGACGGCAAGCGCTGCTATATATAAATATATCCAACTAGGTCGGCCGTCGCAGGGGGATATGTCTTTCCTAAATACGAAACGAAGTAATTTGGGTGTTCCTCGGTGGCTCAAGGTCTGTCCAGCGCAGGATACCTGTATCCTCGCCGTAAGGAGGACGTGCATCCGTCGCCTCTGCCCACGCCTGCCCGCTGACAGCGACTGACCGCTCGCGCTGCCTCACGGCACTTGGCCTCATAACGCGCCACGACCTTGGTTGCCCACTGAAGGACGATTAATTGTATAATGAAATAATTACGAGTTCCAAATCTTCCTTATTTGATGATTACCGAATGCTTTTATTTGGGAACTGGGCGTTTGACAGGAAACTGATTAATTTGATTTTGCATGGCTTGCTTAATTATCCTGACTTCATTTAGTACCTACTCGCGAAGTCGATCACGTAAAGGGTTTTACTGGACAGTTCTGTGACAACAGGACAAGTTAAAGCGATGTTTTTTTTTAACTTTACCAAGACCAAAAGTTTATTCGATAAAAATAGATAATAACAATAAGGTACCTATCTTCTTGACCTGACCGCCGCGCGCCGGTAGCTTGGACCCTGTTCCCGATACCGGTGGGCTACTATTTTTTATATTTTTAAATGTTTTTATATTTCTTTTTATAATAATATTTAAAAATATAATTTATATGTATTTAGTCAAATAAAGGAAATAATAGGTATCTTCAAGTATAACCCAAGAAGTTGCAACAGTTAATATTATAATCGAATACACATCGTCAAATCACTCACGCACGAGTCACGTCTTAAAAGCCGATCTACATTTGACGAGAACGTACCGTACCGTTGTTCTAACTGTCGGCTGTTCAGATGCATTGTCAAGCAGAGCATAAAATAATGATGAGTTGGATTATAGCCGAGGGTTGTAAGGACAATGGCTGCATACAGTCACGCGCACATGCAAAGCACGTCGCGCATATGCGCCGCTTCGAATCCATTATTACGATTATCATAAACCATCGCTCCAGTGCATCATCATAACCGTAATTACAGTTTATTTGCAACATTTTATAAAAAGTCGCAGGTTCAAACAGCGGAGATTTTGAACACAGATCCAAGAATCTGTTCGCGAGTTTGCGACCGAGGAAAGCGGAACTTGTTGTCGAATCGAAGCGTGAAATAAAACTGCTTTTCTTTTTAACTCGGTGTTCAGAAGCCCATTGCGTCAAGATTAAAATATCAAAGACCTTATTGAATAAATAAATTAAGAATAGCTCAGAAAACAGTCACGAGCCACATGTGTCCTGTACAGCTACTACTGCACTTCGCAGCCTCTCAAACTCTCAATCAAGTGCGCAGCTAGTGGCTATCGTAGAAGCGTGCCGCGCGTGCCCATTTACATTCTGCGCACGCGCGGCACACATCGTCCGCTTCCGAACCTTATCATCAAACACCAACACGAGCACCAATTTCAATTGTTTTGTTTTTGTGCCCCACAACGCCATAAACTTTTACCTTCACAACAAAAGTGTGACAGCGAACTTGAATTTGCATCCATAAAAATGCCAAAACACATAGTACAACGGGACTTTCGCAAGTACGTACAGGACATCCAATGTAATCGATTTTATCGGGATTGGTTGACAAAGGCAAAAAGAACAAACGAGCGATCCAATATTGTTGTCTGTTTGAGTTGGTGTGTTGTGTCGTGATGTGAGCACAATGAGCCGCCATTGCGCGACAAGTGGGTCGCTGCTGGTACAATGGATGCTGCTCAGAAGCGTCTCAATAGGCGGCCACATCGGGTGATGTCACAGCGGATGCGGAACAATGGCCGTTACAATTAGCATCGCGTGTGCGCCCCTCCGCATCGGACGTAAACATTGAGCGTGTGCCATGCGTATACAAATTCGTGGATCTATCAAATTCACTGAATCGAAGCGATCAATGATCTCAGTGAATGAGCCATACTGTTGGGGTGCTCATTACTTACCGATAAGCCGAAGTTCTTATCAAGTATTGCACAGCGTTCGTTGATTATGGTGTTTATACTTTTCGTTGCCAAAGTCACTATCTATACTGACTGCAAACTGTCTTGTCCCGCAGTATCGCCTATTTCTACAAAACCCTCAACATTTTAATTACGGTTTTAACAGCTATGAGAGAAGACTGTTTTGTAACATTCAACGTCAAAGCAAAATCTCTGAAATGTGTGAGAGCTTTAATCGTTTGCTCAACTTTTATTTGCCTAACGATCAAATATGATTTTAATTACGTGCAAATTCCAATCTCCAAGGACCGTTTTAATGGGGCATTAATGTGGCAATCAATAACTAAAAATAACGTGAACGTTACATAACGTGGCCGGTACACTTGCGAGGAAGTGGCGGTGTTGCACCTGCGCCGGCGTCGATTTGCGACACTTCCCCGCGAACACACGCGATGAGTCCACGATGCATTTATCGGGGGCTAATCTAGCATTTCTTGGAGTATAATGAACTACAATAAAAATTGATCTAGTTACACAAGCGAATTAATAGCCCTATAGGGCCGATGAATTGCTTACACTTCTAACACGCAAATGCAAACGAATATTTTTAATTCCGGATCACGGTGTCTGAAATGCATGTCGCATGTTATATCGTAACCTAAAGTCAGCCTCAAGGTACAAATTATAATTAGGCACAAAAATAAAGTATTGATTAAAACAAACGTGGTAGTTGTATTGTACCTGTGGGCGCTTGCCAGCACCTCGCGTGTATGTCGCGACTCGCGAGTACAACCACCTCCGGTGACTAGTGAACACGGCTCATGCCCATTTTCCATTGTAATCATGATTAATCTAGAGCTAACGAGCGCGGCCGGCGAAAGTGGCGGCCGTGTCGGTCGCGCTCCCATTGCGCCTGCAGACTGCACACCGAGTCGCCCGAGTCAGCCGAGTCACCGGCACCAATACATGTCACTCCCTTATTGGGGGGCCTTGACATTCGTATTCCACGTTCTGGTCTACTTCAACTTACTACCGTGAAATCAGACGGAAGAATTTTCGATAACACTTGGTATAACTTGATAAGATTAGAGGCAACTATTTCACGAGCGGGTACGTGGCGAGTTGAGTTCGACAGTGAGGACGACGGCAGTATATTGTTACGAGCTTGGGGTTCGTGACAATAAAAACTGCCGATTTAATAACCAAAAAAATGACAATTTACTCACCAACACTAATTACAATTCAAACACTAATTAGAAACACAATGTCACTTACTGATCACTCTTAGTCGCACTCGAATATCGCTTTCGATGTTATCGCATGTATAGCTTATTCAAAACTATGCGTCTCGCGGCTCGCGCCCGCCTTATATAGCTCCACAGAGCTATTCTATAAACTTCTAGTATGTTCGAGTACATAGCGGCCCCGACTGACTCGACGTCGATAGTTCTCGGAATTACTAGTACATGAAGGGTCAATGTCCTAGTAGGTACCAAGGTACTAGTTCTGCTACTCGATACAAGATGGCGCTAGTGGTAACTAATGGCGATACATGGCGATGTATCAAGCATTATTTTTGGCGCGCAACACTGCCCCCTCCTAAGACATGCTCGTCCCGAGCATTATCGGCTCCATAATAACGCGCCAGTCGATCCACATGGACGATCTTAGGAGTACCTCTTGCACCTTTCTGTATCCGGTAGGTTACATCATTGATCTTTGTCACAATCCGGTACGGTCCGTCCCATTTAGCTTGAAGCTTAGGAGATTTCCCTTTGCTGCGGACTGGATTGTGCAACCACACTAGTGAACCTTCGTCGAACCCTTTATTATTCATTTTGCGGTCATAACGGGTTTTCATCCTTTCAGACATTTGCTGGCCCGATTGTCGGACGTGCTCATAAATGTCATTCATCTTGATCCGCAAATCATTTGCATAATCAGTTACACTGCGTGGGGCATCAGGTGGTATTCCGGTGATCAGGTCTGCAGGCAGCCGTAGTTCTCTTCCGAAGTTTGCGAAAGCTGGCGTCACCGATGTACTTTCGTGGACAGCGCTTCGATATGACAACAAAAACGGTTGTATGTGCTTGTCCCAATCTCGTTGCCGATTTTCCACAACTTTTGCTAGATACCTCTCCAGTGTCTGGTTAAATCGTTCCACCATTCCATCCGATTGTGGGTGGTAAGAAGTCGTTCTTGTCTTATGAGTACCCATAACTCGACAAGTCTCCTGGAATATTTGGGACTCAAAATTCCTTCCTTGGTCACTGTGAATCTCCAAAGGTACTCCAAAACGACAGAAGACTTCATGAACTAATTTATCTGCAACTGTCGAAGCTTCTTGATTTGGAATGGCGAAGACTTCCGGCCACTTAGTGAAATAATCCATCACAACCATGAAATACTTGTTACCACTTTCACTTTCCGGAAACGGCCCCGCAACGTCAAGGGCTATCCTCTCCCATGGTGCACCAACATTGTACAATTTCAATGCACCCCTACTACGAGTCTGGGGTCCCTTTACAGCTGCACAACTTGTACATTTGCGACACCAATCCTCGACATCGTCCCGACAGTGGACCCAGTAAAACCGTTCTCGTATCTTCAGTAGAGTCCGTTTTACTCCCAGATGACCTCCTGAACAACCATTATGGTACAGCTGTAGAACATCCGGTACTTGAGCTTTAGGGACAACCATTTGCAAATGACAGCTGTCTCCCCGAGCATTTTCCCATTTACGGCACAGGACTCCATCCTGAACCACCAAGCTGTCCCATTGGGCCCAATAGCTTTTTGTGACCGAACTCATCGCTGAGACGTCACTCCACCTGGGCTTAGGAGCTCTGGCCTTCATCCACTCCAGAATCGGCTTAATGTCCGAATCTTCCTGCTGTGCACGTTGTAGGCTTTCCTTCCACTCGTTGTTGAGGTCTGTCTTGAGCATCCTCACAGGTACCACTTCCTTACTCTCTTGTCTAGTACAATGCTTGCTGTCTTCAGGACAAGTTCTTCTTGACAACGCATCTGCATTGCCATGAGATTTTCCGCTGCGATGTTCGACCACGAAGTCGTATTCCTGCAGTAGTTCAATCCATCTCGCAACTTGACCTTCTGGATTTTTGAACTGCAATAGCCATTTCAGTGCAGCATGGTCAGTACGTAAGTGGAATTTCCGACCCAGAAGATATTTGCTAAAATACTGCAATGACTTTACCACCGCAAGCAGTTCCCGTCTCGTAACACAATAGTTCCTTTCCGGTTTTGACAACGACTTGCTGAAGTACGCTATCACAACCTCTTGATCACCATTCCGTTGGGACAACACACCGCCAAGTCCTATGTCACTTGCGTCTGTGTCAACTATAAATTCCCTGCCCGCATCAGGGTAACCCAAAATAGGTGTTTTGCACAGACGGTCCTTTAGCTCCTGGAATGCGATGTCGCAACTATTATCCCAGCAGAAATGTCGCTTCTCCTCGGTGAGCTTATGCAGGGGTTTGGCTATATCTGCAAAGTTCTTGACAAATCGCCGATAATAGGAGCACAAACCCAGAAACGCTCTGACCTGCGTCTTGTCTTTTGGAACTGGCCAGTCCTTGACAGCAGCAATTTTCTCTGGATCCGTGCGGATACCTTCTTCAGACACGACATATCCCAAAAAACTAACTTGTCGTTTGAATAGTGAACACTTCTTCGGACTTAACTTGAGGTTGGCACTCTGGATCTTCATGAGCACGCGTTCCAGGTTTTGAAGATGTTCTTCAAACGTACGGCCTACGATGATGATGTCATCCAAGTAGACCAGACAGGCATCGCCAATTAGCCCGGTAAGTACAAGTTCCATCAACCTTTCAAACGTTGCCGGAGCATTGCACAATCCAAACGGCATAACTTTAAATTGCCACAGACCCTTTCCTGTTGAGAATGCAGTTTTCTCCTTGTCCTTGGGATCAATTTCAACTTGCCAGTAGCCACTTTTCAGGTCCAGCGTGCTAAACCACTTTACGCCAGTAAGCATGTCCAGCGTGTCATCAATTCTTGGCAAAGGATAGCTGTCCTTCTTCGTAACGTCGTTCAGACGACGATAGTCAACACAAAACCTCATGCTGCCATCCTTCTTTCTTACCAGCACTACGGGTGAACACCATGGACTAGATGAAGGTTCAATAACACCATCCTTCATCATTCCCTCTATCATGGTTTCCACTTCCTTTTCACGTGCTACCGGCAATCTCCTTGGCCGCTGACGGATAGGCAATTCTTCTCCTGTATTTATTTTGTGTTGAACTAAGCCAGTCCTCCCGATGTCAGCATCGTTTGCCGAGAAAACATTGGCGTACCTGAGTAACATCTTCTTCGCTTTGACCATTTCAGACCATTTCTGGAGATCGGCCGTCTTCTCTTTCTGCAGTTCGCTTAGGGCAACTGGATCGAAGGTGGCCCCTTTCCCCACAGCCGTAGCACCTAGGGCTGTATCCTTTACTGCGCTCGCGAACTGTAGCCGCTGCAACTTCCCTGACGCGATGGGAACGATGATCCTGCCGCACAGCTTCCACCTCCAGTGCATGGGCCAAGGCGTCCTTCAGCGTCCCGTGGTGACCGAGCCTCACAGCAGCTCTAACTTCAAGGTCGCGGATGCCGTCGATGAATGCCTGCACCAGGTTCCCATCAATCAGCGCAGGTACGGACTGGTAAGCTTTGCGAACCAGCTTCTCCACTTCAAGTGCCCACTGCTGCAGGTTTTCGTTGTTGCGTTGCACGCGATCCTTGAGCTGCGCCCGAAACACGTGTTCCAGGTGAGCGTCGCCATACCGAGCCTCCAATGCCTCAAGGAGCTGCTCGTAAGTCACTTCCTTACCGAGCTTCCAGAACAGTTAAGGCCTGGTCGCGCAGGCCCAGGGTGAGGGCAGTCATGGCCTGACTATTATTCCACCCGTTCGCCTTCATGACAGCCTCAAATTGGATTTTGTAGGCCGACCAGGAAGAAGTTCCATCGAATGGTGGCACTTTGAATCCACGTAGCGAAGGTGTTGTAGCTACGGGAGTTGCGATTCCATCCCCAAGTTTAAGGTGACCCAACTCTTGCTTCACATTCGCAATGACGTCATTAAACTTGCTGATCTGAGTTTCAGCTTCTGACAGGCGGTTGTCATGCTGGGCAACCTTCTCCTTCACCTCCTTCATCTCTTTCCCCAAGGTTGCGTGAAGGTCCTTCATGAGGAGCATCTGCTCTTCCTGGCGGCGCACCTGCTCCTCTTTATCCCGCTGGAGCTGTTCCTCCAACCGACGTGCCTGTTCCTCCTGTCGGCGAGCCTGTTCCTCCTTATCCCGCTGGAGCTGTTCCTCCAACCGACGAGCCTGTTCCTCCTGTCGGAGGGCCTGCTCCTCCTGTCGGCGGGCCTGCTCCTCCTGTCGGCGGGCCTGCTCCTCCTTGTCCCGCTGGAGCTGTTCTTCCAACCGACGAGCCTGTTCCTCCTGTCGGCGGGCCTGCTCCTGCAGCATCATCATCAGAGCAGCAAAATCTGGTGCTGATGATGCTGGAGCAGCTGTGGATGGGCCAGCCTCCGTGGTCGGTATCTGGCCTTCCGACCTCTGTGGCGTTGCTCCACCGAATCGCCTCTGGTCCGTCTCTTGCTGGCGATGACTACGGGTACGGATACCCTCCATGTCGTCTTTCGGTAAAATCGGCATGATTTTTAAATCCCACTTCTGACACCAATTGTTACGAGCTTGGGGTTCGTGACAATAAAAACTGCCGATTTAATAACCAAAAAAATGACAATTTACTCACCAACACTAATTACAATTCAAACACTAATTAGAAACACAATGTCACTTACTGATCACTCTTAGTCGCACTCGAATATCGCTTTCGATGTTATCGCATGTATAGCTTATTCAAAACTATGCGTCTCGCGGCTCGCGCCCGCCTTATATAGCTCCACAGAGCTATTCTATAAACTTCTAGTATGTTCGAGTACATAGCGGCCCCGACTGACTCGACGTCGATAGTTCTCGGAATTACTAGTACATGAAGGGTCAATGTCCTAGTAGGTACCAAGGTACTAGTTCTGCTACTCGATACAAGATGGCGCTAGTGGTAACTAATGGCGATACATGGCGATGTATCAAGCATTATTTTTGGCGCGCAACAATATTAAGCTGTCGACACGGTGTGCCCTTAATTACGTTTCCGCATTAACGCAGCGAGTCATCAGACATGCGCGTGCGCCGCCCGTAAGGAACAGCATTAACTTGACGTTTTAACAACTGCCTGATTATTTTTAATTATTTATTGTATGTAAGCTGGGATTGGTACCGATCACGAAGGCTCGAAGTCTCTGATACAGTATTGTACTCTAGTTTCAAGCATTGTCAATTTCTTTGATGGACTTACCTGAAAATTGTGCCAACGCAGTCAATGTCACCCAGTTACTGACAAGCAGACTTACTGACAAAAAGTGCAGTTTGGGGACTGGGAGACCAAACTACACTTTTTCCAATTGGATATATTATTTGTATATCTACTGGTAGAGTGAATCTACGACTGGGTCTTCAAAAGTAGGGAGGATTAAGTGGCTCGAAAGCTGTCCATCATGGGAGGTGTGGCAGATAGTGGCATGACCACACCGGTAATAAGCGTAGCCTTTGAAGCCGGACCTTGTCACCATAGCCTTCTCTTTACATCTCAACATAGTGACCCTTACATAACTACAACGAGGAGATAATTTATTGCTAATTTGTAATACATGTATTAGCGATATTAATTATTCTTGGGACTATAGACACACAAGATAAGGCAGCAAAAACAATCAATATAATACTCGGTATTAATACCTCTATAATGTCGATTCCACATGATCACGTAGTACGTGAGGTGTATCGCAAAAATATTAACCTACTTAGCTTCATTAGCGATGACTAACTGAGTGATGAACTGGTGACGCATCACAGTACAAAGAAAATGAAGCAAGAAAAAGTTTGAGTGTGCAACTGTGAGCACAAGCAGTTAGCGAGCGATACCTACATACTAGATAGCAAAGATAGCTGCCGCCGACCATCGCTATTAGTAAATAGATTAGCTGCGCGATGCCGATAACACAGCTCTGCAGATAGCAATAACATAGTAATTGCATAACGTGTTTGTTACATTCATATTGTTGCTCAATGTGTCAATATCGGCAAATGACAGAGTTGGCCCCAGCAGATGATTCATTGCAGACGACTCAGTACCCAAGCCAAACCTTTGACCCAAGCCGATCAATGTATGATGGGCACACGTAACAACTTCCCTGTTGCGTGGCTTGCACCAAGGGTTGGCTCTCAGTCTTTACCTCTTCCTGGTGATAATACACACCCTTACGCCCTTATAAAACATTGGGAACGCATGTGCTTTTGAGTTAAATGAAGTAAACCCGGGCACGAAATAAACATTTAATTCATGTATTGATTAGAACGGTGCAGGCGCTAGTGTTCGGAAGGGCAGGGCGTTCGGCGGGCTATAGAATCGGCAAGGCCGTTCGCGCAGGCGCTCTAGGACAGGTGCGCCCGCGACCGCCCGGGGTCATTAGCTAAGTAACTTGTTCTGACATTGTACAAGAATGACGGAACTATGAAAAATTCTTAGTGCTCACGATGCCGATGATGCGAATGAATTTTCCTTATACATAGAGCGGAGCATTGAACGATGCAACTAAGCTATTAATACTATATGCTACAATCGCATATTATGCATGTTTTATTTGTAGGACATATTGACCACCTTTTAGTTGCAGGTCTAGTTTTTCTGATCGGATTCAGAAACGGTTTTTGAACATGGTGTTTTCTCATCGAGCACAGCATGCGTTTCTTAAGTTACTTAGGTATGTACTTGACTTTCTTTCTAAGCTCATCTAAGGTGAAACAGGATTACGTCCAGCCGTCCAGATGTAAACTACTAAGGTCGGTAGGACGTGTCATTTTGTACTATTGGAGTTCTGCTTTGTTTTCTGGGAACGAAGCTGCTCAGTTAATGTTTTGGCCGCACACTGCAGTGAGTGTAACGCGAAGTTGTAACAGATCGCAAAACTGTCACCTAAGTATAATACGGTGAGAGTTACGTGCTCCAACATCGGACGAAATGCTACCAAATGCTAACAAAACAGTATCGATGTAATGAAATATTTTACTACATTGAAACGGTGCGGGAGTAAACACACAATTAATGAATAAGTCAATTGAACGCGATCGAATAATTGGCTGCCGAATATAGAGCCAAGGGGTCAAGTGCTGGTCGAGGTTCGGCACAGTTCGTCAGACGAGCCTGAAGAGTTAATGATTCGCCGTATTTCATGGGTTTTTATATACCTACTGTACCTACTGTATAGTGGCTGCCATCTGCCATATACATATACATATCGAGTCCTTGGAAATATAAAATACTAGCTGCACCCCGCTGTTTCAGTTTCAATTGCATAGCTCTTATACTTTAGAAGTTTAGATTTTATTGATATCTAAAAAACCCCGATTTCGTCACTGACTGATCATCATCAAAACTCTTAGGGTCCTGAAGTCCTAGAGAGCTGAAATTTGGTATGTAAGCTAGTATTAGTAAAGAAACAACAAAACAATTCTAAAACTTGGAACTTTTACCCCCCAACCACTTAAACTAGGGGATGGAAGTTTGTATGAGACTTCCGCAAATTTTGATGCTAGAGGTCTGAAAATTGATATAGGGACTCCTTGTTATAAATAATAAAATACATATTTCAGGATTTTAGTAAATCGACCCCAAAAAAAGAAGACAAAAATTTTTTTTTGTACGCACCGCGCACTGTCATAACATAAGTCAAAAATCTATCAGAGCGGCAATTCTCGTAATTTTAAGAACGTTCACAGTCTGATCTCAGTCTAAATCTGTCAAAAATACCTCTAATTTTCCCTACATTTTGACATTTGTTTGTCGCCGAGATGAGACTGCTACTAGATTTTGAACGTATGTAGAGCCAAGCTTCTTACTCTACAAGCCCTATCTTCACAAACTCTACACCTTAGTCTTTAGGCTTGGCCGTTTCGCTACCATCACATGGCCGTAAGGTGAAAAATTTATTCACTGTTCATTATTTCTGTTATACAATAGTTCTTGTAGTAACGAAACGGCCAAGCCTCATATTTTGAGTTTGACTAAGGTGAAGTTTGTGAAGTTAGGGCTTGTAGAGTTAAAAGCTTGGCTCTACATGAGATCTAATAACTTTTTGACAGTGCGAGCTATATGGTCTCGTCTTGGCAACATTTTACATCAAAATATTTTTGGTGGGATATTCTTTAAAATGCATTCAGGTTCTGACAGGCACTACTTAAAGCAGTAGTAAGTAAAGTAGCGACAAGTGTTCAAGTGCACAATATCACAGACGTCGACCATGCAGCTGTCAATTCAAAAGGCATTGCGCATACATTTTTAACCGACTTCAAAAAAGGAGGAGGTTCTCAATTCAGAGGTTTGTTTATATATTTTTTTTATGTATGTTCGGGCATAACTCCGTCATAATTCTTTTTTTGTTCGAAAGAGGTTTATTCCGAAATGGTCCCATTTAAATTTCGTAAAGATCTGATGATGAATTTCGGAAACAGACAACGGAACACTTCAATAAATGCCAGCAAACGAACCGCGATTGCTGCTATCGCATATGTACGCATTGTTTACGAAAACACACACTTTTCACTTAGTAGTGTTTTTTTTTGGAAGTCGTTTGTTTTTTTGTAAAAATGTTATTTTATTAAGTTATTATATCGACACGGACTATCTTGTGTTGTGTAGCTCTACAGAGATCCTTCGTTATCGTTATGGTGCAATCACAGTGTGACATGTGATTGTATATTATTATGAGATCTATTTTGAGGCGATAAGTTTCGAGTGACCGACCGCAGTTCACGTCAACGATGTTATTGATACGGCAATCCACGATTTTTTTCAGAAAATACGGCAGTCCTCTCATTGCCGTATCACAAAATACGGCAATTGACTATAGGTAAAACGAAACATTTTTCATTAGCTTAATGAATGAAACGAAATGTACACAGGTAATTTTATGAGCACAGCCGGGAAAATCCCGACTACAACAAACATGAAGTTGTAATTGTAACGCCAAAATGGCATCTCTTGCGCCTTGGTTAATAATGAAATGGTTGCAAATGACAGCTAGTCTAGATAGACATGAATCATCGCCCTAATTGCGTAACACACTATCAACCGGAATGTGAATCATTTTGAAGCAAATTGATAACCCATTGCTTCATAAGTTCGAAAAATTTGTCTGCTCCACACGTAAATAACGCAATGAGTGTTGATGAACTGTCAAAATGAAACCAATTCCGATTGATAATGTGTAACGCAATTGCCCCGCTGGTAATACAAACAAGAAACAAATAAGGAATAGACATTTTTTATTAAATACAGCAATTTAGTATTTTTTTCCTTAAAATACGGCAAAACTGACTAGCTTCAACTTTCTGACTAACTGATAGACTATTTAATTTTGACAATTCAAAAGTGCCTGTCCAAGGTTTAATTGAAATAAATGCTTTGAGTTTGAGTGACATACGGCAGCTCAGATTTTTACGATAGCAACACTGGTTCACGTTGTCGTTGTCCCTCTTACATGTACTATTACATAAATAATTTTGTAATTGATTTATGAGGATAACTACAACGACTCATTTTGTGATACTCTCGGGCGCCAGAGTACGAGTATAGAGCAAACGAAATGAGTTGCTTGCGTGTGCGCAGTGTGTGAGGCTTAGGAAACATTCGCGTCGTCAGTGACCCCACCGCGTCAGGCCCGCATAATTATTATACATGTAACACACTAACACTAACAAATTAACTAACTGAATCTTATAAAATAAATAAATTGTTCATTACCCGTAATTGCAAGAGACAAATAACTAACAGCAATAACAATCGCCTATCGAAGCGAAGGTCAGGTAGTGCACCGTGGAAGAGGACAAGGCGACACACGTCACACATGTCACACGTGTGACATATCGATGCTTTGTTGTAAACAGCAGCTTTATGCCCGGCCGGCAGAGTGGCGGCTGTATGAAATAACTGGTTGATTAAGAAACGTTTAGTGAATCGCGCAACCCTTCCTAGTATTTACCGGATCAGTGGCTCAGCACTTAATATCACGGTACATTAAGATGTCCAGTTAAGTAATGCCCAGACTTCGTGCTCCGGGCATTCACCGTCACTAATAATCATTAAACTGTAGTGACTTCGAATATCAGCGCAAGTTTAGAGCAAACTAAATTAGGAAGGTGTTCCATCGCCTTGATCGATCGATGCATGTCTCATAAACATACTATAATCAATTTGTTATAGCAATGCGACATACAAAAAGTAGGTACCTAGTAGCATTAGTATTACAATCGTTTTTCCATGACATTAACTTTATGAAAAATAAAAATAAAAAGACTAACTTGACTTCAATATTTTTGGAATTTTCCATCAATGAATTAGATCAGTCTGTCAGCATGATAAAGATTGTAGGAAGAACTGAAACTGTTACTGTACCACGAATACTTCAGAATTAGAACAACAGTTATTGTAGTAACTTTACAGACTTTATATCGGTTAAATAAGCGCAGTGTCATTGACGGACACAGAAAACATTTTCCGGAACGTGTGTCTAAATCCGGAATATTTTCTGCTAATTCAAATAAACATAAATAGTCAGGTGCAACCATGAGTGCAAAAATCATTCAATATTTTGTGATAGTGGCTAATATTTTGTGATTTAAGATATGTTAGATAGGCAGATATTGGCATTCTCCAGATCGCCAACCATAATGAATGACCAAATGGACCCCCATTTGGTCATTCATTATGGATGGCGATCTGGTGGTGTTTTGTGTTCTGCCGTCCACGCAGACGGAGTTACGGACGCCGCCGCCGCCGCCGAGCCGCTATCTTTTGAATATCAAACATCACGTAAGATATAAGTATCACATCTATCAGTGATAATCGTGAGCTAGGATTTAACGAACACTAGCCTATGACAAACTTATCACACGTGTGTGGAATTAAACTGAGATTTAGAAGATTGTGTGAGCGGCTAATTATAATTTGAGTGGACAACGAGAACGTAATGGAGGATCGATTGTTAACCGCGCGTCGGCACTTGCTTTCGCCGAGCTCACCCGCGACGCGCGGCCGCTGCCGAGCAGCGACCGAGTTTCCTATTGTCATCAGTATGAATTAACTGCTATTATTTGTGCACGATTTTAGGCGAAAGTAGTTTAGTCTAAATTGAAAAGTATCGATATAATAACTTTTTTGTTTAGAAGTGCTAGATAATTTTACCGAATAATTAATTTGATGCTCGTATTAAAATAACTATTTTTGTAGGTCGTGCCAGCGCCTAATTCACTTATTTTATGACATATTGATTTTATAATGATTTAAGTTAAAATTAAACTTTTATTTTATTTGTTAATAAAACGTTGCTCCCTACTAGGTTTTATTATTGCAGGTTCCGTGTTAAACACATTTTACAGGTCCCTACCGTGCGGGTATCGAACCCGCGTCATGGATCATAGAAGTTCTACTGACTGAACACTGATTTAAAACAACAGTGCCAAGAAACAAATTAAATTGAACAATATTTAATACATTATATAAACACTGTATAAACTGTCCCCCTTACTAATAAACGTACCTACTATAAGATGAATAATTAGTTACACATCGATTCCTCTATTTCAGTATCGAAGATTTCAGTCGTCAGTAATTTGACTTTCGAAAGAAACAAAAGCGTTGTGTAGCTATACGACGCTATACATACTTTATTAGTAAGGGGGTTTGACTTTAATTGAACGTAAATAAATATTGTTTATTTGACAATCATTTTCTTGATTTAGGTATGGCGTTATGGCGTAAGTCACCACAATCAGCATCACAACAACGGCTCCAAGAACCAGTGGGGAGTTGGTTCATCAAGAGCGTATCGCCAATTCCCGATCATGAGGTCATACATCACAAGTTCATAACTTCATCAGTTAATCATTTCTAATTAAAGCACTTGCCTAACGCATTACACTAACGTTAGCGAATTCCCGGCGATGCGTTATCACTCTGATAAGAGTATATTTAGGTCAATATCTCGTGATAGTAGATATGTACCTTGCTCTTATAGGCTGTTTACACCTTACGTAAATACGAGTGCTAGTATCATTAGCCCTAATATTCTGCTATCTGTCATGTAAACGCTTATGAAAATGCCTCTCGAAAACATGGAGTATGTACGCCAAGTGCCCTAGCCGGCGCCGGCGCCGCCGGTGTGCTCTTGATGTCAACCAAGTGATAAGTGCCGCTCCCATTTTATTACAAGTATGTTGATTGTAGGACTAAGATAATATCTTGCAAAATTTTATTTAAGTCACTTCAATACCTTATTTTTCATTGGAAAAATGATTCAGAAAATTGTTGCACCATAAAGTAATTTGATAAAGACTTCTTCATAAAATAATAACCCGCACCTATTATGAGAAATCCCAAATAGGACTTAGGAGATTAGATTTCCAAGAAGAAAATTAACCAATTTCACGTCCTACTGCATATTCCACTCCAGCGCTTGTCCTGGAACAAAATCTTATTAGAATAAAATAGTGTATGTCACTCACCCTTTATTAGTGGTTCCGCAACAATGTTGACGTCTTCCTGTGGGATCATATCCATGAGACGCGCAATGTCGGTGGCTAGCATGTGGTCCACTACCTCCAGCAGCTTGGGCTTCAGCGGATGGAACTTTGTGAAGTCGTGGTTGGCCAGTGTTTCCTGCATCTTCTTAATGTCTGGGAAGTCACCGGGAGATATCTGCTGCTCCCTCTGGATGCGGTCATATACCTGACCCAAATTTTTTATCAAGTCTTTCTTTTTGCCATCCTTACCAAACATAGAAGGCATCTCTTTTCTTAACTCACTGACAATGTATGCATGAACTTTAGCGAGCCGAGCCCTTTTTATCAAATCATTGAGTTTGCGCAAAGCAGCATTTCGTGGTAGAGACTGCATATCTCTGAAGAGATCTTGCTCTTCATCCTCAAATAATCTTCGGTTGACATCATAGCGTAAAGGCTGATCCCAGAATGATCCAATATATACTCGGGCTACCTCTGGTGTCTGCAGCACTTTGCCTAGCGACCACATCAACGCACCGTACACACGCATCAGTTGCTGGTGATCAATCATATCAGCCTTGTTCAGTACAATACGAATTTTGTCGTCATGCCCCCTGAGAGCCTCAATACTGCGCCTGAACTCATCTGATATGTCGAGCTTGTGCGCGTCGAACAACAAGATGATGCGGTCGACGCGTTCGGCGAACCACTCTAGCACGCCCGTGAAGTCGTAGCCGCGGTCCACGCGCTGCTTCTCGCCCGACAGAATGCCGGGCGTGTCCACGATGGAGATGCCCTTGAGCACGGGCGAGCTCACCGTGGAGCACTGGAAGCGGTTGAGGAAGGCGTTGCCGAACTTGCTGAGCGGCCGGAACTGTTTCTTGGGATCCACGACGAGCGCGTTGCCGGGGATCACGCCCTCCTTTTCGTCGTACATGACGGCGATGAATCTGTCGGTCGTGGGCTCCGGACCTATCCTGATACCTGGGAAGTCTCGCTCCAGCAGATATTTGATGAATGTGGTTTTACCGGTGGAGTACTGTCCTACGAGCAGGATCATG
This sequence comes from Luperina testacea, assembly GCA_927399505.1. NCBI lineage: Eukaryota > Metazoa > Arthropoda > Insecta > Lepidoptera > Noctuidae > Luperina > Luperina testacea. Next base: position 17,924,338 of record OV656775.1, on the reverse strand, counting down.
GGCTTCGCATCGAAGTCCGGCTCCTCAAGCTGCGGTGAGTGGAAATCGTGGAACTGGTAGTGCAGCTCCAGGGGTAAAAGTTTTGTTTTATAAATCCTTTTGAGACCTTCCACGACATTTTCGATACTCTCGGTTTTCTCACCTTCTTTCTTTAGCCAACTAAACATTGTGTCTGTAAAGTGTAAATTGGTTCGCCTTGTAATTATAATAAATATGACGGCACGGGCACTAGTTCACTCACTGCAACACTTTTAAATATTTTTGCAACAAATACGGTGAGACCACTACGATCATCCTCCCAATCAAATATGAAATCAAATGTCAAATGACGTGTGTGACGTGACGCATAATATGACGTGACTGAATGTTACTATTACAAATAATACAGAATTCAAAATGGCAACTAAATTGCATTTTATTCTCATTACTGGTTTTTAATACACTTTTATTAGCTTCATTATAAAATAATTAACTTCTACTGTAGTGATTCAATATAACAAGGTTAATTATACTAAATACAGATATTTTTTAAGTTCTCAACGTGCTAAAACGGAACGGAGATTATTTTTGTTAACTGTGCTGTCATTGCATGATGTCACAAAAAAGGCGGGAAACTGTAAAAGTGTAAAGGCGCGTTTGTTCAAACAAATTTTCTTAAAAGTTTGTATTATAAACATTTTCTTTGTAAATATTCATATTAAATAGTTTGTTCATAGTGTACATAATCCATTAGCACCCCGAAATGGGGAAAAAAAGCGCGGGAAGGACGAAATGTTCTATCCTGACTAACAGCAGCAGCAGCAGTTGGTTGAGTCTGCGGACTCTGATTCAGCGGAGTCTGAACAGACGGTTGTAAGCTCCAAACATAATAATGACAAGGCCGCAAAGGTAAAAGGGTACACGCAAATATCCTGAGGAAAAGAAACAAACGGACCTTATTGTATTTTTAACACAATATATCGAAGAAAATATGATTTTTAGCGATAGGGATCCAGGCGTCATGCATCTTCGTACCATTAATTTAATAAGTTTAAAGTCGGCCTATCATTCGACCTACCAACCAATGCTAATATTTTTTTACAGACAAAAAGTTGTTAGATCAGTTGTCTCGTAAAGCAACTACACCGGCTGGAGATACCGAAGTAACGGGAGGCCTTACCGCCCCTAAGACGACCCACTGGCCCTTACTTCGGTTCCCGTAGAAATGTCCAATAAACAAATTTTCTCATTGATTGGTAGTTCCAAAAATGTAATCCAAGTTAGACGCTTCACGCGCAGGGTCATAACTGATGCTGGCGTAGCTTTCGTCCGTACACAGGCTGTCACGGTAACCTTCGCCTCCACTATTTTTCCTCAGTACATTATTTGGACTCAGGGCGTCACGAAGTGAGTAAATACATACCACCAGTAAAACAATGCCTTAAGTGTCTGCGGTATGCGCATATTGCTAAATTCTGTCACAATACTGAGGTATGTTCAATTTGTACATTAATGATTAAACCATTTTATGAATTGTCAGGTTGACCCTAAGGATGCTAAATGCGCAAACTGCAAAGGCAATTAAAAGGTTACATGCTCTGTGATGGTAATTACATAGCTATCTCCTCATCTTGCCCAATCAAAAATCAAAAAGTTGAAGAAAATAAACACGAAGTGACACATACTCAGGATCTTTTCGACGTTAACTCATCCCAGCTCTGACTGCTCGAACTTTAGATACAGTACAAATTAATAATCTAATGAAATCAGACAAAGGCCATGTTATGAAATGGGCATAAAATATTTTTTTTTAACAGCTGTAGTGTGTGGTTTTTCTGATAGGGAAACTTATTCAGGATGGCCTTACAAAAACAAAAATTAAAAGCACCATTATTGAATAAATAAATATTTTAGATCCAGATACTTTTGGTGCCGTAACATTATTTTTGCACATTGAAACAATGAATTAATGGTTAAGGGGAAGCGCTAAGGTAGCCCGCGGAATTCAAATTTTCTTACGTTTTTTGCAATTTACTGGTCAGTATTAAATTGTACGTTGATCAAAATATGATTCGCGGCCATAACAAATATGTATTTACAGAATTATAATCATAAAAGTCATCAACACAACTCTCTAAGACCACGTAAAAGAATAACTGTTTCATGAAATCATCATTCTTTGTAGTTACGTGGTGACTTTAATGATTATAATAATTCTGTAAATACGTATTTGTTACGACCGCGAATCATATTTTGATCGACGTACAACTTAATACTGACCAGCAAATTGCAAAAAACGTAAGAAAATTTGAATATTGCGGGCTACGTTAGCGCTTTCCCCTTAAGGTGAATGGATAGTGGTAGACCGCGAAATTCAAATTTTCTTACGTTTTTTTGCAATTTGCATGTCAGTGTCAGATTGTATCTTGATCAAAATAATTATGATTCGCGACAATAACAGGTACATATTTAGAGAATTATAGTCATTAGAATCATTAATATATCTAAGTTAGATTTCTACCACCAACCACCAATCTCTTATGAAAAAGTGTTAGTGGTAGAAATCTAACTTGGAAAGATGTATTATTGATTCTAATGATCATACTTCTCTAAATATGTACCCTGCTATTGTCGCGAATCATATTTTGATCAAGATACAACCTGACCTGCAAATTGCAAAAAAACGTAAGAAAATTTGAATTTCGCGGTCTCAACTACCCATTCACCTTAAATATAATTTTTCTGGCAAATTAAAACCACCACCACCTTATTGTTATTTAAAATAGTCTTAAACAATATTAGATGGCTTAAAATAAAACCAACATGATGATTTGTATTGTATGGCATTGATTCCTTTGCCTCCTAATGGAATCTATGAAAACATCACCAGCAGTGCGATTCTGTAAAAATCTCACCGTGAATACTTAGGTGAAGTGAGCGTGGAGTGAGCTGTCAATAGTCACAATTCCTAGCAAAAACAAACTCACTTCATCTAAGTTTTCACGGTGAGATTTTTACAGAATCGACCGGCTGTGCCAGTAAGGTCACACTTGTCAGTACTCAGTTCATCAGTTGAAAATTGCTCAGATAAACTACTTTATCTGAGGAAAATTTAATTCTATTTTTCTCTATGGCAAATATGGCAATAGTGCCGATGTCGACAATTCTGCCAATGCAAGTATATGGTACGCCACCCTGGTCGACACACTCTCGATCTTCACCACGTTGCTCACAAGGGACTTATGGACCATAAACCCGACACCACCTTGGGACTGCTGGTTGCCCTCCCGGAAATAGAGCAAGTTTCCGGATTTGAGGATTATCGAGGCCTCCTTGGCCTCTTCGGACTTCAGATAACCCCACTATACTCCATCATAACCTGCTCAATTCTTCCTCGAGTTCGGTGATCTTCTCGTCGGTCGGAAGTGTACGCGTGTTGTATGTTGCCAGGTCCAGTTTTCGGTGATTGTGGTAGCCAGATCTCTTCCGGGTACTCTTAGCACCCCTTGCCTCACCGTGGCCTTGGCCGCTACCGTAGCCAAGGGTAGGTGGGCGGGTTGGCCGCCGGGGCCAAGTGCTTTTTGTGCTTGTCAATCTTGGGGGGGGGGGGGGGGTATGGGGTTTGCCATAATCGCCACGCTTGGCAGGCGGATTGGCGATCGCAGTATGGTATGGTGATGGAATGCATAGAGAACGCTACTGCCCATCCTCCGGCACGACCCTTAGTCGCTTTTTACGACACCCACGGGAAGTATGGGGTTGTGTTATTCTTTAAGACCGGCACCACACAGACTGCAATAAACATATATTTATTAATTTCCTCTATACACAAAATATACATATCTATCAATTGGGCAAGTCATAAATGATACTCAATCGCATAAGTCGATGGTCTATACCCCTAATTCTTCTCATCCTAATGGCTGCGCTCTGAATTCTCCTTACGTTGAAACCACTCCCCTTCCCACTCCTAATGACAATTTGATAGAGCTCCTGACTTGCTCCTTTATAAACATATTGTCTAAATTTTGTGATGCACAGTACCGGACAATATCGTTATATTAGTTCAACATTTCTTGGAAACCTGGATTCGCCATAACGGAAAAAATTCTTCAGTGAAACTGTAGATCCATTCGCAGGAAAAAACACAATATAATCTATCTTATAAATCTATTATTGATCGAAGGTGGTATCCCATAACTAAGAGGGCGTCTTAAATGTCAAAACAAAATCTTTCTGTCGCTGTAGCAATTTACGCGGGAGTGATGGTGTTTGGCTGCGCGAGTGCGCAAGCGTCTCTTCAGCGTCATCCGTGTCCGACTCCATTGCTGTCCTGTCCGCGCGCTCTATAGTTACTTTACCCTTTGCCGCGCTGACTGACCGTGATTATTGACGAAATGCCATTACTCGTACACTCAAAATTAATGATTGCATGATACAAAAATCAAAATATTCAGATTTTGATCAATCACGATCATGCAACCATCATTCACTGCATTACACGGTCACTCACAATCCTTGATTGTGATAAAACAGACAGCAAAATCTACCGTGTAATGGGCGCATTAAGGTTCCTGGTTATTCATGTTTTCGGGACGATAGAGATGACGGATGGAGGGGTTGCTTCCTAATAATTGGTTAGCAGATCTATCACTTTTTCCCAGATTCCTCTTCTCCATCATGACCCTGGTCTACAAGTTGTGACCATTAGAGCCATGGATATATCCTATGTATCTGCCTACATTCCCCATCCCAATGCTAATATTTTGTCTGAATTTAACTCTATATCTTTTACTGCCTGATTTCCTGATTGATTTTTTTTTTGAAGTGAAAACTTCTTTAGCGGCGTTGTACACTTTTTTTGTAATGGGTAAAAAATGTTAAACTCGCGTCAGGACACGTGACCTGATCGAAAATTCGTAAGACGGATGGCCGTAGCCGGTACCGCGCGTGTTTTGTTTATAAGACGATTCACAAAATACACACGTAATTGTTCAAGTTTTCACTTCTGTCGGCACTCCCGGAGTGCCACTGTTTTTTTTTTTATAAATTTACACTGATATGTTCTTCTATCGTCGGGGTCACCAATTTAGGCGCGTTATTTCGCCCTGTTTACTTAGGTATATGAAACTCGATCCAGTTGTTAAAGATGTGTGTATTTGTATCACAGCACGATTTACAAGCGACAGCGGAGGAATAAACGTTTACTCACCCTGCGTTCCGAGTTGGGAAATAATCGATGTGAGCGTGCTAAAACGCGTACCGAATTAGCGTGAGCGCGATAACGATGTCCCGTGAATCGTCATAGATGACGTCATGACATGCGCCATCTTGCGATAACGCCGACCATGCCTTCTAATAATATCACCGTGAGCGCTGTCAAAAATTGCAGTGTGTGTGTGTGTGGATGTCTGCATGTGTCAGTGTGTGTTTTGTTTTGAGTTGCATCATAATCTTTAAATTAAACTAACGTGGTATTTTTGAAATTGTGCTTCTGGCTGACAGTCGCCACGTAACCAAAGAAGAAGAACTGAAGAAATTTGGTGTCTGTACAAAGAAATATTGTAATAGTATCGTTTTTACATTGAGTAAGCACTGTGAGCGCGTTCACGAGTGTTCCGAATTGTTGACAGCTCTCAGCTGTCATAATCGTGATATCTAAATCGGAACGCAAATTATCGCTATGAGCGCTGTGAGTAATATTGTCGTAATTCGGAATGCGGGGTCAAACGTCGAAACACCAGCCTGTCCTTCGTTCGGGAGAAAAAAAAAATTATGTCAGATTCAGATTGTCAGTCATTTGCGTTGCGCACGATATTGGTTATTTTTATGTTAGCACCATTAAAAAGTTTAAAACAATATTATAATGACGACATTTCACGATGAAATAGAAATTGAAGACTTCGAATATGAAGAAGATGAGGACATGTATTATTATCCCTGTCCGTGCGGCGATAGGTTTCAAATAAGTAAGGTTAGAATTTTAACTACATGTTTGTATTTTGCTTTGGGGTACTGCAACTCACTGTAACGATACCATCTCATGTGAACCAATGAAATGTAAATTGCCGAATCATTTATATTCTCTAAGCAAGTCTTAAGCACTAAATCCCATTCATTCTAGGCAGGCTTAACAAGTATGCCAGGGCCCAGCTTAATGTTAGGCACCCTGAGATGGTGGCGTCACTAGATGAAAATAGCATTACATTATGCCAGTTAGTCTATTCCATCAGTAAAACTGTTGCATGCCGTGGCAGCCTTTAATTAAGGCTACACTATAAAATGTTATAATAACATGGGGATTTTAACATGTATTTTTGGTGTATGCTTTGTTGGTTGTCCTTAAATAAATAAATAAATAAAAGTTTATTTACCATTTGTTTCAGGAAGAGTTACTGGATGGTGAAGAACTCGCCACTTGTCCAAGCTGCTCGCTTGTGGTCAGAGTTATCTATGATTTGGTAAATGTGTTTTATAAGTTGGAAGTTAAAGTCATATGTATATTGTGACTATTTTACATCATCCATCAGTTTGGTAGTTTGAGGCAATACCAGAACTTATTTAAATGTTTACAATCACACTAGTATTTTAAAGGCGAAAGTTTGTGTGTGTGTTTATATGTTTGTTACTTCATGCTCAAACAGCTGAACCAATTTTGATAAAATTTTGTTTGGAGGTAGCCAAAACCCTGGATTAATTTAAAGGGTACTTTTTATACCGATATTCTCACAAGATCGACACTTATGCGGGTGAAACCGCAGGGAGCTAGTATTTTATAAATGACATGAAATATTTTTATTATTTTCTACTACTACTACGGACCAAGTTTGTTACTGCCTTCTAACACATTTGTGAATTGTGTTTTCAGGAAAAGTTAAAAGCCGAAAATCAGGAAAAACATAAGGCAGAAAATAATAGAGAAGCTGTGAGGGCATAAAGCACGCCAGTTGGCGATCGACATAAAAGCGGCAAGCTATGCCCATTGAGCACTACGAGTGACCCCTGTTGTGGATACGCGGGGCCCACAGACAGATTGTTTGCGAGATGTAATACAGTTTGAGCTATCAACTATCTCCTGTTGGTTTTATTGATCACTACACTCATCTTTTATTTTTTTTATCAGGTCTCACTCAAACATGTTTTCTATAAAAGATGTGACAAAGTTTATTATTGTTTCTATAAGGCATGCAACAATAGATTAGTGTCCATATAATTACTAATCCAATATTAATTTCTATCATTTAATGTGATATTTGTCTTATAACTTTGAAATACTAACTAATTAGTCAAGATGTAAATGAAACAGCATAAAATGGTAAGTGATTTATTTTACACTCCTTAAAAAATATGATAAACACATTCTTACATTTACAATAATAGTGTATAATTTGATCTCTAAAACAATAATATTTAAATAAGTCACATGATAGTACAATTAACTAAAATGAGAACTTGACTAGCTAGTTGAAAACTTTTCCTATGCTCCACATACCTATGCTACTCGAGCTACTTCTGTGCAATATTGTCATACTTTGTTAAGATGCCTATTCATTGGCAGTGTAAGTGCACCTAGCGACTAACAATCATTTGAGATCACAATTAGTACTAAACTATGAGAAAGTTTCCTTGAAGTTCACTTAAACTGCTAATAACTGGGGGTGTAATAATCAACAAGATTCATAGTAGGTAGTTTCATCAAGCGCAAAGTGAGTTATTATTGCGCGAGTGTTATGTTAAATTAACAAGAGTGTATTAATTACTCACTTTAGCAAGGTGCGTAATCTACTTTTCTTTCAACTACCAATCTACCTACTGTGATAAAAAATACCTGCTCAAAATAAAAACTCAAGTTAATGAAAACAAAGTTTTCATAAGCTTTAAATATTTATCCCGCGACTTTTGCGACAAAAGGTTATTAACAATTTCATTTGCAGCTGTTTTATACTTTCTGGAGTTGAATTCATATCGCTATCGCTGTCTATTTAATTTTTTTTTTTAATTTTCTTGCTAAATATGAAGTATCATAGTTTTAAAATGGGACAAAATGCGCGCAATTTGTTTTTTTTTCACCAAGTCGGTTTTATTCAACCGATTTTTATTTTCAGCCAGTATCATTTTGATCTAATGCATACATTTTATATTAAACTATGGGAGACATTAAACCTGTGTGATAAATTTATGTCAAAATAAAAAACAGTGCATTAATGAAAAACGGTGCAACCATGAGATTTCATATAACATTTCTACACTGTTTTGGTTCTAAGCAAAAAATACGTCCTTTGTGATCGGTTTTGTAGTGATTAATGATAACATTACTTAGTTGAAAGAAAAATACATAAAGTACTCACTAAAGACTTAATTGTCACTTATAACAATAATTTACAATAATACAATATATCCTATAAGTACATTGTGTGAAAGTTCATAGATTATTAATGTACATAACTCCAGCTTCCTCATATGTGATAGAACAATTCTACCTATGCCAAAATTTAAGGCATAATAGCTGCAATCAAAGTTCCAAGTCTTATTTTAGCTGCCACAAAAACTTCGTTAATATGAGCCGTTTAGTGTGTGTTAGCTGGAGTGACGTCACCCCAGCTCATGTCATATCTTCCAAACGAAAGAAGATATGATTATGTATTATAGCTCAAAAATTAAGGCATAATAGCTGCCATTGGCAGCAAAATTTTCAAATCTCTAGGCCTTGTAGTTTCTACGTAATAAGCAAAAAAAACAGGTTCCGCGCCAAAAACATCAATTATATTGCTTCGGAGGAAGTAAGGAGCGACGTTGCCGTTCCGTGCGCTACAATACTGCAACCAAGTTTGCACTTAGCAGGCATTCTATTAGAAGTCATTTTAACTTGCGCTAAAAATAATTTTAATTTTGTATATTGAAGATATAGACTGAGAGCCGACTGAACTTTAATGGAACTATAAATATAAAAAGTAGATTCATATCAACTTTGGATGGCGAGAGAACTTCAACTAGGTATCTACTATTATTGTTTTTTTTTTGTCTTGTTCTTTCTTTTATTAAATAAGATAGAATTGGTCTATTGAATGCTATATATTACTAGCGATTGAATGACTTTTTCATGAAAACGTGACATTTGATAACAATTCTATACATAAAGCAAAACTAAAGTAACATCGAATCAGAACAAATGTCATTAAAAAAACCGGTCAAGTGCGAGAAGGACTCGCGCACTGAGAGTTCCGTAAAAAATTGTAGGTAAATAGTTTTAAAAATCCCACACTCCCCGACCCGGTATGTAAATAGTTTTTTTTTATGTAACTACAAGTTTATGCGTTTCGGATTTTTTCCTTTGCTTGTACCACATGACCTTGCTTCTTGCCGAATTTTTTGATTCTAGGTCAACGGGAAGTACCATATACATTTTGATTCCCTTGAGAGTGTCTAAATATACGTTTTTTGCGGCATAAACGGCCGTATCTTTTTTAAATATACGAAATTGTTACACTTAGATTTTTAAATTTTCTTTTGTCCTATGTTTGAAAACACAATATTGACTATAAATAACCTCAGTACTTACATAGTACGATTAAAGTGTGTAGTCGGCTCCCAGTCTATAATCTAGTTCAAACTGATAATGTAGTGCACGGAACGGCAACGCCGCTCCTTGGCTCCTCCGAAGCAATAATTGATGTTTTTGGCGCGGAACCTGTTTTTTTGCTTATTACGTGGAAACTACAAGGCCTAGAGATTTGAAAATTTTGCTGCCAATGGCAGCTATTATGCCTTAATTTTTGAGCTATAATACATAATCATATCTTCTTTCGTTTGGAAGATATATATGAGCAGCTGGGGTGACGTCACTCCAGCTTACACATGTTTATTTTGTTAATAACTCATAGTGTTTTGACCAGATTTGAAAATTTTGCTGCCAATGGCAGCTATTATGCCTTAATTTTTGAGCTATAATACATAATCATATCTTCTTTCGTTTGGAAGATATGACATGAGCAGCTGGGGTGACGTCACTCCAGCTAACACACACTAAACGGCTCATATTAACGAAGTTTTTGTGGCAGCTAAAATAAGACTGGGAACTTTGATTGCAGCTATTATGCCTTAAATTTTGGCATAGGTAGAATTGTTCTATCACATATGAGGAAGCTGGAGTTATGTACACGATTATTACAGTGATAATGTTTGCCATTGATATTATTAGTATTACTTACAACTTTATTTATGCTTCAACATCCAACCTCTTCATTGTATGTTCCCAGGACAATAAACAACAAACAAACGGGAAAGATATACATTAGCTTATATACCATGGGAACACGCCGACGCGTGGCAATCAACATTACACCTGCTAGCTCTCATATGGAGAACATTTTCAACTATATTATTGAAAACACAAGCTGTAGATTGCGAGTACATTGGAAGGATAATGTTGAGCTAATAAATTAGACTAACATTGGGTCTATGTAACAAACCAAATTATTGTAATAAATGTAATTTATATAAAATGGACTTTGAAAACTATACAACTAGGCAAGCGTAAAGCAATAATAAATACTGGAATGAACAGAAGTTAAGCATAGATAATGTAAGCTTGACTGAACAAGTCTTCACACTTAAGTAATATACTACAAAAATAAATTATTCAGTTCCTACTTATGTAAAGGATATATTCGTCATAGTAAAATATATGCTTAGAATGCGTTACATGCAAAAATATACTTACGAGCTAATAGGCTCACTACACTCGAGCATACTGTGAGTTAACATTTGACTTTAGTAAACGCAATGTAGTGATTTTAAGTAGTAATAAGTAACGCTCCAAGCATAGTTCTATCATTAAAGTCAGAGTCGAAAGAGTAATTTCAATTTGGTCAAAAGCGCGTCTTAGTTTATTTGATGAAATAAAAATAAAGCTTTGCAATATTCATAATAATATCACACACAACTTAAATCTAATCACTGGTCTTTTCTCACGGTGAGCTCACGTCGCGATATTCCTACGAGTCCTACGACCCACATAATGCGAAAGAATTATTATCACCTTTTCATTCATATCGTCAGCTTTGGAAATTTATAGATTTAAAAAAATATTGGAGATGGAAGTAAGATTGTTTGGAAATGTTTGATGTTACGATTAGCAGATGGATTTTTTACATAATGACAGTTCCCGCGTCCACATAAAACGGAATGACATACGGCATAGCACGCTTCTGTATTACAACATAATAGGAACTTATGAACTTGTACAATTACGCATTATGAAAACATGGGAGTACAAAATTTATTCAATGAGGGTCGAAGCCCTTTTAGTGTTTACGACCGGCCGAGGGGTGCACGCGAGATGTTTCATTAAATGACGAACCTAAACATAACGCGCGGTGGTGTCACCGGGACCGCGCGCCTACGCGGGCCGCGGTCGCCCCTGACGTCACGGCAGCGCTCAGCGTTGCCGCGAGCGAGGGCGCGGGCGCGTCACCGACACCTTGCCTATGCGTGGCGCGGGTGCCACTGACGTCACGGTCGCGCTCAGCGCCGCCGCTAGCGCGAGCGAGGGCGCGGGCGCGTCACCGACACCTTGCCTATGCGTGGCGCGGGTGCCACTGACGTCACGGTCGCGCTCAGCGCCGCCGCTAGCGCGAGCGAGGGCGCGGGCGCGTCACCGACACCTTGCCTATGCGTGGCGCGGGTGCCACTGACGTCACGGTCGCGCTCAGCGCCGCCGCTAGCGCGAGCGAGGGCGCGGGCGCGTCACCGACACCTTGCCTATGCGTGGCGCGGGTGCCACTGACGTCACGGTCGCGCTCAGCGCCGCCGCTAGCGCGAGCGAGGGCGCGGGTGCCACTGCCGTCACGGCCGCGCTTAGCGCCGCCGCGAGCGCGGGCGATGGCGCGGTCGTGTCACCCACACTTCTTGCCTATGCGGGGCGCGGGGGCGCGGGCGGCGCGGGTGCCACTGACGTCACCGCCGCACTCAGCGCCGCCGCGAGCGCGGGCGAGGGCGCGGGCGGGGCGGGGGGCGCGGCGGGCGGCGGGTGGATGTTGAAGTGCCGCACGGCCGCCTCCAGCGCCACGTTGTTGCCGCTGAAGTACGCCGACACCGCGTTGTGGAACAGCAGCAACTGCTTGTTCATCACCTTCACCTGAAACCGAGACGCGTCCTTCGGTTACCATTCTTGATTAGTCGACTTTAGGGCCACCGATAGGCACAGTGATCGATGCCGTCGGAACCTAAAATTTCGAAAGACCGTTGACAAGTTAGTGTTCAGAATGTGTAACGTGCGATGGCTGCGTACCCTGTTCTCGTGCAGCAGCTTGAGCTTGACGGCGGAGTCGTCGCGCAGGCGCTCGTAGTGTCGCCGATGGCGCTCGATGCTGGCCAGCAGCAGCTCGGGCGGGTTCCCGCCGCTGGCTTCCAGCTCGCTGCGGTATGCGTCGTACTCCACCCTGCCACACACAGACACTGAGCCAGGCGCATACCCCACATACAGTTGTTTGTCCTAGGATCTTTCGGCGCGTGGCTAAAATCGGAAGTAACGCCGCCATCTGTATATTGCACGAAATATTGACCAAAAGCCAACCCCGGATTTACACCTAGGCCTACAAGGCCCCGGCTTAGAAGCTCAGCGAGCCTAGGGGCCCCAAAGCTACCCCGACCGAGGTAGCTTGCCTGCCTCACGGCAGGCTGGACAGTAAATGCTATTTCAAACCGACGTGCACACTTTTATGCGCCCATCAAATAACTGTTGTTTCTTGGAAACAAATTCTAAATTCGCTTGAGTGATCGAATGCAACCAGTTATTTTTCTACGAGGGGGCGTTTTTAAGTTCGCGGAATGGAGGGTGAGAAGTGAAAATAAAAATACTAAATTATTTTTCTTTTTCAATATATTTACCTGCTACCCTTATACATTTTTCAGATCTTTCAATTAGCTTATGTATACCTTCATAAAAAAATGTTTTGTCTTTGTCCGAAAAATAAGCTGAAACCGCGTCCTTCACTTCTTCATCAGTTGAAAATTTCTTCCCACGAAGTTCTTTTTGCAGTTTTGGGAAGAGGTAATAATCACTGGGAGCCAGGTCTGGGCTGTAGGGTGGATGGTCTAAAATATCGAAGCCCACCTTATGAAGGGCAGCCAACGCAACAAGGCTCTTGTGAACAGGCGCGTTGTCGTGAAGAAGAAGGACACCTTTGGTCAATTTACCCCTCCTTTTTTCTTTAATGCTTTTTTCAATCTCTCGAGGATAGAAGCATAGTATTCTCCGGTTATAGAAACGCCTTTATCTTTATAATCGGTCAACAAGATCCCTTCTGAATCCCAAAACACTGTTGCCATGATTTTTCTAGCCGATTGTGACACTTTAAACTTCTTGGGTGGTGGTGTGCCTTTTTTGTGCCACTGCATAGTCCTGTTTCGACTCAGGTTCATAATGATGAACCCAAGTTTCATCTCTAGTAACAATTCGACTTAATAGTCCATCCTTATCTTCGTTACAGAGGTCCAAAAACGTGCTTGAACACTCCACGCGGTGTTGTTTTTGAGGCGGCGCGGCGTGAGCATTCTTGGCACCCATCTTGCACTGACCTTTGTCATACCAAGATGATCGTGTAGAATTTTGAAAATTGTCGTATCCGATACTCCAATCATTTCTGAAAGCTGTTTCTTCTTTAGTCTGGCATCTTCCAATATTATTTTTTCGAGTTTTTTTAATGATTTCCGGAGTAGTCACCTCGATCGACCGTCCGGGCCGTGGGTCGTCTTCAAGTGAGGCCCTGCCTTGTTTAAAGAGACTGTGCCACTTGTAAACCATGGTTTTACCCGGGCAAGAGTCCCCGTAAACGGATTCCATCTCTTCCAGTATATTTTGAACAGACTTTCCTTGCTTGGTAAGGAACTTTATTACGGCACGGTACTCGATTTTTTCCATAATTCACACTTTCTTCCCGATTGAGTTGTTTGCTTGACGATAGTTCAAAGACTAATGATCCAATTTTATTTTTTTTTTTTTAATAGGGCATTTCGTAGTTGACCTTGAGAGGTCGTGACTACTTAACCGGACAATCCTGCGGCTGCCTTGAGAGAACTCAAAGCCTCCAGTCAGGGGCTTAAAATTAACTAAGTAATGATCCAATTAAGATAAAACCTGGTATTTATACTAATAATATTGAGTGGCTGAAGTTGTGGCCATCCCGATAATGACCTATTGTTATCCCCTCCCCCCCATTCCGCGAACTTAAAAACGCACCCTCGTACCAGCCTGAATAATACATAGGCTTTCACTAAAAGTATCGGGAATGGAATATTTCCACTGTTCCTGTCATATTAAAATCTTTTTAATTGAAAACTCCTTGGTTTTAAAAATACCATTTATTTATTAAAAAAAAAAGATTCTCGGTCTTATCACAAGGTTTTGTCAAACTTGTTTAGTCGTTGAGAAAATGGAATTGACTCGAGAAAATTCAAGAGCGATGATTTATTATGACTTTCGAAGTGGTTTAACACAAAAACAGTGTGTTGACCGGATGATTTCTGCATTTGGTGATGAAGCCCCATCTAAAACCACAATTTATCGCTGGTTTGCTGAATTTCAACGTGGACGTGTCAAGCTCAGTGATGATCCCCGTCAAGGTCGTCCAAAAACTGCAGTCACTCAAGAAAACGTTGATACTGTGCGTAAGCTGATTGAGGAAGATCGACATGTGACATACCGCGAAATTTAACTTTAGACATTGGCATGAGTCAAATACAAATAATCTTGCATGAACAATTAGGTGTAAAAAAGTTGTTTTCTCGATAGATACCGCATTCGCTCTGTGTAAAGCAAAAAGCGGCTCGCGTTACTTGGTGCGTCAGAACTCGCCAAAGATTCCACGCAGGATCCTCAAATGCTTTATACAACATCGTATCAGGTGACGAATCCTGGATATATGCGTACGAACCCGAAACAAAAAACCAGTCACGAGTTTGGGTGTTCGAAAATAAGTTAAAGCCAACAAAAATTGTTCGTTCACGGAGTGTTGCAAAAAAAAATGGTGGCCACGTTTGTCTCCAAAACCGGCCATGTTACGACTATTTCTCTTGAGGGACAAGGAACTGTTAATGCAGAATGGTATGCTAGCATTTTTTTTTTTCTGAACTCTGTAAAGAGAACTGCAACCGCCGCATCATCCTCCATCACGACAATGCGAGTTCTCACACCGCGCAAAAAACCAAAAGAGTTTTTAGAGCAAGAAAACATAGAATTATTAGACCATCCGCCGTACAGCCCCGACCTAAGCCCTAATGATTTCTATACTTTCCCTAAAATAAAGAATAAATTGCGTGGACAGAGATTTTCATCACCTGAAGAAGCTGTGGACGCCTACAAAACGGCCATTTTGGAGACCCCAACTTCCGAATGGAATGGTTGCTTCAATGATTGGTTCCATCGTATGGAAAAATGTGTCAAAATTCGCGGAGAATACTTCGAAAAGCAATAAATACATTTTTAAATAGTAATGTTGTGTCACTTCTTTGATTCCCGAAATTTTCAGTGCCGCCCTCGTATTAGGTTCCCTTTTGCACACAACCTTTACAGTATGTATACCACCCGTATGAAAGAAATAGAAATTGACCGTTCCTAAGCAGTATATAGTGTTGTATAATTTAGAAGCATTTTTAAATTTTGTAAATGTAAGAACCATGTTTTCGTTTACTATGATTTTTTTCATGTTGACTTGAAAGAGCATGGCGGTTGAGAACATGTCATGCTCACCTAAATGTCTCATCGATGGTGGCGCGTGTGTTGGATCATTCGGTTCCCTACAAAATGGTTGAGCTAGATGGTGCTGATCCACGCGTCATGTTCGTGAACGGGCGCCGTCGGTTGAGACTGGTCATTTCTTAACTGCCAAGGCTTATTTTTAATCTTATATTTTGAAATGTTTCTTCATTTGTGTTTTTTTTACATTGTTCTCGCATATAGAAGCAACAATAATAATGTACCCACGATTTGTAATATCTTGATTTAAAAGAGTGTCCATGGAGTTTCTTGCCCGTTCTTCTCCATAGAGATCTACGTTTTGGAATGGGCAACTAGCTTCAACTTTCTGACTAACTGACGGACTATTTTAATTTTGACAATTCAAAAGTGCCTGTACAAGGTTTAATTGAAATAAATGCTTTGAGTTTGAGTTTATAAAAAAAATTCGAGCTCGCTCCTGCATCACAGTTTCTCTTATTTCTACACCTTTTCTGCATAAGTCTACAATGCGACTCTTATTTCTATATAAAATTGTTAAAAGAAATCTAATCTATAGGAGGCGGGGTACTAAAAATCTTCGAGCTCAAGTCGCTCGTTAATGCTACTCTTAAGAGTAAACTAGTCGCGAGCTGGAACCCACTGGTGGTCATGGCCAAATAGCACGCTTTCTCACCTGACTTCGTGTCCGACAGAGCTAGTTTCAGTGATGAGCAGTTAGGACTAGTCTACACGCACAACGTCTAGTTCTCACGCACAGAAACACGGATAGATAGGCGCGTAATATAATTAGAAAAGTGCTTTGGAAAATAGAGTTTTATGAAAAAACCACTACATAAATCAATTACAAATAAAGCTTATTGAACTCTTCGATAACTGAGCTTTGTCGGTACGGACTTGGTTTTGAAGATTTTACTGTTATTACTTATTTACACCAAAACCTTTGTTGGCTCATAACTTTTTAATGGTTTTTTATTTTATTATTCTGTTTCCGTACAGACATAATTGATAATAAGTCAAAACGATATCATGTTTAACTTTATATGCAAAATGTCAAACAGTGGAGTAATACTCTGCCGAAATTTGTATGGATAAAATATCGACTAGTGGCACCTTAAGGGAGCGCATTAACTCAGTAAAAAATCAAGTTTCACCCGCGCCGCCTTGTCCACCTCTCTCATCAAACACGACGAAAACAAAACACAATCCCTTCCCGAAGGAGGCGGCGAGAAGGCTGAGGAAGAGAGCCTCCCGTCCCAGCCGCCGCGGGAGACGCTCCGGGCGTCGGTCGGGAGCCGCGCGACTACTCCCGGCCACCGTAGGCGCGGGCCTGCGGGCGGTGAGTAGTGGGTAGCTCACCGTTCGATCAGGACCAGGTCCGTGCCGAACGGCGCGTACGTGTTCCACGCGCGCCTCAAAGAGATGTCAGCATCAGAAGAAGGGGCCTGTCAGGGCCGAAGCCTGCCGGGTCAGCGGGATTGTCCGAAAGGGTTACCGCTGGCCCGGAATATAAAGGGCTAAGGAAGGAACACGGGTGGAATTAGTCAGTAACAGTCTGACAATCCCTTCCGCTCCACCCAGAGCGGGAGGGGTCATTTGATTGGCGGACTAAGCCCGTCAGAGGCCCGGGGCGACAAAGCTGAGAGAGGCCCCCCCAGCTTTAAAAAAAATGTAGTTTTACAAGCTTTTTATTTAGTTCACATTTGTATGTATAAATAAGTGTTTATGTTGATTTCGTTAATTTCGTCGGCAACGCCACTTTTCTTCCCTTCAGAATTCGAAAAGTAATTGGATAAAGATCCAGCAAGCGATTTTGCCTCTTCAGTCTTCGTTTTTTTAGCTTCCTTTTCTGAGAGCCAGATGGTTGAATCCTTTTCAATAAAAATCTATATATGTATATAAAAGAAAGCGTGTTAGTTACACTATTTATAACTCAAGAACGGCTGAACCGATTTGGCTGAAAATTGGTAGAGAGGTAGCTAAGAACCAGGAAAAGGACATAGGATTGTCTACGCTATGGGGTCATTTTTTGGGGCAACTCAACAGAAAAAGACACGGTGTTCAAGGCTCAAAAGAGATGCGTTCGTTCAATATATAAAATCAAACCTACTGATAGTTGCGTGCCTTACTTTAAAAAATCTAAAATACTTACATTGCCATGTCTGTACATTTTAGGAGTAGCTGTTTTTGTCAAAACAAATCCACACCTATTTAAACGATTGGATGAAGTAGTCCCACGTAATAGACGCGACAACAGCAGGATATGCTCTCATACTACGAGAACAACCCTCATGCGCAAAAGTGTCTTCTGTATGGCTCCTAATATATTTAATAAATTACCTAAAATGGAAAGATGCTCAAATAATTCCATTACCTAAAAAAGCTAATCCGTCATCCTTTTCTGAATATCGTCCAATATCCGTCTTACCATTTCTATCCAAAGTCCTTGAACGGTTAATCCACGATCAAATAAACTCTTTCCTCTCCAAAAATAATCTCCTTAACCCTTTCCAGTCTGGCTTCCGTCCTGGCCATAGTACCACCACAGCGCTTCTGAATATTACGGATGATATAAGGTCAGCCATGGAAAACGGTAATCTAACGGTCTTAGCTTTACTAGATTTCAGTAATGCTTTTAATACTGTTGATTTCGATGTTTTGCTTGGCATTCTATGCTCTCTTAATGTATCTCCATCGGTGATTGACTGGTTTTGTAGTTACCTGTTCGGTCGCCGGCAACGTATTTGCATCGGTGAGACACTGTCTTCCTGGAGTAATACTTCTGCCGGTGTACCACAGGGTGGCGTTCTTTTACCTTTACTTTTCGCAGTTTTTATCAACTCACTCTCCGACGAACTAATTTCTTCCTACCACCTTTATGCAGATGATTTACAAATCTACGCGCGAGCTCCTCTTGGAAATCTGTCCGAGGCTATCTCAGTGATTAATCGCGATCTGGCTCGTATATGCGACTGGAGCAAGAGATATGGACTTATGGTCAACCCCATAAAGACGCAGGTTGTTGTGGTTGGCAGTTCTAGGACGGTCTCAAGGATTGACTGGACGACTCTTCCCCAAGTTTCTTTTGATAACTCTATTATTCCTTTCAGCGAAAAAGTTAAAAACTTGGGGATATTCATTGACAAGAACTTCTCTTGGACTGCCCAGCTACAGGAAGTTAGCCGCAAGCTATTTGCATCCGCTGCATCTTTGAAGAGACTGCGTAATTTTCTACCAACTGCCACCAAGATTGCGCTTGCCCAATCACTTCTTCTACCCATTCTTGATTATGCTGATGTAAGCTATCCTGACCTTACCCAAGACCAACTCGATAAACTTGAGCGGCTTCAAAATGTCTGTATAAGGTTCATATTCGGATTGCGCAAATATGACCATGTTTCCGAATTTCGTGTGAAGCTCAAATGGTTACCAATTCGCCTTCGCCGGAATGTTCATATTCTTTCCCTATTGTATAATGTGCTCTTTTCCCCTTCCACCCCTCTCTATCTTAAAAAACGTTTTCAGTATCTTTGCGACTCCCACACGAAGTTTTTGAGATCATCGGATAATTTAAAGCTTAAAATGCCAATGCATTCTACAACATTTCTCGACAAATCCTTTTCTGTTCAGGCCGTTCGTTTATGGAATGCATTGCCAGTTCAAATAAAACGCGCGCAATCGTTAGCTGTGTTTAAGAGACTCGTGAAGGAACATTACTTGTTGTTGTGATTTTGTTTTCGTAGCTGCAATAATGTATAGTCATCGTTTATTTTCGTTGTTTATATGTATATTTAGTATGTATTTATTTATGTATCTATTATACAGCATTATATATATCTATGTATCTATTATAGTATATTATGTTGCTCCATTGACAACCCCATTTTTTATATCCACGCAATCACTGTCCATTCCAAGGTTGCCTGGAAGAGATCGCAGAAAGCGATAAGGCCGCCCATTGTATGTTTTGTATTCATAATCGTATTTTTTGTTATGTATTTTCTGGTGTACAATTATTATTAAATTCTTTATTTTCAAGTAACTATGAGACTCATACAGTGTTAGTAACAATAGAATAAACTTACATCTATATTAGTGATACAATTACACAAACAACACAACAAGACAATCACTGCTTCCGCACTCCAGCTGAGATACTGGAGCAACGACTTACAATACAGCAGTCCAGTCTATCAGCAATAACTCCCAGGATGCTGTTGGAACTGGCTCGCACCCTGCGCACCATGGACGCACATCTTTTACGCATTAATGCATAAAAGCAATCAACACGCAATTCCGCGAACATCCCAGATGCGCTACAGAAGCGAGGCAGCCCCATCAACACCCTGAAAGCATTATTGTATTGCACGCGAAGGGCACTGTACGATCTCCGCGTAAAATGTACCCACAAGCTACAGGTGTAGAATGAGGAACAGAAAGCTCTAAAAACAACAATAAAGTATATATAAATAAATAAATAAAAGTTGGAGAGAACTGCCCTTGTCACTTTTCAAAAATAAGCTGAGAAATTTTTTAGTTAGTAAAGTGTATTACAATGTTATAGATTTTTTAAATGAAAAGGACTTTTCTGATTCGACTTCTAATATACATAGTTAAGAATAAAAATTGAATAATGTGATTCTTAAATCAGTTGACTTCTGAATGATTCTATTTGACTGCATGTTCTGGACATAATTTAATCTATTTTGATTATAATATACTTATACTATAATATCTGGACATCAATTATTATTTATTTGTTTTGTATTTTGTAATGAAATCTAGAATGACATGTAAAATGCAATTAAATGTAATTTTTTTACACCTACAAAATTTGTACGCCTTTATTGGCAAAACATGGACGCACACAACATCTAATTCAATATCTTGCATGTCTGATTATTCAGTTTATGTAAACGCATGTTTGACAAATAAAACTATCTTTATCTTTTGATGATTAGGGGACTCCCTTTTCCGCACTTAGACTCCCATTCGGTCCGTTGTGCATAAGATAGGTAGGATACTTTTATCCCGTTCCGTCGTTCCTGTGGGACGCGACATAAAACGTGGTATAACAAAACGCAACTGACATAGAATAACAAAACACAACTCAGTCAAAATATCAGTCTAGCTAGCGGTTCATTTGTTAGTACATATAAAAAAAATTGCACATTTGTCTCCTTCTTCTGATGAAAGCTGAAAAATGCACTTCAATATTAAAGTGTAAGAAAAGCGACGTGGTATAACAAAACGCTAATGTCAGCTGAACATATTTAAAAAAAAAAAATTGACAGGTTGATGCATAATATAATTTTTATTGTGATTTTTTTTACGTCTATGAATTTGATATTCGTTTTTTTTGAAAATGCTTTTGGATTTTTGTAAAACTTTACATTGTTGAAGAGATTTTACACGAATATTATTGAACCTTCTTACGTTGCCATGTAGGTAGGTATACCATTTTTACATTTTTCATTTTCACCATCCAAATTTCTTTTCACTGAACAATCTCCTTCGTTTGATGGTCTATCATTCTAAGTACGTGAAATTGGCAAAATTGTGGTGTTTATTCCACAGAAGCCATTAATCAAGAGTTGAAGTTGAATTTTTATTGTGCCGATATTATCATCATGCCGCGACCAAGACGATCAAATCTTTCTCGACAAAGCCGTAATGCAACAGTGAATAGAAACATTGCAAATGAAAGGACTGAAGAAGAGCAAGAAATTGCACGTGAAGTTCGCCGCGTTAGTATGGCTCGACTTGAAAATTGATGGTCCTTTCATTAGGCACTGGGCAGGGAGACATGTGCGTACTGGCGTACATGTCGCCAACTAATTTAAGCTTTTTATTTTTGTATGTACTAACAATAGGCTAAGATTTTACTAACATTATATGGATCAATGGTCTGAAATAAATAAATAAATTATTATTATAGTTGATTACAGTTTGGGTTCTAAATATTTTTCATTTTAGATCCGCGATGCGTAATAGTTAATGTTTTTCCCTGTTTTTTGATTTTGTATGGCAACACTAAGGGTACTTTACGTCAAATAAAACAGAAAAAAACTTTTAATTATGATTTATTATTATCTGCTGCTTTAAGCCATAAATAGTTACTCAAAATTCTTGATTTTTTTATTTAAATTAATTACAATACATTTATTTGTGTACACTTTGGGGCACATTTTGTCCATCTCCTTTCTAACCATTAGATTTTATTTTATTTTTTGAAAATTTAGAGTATTTTGAGAAACTAATTTGAATACATATTTTGATGATTGGCTCAAGTTATTTAAAAAAAAAAAAAATTATTTTAAGTTTTTAAGGTAGGTGACGTCATCAGTGGCATAAAGATTAAGTGCCGTTGCCTGACTAGCACTTCCTGTATTCCATAACTCTTCCAGTATATTAAATATTATCGAGTGTTGAAATAATGTATGTAATGTAATGAGATATAAACAAGAATGTTTATATTTTTGACATATTTATAATAATTTGACATTTGACAGATTGTAGACAATCTTACTTTTTTTTCTGAGGTAACGATACAAAACTGTACGGCCAAAGCCGACGTAATTTGAAGGGCAAAGAAGGTCAATCGTATTTTATCAAAAATATCAATTAAATATGACTATTTTTCATAATTAATTAGTCCGTAATGATCAATAACGCTATTCCTCGAAATGGTTTTTCAATTACAACATTTAAAAAAATATGAACAATGCCCATTGTATAGTCCCGCGCGCACTGCTACAGAAAAATTGCACACTCGGGCCGGCCGGCATCCATTCGTATTTCGTTCTTTCGAGAATAAACATTATTTTTAGCAATGAGCAACGATTTTTTTATCCCAGTCTGTGCACTGTACTTACAGCACGATTCTAAAATCGTGTCGCAAAAAGTAAAACCGTGGAGCGCGCTTGGCCTTATAGCAGTGTACATTTGTGTTATGAAAATTTGAAACCACATCAGGAACACATTTTGTTTTCTTTGTAGTTTACTGATCCAACATATTTGTATTAAATGTTGATTGCGCGAACAACATTATTGTCATCGCGGCTAGAGTGTGTGAGCGCAGTGGGTGAGGTCAGGTTGTGAATGATGATGTTGTTGTTGAACATCCTGTAATGATAGATATAAGATGGATAAAGAATAGTACCTGGCCGCCTCGTACTGCCGGATGGTGAGCAGCGTGTCCTCGATGGTCTTGTTGGTGAGCGTGTTGAGCGAGTTGTTGAAGAAGTGCAGCGCCGCCAGCAGCGTCTCGCCGTTGCGCGTCAGCGTGCGCTGCGTGTCCGCGTTGTACAGGAACCTGAAGGCCAATTCTTGTACTTAAAAAACCGTTCAAATATAAATCGCAATATCGTCGTTGAAGTTCTAACACCACGGAAGTCAAAAATAGCAACTTCTTTTCAGGAGAGAGAAAAAACTGCATAATGTTTTATAGATACTATAATAATTAGTGTCCGACCGAAACAGGTTTTTCAGCCGAAACCGAAACCGAACTTTCGGCCTTGCTCTTAGTTTCGGGCGAAACCGAAACCGAAACTTACTTAAACATATTTAAAATTTCTATCGTATACAGAAATCTGGTGTATTTTTTACACATTTATTTGAATATACAATGTATATTAGACATACAGACAGTTGAATACTTACCTAATCATTTACGAGGTCGGCCATAATGAACTGGCCTGATATAGTTCTACGCGACATGTCGCTACATGTTATTTTGCATTAAATAGTACGTTTATCGTGCACTTAATATAAGAAACACGCATCGACATGAAATGCTTAGTCTTAGTTTAGCAGGCATTAGCATAACGAGAGTCGCGTATTTTTTCAAAATGTCGAAAACTGAGTATCGTAGTGTCACAAAGTTTTTGTTTAAAGAAGGTTTATACCCTGCCCAAATAAAAGAACGATTAGATGACGTGTATAAGGAGTCTGCCCCCTCCTATAGCACAGTGAAAAATTGGGTGAAAGAGTTTCGCCTCGGGAGAGAAACCGTCGAAGACATTTGCCATGACGGTCGACCTGTGGAAGTACTCACTCCCGAAACGATTGCTCTTATCGAATAGGAGGTTCTGAGTGACCGCCGTTTGAAGATTAGAGAAATTGCAGCTAGGCTTGGGCTCTCTAAAAGTACGTCATCGTGCGATCATGAACATCTTCACATGAAAAAAGTGAGTGCAAGATGGGTACCGAAACTTCTTTCAGCGGTACAGAGACAGGAAACAGTGCGCTGCGCTTCGGAGTTTTTGGATCTTTGTGGCGAAAATTCAAAGACTGTGATCGAGCGGCTAGTGACTGGTGATGAAACTATGATCTTGTATTATGACCCACAAAGCAAGCGCGAATCAATGGGATGGCGTTATAAGGGTGAAAACCCCCCTAGAAAGGCAAAGCTGCAACAATCGGCTAAAAAACTGATGTGCACAATCTTTTGGGATTTTAAAGGCATTTTGATGGTGGATTTTAAAGAACGTAATACAGTCGTGAACGGCTAATATTATGCTTCTTTAATCTTTAATATATATAAATTACGAGACAAGATAAAGGAAAAACGAAGAGGCAAGCTGTCTAAAGGTGTCCTGTTGCTCCATGACAACGCCCCTGTTCATACCGCTGGTGTTTCGAAGGATGCAGTTCGTCAATGCGGGTTCACAGAAATTGAACATCCACCTCACAGTCCAGACATGACCCCGTCCGACTATTATTTATTTCCAAATTTAAAGCGAGACTTAAGAGGAAGAAAATTTTCAAGCGATGAAGAGTTGCAGGCGGCCGTCTTCGGTCATTTTGAGGCTAAAAATTGTGATTATTTTTATAAAGGTTTAGAGATGTTGATTCACAGATGTCAGATTCATGGTGATTATATTGAAAAATAAAATTGGTTTCTTTTCATTTCCTTCATTAGTTCATAGTTAGGCCAATTCATTATGGGACCGCCCTCGTATGTGCAAAACACAACCTCAACTCCATGCGATTAACGATGGACGGTGGCGAACTGGGCCGGCGACGCGACGAGCGAGCACGAGCTAGCCGCGAAGTTCGCCGAACGATGGACGATAATTCATGAACATTTTTAAAAATTTACGTAACATTGCTGACTTTAAATCAATTAGACAGGTTTATTTGGTTTTGTGTCAATCTATTATTACCTACTGTATAACGTCCTGGGGTGGTGCCGCAAAGTCAATTTTACTACACCTAGAACGCGCCCAAAGAGCAGTTTCAAAGGTTGCTACTTTTCGTCCTTTTAGATTTCCTACACACCAACTTTATATGGCATGTAAGGTGCTAACAGTACGTCAATTATTTATTTTGAATGTAGTTTTATTCCAACACACTGAACTTTATTTTAACCCAGTACCTTCAGATAAGAGAAGAAAAGATCTGGTTTGTGCTAACTCGCAGACTAAACATGCTTTTGCTAACCGATTTTATTTATTTTTAGGACCCTACTTGTATAACCAGTTTAACAGAGTGCTAAAGATTTATAGTTTAAGTTATAATAGGTGTAATTTACTAGTACGGGAATATTTGGCAAAACTTAACTATGCAGACACGTAAAAACTACTAGAAATTTTAAAATAAAGTCTTATCTACCTACTCTAATATAAGTCTCTTCATTTACCTAATTAATAATAGTCTTCACTTTATATACTTTAATATTATTCGTTAATTTGTTTAAACATAATATTTCTTACATAATGTAGTTTTAAAATAATATATACCCAAATATTAACTATTTAAGACATTGTGTTTACATTTATTGTTTTC
This sequence comes from Luperina testacea, assembly GCA_927399505.1. Taxonomy (NCBI): domain Eukaryota; kingdom Metazoa; phylum Arthropoda; class Insecta; order Lepidoptera; family Noctuidae; genus Luperina; species Luperina testacea. Next base: position 17,898,837 of record OV656775.1, on the reverse strand, counting down.
TTTTTTTAAATGTTTGATGTAAATTGATGGCCTGAAACACAGGTTTGCCATAAACCTAGATCAGGCAGGTCTACATTAGAGTTAGAATTTAATTTTTCCTCGATTGGAATTAATGTAAATCCTATTTTTACTTTACTATTTTGAATAAAAATTTTATTATTTTTTATTATTTATTATTATTATGAACACTCAAGTTTCGGCGCGGCCGAAACTTTCGGCCATTTCCTGGCCGAAACCGAAACTAAGGCCGAAACTAGATTATTTGGCCGAAACTGACCGAAACCGAAACCGAACTTTCGGTCGGTCACTAATAATAATACAAATTTACTATTTGTGTATACGTAATTATAGTTCTATTTAATGTAGAAACGTAACTATTTATTGTCTATGTATCTATGTCTATTATTTTAGAACAAGTAACTATGTATATAATGTCAAAACCGCCAAAAATGACTTACGTGGTGTTAGAACTTCAACGACGACATCACTTCAGCGAAAATCAATTTCAAAAATGTAGAAAAATTGTAGAATTCGAAAGTTAAAATAATATTCTTTTCAACGAACTTCGGTCACGAGTCACGACGGTAAATCTCAATGGAAAGAAACTGGCCAACTACACAGGAGAAATTATTATTCATACTAATATTATAAATTCGAAAGTATGTCTGTCCGTCTGTCTATCTGTCTGTATGTATGTTACCTTTTCACGCCTGAACCACTGAACGGATTTCGATAAAATTTGGTAGAGAGATAGATTGTATCCCAGGGAAGGACACCACGGACTACCTATAGTATTTCTCTATCCTTCCCCTTTTCAAATCCATCCTAAGGTTGTCTTTAAAAGATCGCTCTTAGCGATAAGACCGCCCATTGTGTCACCCTTTGTACAGTTTCTATTCTAAGGACATAGGACAGTTTAAGTAAATTGGGGGATTACATCACTGATAACAATGCTTGGCTAAACGCTGGTCCTTCTCCATAAGGACGCACAAATTAATTGATTAGCATTGGAAAATACTGTTGGAGCTGCTGAAGATTTTAAAATACTATTTTTGCATTATATACATTCAATAAATATCCTAGTATTGTATAATTGCATAGCACATATGTGAGTACTATGTACATAATATAAAGCTTCCATTTACTGTGTACGCCTTTCATTGACTTGAATGTGCCCTGGCTGAGAGTATGTCATGCTCACTCAAATGTCTCGCTGATGGTGGCGCGTGTGTTGGATCATTTAGCTCCCTTCAAAATTGTTGAGCTGAATGGTGATTTCATAGCACCCGTGATAATGCGCAAGCATTTGGATTGAATCCTGTCCAGTTTGGCTAGGGCTATTTTGTTGCATGGTTCCAACAGAAAGATTCCATAGTCAAAGTGACTACGAACTATGGCGTTATATAGGATTTTCTGAGAAGTTGGATGAGCTCCCCAGCGAACTCCAGAAAGGGCACGTAAGACATTAACGCCTCTTTCGCATTTTTTTAAGATGTAATCTAGATGATAGAGACCAGATAATTTTGAGTCAAGAATGAGGCCAAGAAATTTAACTTTGTCACGGATCAAAATGGGTTCATTTTCAACATACAGGTTAATAAGGGGAATATTACGCTTGCGAGAAAAGACAACTGCATTGTATTTGGAGACTGACAAACTTAAGCCGTGATCGGTCAGCCACTGGTTTAAGTAGAAAAGGGCAGAATTTAAGCGAGATGAGGCATCTGAAAGGGCAGCTGAATGACACCCGTATTTATAAAGAAGTAATTACTTGTTGCTAAGTAATTTCTTAATTAAGTCATTACTTATGGTTAGAATTCTTAAATACAAAATCTCATTCTATAGTTGAGTAACACACGTTACTTACTTGAGCAAATGCCTAAGTAATACTCGACGCTTGATGGTTGTTTCTGTGTGGCAACACTTCGTGACAACGTTTCGTTGCAAGAAAAGGCAAACGTAAGTTCTAGATTACTTGTACAAAACCTTGCAATAATATTTTTATATTACTTTATTTTACATTCATAATAACAATAGCGTTGTATAAAGTAGTTTGAATTGTAAAAAGTATATTATTGTCATATAATTTTGTTGGTACAAAAACAGGAATGCTTGGAGAAACAAAACGTTTTACATGGTATAACCCTACTAAATTTAAATGTTTACTTTTTACACATGGATTATAAGCCGACTCGTGAATTTTTACTTAGAAAGATTATACGTTCAATTCTGTCAAATAGTTTATTATATTGTATAAACAAGGCTTAAACTAATTTACTCTTCTCTCGTTGTCTTTCCATATTTTACGCAAATTTCAAGATATGAATTCTCGGTAAAATATAATAACATGTCCCACAATACTTTTGGAGAAACGAAATCTCTTTTTAACTCTTCGCACGTCGAGTGTACACCATGTGTACCGATAACAATAAAATTTCTATTGTGTCTGCTAATTGGACGCGCGACGAGTTAAAACAATCTTCCGAATAGTCATGATTTGATTTCAGAATATTCGCGGAGAGGATCTGGGTCACGGAAATATACTTTAGTTTTTCTTGGTTCATTAATAGTAATATTATTCACAACTTCCTCTAATGGGTCATTGTCAAAATTGTCCAAATATAAAAATAAATTCTCGATGTTTTCCATGTTTAGGTAAGGTTAGAAAACGACAAAGCAACGCGAAGAACAAAGAAACAATAGATCCGAATTGAATGTGCGTTACTTAAGCAACGAAATTGGTTACTATTACTTGGCTAAGAATTCTAACTTAAAACAGTTCTTACTCGGACCGATTTATTAACTATGCAATAAAAACCGTTGCTCAAGTAATTACTTTTGCTTAAGTAATTACTTTTACTTGTCTATAAATACGGGGGTTAAAGTAGAGAGCTATGTCGTCGGCATATTGTAGGATTTTGCAGAAACAACTCACTGAAGACTCCAAATCATGTGTGTATATGTTATAAAGGATGGGGCTTAAGACCGACCCCTGGGGTAAACCCACACTAGATGTGATGGGGAGAGGTAGTTTTGATGACGGACAGAGATAGAGCGGGACATGAAGAGACTACAAATGATGTTGACCATCCTCACAGGGATACTCAGCTGTAGCATCTTTTGCCTGAGTATTGGAAGTTGGACATTATCATAGGCTGAAGCTATGTCTAAGAAAACACCGAGAACACTTTCATTATTGGAAAAGGCGATGCGGACATCAGACATGAAGACACTTAGGTTGTCTAGAGTTCCCATGCCTCTTCGAAAACCGAACTGAGAACTGGGTAAGAAGCCTTTGGTTTCTAAGATCCATTCAAGTCGATTCTTGATGAGATTCTCCATAATCTTAGCCAAGACAGAAGAGAGGGCGATAGGACGATAGGAAGTAGAATCTTTTGGGTCTTTCCCAGGTTTCAAAATTGGGATGATTATTTGGGATTTCCAAGACTCTGGAACTTGGCCAGTAACGAAAAAGGAATTGATTAGGTTCAGAAAGATTAGTTTACAGTCAGAAGAAGATTTGGAAATAAAGGAGTAGGGTATTCCATCGACCCCCGGAGCAGAATCCCGGAGATGATCTAAGGCACAAATAAGTTCTGAATAAGAGAAAAGGTCATCAAATCTATCAGAGGTAGTAGGAGGAGGATCTATAATGGGAAGGCACTCGAAGCTAGGAACAAAGGGGGGGCTAATTTGGATATAAAGTCTTCCAACCAGGTACTGTGGTCATTGGTAGAAACATCGGGAGAGTGGCTGTCACAAGCTCTGCGGAAGATTTTAATTTTTTTCCATACAAGGGAAACTGGAGTGCGTGGGGACAGTGATTCGCAAAACTTGAGCCAGCCACATCTTTTCTTTCTTGCCAATAACCTACAAGTAGTTGCAGAAGTCTTTTTAAAATTTAAATAGTCGGGCATATTCATACTAGAAGAAAAGGTGTTTTCGGCTTCTTTACGTTTACGGACGCCATCAGTGCATTCAGCATCCCACCAAGGTGGAGAAGATATTAGGTGACGGGCAGAGTTTTTTAATGGGATTGAAGAATTGGCCGCTCTCAACAGACACTCAACAAAATCACTGTATAGAATTAAGGAGTTGGATGAATTTATTTGTGGAAAATTTTGAAGTTCTGCGTCCAAATTGGACAAGAACTTAGACCAGTCAGCTTGGGGTAGGCGATATTTTTGTAAGGGTGTTGGATGGGAGGAGAACGCGGATGAGTACTTGGAAAAGAAATTAGGATAGGAAAATGATCACTCCCATATGAATTAGGGAGAACAGACCAGGAAAGAGTTGATACTAAGGATGGGGAAGAAAAAGTAAGGTCAGGAACACTTTGGTTAGGAGAAACCCGACGGGTAGCAGATCCATCATTAAGAACACAAAGGTTGCGATCATCTAAAAGGTCTAGCAAAAAGCTGGAGGAGGGGTCATTACAGTGAGCCCCAAAGGGTGTGACGGCAATTAAAATCACCTAACACAATCAAAGGGCCAGGAATAAAAGAAAGGATAGAGTTAAATTCAGACAAAATATTAACATTGGGATGGGGAATATAGGCAGATACATAGGATATATCCATGGCTCTAATGGCCACAACATGTAGACCAGGGTCATGACGGGGAAGAGGAATCTGGGAAAAAGTGATAGATCTGCTAACCAATAGGGCGCAGCCCGCCCATCCGTCATCTCTATCGTCCCGAAGACATGAATAACCAGGAACCCTAAAGAGAGATCCAGGACTGAGCCACGTCTCCGACACAGCAAAGACAACGGGTTTATATCTATTTATAAGATAGATTATGTCGTGTTTCTTCCTGCGAATGGATCTACAATTCCACTGAAGGATTTGGTGAATCCAGGTTTCGAGGAGTTGTTGAACTAATATGATGACATTGTTCGGTATTGCATCACTAAATTTAGATAAAATGTTAATAAGGGAGCAAGTTAGGAGCTCTATCATGTTGTCATTAGGAGTGGGAAGGGGAGTGGTTTCAATGTAAGGGGAATTCAGAGCACAGCCATTAGGCTGAGAAGAATTAGGTGTATAGACTATCGATTTATGGGCTTGAGTATCATATGACTTGCCCAATTCTGGCCTAGGTCTTGGGGAACGAAAAACCGTCTTGGTGTAGGATGTTTTAGCAGGGGATGCATATGGAGAAGAAGTAGGAGTGTTAAGAGGGGGCGAGAAGAGAACGGGTTCAGAAGGGTAACCTTGAGGAAGTTTAGATTGGGAGGGACTTGCTGTAACATTGGAGTATGGCAATTTACGGGGATGGGGAAATCTTGCTGATGCCTCACGGTAGCTTAGATTTTCTTGAGACATTACCATTTTAATTGACTTCTGTCTTGAGTGTTCAGGGCATTTAAAATCAGTGGCCTTATGGCTTCCACCGTCACAGAAAAGACATGAGACCTGTGAGTCGGGAACATTACAGCTATCTCCAGGATGAGGTTGAGCGCAACGGTAACAGCGCGATTTAGATCTGCACTGATTGCTTATATGGCCAAATCGTAAGCAGTTGCGGCCTTGGATAGTGGGGAGTTGATAGATCGAGACAGGAAGAGAAACATTATAACAGAAGACTTTCTCTGGGAGAATTTGGCCAGAGAACGGAATGACCAAGCAACGGAATCCTCTTTTTTGTTTTTAAAATTAAGCCTTCTAGCCCTAACAACTTCTCCACAATTTCGAGGGGTTTCTATACCGAGGACTAGCTCCTCTAGTGTCCAGTCCGTAGGAATATCCCTAACAACTCCCATGCGACTCACGTGGAAGCGAGGGATAGATGTCGAGTAATTATATTCAGCTAAGATGGGATTGCTAACAAAGTTGTTGGCATCACTTAATGTTATGAAATCAACAGACATCCTGTTACGGCCCAAAGACCTGACACTGCCTTGAACAACACCTTTAAAACCTTTCTTAAATATAAATTGGGCAAACTTAAGAGAGTTTAAGGTTAGGCCTTGTTTAGGATCTGTTTCCACCCTAGAGACAAATACCGTGAAGGGAACTCTGTCACTCTCACTATAGAGCATTTTGGAATCGTTCTCGAAACCGGGCTTAATAAACACGGACTGAATTGAATCAGACGGCGGCTTATTTCTTTTCGCGTCAACAACAGAAAACTCAGGACTTCCGGGGCGCTTTCTAACGTCGGGTCTCACGCAATCAGAGTTTTGGGAACACTCCACCACCTCCATAATATCTGGAGGAATCCTTCCACCCCCATCAGGGGGTTCCTCGGGGGGGTTGGGCTTAAAATACTAACCTTATACCCAAACCAAACTACACAGAACAATCACAACACTATAAACAGATTTCACACTATACCTAAACAGATTTCAAACAGATTTTGATATCAAAAAAGAATGAGGTTAAAAAACGCGTGCTTAATCTCACCAAGACAATAGCAAAATCTATTTAAGATTAAAATTACAAGAAAAAATTTTTAACAGCTGTTAGCTGTAGTGTTGCCGCGGGGAAAAAAAAAATTGTTATCTACTATCGTCCGAGTCATTTTATCTTTAGGTGGGATGTCTAATCGATAGATGTTATAATTTGAGGGTATCCATTAATTTTACTTACTCGTACAGTGCGTGCCACGTAAGAAGAGACTTGAGAAACCACGTGGTTTGATATGCGCAGTAGACGATTTATAGGTCTCTTTAGCGGCATGAGGTCTGAGGCGGGAAGGGACCGGGCGTCATCGGGCGGCGGTAAGAGCGCGGGAGGCACGGCACGGCACCGCGCATGCGCGTTAGTCGCCTGCCGCTCTCTTCACCCCGCGCAGGTACCGCTTGACTCCGCAAGTACAGACGAGTGCAACCTGTATTTATTTTCTACTTTGTTCATAGTTGTGTAGTTTTAAACGAGTGCAAGTGAAATATTAATTATGCCTCGAGGTAAAATCTTAAGAAGGCATAGTAGGAAGATGGTTTACGACGTGTACACCTATAATATGTCAAAAGAAGCAAAGGAAGGTGTACAAAATAGAGAATAGAATGGCAATCTGCTGGGTGATAGGGACAAAATAGCATGCTATGCAATATGCATACAAACTAGCTATCTCTTTCTATTCTATACGTTCCGTATTATCTATCGCTGTCGTACCTTTAAGTTAGTACTTATAATAACAACGATATTTGAACGCCATTCAGTATGAACATGGCGTATCTTTCTTTATAATATCATTGAATATTATAATATTATTCTGTAGAATTTTAATCTAAATGTCATCGAAAAATCCCTGTATAGGTAGCCACACAAATTATGAATAACTATTTCGTACATGACTGTACCTGCGCAAGCTCCCCACTTCTGACACTCGTCAAGTCTCTTCTTACGTGGCACGCACTGTACTTACGTTGTCTTTATAAAGTTAATTCATACCCTCAAGTTATAACTACAACGTTTGATGTATATGTAACAGCCAAATTAGACCAACTTTAAATTTTCCATAGAAACAGAGATTTCCAGTTACTATCTATTTTCCAATAAGATATTTCGAAAACGTTCTTAAGTAACTTTTTAGACCTTTGTATCCTGCTTATGCATATGAAGTTTCATTAAAATCGGTTCATTCATTTCGAAAAACAAGGGCTTGGAAAGTTTGTATAAAATGCCGTACGTCGTAAACGCTTTTAATCCGTGTAAGCAACTGCAAATGCTTAGATCATAGGAACATGGTTCATAGAGGGGTGCCACAATAAGATTTTGCACCACCTAAAAAAAATTCTAGTGCCGCCGCTGTGTGCGTAAATGTGTACTGACTGGTTCTGCAGCTCGGGCGACTTCTGCGCGAGCTCGGCGAAGGCCTCGCCCAGCGCGCGCTGCGTGGCGGCGGCGGCGCCGAGCTGCGCGGTGAGCGCGCCGGACAGACGCAGCACGCCGGCGTACTTGCGCTGCGTCTCGCGCAGCATCTCGATCTGGGCCTCCAACTCTGCAGACACACCCCATTTGGATGTACAAATTACGTCATCAGAGGAACTACTAAGACCGCACTCATCATCATCATCATCATAATCAGCCTATAATGTTCCCACTGCTGGGACACAGGCCTCCTCTCGGTGAGAGGGAGTGGGCCGTAATCCACCACGCGGGCCCGGTGCGGGTTGGCAGATGTCACATGTCTTCGAATTTTTGGTTCTAGGACATGCCGGTTCCCTCACGATGTTTTCCTTCACCGTTTTGAGAGCAGTGGTGATGAAATAATTTACACAAAGTAAGCACCTGTCTGTGTTCGAACCTACGACCTACAACTCGTAAGTCGCGGCCGTTACCACTTGGCCACCACTGCTCTCAACAACCGCCCTAACTGCTAAGAAATGTAAATGGCCTTCGATTTCATATTTTTAAGAACATTGTAATTAGTTAGCTATAAGTTTTCCGAATAGAATAAAATAAATAAGGGTGCTGCTAATGTCCAAACTGTTAGCATGGATGTGCACTTGACAGTACCAGTAAAATAGTACAAATAAGTTGCTGAATGAATTGAAAAACAATTTGTTTTGATAATATGCATGTATTGAAAGTGTTCTGTCATTATAAAATTGCCACAAAGTATACATTTCAAAATAATATGTAACAAAGTCTTACCAGTATCCACAGTGCGCGAGCTCTTGCCGAGCTTCTCGTACAGTATCTGTTTGGTGCACTTATATGTGGAGACACCCCAGTTGCGGAGAGCGTCTAGCTTGGATGAGCCAGCTCGTAGCAATGTACTGGAGCCTGCACCATTTTGTGACACATCTGGGGGAGCTGACAACACAACAATTTTAATAAATTTTTGCATACCAAATAGTAAAATGTTCTTCAAACAAAACATTTCTTATAAAAGCTTACACTTATAAGTACCTACATTCTTTGCAAATAAAATGAATAAACAATAATAAATATAATATTTCCTTGTAGTTGTTGTGTTCTTGTTTGTTTGTTTCCTTGGCTTATAATAATATTCTATTTTTCATTATAAAACAATACCAATCAAAAATCATAAGGCTGAGAAACAGTTTTTTGAATACAGGACTGCATAAGACACAATGTGGAAGAATCTGTCAAGAACTTGTTTTTTTTTTTTCTAGTCTAGGTCAGATGTGACAGAGACAAAGTCGACGATGGAGTGAGCTTACGCAGATGAAGCCTGTTCACTCTCACTTCGAAGCGATTCAGGTTGTATGCGCTCAAGCTGATCAGTTACAGGAACAGATGTACCCTGAAAAGTAAGAGCCTGGTCGAAACAACTCCTTTTGGTGGAAAAAAGACACACCTGTGTTTTGGTGGCGTTAAAAGAGACCAGATTGTCATTACCCCACTGGGAGACAAGGCTTAAGGTCAAATCTAGCCGCTCTACCATGGCTCTGCTGGCTTTTGCACTGGACAAGTATCTCTCTGAAACAGTACTGTCATCTGTGTGATTCACTGCAATAGTATAATAAATATAATAGAAAAAGTTCCAGTTGAAACGTAAAGTACACATTTTGAACCTACTTCAGATGTGTCCATCTATTTCTATTGTCTTGACAATCATAGTACAAGTTTAATGAGACTGGCCTAGTTAGCACTGAAATGCTAGTGGGCATAATATTGTACAAATACATTGCTCCTGATTGATTCAATAGGACAATATGTGATATAGCACAGCACAAACATCCAATTCTGTTTTATTGGCAATGACACTACTTAACAAGATGTGTCTGAGATAGATATAGAAAACTGGTCTTGAGCATGGGTTCTGAGTGTCTTGAAGGGCACATTGTAATGCTCACCTACAGCTGGTGGTGCTTACCGTACGCGGGCGGGAAGGGCATAGAGCGCGACGTGGGGAACTTGGGCTCCGTGCCCGACGTGATGGAGTCGCTAGACTCGCGTAGCGGCGGAGTGTCCTTCAGCATCTCGTGGATGCTGCGCTCCGATTGCCTGCACGATAACAACGCGTTACACTCACACTCATAGCCCGCACACAAGCCTCTACGGAAGCTGGTAAATTAAACAGATAACAGTCCGGTATTATTGTATAAAATAAAGACAATATTTCCCTAACACATGACACACCATTTAGACATCTTGGCGTATAAATGATGTCTTCCTTCAGCGACTAGACAAGTCGATCGCGATAAACACCCAGAAATTCTTCAATTAGAAGACATACTTATCATTTTTCAAGGAAATGCCGGAAATTACAATTAAATTTTAATATATGAATTTTATCAATCGACGCTAAGTACTCTTTGACAATGACAATTTAAAAGAAGTTGCCTTTTCTTTCACCGTTGTAAATTTGACAACCTGTGACAGCAGGATAGATAGCCACATTTACTAAAGGTTTGAAAGAGACAAGAGAAGGCAACTTTTGTTTTACCATTTTGACGTATAATAATCGGAGGTTTTATTTATTTATTGCTATAGCAACAATAAAGTTTGGATACACGCTCAAATTTTTTTACCGTTTGGATGGGTCAAGAGAGTAAATAAAGCTCCTTGGGGTCAAGCACGATAACCAAAAGGTATATTGGACGTAGACTCAATCCACAATATGTCACTTTTGCATGGCGGCTTCGCAGTTGCGATAGCTGTCACATGTGTCAGAGAGATTTAATTTTTTCATTTAGTGGATTTTAGTACGTGAAATTGGCAAAATTGTGGTGTTTATTCCACATTAATCAAGAGTTGAAGTTGAGTTATGGGCGTTTGAAGTTTTTGTTGTAATTTCTCTATATAACAAAAAGTATTTTTTTGTTTGCCCTATATTATTAAGAAGATAGTGTTAGGTTCTGTTATTTTATTTAGATTATTTGATGCAATTTGCTGTAATTTAGTTGTTTTTAATTAATTTATTTTTGTATTCGATTATTTGTAATCGACTTATTGTGATGATAACACCGAAAAGATAAAATTGGTGTGATTGTCTTTGGAAGTGTGGTCTATGAAAAAAATGGAATGGCGGGAGATTGGTGGAAGGATATTTTTTGTCTTGTACGATTGTTGCGACGAATTTGGACGCAAAATAATTGATCTTTTACATTGCTGGTATTTCATCTGTATTTAAGTTAACATAGTTGTCATATTATAGAACCAAGACAATAAATACTGTTACTGAAGTGAGGCAGTTTTATTACAATTCAGAAGTGGTAAGTACACGCCTATTTACACATTACAAGTATTTCAAAACAGTTTTCTGCACGTGTTTATTAACGCCAAGTGGACATGTAGAATTACGAGAGAGTAAATCAGGGACTAAATTGTCTTTACCCCTTTTAATCTTATTTTGATTTCATATTCAAGTTCAGCTTTGTTTAAATGTTCAAAGAAAATAATTCTATCCATGATTAAGAAATTAATGTTGAAAGAGGAGTCTGAGTCCTTTAACCCGGTGATTATTGATCATGATTCTATAAGATTAGTAGTCATCAAATAGCGTTAAAGTCACGTTTTAGTGTTAGTAGTTTTGCTTAGTTTACCAATTCTAACTCATTTTTTATTTCTGTTTTATGGATTTCGAACTATGCCACGCAATCGAGGCACTAGCTCGCGGCGCCTATCAACGCCAATGCGGGGTCAATCGCGCCACACAGCTGAAGCCAGATCGACAGAGCATCATAGCAGCGGAGCGAGGCATAGCAGTCACAGGCGACAGCGAAGTCGAAGTCGCCACACACCAGAAGCCCGATCGAGAGCGCGTAGCGGCTGCAGTGCGAGGCGCCTTCAAAATCGAAGTAGCAGTCTTCGTCGGAGCCCTACTTCTTTAAGTCTACGCGAGAAGGAGAAGGAGCTGGAACGAAAGCGAGAGCGTCTCAAAGCTCTGGAATACGAGGTGAGCAGAGCACGTAGTCGCTTATCGTCAAAGCGCCGGTATAGTCCGTGTTCTCGTGAATCTTCCGTACATCGCGGAAACTATGTGAAGCCAAGTCGTCGTCGTACGCAAAGTCGTGACGGTAATAGTTATGACAATATTTCTAATAACGTGGAACAACCTGAAAAATCAAGTAACGTTTCCTTTAGTACCAAAGATCTAGCTCATTTGTTAAGTTCTATTAAGCAACTTGCGTCCCAGCCATCAACAACTGCACCGATGTGTAATGTTCTGGCGCGGGAAGGGGGTGCACAACGAAACAACTGATTCTTTACACGGTTTATTCTCGACTAATGATGCTTACAAATCGTCCCGCTTATATACATAAACTTATCTCTAAGTACCTACACTACATCCCTCCCACTTAATTTACATTACTTTTTTTTAACCCCTTTTCGTGACTTATAGATAACTTATATTCTAATTATTATCCTATTTATACGTAACATTTTTGCCCAATCGACAACTCCGGACTGGCCGCGCCCGGGTCGGTACAGGGGTGGTAGGAGGCGTGCCAAACTGTTCTACGACCGGCTCGGTCGCCCCAGCTGGCGGTGTATTGTTCCCCGACCCAGTCCTCTCGCGTGAGCTCCCCGCCTCAGACTGCTCCGACCGGCCCCCCACTGGCTCCGGGGGTGATACTATCGGGGGTTCCACCACTGGTGGTGCTGAATTCGTGGGGATTACCAGTGAACTTCTAGATCTACGTTGTACCTGGTCGAGATGTCTATGAATGACGTTACCACTAGCGTCTAGGATTTTAAAATCATTGGCTCCTGTGGATTTTATCACAGAGCCTGGTTGCCATTTTTCCGCCTTTAAATATTGACGGTACCAAACGTCGTCCCCCATTCCCACTTCTCTACTCACTCCGCCCTTAGCTTCAACTTGTCGCATTTGTACACCACGAATCTTAGCTTCCCTATCTGGTTTTAATGCGTCTAACCGTGTCCGTAAATGTCTACCCATCAATAACATGGAGGGGCTTTCCCCTGTAGAACAATTTTCCGTATTTCGATAATGTAGTAGAAACGTATGTATAGATAATTCAATATTTTTGTTCTCTGCTAAGGCTTTTTTAATTACTTTTTTAATGGTTTTTACCGCATTCTCGGCCGCTCCGTTAGACGCCGGGTGATAAGGAGCCGTAAAAATGTGTTCCACTCCGTCATTGTTTAGGAAAGATGCCAATTCACTACTCGTGAACGGTGGCCCGTTATCCGTAACTATCTGTCTCGGAACACCAAACCTACTCCATAGCTCGCTTAGTCTAGGGATCGTATGTCGCGCTGCCGTACTTGGTACCGGAAAGATTTCCAGCCATTTAGACATCGAGTCTACCACAACCAAGTACAACTTCCCCTCGATTGGACCTAGGAAGTCTAAATGAAGTCTAACCCACGGCTTTAAGGGCCAGGCCCATGGCCGCGGAGGAGCGCTGGGGGGTGCGTCCGCGTGCTTGGCGCAAGTGGAGCACGCGCGGCACTCACGCTCCACTGCCTCGTCGATGCCAGCCCACCATACGTAACTGCGAGCTATCGCCTTTGATTTTACTACGCCCATGTGCGGCTCGTGAATCAACTGTAAAACCCGTTCGCGGCAACTTTGAGAGATAACTACCCTATGACCCCACATAATACACCCTAATTCCTCATACAAACCTGATTTCCTATTGAAATATGGTTGCATCCCTACTATGTCACATTTTTCAGGCCAACCATCCCTTATGTAAGCTAACACCCTGCTTAGAATGGGGTCTTTACTTGTGAAATTTTTTATTTGTTTGTAATCTAACAATAGTGCCTCTTGTGCAAAATGAAGATACGTCTGTTCCGGTATTACGTCGCGTACCTTCCCCGCACTAATAATCGGCAACCGCGATAGGCCGTCTGCACAGTTCTCGTTAGTTTTAATGTATTCTATCTCGTACTCATACGCTGATAAAATCACTGCCCACCGTTGCATTCTACTTGCTGTCATAGTTGGTATCCCAGCATTAGGTCCTAATATAGATACCAAAGGCTTGTGATCGGTGCGCAATGTAAACCTCCGCCCGTACAAGTACTGGTGGAATTTTTTTACACAAAAAATTATAGCTAAAGCTTCACGGTGAATCTGCGAATAATTTTTCTCCGCAATAGTGAGTGAACGTGACACATATGCGACCGGGCGCTCGCCTTGCGACCCGCGCTGCGCCAGCACCCCGCCGATGCCTCGTGCGCTCGCGTCACACGTCACGATTAACGGTTTCCTGGGATCATAGTGCGCCAGTACTTCACTACTAACTAACGCACGTTTTACTTCCTCAAAGCAATGCTCACAGTCCTTGTCCCAATTCCACGGAACCCGTTTCCGTAATAAGTTATGTAAAGGTGTTAACAAAAAACTAAGATTTTTAATAAATCTCGCAAAAAAATTTATCATACCTAGAAACGACCGTAACTCCGATACATTGGAAGGTGGTTGCATCTTTAAAATGGCATCAATTTTTGTCGTATCAGCTCTAATACCCTCCTTCGATACCTCGTACCCTAAATATTTTACTCTGTCAACTAGAAAAACACATTTATCCTTTCTTAGTTTCAACCCGTTGTCTGCTAATCGCTTTAAAACAGCCTCAAGAGCTCCTAAATGTTCCGATCTAGTCTTACCCCCTATTATGACATCGTCAAGGAACCCTTGTACATGAGGGATGCCCTGCAATAGATTTGTCATAATTCGTTGGAAAATACCTACGCTGGATGACAAGCCGTATACTAACCTATTATAACGGAATAACCCCTTATGTGTGTTTATGACAGTAAACTGTTTAGAATCGTCCAATTCAATTTGGTTGTAAGCATTAGACAAATCAATTTTGCTTAAGAATTGGGCTCCGTTGAGACCTACCAAAACATCATCAATCCTAGGAAGTGGGTAACGATCGACCAGTAATACGGGATTCAAAGTTGACTTGTAATCCGCACAAATCCGTAACGTACCATCCGCCTTGTTAACCGGAACCAATGGTGAAGCCCAGTCCGAGCAGTCCACGGGTTCAACGATGCCGGCACGCAGCATGGCGTCGAGCTCGGAGTCGACGCGCTCGCGCAGCGCGTAGGGCAGCGGCCGCGCTCGATGGAACACGGGCAGAGCCCCCTCGCGAACCCGCAATGTTGCCTTGCCTCCCGTGTACCGTCCCAGGCCGCCGCTGAATACTACTTTATACCTGTCGATCAATTTACAAACCTCGTTATCGATATGTATGTCGCCTTTGTTTATAAAATTACAGTTAAATTTCGGTATATCAATTTGTAATTCGGCTAACCACTGCCTTCCTAATAAACATGTAGTACCACCCTCAATAACAAACAATTCTAATTGTTTCTGTACGTTACCATATCGTACTACAGGTTTAATTATCCCTAATGGCTTAATCTTTGATCCATCATAAAATTTTAAAATGGTGTTATCACTTTCAATTGGCAAATGTTTAAAATTATTGTCATAAACAATTCTGCTTATACATGTGATTGCGGTTCCTGTATCGATTTCCATTTTAATTATAACGTTATCTACCCAGATGGGTAAACTTACCGCCTTATAATTATTTAACGACAAAAGGTTTAATTCCTCAATGTCCTCATCCTCCCCACTGGTCCCGAGGTCGAAATCACCGAAATGAACTTCCCGCTTCGACCCTTTCTTTTGCCGGCCACTGTCTGCCTGCGACCTTTGCTCCTCCCGCTCTGGGCATACTCGCCGTAAGTGACCCACACGCTGGCAACTGCTGCACACAAAGTTTCGATAACGACACCGGCCGTACTCGTGGTTTGTAGCCCCACACGCCGCACAGCCGCTCGATTTTGGCGACGCCATCTGAGCTGTCGTCGCAACTTTGGCCGGCCGAGCACGCCAACTTGCGGGCGGCGCTGCCGGTCCCGCTCCGCCACTCCTGCGCCCGCGACCTTGTCCGCCGCGCGCCGCGCTCGGCGTTAGTGCATGAACCGAGCTAACACTGCTCGGGCCCGGTTCTTTCGTAGACCCCTCAACCTCCGCTGCGTCTCTCTCCGCTGCCTCTAGGGATCCTGCCAATTTTACTGCCTCCGTAAAAGTTATCGCCTCATTCTCCGCGAACAGCCGCTGCCGGATAACGTCACTCCTAAGGCCGCAGATGAATTGATCGCGTAAATTCTCGTTCAAGCTTGTGTTGAACTTGCAATTACGTGATAATTTCTTCAACTCTGCCACATACGCGGCGACGTCTTCCTTGCGCCTTGCCTTTTTTGTCGGAACCGGTACCTTTCTGCCAACGATGATGGTGCTGGTTGTAAATGTTGACTCAGCACTCCGCTGGCTTGTGCATATGTTAACTCCGAAGGCTTCTTTGGGCTAGCTAGATTTACTAGTAATTCGTATGCTTCATCGCCCATGCTAGCAATTAATGTGGGTAATTTCAATTCTTCCGCGATTTTGTTAGCCACGAAATACATCTCTAGCCTATCCGTGTATGAAGACCACAATCCCGACCGCACATCGAACTCTTTTATCTTCCCTATTGACATTTTGTTTAATTGATTTGGCCACTAGTCACTGTACTTTTAACCACACGCGACACGTTTTATTATGCTCGTCGCCAATGTAATGTTCTGGCGCGGGAAGGGGGTGCACAACGAAACAACTGATTCTTTACACGGTTTATTCTCGACTAATGATGCTTACAAATCGTCCCGCTTATATACATAAACTTATCTCTAAGTACCTACACTACACCGAAGTAACGATTCTAAAAACATTTTGGCAGAGTTTAACCCTTCTTTGAAAAATCAACGCATTGACGTATGGATAAAAAAGGTAAACGAGTGCGCTTCTGTTCATGGATGGGACGAAAGAACAACTATACATCACGCAATGCAAAAACTCCAGGGGTTGGCCAAAACCTGGTACGAAAGTTTAAATTCCATTTTGTTTTCTTGGCCTGAGTGGCAAGAAAAGTTATTGAGTGCATTTCCATTCGAACAAAATTATGGCCAAACCCTGGAGGAGATGCTAAAGCGAAGAAGTAGATACAATGAACCTATTGAAAACTATTTCTTTGATAAACTAGCTCTATTAAACCAGTGTGATATTAATGACAAACGCGCCGTTGACTGCATTATTCACGGAATTAGTGATAAGTCGGTGAAATCAGCGGCCTTGGCGTTAAGGTGCAGTCATCCTGATCAGTTACTGCAGTATCTAATGAGCAGTAAGGAGAGTACTAATGTTGGCGAACGCGTAGCTAACTCTCGGTTTAAAACAGGGAACGATTCAGATGTAGCAAATGTTAAGCCAACAACCAAAACTAATGGTTCCTCAAGTTTTCACTGTTTCAATTGCAAAGTAAAGGGACATATTTTTTCTAGGTGCCCAAAGCCCCTCATAACGTGTACCAAGTGTAGTAAAGTTGGTCATACCGCTGACAAATGTTATTCAAATTCTCAGAAAAACGATCCAATCAAAACTATGCTTATTTCGGCCTCTAAACCAAATTCTAAATTTATTAAAACAATAACAATTAATGGTCTGCATGTAAAGTCGTTCATTGATTTTGGTAGCGAGGTCTCGCTGATTACCGAGTCTTTAGGAGTGAAGCTAGGTCTTCAGCATGACGGTGTGCAAACGATTTTGAAGGGCTTTGGTAACGAATTAGTACAATCCGTAGGAAAAGTTAACGTTGAACTTTCTGTAGACAATGTACCCGCGAACGTTACTTGCCGTGTGGTGAGTGACAAATACTTAGATGTCCCCGTTTTAGTTGGTCAAACTTTCACAGAACAACCTCACGTTATTGTGCATAAAACTGCCACAGATTTGCAATTTATGAGCATTGATAACGAAATGCCATTTTCACAAATGCATACAGATAGTGACAATGTGGTTAAAGTTAGTGTGCCCAGCAGCGTGATATTATTTGGAAGAGCCTCTGTAAGAGCTTCAGTAGAGCCTTGCTGTGAGGGTTACATTATGTTAGATGGCAAGTTGTTCGGAAAGCCGCGTCAGCAATGTGTTGTGACGGGTGGATTATATTTAGTCAAACATGGGAGCACATTTATCGATTTAACGCCGCTTAGTTCACAATTCTCGTTACCCTTGGGTTCAAACCTAGGTCGAGCAGTAGTCGTCAATGTTGTAAATCGAGTCCTCGCACCAGAAGCCTCTGTTCCCTCGAACCTTCATAATAACCTTGACACTAGCCAGATCCGTGTAGGAGAGTCGGTTAATGAATCGGACAAGTCTAAGCTATTCGATCTATTACAAAAATACAAGCATTGCTTTGCTTCTTCGTTGAAGGAACTAGGTTGCACCGATGTTGTAGAGATGAGCATCGAGTTGAACAGCAAAACACCGGTAGTTTACCGTCCATACCGATTGTCCCACAATGAGCGTCAAAAAGTTCGCGAAATGGTGAATGACATGCTCGGCGCCGGTATCATCAGAGAGTCAGCGTCCGAGTATGCAAGTCCTATCGTGTTGATTCGCAAAAAGGATGGTAAGCTCCGGTTATGCATCGATTACAGGATGCTCAACTCTATAACGGTGAAAGAACGTTACCCCATGCCAATAATAGATGATGAAATTGCTAGGTTGTCCGGACAAGCTTGCTTTATCTCCCTGGATTTGGCATCCGGTTATTACCAGGTACCTATCTCCAAAAAGTCAAAAGCGCTAACTTCTTTCGTGACGCCGGATGGTCAGTACGAATTTAACCGTATGCCGTTCGGCTTAGCGAATGCACCAGCAGTCTTTCAGCGCATGATGAACAAGGTTTTAGGTTCTGCGCGATTCAATGAAGCTACAGCTTACTTAGACGATCTGCTTATTTATGGAACAAGCATAGATAACTGTTTAGTTAAATTAGAGCACATATTAAAGTTGCTTGACAAGGCTAACTTAACGCTTAACTTGACTAAGTGTGAATTTCTAAAAGATAAGTTAGATTATTTAGGCTACGAAATTAGTTCCGCGGGCGTAAGACCTGGCATTAAAAAGATACAGTCGGTAACAGATTTTCCTCGCCCTTTAAATCAGCATGGTGTGCGCCAGTTTTTGGGGTTAGCGAGCTACTTCCGCAAATTTATTCAGAATTTTGCTCAGATCGCACACCCTCTCAACAAATTGTTAAAGAAAGAGGTTTCCTGGGCGTGGTCTTGCGAGCAAGAGCAAGCATTCAATACTCTTAAGGAAAAACTTGTTGCACGACCAGTGCTAGCGATCTACGATCCGTCTGCAGAAACTGAACTGCATACTGACGCCAGCCGAGTTGGAATCGGTGGAATACTATTGCAGCGCACGTCTGGATCTAAATCCTTTAATCCCGTGGCTTTTTACAGCCGCCAAACTTCTCCGGAAGAGAAAAATTTCCACTCATATGAGTTGGAAACTCTGGCGGTCATCTGCTCTCTAAAGAAATTTAGAGTATATTTATTAGGGCAGAAATTTAAAATTGTGTCAGACTGCGGGGCACTACGAACTACCTTCACCAAGCGCGATTTAATTCCTCGAGTCGCAAGGTGGTGGCTCATGATGCAGGAGTTCGAATGCGTGATTGAGTATCGTCCTGGTGTCAAGATGTCGCATGTTGACGCTCTGTCTAGGAATCCCCAAACTGAGGATCTGTCTAGTGAAGTTGATACATATCCTATGGTAATGTTATTAAATAGTGATGATTGGTTACTTACTCTTCAGTTGGGCGACTCTGAGTTGAATAGGATTCGCGATATTTTGCAGACGAAATTAGACCCGGAAGGTCTAAAATATATTAAGGATAATTACGTTATTAACGATAATAGACTTTATAAGTGTGTCGATGGCGACACTACTAAACTTCGTTGGGTAGTTCCAAAAGGAGCTAGGTGGCAGTTATGTCGTCTTAATCACGATGACATAGGAAATCTTGGCGTTGAAAAAACTTTGGAGCGGATTAAAGGGGCTTATTGGTTTCCACGTATGGCAAAGTTTGTCAAAAAATACGTTAATGCGTGTCTTGAATGCGCATATTCGAAAAGGGGGCCTAATAGGTCCGAAGGCCTATTACATCCTATACCCAAAATAAATATCCCGTTTCACACGCTCCACATTGACCACCTTGGTCCCTTCGTTAAGTCAAAAAAAGGTCATTCTTACTTATTAGTCGTTATCGATGCTTTCACTAAGTTCGTTTTCGTAAAACCGGTGAAAAATACGAAAACTTTAACCGCTATAAATGCATTGTTAGAAATTTTTGACGTTTTTAGAACACCCGATCGTATAATTAGTGACCGTGGTACTTGTTTCACCTCTCATGCGTTTAAGAGATTCTGTTCCGAAAAGGGTATCAAACATGTGTTGAATGCAGTCGCTAGCCCACAATCGAATGGACAGGTAGAACGCTACAATCGTACTATTCTGAATTCCTTAACGGCGCAGAATCTCGGGGACGATGAAAGGGATTGGGATACTAAGGTTGGTAAAATTCAATGGGGCTTAAATAATACCGTACAGAAGACAACGGGGAGAACCCCAGCAGAAGTAATGTTCGGTACTCATATGATTAGTGAAATAGATCCACGTTTGAATGAAATACGTCAAGCTACTAGAGACGCAACTGACCTTGTAACTATTCGCGAGCAGGTAAAAGATAAGATTGACGAAGAACAGACTAAACAAAAACATCGCTATGATAGGGATAGACGTCCAGCTCGTACGTACGCAATAGGAGATTTAGTAAAGATCACGAAAACTTCATTTAGTAATGACGGTAAAAGTAAAAAGCTTCTTCCGGTTTACGTTGGTCCATATCGCGTAGTTGCGTCTCTCGGAAATGATCGATATGAATTAGCTGCGATTCCCGGATTAAGTACCACGAAAAACAATCGCAAGACAGTAGCACAGATTACTAAATAGTTACTACGTAACAGATACTTCACTCAGTAGAAAATTTCCAATACCTATTGCTATAATAGCCTACTCCGTCGCGTCAGCAACCGCTGCATGCTAAAATGTGCCTAAATGCTCAAGCGTATAGTTGTGATTGCTTCGCACCGCGCGATCCCACAGCAATCGCAGGGCCGCCTCTTCGATAAAATTAAATTAACATAACTATTTGTGTCTATTTTATTGAGAACTGTGAATATGTTCGGTAGTTTAAAATTGTATCGTATAAAGGTAAAATATGTTTTTAATAAATTGGTGCTGACTGTAATAATTTTGAAACGACAAAAAATGGTAATAGTTTATCACTTAACTTTCTTCATTGACAGGTAAATGGAAAAATATTAGGTGTTTATCCTTTCTTTTACTTGATTTGTACCCATCTACTGCACATAAGGCACCAGACGGCATTGTAGGTACCCGTACAAACGAATGGAATGTATAAATTGAATAACGTGCGTGCGCTTCGCTTGCGAAAACCGCACTGAATATGGTCCGCAAACGGCCCGAGACCGCTCGGCCGGGCGGTAGGTAATTATAGCGCGCAAGTACATGAAGTGACGGAGGCCTGACAGTAGTAGCTGCTAATAGAATGTTGCCATGGGTTCATGTAGCTGCTTTAGAGCTTAATGAAAGTAGTACTGAATGTTCTGATGATGAGGAAATTGATAATTGTAAAGAAAATTAGTTTGGTACATATTATATTGTAGAAATAAAAATGGCTAATATTTATAAGTTAACATGTTTTTGATAAGATGATGTTACCTAGCAAGTTATTTGACATGAAAAATGAGTTGTTAAAAAAAAGTGCCATTTAGTTAAATGAATTAGTTATTGTATGACAATGTGTATGTGATATCTGAGATTGTTTGAAAATTAAGAAGAGAACTCCAAAAAGTTGGAGAAGCTTAGGGAACTCCAAAAGTTGGAGAACTCTAAAAGTTGGAGACGTGTTGGGGAACTCCAAAAGTTGGAGAAGCTTAGGGAACTCCAAAAGTTGGAGAACTCTAAAAGTTGGAGACGTGTTGGGGAACTCCAAAAGTTGGAGAAGCTTAGGGAACTCCAAAAGTTGGAGAACTCTAAAAGTTGGAGACGTGTTGGGGAACTCCAAAAGTTGGAGAAGCTTGGGAACTCCAAAAGTTGGAGAACTCTAAAAGTTGGAGACGTGTTGGGGAACTCCAAAAGTTGGAGAAGCTTGGGAACTCCAAAAGTTGGAGAACTCTAAACGTTGGAGACGAGTTGGGGAACTCCAAAAGTTGGAGAAGCTTAGGGAACTCCAAAAGTTGGAGAACTCTAAAAGTTGGAGACGTGTTGGGAAACTCCAAAAGTTGGAGAAGTTTAGTGAACTCCAAAAGTTGGAGAATCGTATGGAACTCCAAAAGTTGGAGACGTATGGTGAAACTCCAAAAGTTGGGGCTATTATTATTATTATTTTTTTTTTTATTTAAAAAAAGAAGAAGAAATATTTTGTTATTAGTATCTTGCCCTCTTGATTAAGTATTCACAGCGTGCAATTAAATTATATGTACTGAGCCGAGTGTTAGGTTATAGTCTTTACTTGATACCGTGTATGAGGACATACACGTTGTCAGGATGGACGAGTGTTAGGTTCTGTTATTTTATTTAGATTATTTGATGCAATTTGCTGTAATTTAGTTGTTTTTAATTAATTTATTTTTGTATTCGATTATTTGTAATCGACTTATTGTGATGATAACACCGAAAAGATAAAATTGGTGTGATTGTCTTTGGAAGTGTGGTCTATGAATAAAATGGAATGGCGGGAGATTGGTGGAAGGATATTTTTTGTCTTGTACGATTGTTGCGACGAATTTGGACGCAAAATAATTGATCTTTTACATTGCTGGTATTTCATCTGTATTTAAGTTAACATAGTTGTCATATTATAGAACCAAGACAATAAATACTGTTACTGAAGTGAGGCAGTTTTATTACAATAGTTTATATTTTATTTTTCCATCAAAATAATGATATAATATTTTGCAATAGATTTCGAGATATTAAGTGAAATGTGGGTTGAGTCCTTACAATTAAACTCAAGTTTGTAAAGACAGGTATTTTTTGTTACCTACTTTCTCAGAATGGACTCAAAACTACCCATCGACTAGAAATTATATTATAAAACAAGTGTTATTATAAAAGACGTTATATAATTATTAACCTTAATCATAAAGTTAACAAAATCACGTAAAAACGCCATAATTCAAATTTAAAGAATAGAAAAAACAGCGCAAAGATAAGTGCTCATATCAATTTCCCTCAACTTCCAAATCAAAGTCAAGAGTTGGCCCGTATCCATCAACATCCTCGTTGATACAGAAACTACCCATCGACTAGAAATTATATTATAAAACAAGTGTTATTTTAAAAGACGTTATATAATTATTAACCTTAATCATAAAGTTAACAAAATCACGTAAAAACGCCATAATTCAAATTTAAAGAATAGAAAAAACAGCGCAAAGATAAGTGCTCATATCAATTTCCCTCAACTTCCAAATCAAAGTCAAGAGTTGGCCCGTATCCATCAACATCCTCGTAAAATGCGTGACAATCTTCGGGTATTAAAGTAAACAGAGATCTAAGATCTTCGAGCTTTGCTTGAGGAATGGCTTTTCCCTGGGGCCAAAGAACTTCAAAATCTTCTTCTGAAAATTGTAACCCCTTCGTTTTTAGGGTTCCTGTTGGGGAGGTTTACAGAGCGAAATACACATGAAATACTATAAAGCTTTTATTGGAAAGGTATAAAGGTTTATCAAGGAACAATGTAGAAACAAGAGTCTAGTGAAAAACTTATGTCAACTCAAACTACAGTTTTTCACCTAGCCAGTGTTACAAAGTACATGGAGGTGATATACCTTCAACACACCCCCTCCCTCAACTCATGTACGATACGATTCACAAAAAAAGAAAAAAACTTATCTTTACTTTCGCACACACAACCCTAACGCACTTGTTAGTAATTCGTGTCTTACGCGAGGCAAAGGTTTGGTGAGGACATCTGCCAGCATTTTATCAGTTGACAAATGTTCCAACGTTATATCTTTATTGTAACGTAGCACATCCCTTATAAAGAAATGTCTAATGTCAATGTGCTTACTTTTCGCATGATGTATACCGTGATCCTCAGCAAGGCAAATAGCACTTATATTATCAGCATGCATTCTTACCTTACAGAGTTGATGTAAACCTAGCTCTTTCAACAGACTGTTCAAATATACAGCTTCTTTCATAGCTTCTGCCAAACTCACAAACTCGGCCTCACAAGTTGAAGTCGCAACGATGCGTTGCTTTTGTGAAGTCCATGATACGCTTGCGCCTCCTAGAACGAATAAATAACCCGTAAAGGATCGTCTATCAATGACGCAGCTACCCCAATCTGCGTCTGCATACCCTTGTATGCATAACCCTGTCGGCTTAAAAGATAAACCGTGAGTTATCGTACCTTTTAAGTATCGAAGAACTCGCTTCGCAGCCCTCCAATGAGTTTCCTGCGGGTTTTCTGCAAACTGTGCAAGTTTTGCCGTAGCGTTGGCGATATCAGGTCTAGTCGCTACACTTAAATACATGAGCGCTCCAATCAATTCTCTATACGAAAATTGTTTCGCTTTTATTACTCCTTTTTCACTAATAACAGGATTTCCAATTTCCATTGGAGTCTGGACAGGATTGCAACTATCCATATCAAATTTCTTCAAAATATATTTTATATATTTCTCTTGTGACAAGAAATACTCATTGTCACTTTTCTTTATATTTATCCCGAGACAGAAGGTTGCTTGACCAAAGTCTTTAAGCTCAAACCACCTCGCCAATTCCTGCTTGAATTTATTTATATACAATCTTTTTGTCGATGCGATTAATATGTCATCCACGTAAACAACAACAAAAAGATCTGATCCACCTTTATTGCGCTTGTGATACAAACAAGGTTCATTTATCGTAGGTTTCAATCCCATTTGTCTCAGCTTCTCGTCCAGTTTAATATTCCACTGTCGTCCAGCTTGTTTGAGACCATAAAGAGATTTCTTTAAACGACAGGTGTCACCACCTGCTTTCATATCTTCAAGCATTTTAGCTGCTTTTTTACCTACTGCAGAATTAACGCCATCTGCAGTTTTTAGTTTCTCTAGGCCTTCTTTCAGCAGCTCTGGGATCTTCATATAAATATCTTCGGTCAGATCACCGTTTAAATAAGCGGTATTTATATCTATCTGGTCAATGTCCATGCCCATTTCGACAGCTAAGGCGACCAACAAACGTACAGTTGCAATTCTCGCAACTGGAGCGAATGTCTTATTATAATCTAGGCCATGTTGCTGACTGTATCCTTTTGCTACAAGTCTGGCCTTCTTTTTCTCAGTATTGTCAACATTTAGCTTTGTAGTCAGCACGTATCGACATCCTACGATATTACGATCTGAAGGTTTCTTCACAATTTCCCACGTGTCGTTATTTATTAGACTTCTTATTTCTGAAAGAATCGCTTCATCCCATTGGACCTTTTCGTCAGATGCTAAAGCTTCTTTCAACGTGATTTCAATAGCTCCAGCAAAATCATCAGTATCAACGTATTCTTCCGTCGATGACTCATTGTCGCTACTCTCTCTTACCTCAACCATGTTGTAGATTTTACGAGGGCGGCCAACTTGTCCTTTTTGAATCCTTGGCCTTCCAGGACCTCTTTTTAAAGTAACATTTCTACCAATTCCAGTAGGTTCTGTATTCTCTGCACCTCCATCATCAATCACTGGTACATTCGGTTGAATATCAAATGGGATTTCTTCTCTTGAAGGTTCATCACTAAATGGTATATCCGACTGTTCTTTAGTTTGGATTTCTATATCAACAGTCTTTCTCACAATACTCTTTTCAGATTTTTGTTCAACTAGTGATTCATTTGAGACCTTACACTCAATTTCAGTTGGTTTACCTTCCTGAAATTTTACATCTCTCGACACTACGATTCTTCTACTCTCAGGTATCCATATTTTATAGCCTTTAGCATCATCTGGATAACCCACAAAAACACCGAGTGAACTTCGTGCAGAAAACTTATCTTTACCTGGTTCCTTTTCCAAGACGTGTACTTTCGTGCCAAACGTTTTTAAATATTTGACATTCACAGGTCTCTCAAACCATTTTTCGTATGGAATTTCACCATTCAGACTGCTAGTTGGACATCTATTACGCAAATAGCATGCAGTAGCTACAGCTTCTGCCCAAAAACTTGGTGAAATACCTGACGATAAGATCATGCACCTTGCCATCTCAATCAATGTACGGTTCATCCGTTCAGCGATTCCGTTACTGTGAGGTGAGTAGGTATGGCGTCGTAAAACGTCTCTTAATACCTTCACTTTCTAAAAATTCATCGAAAAATTTATTTTTGTATTCAGTTCCATTATCCGTATGTAAATATTTTATTTTTCTTCCTGTCAAGTTTTCGACATGACATTTAAAAATTTTAAACTTTGACAAAACGTCATTTTTATTTTTCAGCATAAATACGTCACACCAACGAGTACAGTCGTCAATAAAAGTGACAAAGTATTTATTTCCGCCATTAGATTGAACTCTCATTGGACCTACCACATCAGAGTATATTATTCCCAACTTCTCGTTGCAGCGTAAACTGGACTTCACATGAGGCAACGATACCATTTTACCCTTAGCGCACACATCACAATCATGCAAGTTACTATCGATATTTATCGGATCAATACCTGATTTCTTTAGTACTTTCATAAGATCCCTAGCATTCAGATGTCCCATACGCTCGTGCCATCGATACAGATCAACACTTTCACTACTTAACACTGACGCTGAAGCGTCCAGTTCCCTCAGGTAATATAAGTCACCTCGCCGATCAGCGGTCAGTTTCACCTCACCGTTTTTAACTGCATAGGCTACGTCGTGCTTGAATGTGACTTCACAACCTCGTTCGGTAAGCTGGGCGATGGAAACTAAATTACTACGTAAATCGGGAACCAATAGGGTATTTTCAAATTCAATATTTCGCGTTCGATCATCATTACATGCTAATAACTTAACTGTACCTTTACCTTGCACGGTTGTCAAAGAATCTGTGGCTAATTTTAATTTTAGACTCGCAGGGAGTATCTCAGCAAACCTTTGCGGGTCATTGCACATATGAGAAGTGCAACCACTATCAAAAATCCATTCCTGACGGCGCTTCGCATCAACAGCGATGCGGCAGTCATCTGAAACATGATATATAGTTAAAGCTTCACAACTTTTATGACTAGTGCATGACTCCACACATCGAGTTTCTTGAGCCTTCTCCCTTTTTTTTGTGCAGTCCGACGCCTTATGGCCAAAATTGTGGCATTTAAAACATTTAAACTTAAATGTTTTTCCAGTAATTTTCTTCTGATGTTTGTCCAAATACATGGCGCCTTCTATTTTGTCAACATGAGCGTTTCCTCTTGAACTGTCCTCTTCGATGATTTTAACTCTTAGTTGCTCTGGCTTTGGAAGCTCATCTATAGACTCTATGGCACATCTAAAGTTTTCGTAACTTCCCGGAAGACTGTACAGCAGCATGATCGTTAACAAATCATCATGGATTTTTATATCCATTCCTTCCAATTTATCTACAGCTTCAAAAAAGGAATCAAGGTGCTCATGTACCTTTTGGTTTTCACTCATCCTTTGTAACATGAGCCTTTTCATTATGAAAAAGATGAGGATGTGGACTGTAAACCGAATATGTAATAAATACGTGAAAATGAATATATTATGTTATTTTTATTAATATGGAGAAAAATCACACCTTTGACAGCACCGAACCGTAACAGAATAATAATGTAGAAAAAACAATTTAAATTTGAAATAAAAGAAATATAAAATACCAAAGAGTACGTAACATCCTGCCCCTCGTGCAGCACTGCACCAACAGTCAGGGTTAGAGAAGCCTTATGTG
Source organism: Luperina testacea (assembly GCA_927399505.1). Classification (NCBI taxonomy): domain Eukaryota; kingdom Metazoa; phylum Arthropoda; class Insecta; order Lepidoptera; family Noctuidae; genus Luperina; species Luperina testacea. The sequence continues at coordinate 17,871,083 of OV656775.1, read as the reverse complement.
GCAAGCTTTACAAGTTTTTTGAGGGGCCGGCGTAACGTACCTCCGGCAGTCGCAACGTCCACCACCCTATTAACGCCGTCTTTTCCAGGGAACACCTTCACTATACGGCCTCGTGGCCATGTCCCTCGTGGTAGCGATTCGTCGACGATAATAACCACGTCTCCTATCAGGAGGTCTTGACCACGATCTCCCTTAACCTGGGTTCGTGTTTGCATAGTCGGCAGCACTTCGCGCACCCAGCGGTTCCAAAAGTGATCCGATAACTTTAATGCTTTCTTCCATTCAGAGCGTCCTATCAGGTCATGGTCTTCCAATGTCTTTGGCAGGGTTTGGTTCGATGAAGACCCGATGAGAAAGTGGAACGGTGTCAACGTGGTTGGGTCATCTGGATCTGTGGACACATGCGAGAGTGGGCGTGAATTTACGATCGCCTCGGCTTCTGCTAATAAAGTCAAAAATGTTTCCTCTTTGGGATATCTTTCGTTCAATGTAGCGTTCAGCGCTACTTTTACCGTCCTGACGAGGCGTTCCCAGCATCCTCCGAAAGTAGGCGCCGCCGCTGGGATGAAACTCCACTTAATGCCCTTTGTGGCGGCAAAATCTTGCACATCATTTGTGTAAAATTCGCGTAGAATCCTGTTTGCGCCAACGAATGCGGTTCCATTATCCGAATACATAGTCTGAGGGATCCCGCGTCTGGCAAAGAAACGCCTGAGACCCATGATTGCAGAGTCCGCGGATAGGCTGTGTACCAGTTCCAAGTGGAGGGCCCTGGTCGTGAGGCACGTAAAAAGGGCCACATATCGCTTCTCATGGCGGCGTCCAACGGTTATGTTGACAGGACCGAAATAATCTACACCAGTGAAGGTAAACGCTCGCTGGTGATGAGCTAGTCTTTGTGGTGGAAGATCTCCAGTAGTTGGATTTAGCGGCTGTGATTTACGAATTCTGCAGAAGAGGCATTGGTTTGCTACAGCTCTGACCGTGTCGCGAAGTCTCAACAACCAGAATCTTTGCCTTATCTCATTTATCACGGACTCATGATTTGCGTGACCTGCTTTGCGATGGTAATATTCTACCAATAACCGTGCGACTGGGTGGCGACCGTCAAGTAGGATCGGGAAACGGGAGTCGGGATCGATGCCTTCTACAGCCTTTATCCTTCCAGCCAAACGCAAAAGATTATCTTCTCCCAGAGAGGGCGATAGTTTGATGAGACGGCTGCTTGGAGGAATTGGTTTCTTGTTCAAAATGCAGAGAATTTCTTGCAAAAAACTGTCTTGTTGAACCCGCTGCAATATGTGCCTTTCAGCGGCTTTTATTAGATCGGCATTCAAGGGTGTTAGAGTGGTCGACGTTGGTGAAGAGTGGGAGCGAGGGTGAGCTATCCCACTGTTTGATTTAAAATTTCGAATGGTTGCCAAAATATTTCCAAAAACAGCCGCAGCTTGGTGAACCCGGGCTGTGGCACGCAACAATCGTAGCCAGTCACTGAAGCGAGCTAAATGCGCCGTGACAGGAGTAGGTAAGGCTGTGCTTAGTGAAGTCAGTCCCACCAGCTCGTTCCGTTGGCACTTAAGCTCTTCCCGAACTGGTGCGACGCTAAGTGGATCCGTGGGCCAGTCCTCTGGGGAATTAAAAAGAAATGATGTGCCGCAAAACCATCTGTGTGAAGGTTCCAAATGAATTGGGCGCAATCTGGTTGCATCATCAGCGACATTCAGATCTGTCGGTACCCATCGCCAATCTTTGACCGAAGAATTTTCTAAAATTTCACCTAGCCGATGGGCAACGAAAGGTCTAAACGCTCGCGCATCACTGCGCAACCATTGGAGGACAGTCATCGAATCAGTCCAGAAGAATGTACGCACTGACTTTTTTCGATGGCTCTCCTTAATGACAAGTGCCAATCGAGAAGCTATCAAAGCGGCTTGAAGTTCCAAACGTGGGATCGACGTTGGTTTCAAGGGCGAGACTCTGACTTTGCTTGCGATGAGAGCGAGCTTGATGCTGCCGTCAGGGTATAACAAACGCCAATAGGCAACGCAGGCGTAAGCAAGCTCACTTGCATCTGCGAAGACGTGAAGTTCTCTGTGGGAAGGCTCGTAGCCTTTCGCATTTGCATACCAACGCGGTATCTTCAGTAAAGAGACTTTTTTCAGGTCTTGAAACCATTCGAACCACTTGGATGCTTCTGATTGTGGGAGCTCTGTGTCCCAGTCGATATTAGATCTCCAGGTTTGTTGAAACAGTATCCGTCCTTTGACGACTATGGGTCCTAATAATCCTAAAGGATCGTAAACGCGCATAACGTGTGACAGCACCTTGCGTTTTGTCAGTGAACTAGACACTGTTTCAATTAAGCCTGTTCGAAAACCCAAAACATCGGCGGTAGGGTTCCATGCAATACCTAGGGCTCGGATGCTGTTATTAGATTCACCAAGATCAATTTCCAACGGTTGAGTGGCCCTGAGCTCCTCAGCGACAAGGTTTAGTGCCCCTGGCTCTTTGGAAATCCATCCTCGCATCTCAAAGCAAGCTGCATTGTGCACGGTCACAATATCTGCCGCTAACTGGGCTGCTTCGTCAACGCTATCTTGTGAGTCGATGTAGTCGTCCATATAATGGCTGAACAAAATAGCGTCCACGGCTCTTGGATGTGTATGTGCGTACTCTTGAGCATTCTTGTTTTTTATAAACTGTGCTATGAAGGGGCTACAACATGCACCGAATATGACAGATGTCATCCTAAACTCCTTTATGACATGTGATTTATCAGGTCTCCACAGATACCGAAGAGCGTCTCTGTCCTGCTCTCTAACCCGAATCTGAGGAAACATCTCTTTGATATCCGCGGTTATTCCGATGCGACCCTCCCGGAAACGAAATAGAATCTTAAGTAGCGGCTGGAGTAGGTCAGGACCGGAGAGCAGTAAAGAATTCAGGCTGACACCTTCATTCCTGGCTGCTGCATCATGAACTGCCCTGACTTTTCGTTTTTGGGGGTGGTACACACCAAAATGTGGTAGATAAAGACGAAAACCGCCAGATTTGCTGTCACGTAAGCCGTCAGGTTTGATACCACAGTGTGTGTAGTATGTATCTGGAGCACATTCCTCTGCATAACCCTTCGTGAACATGTTGTCCATGAACGCATTGTATGCTTTAGCAAACTCGGACTCTTTAGCCATACGTCGTTCTAAACTTAAAAAACGTGACATCGCCTGTGGGTAGCTGTCTGGAACACGCTGTATATCGTCGCGCCACGGCATTCCTACTTCAAACCGACCAGTAGGCAATCGTTTGGAAGTCGCTTCCAAAATGTTGACTGCGCGCTGGTCTTGTTTACTATGCAGAGTTTCCGTTTTAGTAATGCCTATAGAGTCGAGTTTATACTGTTCCTTAATCAACGATTCTAAATTGTCATCATTATTTGTATCCATGTGCGTATGATTAACGAACTCAATCAACTTCGTTTTGCTAGAAGCAACGCCGTATAAAGTCCAGCCCAAAGCTGTCAAACAGGCAACGGGTTCGTTCCTTCTACCAACTCGAACTTCGCGGTTGATTGACAAATGCCAATGTTCAGCTCCAATGAGGATAGTTGGAGTTGCGTCGTCGTATGTCAGAACATCAACCAGATCGGACAAATGTGAAAAAGACTCAATGGTTTCACGTTTGACCGACTGCGGACGCAAACACAAAGACTCCATAGATCGAGCATTTTTTACTAAAAATGTTTCCTGTGTGTATCTACCTTTAATGAAAAAGTCTACATATGATATTGTGGTATTTCGCTCGAGACCACCTATGCCATTTACCGTTATGATCTGTTGTGGCCCGGTTGTCCCTATCAGTCTGGCGATGCTGGAATCTATGATGGTCGCGGTGCTTCCGTCGTCAAGGAGCCCATACACGTTGCAGGTTCCAGCAGGGCCCGAGACTGTAACTGGTATTATTTTTAAATAAGCACGAGGGCGAAGAGCTAAAATAGTATTCGGTTTTTGTGCACCTGTCGAGGTTGTAGACACAATCACTTTTTCACCGATCGGTTCAGAAGCATTTGACGTAGGGTGTGTATTGTGTTCAACAGTTATCGGGTGTGTAACGGTATCCGTGGCTTGCTCGTTAAGTGTATTGACGAGCGGCGGTGATGGCTGCCGGTGAAGAAGCGCGTTATGCCGGAAAGGGCAGCCATCAACGCCACACGGATTCACTTTGCACGTTTTCCACAGGTGTGAACTAGCCTTTAAGCACCTATAGCAAACCTTTGCTTCACGCAACCACTGCCATCTATCGTCGATGGACAAAGATTTAAATTGTGTACACTCCTTAATATTGTGATCTTTTTTGCAAAATACACACTCTCGTTTTGTTGTAGACCCGGCTTTAGGAGTATGTTTTGACTTCATAACAGCATTGTGAACATTTTCACGCTTTAATGGTTTGTCAAAAGAAATATTGAGTTGCTGTTGTGTCGCACTAAACTCGGGTGACATACCAAAACGAATGTGTTGATCTAACTCACGCTTTAAAAAGTCGGACAGAATTTCTAGCTTCGGGCGTCCTGTAGTGTCCTGTGCCGCAAAATCTGTCCACCGAATTTTCATAGTGGGGTTAAGTTTTCCAAGAACAGCGTGGAACAACTCAGGTGAACTCAGATATTCTAAGTGGTTCAATAACTTTATTGTGGATATCGAATTACGTACCCGATTAGAAAGGATTCCGAGTTCTTTAAGATCGTTACCTAGGCGTGGAAGGTTTTTTAACGAATTAACCTCCTTGTAAACGATGAGCTCGGGGCGCGCGAAGTTATCTTCGAGGGCGCGCATGACTTCCTCCGGGTCACTCGTCGACATCAACAGCGCCGCCACGGCCTCACGCGCGGGCCCACGCAGCGCAATGTCAAGTCGGTTTATGTTATCTAGCGGAGAAAAATTAGCTTTTGTAACATTGTAGGTACGTTTGAACTGTAGCCAATGCAAAGTATTGCCGTTGAACTGAGGCAATTCTAGTTTCTTTACACCGGCCGCAGAGGCGAGAGCCTTTGCGGCGGCCGCGGTATCAGCTACAGCTTGTAAAAATGTGGCAGGTTGGTCAAGCTCCGTGGAAATGAGCGGGGCCGTACAGCCAACCGCCTCGGATGCTTTAGTGACATTACGAAAGACTTGTGTTCGTCTAGTGTGAGGGTTAATAGAGATTGCAGTTGTCCGCGTGGTCATCGGTGGGTGTACCGAGTGACCGGGGGGTGTGCCAGGAGAACCTTGATCACATCCTACTGCAGTGACGTCTCTATCAACACAGCTGTCAAGATTGTGATTTTCTATCCACTTTTTTGTTCTATCTACGCTCACCCGTGTAGAACTCCGATGGCTCGCTCGGCTTCCTGCGCTTGTAGCGTCGGCATCGATAGCCGCCAGCTCGGCTTGCAGCTCGCACTCCTCGACCTGGTGCTGTAACGCGGCAAGTTCACGTTCGCGTTCGCGCTCACGTTCGGCGAGTACCTGCTCGCGGTCGCGCTCACGTTCGGCGAGTACCTGCTCGCGGTCGCGCTCATGGGCGGCGAGCTCCTGCTCGCGCTCCAGGCGGCGACGTAGGACGAGCGCTTCTGCCGCTGCTTTTTGTGCTCTCACAGTTGCCGACGAATGTGATGAGCGGCTTTGCGCGGTGTGTTCACTGCGTACGCTTTTGGTCGGCAAACCGGAGCTATGAGGCTGAGGAATTACTGTGCCGGGGCCGGGATTGGCTGACATAATTTTGCCTTTGCTACGGGTGATCATAATTATCTAACTACGTGGACGAAAGCTAATGGAACGAAATGAAAGTAAGTGGGTGACTATGTTCTGATGAAAAATAGGCACTGAAAACTAAAACGAAGGACCAATGAAAAAGATGAGGATGTGGACTGTAAACCGAATATGTAATAAATACGTGAAAATGAATATATTATGTTATTTTTATTAATATGGAGAAAAATCACACCTTTGACAGCACCGAACCGTAACAGAATAATAATGTAGAAAAAACAATTTAAATTTGAAATAAAAGAAATATAAAATACCAAAGAGTACGTAACAATTAAATTCGCTTTCTTTGCAGGTCCTCTTGATGCAAACAAGCTCTCTAATTTTAACATACCTCTCGTGCGGTCTCCACCTTTTTTACATGACGAACTACACTCGGATCTAATGCCAATATCAATTCAGACTTTGCTTTTCTGTCAGCCGTCTTCCATGTCGATATAGCAGCATCGGTAGTAGGTTTTGGCTTTTCTCCACTTACATACCCAGAAGTCATTCTTTATTAACAATGCTTCCACCTGTACCTTCCAACTGTCGTAGTTGTCCTTCGTCAATAATTCTATACGTACATTCGAAGTCATTTTTCTTCCTACATGTACTTTACATATCTTTAGAATTTCGAATTATTTTCACAACATACAACACACTTTACTGCTCTGGGCCCATAACCTTTGTTGGGGAGGTTTACAGAGCGAAATACACATGAAATACTATAAAGCTTTTATTGGAAAGGTATAAAGGTTTATCAAGGAACAATGTAGAAACAAGAGTCTAGTGAAAAACTTATGTCAACTCAAACTACAGTTTTTCACCTAGCCAGTGTTACAAAGTACATGGAGGTGATATACCTTCAACAGTTCCGTAGTCAACTAGGAACCCTTATAGTTTCGCCATGTCTGTCTGTCCGTCCTCGCTTAATCTCTGTGACCGTTAGCACTAGAAAGCTGACATTTGGTACCAATATGTATATCAATCACGCCGACAAAGTGGTAAAATAAAAATTGGAAAAATATGTTTTATTAGGTAGCCCCCCTATATGTAAAGTGGGAAGTGATTTTTTTTTAATTTCAACCCTAACGTGTGATATATTGTTGGAAAGGTATTTAAAAATGAATAGGGGTTTACTAAAATCATTAATTTTGATAATGTCAATAATTTCGGAAATAATCGCTCCAAAAGTAAAAAACAATGTGTCCCCCCCCTCTAACTTTTGAACCATAAGTTTAGAAAATATGAAAAAAATCTGAAAAGTAGAACTTTATAAGGACTTTCTAGGAAAATCATTTTGAACTTGATGGAAACAACAGTTTTTGTACAAAAAAGACAAAAAGTTGTATAAAATAATTTCTGGACTAAGTTTGTAGTATAGGTAATCGTATATGCAAGCATTTTTTTAACTTCGTTTACATACACACATCAACACGGTCTAGGGATATTTCATACTCAATTAAATAACTCGAAAAGTACTGGCCGCATTGGAATCTTTTATACACCGATTTGTTTGTAATTTATCTTAGACTAATTCCAAATTCAAATTTTTGAAAATTCGTTTGTTTCGGTGGCATAAAAATGTCTTGATGAGGGAATTTTCATTTGTGCGAAATTTAGAAAACAATACGAATTACGTTTAGTTACAGTTTTTTTTTCATTTTTAAACGAAAGATAAATTAAAATTGAGGTATTGTAGCTATGCAACGCCAACATTTGACGAGGGCGGAGATGTTACGAGCTGTGGGAATGCTGGAAGCTGGGTCTGTTCAGCGTAATGTTGCTGAGAAAGAAAGAAAGAAGAAAGAAAATACATTTATTTAGCACAGAGTAAGAGACACACAATACACCAGGTAGTTAGATAATAGTTGTACATCAGATAAAAAATAAGATAAAAATAAAAAGTCCGATGTAAGCAATTAGCAGGAAAGTGTGCCTCACGGCTGCGCCAAAAAGGCCCAGTTCAGCAAAAATGCCAGACAACTGGTGCCTGACGCTGGTTTTCAACTGGACCTGATGTGTGAGGTGACGGATGTAAATCAGTTTTATACTGTATCGTGAAGTGTGTAATGTGTATGCATAATTTAGTAAATAAATAAAATAAATTTGTGTCACATAAAAACAGTAACGAATAGGTACCTATGTATAAAAAGCGTGATATTGAGTAACATTGCAAAACTAAACAATAAATAAATAAATACTGATAAATAGATAAGTGACATGACCGCATGATAGACCTTCTTATGCAAATAAAGAAATTCTCCGAAACGAGTCAGAACAGAAACCTGTTTTAAATTAAAACGATGCCTCACTTCCATCTTCCGTGCTCCAACACATTGTCATAATAATTTATTAATCCGTGCACTGTAATGTCATCGCACAATACGCTGCAAGCAGCCGAGCGCGGCGGACTATTTTCAGACAGTTTGCATTTTGTGTGTGCTTTGAAACTTGTCTTAGCTGTTGTTTGCATTTGGATTAACCAAATACGAAGGATATAACGTCTTTAAATAATTCAGTTAAAACGCTATTTGCGATAGTGGAAAAGAAATTAAGAAAAAAAAAAAAAAAAAAATATGCACAAACAAACGAAACATAAAAGGATAAAAGGTAAGCGCTAGTCGATAATAGAAATATTTGATGTACTTAATTAGCAAATAATGAATCTGGCATAATGTGAGATATGAAAACTACCCACTTTTAATTTTCCATCTCCCTTTCACAGCCTCATGGATGTCATATCACAAACTGCACAGAGGTTCACCCAGTGCCAGTTGTTGGTGAAGGATGGGTAAAAAAATGGCGCCATCCCGACATTGTACGTCTCATTCGTGTGCAAATAGGCCAGGCAACATTTGGTACGTTGACAAGCGAACATGCGACCATAATAACAGCGATGCATAATACCACTTGTGCATAGGTATAACATTTATTTTAATTGTTTGTCTTGCATTTAACAGGTCTCGCATCTGCGAATGGGACGCAGCAGCGCCGCGGATGACGCAACCACAACCACCGGGCCGAGGATACAGAGGACACCAGCCAGCCAACCAACCCGAGCGCGAGCATGAGCCAGAGCAATTCCCAGCAATGAAACTGTATAGTATTATAAATTTATAACAAGTTATTTACATTTCTGTGCAACATTCACCGACCGAAACACTAACACATACGCAAGTGGGTAGGTACATACATCATATAATTGAGACATTTAGTGTGACCATATCTAGCTTCCTTTGCGCTTCTATGAGGTACTGCCGTAAGCGTCGTCTAAAAGTGTCTATGGTGTTAATTTGTCTAATCGGTGGTGGTAGGTTATTCCATATTTTCGAAGCCGCGTAACGGAAGCTACCTCTAAAAGCGGCTGTTCTATGCGACTGGGTCGAGAGTTGTTGCGAGCATTGCCTTCTCTCACATTCACGTGTACTGCCTATCCAACTCAACCTGTCGTATAGGTAGTCCGGCTTCTGGTATTTAATTACACCAAACAGAAGGCACGCCAAGTGTAGTTTGCGCCTCGATTTCATTTTCAATGTGAAGTGTTTGTTTAAAAATGGAGTCACGTGACTTCTGGGGGGAATTTTATAACAAAACCGAGCACAAGCGTTTTGGACCCTTTGAATGAGCCGATCTGTGCGAGCTAATAGGCGCGGGCCGTAGACTGTATCAGCGTAGTTTAGCCTGGACAAAACCAGGGATTCAACTAGCTGCTCCCGTAGTGTTTCGGACAAGTACGGCCTAATCTTGTACAGAACTTTCAGGCGGTAAAAGCAGTTTCTTACCGAGTCGGCTATATGTTTTTCGAAACGAAGGTCTTTGTCCATAATAAGACCAAGATTCCGCGCCTCATAGACTCTGTCAATTGGTTCGCCCATTAGCTCCAGGTGAAATGTTTCGGGTAATTTCGCTAGTTGTTGCCTTGTGCCAAATACCATGTATTTCGTTTTGGTTGGATTAAGCGACAGGCAATTTTCTTCAGACCAGGCAGCGATTCTACAAAGGTCTTCGTTTAGATCTTTAATGGCACTGTCGTATTTCTCTGGACTAAAAGATATATATAGTTGGACGTCATCGGCGTATATATGATACTTGCATCTCTGGAGGCATTTAATTAAATCTGCACAGTATAAAATAAAAATAATTGGGCCTAATATAGATCCCTGCGGAACCCCTCTCTCAATGGAAGCAATAGTCGATGTAAGAGCAGTGCCGTCACCCAAACGCAGATCCACAAGTTGTTTTCTATCACTAAGGTAGCTGCGGAACCATTGCGTAGCGCTGGGGTCAAATCCGTAATAATTGAGCTTCGTTAGTAATAACGGAATATTTATTGCGTCAAAAGCCCGGGAAAAATCTAGCAATAAAAGAATTGAACACATACCTTTATCTTGGGCTGATAGAAGATTATCAGTCACATCCAGTAAGGCAGTGGCAGTACTGCGCTGTTTTCTGAATCCAGACTGTAAGTCCGGTAACACGTTAGTTTGTTCCAGAAATGAGGCCATAGGGACCCACCAAAATGTAATTTCAAGATTGTAGACACGCTATCGTGCCACAGGTGAAGTAGCAAAGAGGCACCGGGGGCCAAGTCGCATCACTACTCCCAGACAAGACCGATTTTTGCAAATTACTACGTGAGCTCAACCAAATGCAATGGCGACTCAATTGGTTCAAAGGCTGCGAGTGGAACACCAAGTGCTTGTGAGTGACCAAGCTGTAAAAAGGCGACTGCATGAAAGCAATCTACGCTCTCGTAGACCACTCCGGGTCCCACCTTTACGGAGAGGCAATCGTGGACGACGATTAGAATGGGTTCGGAACCACGTGGACTGGGGCCGTGAGCATGGGCGTACCCAGGGGGGGGCAGGGGAGGGCAGCTGCCTCCCCCTGGAAATCTCGCAGAACATGTATAAACTCGCCTAATTACTAATTAAAGTGTAAACGGGTCCTTATGCTCTAACTTTTAAATAAACCGCGCAGTGGACACTGACAAAATGCACGATGCAATTGCCAAAAAACCGCGCGCGACTATGGCGGACGTACATTACCAAATCTAGCCGAGCGTTCGAACGCTCGGCTGTATTCGGTAATCTTAGATAAGGACTTGCGAGCGAGTCAGCAATGCCTTATTCCACGGCTACAATTGAAAGATCATTCAGTACACTCAGACGCGTGAAAACGTGGCTGAGATCAACAATTATTGAAGACAGGTTAAATGGACTTTGTTTGCTCAGTGTACATAAAAACCTTGTAAACAGTATGGGCACAGTATAAATAAATTTATACTGTGGTATGGGCGATTCTTTCACGGAAGACGTTATAAACCGTTTTGCAGAAGATCCTCGAAAATTACTTTTAAAGTAGAAGTGATTTAAATAAAATAAAAATGCATGATGCATGCATAGTCAAATTTACTTTTATTTATTTAACTACCTATAAAGCAGGATCATTTGCGGCTGTTTGCCCTACACGTTTTTTGTGTGTTTTTTGTGTGTCAGTTAGATAATCCTATCTGTGATGTCTTACTTTAATACAATGATCCTATTTAAAACCAACTGCGTGTTAACTCTATTGTTTAGTTCCCTTTAGTACACTAATTTACAATAAAAACATTGTAAAACACTTCAAGTGCGACAAGTTTAACCCTGCCACAACCACTGCAGAAAACTTTGTGGACCTATTTGAAGCAAAATGTCGGATATGGGGTGATGAGTCTGTTAGTATTCAAAAAGACCTACTCATAAACTGCATTACACCGGAAATATACCACGAGCTGAAAGTAGCATTAACTCCTGACTTTAACACAGCGACATACGACGATATGAAAATGAAATTTTTGGATTTGTATGGAACAAAGAAAACGCGATACAAAGCTCTAATTGATTTTTGGAACTCTACGAGAGGAACCGACGAAACAATGGAACATTATTCTAATAGACTAAAAGAACTTTCAAAGCACTGCGGCTATGAAGGGACCTTGCTGGAGAGACAACTCCGTGATCGGTTCGCAACCGGTTTGAACCACACACAGCTGGAGATAGATTTAAAACAAAGATGGCCAGAACTACGCGACGTCACAGGTGATGGCAAAACGAGAGAGATAACATTCGCAGAAATATTTACAGTTGCCCAGTCACGCGAAGTCGCAGAGAACGACAATAGCACCGAAAGTGACAAACACGGTGACTATATTAACAAAATCAAACGGAAGAGACAAGGCAAACGCACTGTTACTACGTTCAACAACGAAACACTGAGGAAGTTACGACCAGGTCAATGCAGACGATGCGGAAAGCATGACATACATGACTACGAGCATTGCACAGCAAAAAACCACAAATGTCAAGCTTGTAAGATGACAGGACATTTCGAAAGTGTATGTATTAAAACAGGTACCTAGAGCATATTTGTTATCACAACACAAAAACAAGACAGACAAAAACAACAAAATACAGAGGCTTAAAAATCGAACGGAGACATCAGAGGCCTCATCAACGACGTCGTCACACGCGGATTCCTCCGAGGAAGAAAGTGATAGCGAGACTAACCCTGTTTACATCATTAACAAGAAAACATCTCGATGCAAGAAAATTGGCGTTACCATCAATGGTGTAAAATGCACGATGGACTGGGGGGGACCCTGGATCAATCTACTCAATTATATCTACTAACATGTGGAAAAAGATTGGAGGCCCAGCATTGTTGAAGGCACCGAAACTCCAAGCCTATTGCAATTTTAAACTGAAACCGAAAGGTATAACAGACGTAACAGTTGAACTAGACAACGTACAAAAGATATTACCTGTTGTCGTCATGGACAAAGCAGATCCTTTACTTTTCGGGTTGCAATGGAGCGAAATGTACGACATGACGTTTCCGAAACCTGTTTATTCTATCAAACGTACCACAGACACATCACTAGATGTCGTGCTAGCTACCTACAACGACCTATTTGACAATAAATTAGGGAAGATAAAGAATTATCAAGTGAACATCCACATCAAACCTGGCAGTGAAGCAAAACATCTGCCGGCACGTCCCATCAAGTTCAGCATACGGAAAAACATAGAAATAGAACTAGAACGGCTTCTACGCGAAGGAATAATAACAGAAGTGGATCCCAACAGGATACCCTTAGAATGGGCCACACCCACAGTCAATGTTTTGAAACCAAATGGCCAAGTACGTATATGTGGCGACTACCGAACAACGATAAACCCGGTACTTATTAAACATACTCATCCCGTGCCCCTTTTTGATCAGTTAAGGCAACGTCTGGCACATGGGGATAAATACTCGAAAATTGACCTTAAGGATGCTTACCTGCAGTTTGAAATATCCCCTGAATCAAAAAAGTACTTAACAATATCAACCCATAAAGGATACTTTGTCTACAACAGAATGCGTTTTGGTATTGCAACAGCGCCTGCAATTTTCCAATATTTCCTTGACAAGCTACTTGATGATATATCAAACGTCGCTGTATTTTTTGATGATATTGCCATTACTGGGGAAAATGACGAAGAACACATACAGACCCTCTCAATGGTTTTCAACAAATTGAAACAAGCCGGACTGAAAGTAAATCTAAAAAAATGCACTTTCTTACAACCAGAAATCGAGTATTTAGGACATATTTTTGACAAAAATGGAGTACGACCAACAAAATCTAAAATAGAAGCAATTTCGAAGGCACCACCGCCAACAAATACCAAAGAACTCAGGGCGTTCTTAGGACTTATAAACTTTTATGAACGATTTATTCCACACCTACACAGCGAATGCGCCGATTTACATGAACTAACCGGTGATCGCCGAAAATGGCAATGGACTAATCATGAAAACGAAATATTTATTAAAACTAAGAGATTATTAACAAGATCTAAATCATTTGTGGCGTTTGACGAATGTCGACCTCTTTACCTCTCCTGCGACGCCTCAGAGAAAGGAGTAGGCGCAGTCTTATACCACAAGGATAAAGAAATTGAACAACCTATTGCATTCGGGTCAAGAAAACTTAAACCGGCTGAAAGAAAATATTCCGTTATAGACCGCGAAGCATTAGCAATATTCTATGGCATTCAAAAATTCGACCAATATCTCAGAGGTACAAAGTTCACACTTATAACTGACCACAAACCACTTATTCACATATTGGGTCCACAACGGAATCTCCCAAAAATTGCCAAAAATTGCCAATAACTTGTGAGGTGGGCACTCGTGATTGGAAATTATGATTATGACATAATTTATAGAAAAGGGGAACATAACATCATTGCTGATTACCTATCCAGAATGCCAAATAGCACTGAACAGCCGAATTGTCCAGAGGTTTCAATACGCAAAATCACTGATGTGATACAGCATAATAAAATGAATGACTTGACCTTAAGTGAAGAGCGTATTAGAGAAGAAACGAAACATGATGCTACACTAAAGCAAGTCCTGCAATTAATTAAAGCCGACTGGTTTGACTGTTCACAGACTGATCTGAAACCTTTTATCAGAAAACGCAGTGAATTGTCTATAGAGAACAAGATCATCATGTGGCAAGGTAGAGTTGTTATACCTAGTAAATTAAGGAGTACAGTACTGCATTATTTGCATATTGGCCATCCTGGAACTTCTGCAATGAGGGCTCTTGCGCGCTTCTATGTTCGGTGGCCAACACTCGAAGAAGACATTGACAATTTTGTAAAAAAATGCAAAAAATGCCAGGAAAATAGACCCAACAACTCAGAACTACCTGTATACTCTTGGTCGATCCCAGAAAAGATATGGGAAAGAGTTCACATCGACTTTGCCGGACCTTTTGAGGGCAAGTATTGGCTAGTACTGGCAGACGCCTTATCAAAATGGATAGAAGTTAAACCTATGGCAAATATAACCACCAGAACGTTATGCGAGAAACTAGATGGCATTTTTACTACATTTGGATTGCCTCAAATTATTGTCTCCGACAATGGACCTCAATTTACTTCCAAAGACTTTCGAGAGTATTACAAGTCAAAGGGTATAGTGCACATGACATCTTCACCCTCAGAGGCGTCTCTAGCCCTTGTGGCGCCCGTGTGCAACCAGTACCCTGGCGCCCTCTAATCTAGTAGGAGCGGGGTCAAAATGGAATACTAACAGTTATATTTTCAAACGGAAATTCGGATGCAAATGGTGCAATTTTAAATGATGTCGGGAAGCAAAAAGTTTTTTTAGGAAAGTTGTGATTTTTTTATTTTTATGGAACCCCTTCCGGGTTATAAGAATAAAAAAATCACAACTTTCTAGTTCTTTCAAAAATATTTAATTGAAAAACTATTATAGTTACATAACAAATAGGACGCTCGTACACACAAATATATACCTATATATATACACACAAATGTATTTACAAAAAAGTTACTTTGATGTCACTAACTTCAATTTTGATTTCATCTTTGCGACAATGTTGATCTAAGGTAGTTTTTAATTATTTTTAGTTTAGAAAATGACCTTTCGCTATGTGCGACCATGACTGGAAGTGTCAGGTATATCCTCAGTGCTGTGGACAGATTTGGGAACACTGAAATTAAATTATTCGTAAACAAGTAATTTAAAATATCCAACGGCGTAGTGGAATCATCAATAAACATCAACATTTCATTATAGAGCTCGAACTGTTCCACATCTGAAGAGCCAGCATGGCAAAGTTTATTTTCTAAATTAGAGCAATGTGTTTTTTTTGTATCAGAGTCCAAATCTTTCCAGTGTTTCAATTTTTGAAGAAATGAAAAAATTCATTATTTTCATTCAAAAACTCGAACCGTTCGTCGAACTTAGTAATTGCGGTGTCTAACAAATAGTAGTAAAAATTTACTTTCAAATGTATTTTCGCGTCTGTTATCGGTTCATCCTCCGCCTCATAATTAAAAAACCTTTTACGAGCGCGAGGGCGTGCAGGTGTGGGAAATTCTACTATTGCTTCGACTTCTTCCGCTACAGTTTTCGCCCGGTTAAGGAGCTCCTCAAAAGCGGATTCATTACGGAATTCAGACAAACTTATTTTTGCATTATCAATAATTTTCACCGCTTCTGACAATACAACGTCTGACTTTTGAAGAGCCTTAATAACTATACAGTGTGTTAGGTTAAACGAGGGACGTACTTTAAGGGAGTGTAGTACTCATGAAAATGAACAACTTTTACTAAGAGACCGACACTGAAATCGAGAAAATAAAACCAGCCTCTCTATACATTTTCTGTCCGCATAACTGGACAAAATGTAGGGAACAGCTGTTTTTTTTTTTTTCATATTTTTGAGTCAGCCCCATATTAAAAGTTGTTCATTTTCATGAGTACTACACTCCCTTAAAATATGTCCCTCGTTTAACCTAACACACTGTATTTATCTTGCTTAAAATTTCAAACCAAATAAGCAGAGAGCAGATGAATTTAAACGACTTAATTTTTGCCAGAAAATATAGCTTCAGAGAAATAGAGTTTCATTGAAATTGATCAAAAATGAGTTCTTGATATAATTATATAAATTTAGTACCTTTTTAAAAGTACAAAATAAATGGTACTCTTTTTTGTACGTCCATACTCTTTATTTACCTCCTTCAAAATCAGATATACTCTATTTCTTCTAAAAAAAGTTGGCAACCCTATGTGCGGCGCACACAAGCGCAGGGTCTTTGAGAGCGCCGGCATCGACGCATCTTTGGAGGTGTCGCATTAGAGGGCGCAGGGCCAGGCCAGAGGCGCCCCCTTAGACCTGGCGCCCGTGTGCGCCGCACACCCTGCACCATAGGTAAAGACGCCTCTGTTCACCCTACCATCCAAGAACCAATGGATTGGCCGAACGACTTGTGCGAACTTTTAAATCCAGAATGGCGTCAAGTGAAGCAGACAGAGTCAACCTAAAACAGAGGCTACAAAACTTTCTGTTTTCTTATCGCAACACACCGCATACTACCACAGGAAAGTCCCCAGCCCAAATGATGTTCAGCAGACAGCTAAACTGCTTACTGAATAATGTGAAGCCAAACATGAGAAGGACATTGCGCTATAAAAACATACAAGCGAATATTCAATCAGAACAAAAGACGCCGAATTTCCAGAATGGGGAAGCAGTGTACATCCGTACCAAACTGGAAAATAAGTGGAAACCGGCTATCATTGAGGAAAGAAAACACAGGTATTCTTATGTGGTTAGAACTCCAGAAGGAGTCTTTAAGCGCAGACATGCTGACCACATACGCCCCAATGCGAGTGTAGCTCAGTCACCAACCAACGAGCCAGACATTTCGTTGGAACCATCGTCATCGGCTGAATCATGGAATTTCACACCACATGAAGTACTACCCCATACCAGTTCAACTCCATTCAGTCAACCTCCAATTGAAACCGTTTCCCACTCACCGCGAACACTAGAACAGACGCCGGTGTTGAGGCGTAGTAAGAGAACAGTACGCCCACCACATCGCCTCATAGAGCAAATGGACTAAGGCCGGGAGGAATGTTACAAACTCCTTTACCAGTTGTCTTAAAAACAAAACATGTTTTTGATTTTCTCCTGACTTCTGTCATATATAGTTTAACAATAAAATAGTACATCTAAATGTTAAACAAATAACTTTATTTTAAGATCCATGATGGATCTAGTGACTAAGATAATAAAAGGAAGGAATGAAAAAAGGAAAATTGTATAACTTTCCGAAAATAAAACAGTCCTAAATGCATCATAGTTGTTTTAATTTATAAATAAATCGGACTGACTAAGAATATATTCTATTAAAGCTATGTACTTGTGTTAATTGGTCAACATTATTTATACAACAGTCTTTAAAAAAGGTCGATATATTATGATGTGTGTTTAAGAATAATTAATTTTGTAATAGGTAATTTATGGATACCTAACTGAACATTATAAGGTAGTATTTGTTACTCTGAGTATTACTTACGTATGTACAGTCAGCAACAAAAGTCGATTAAAACTTCCGTTTTTTTTAAATATCAGTCATTGAGCATAATATTTGTTCAAAATTGAATTGTACTTCTAATGCAATTTTGAACAAAAATGTGGCTCAATAACTGAGATAAAAAAACTGAAGTGTTAATCGACTTTTGTTGCTGACCGTACCTACTATCGAATTTCTATAATAATTACAGTATTATTCTATAGATAGGTAATACCTACGCTGAACCAATTTCACCATACCTACTCATTCATTTCATATTTAATGTAGTACCTAAGCAGTCACTGTGACTCGCAGGGACTGCTTACCACCACGTCCGCGTCTGCATGTTCTACATGTGTGTACAGGAGCATGTCACGTGCTTACGAAGGTACGTCGCCACGTTAAATGCTCAGCCGGTCGATTCTGTAAAAATCTCACCGTGAAAACGTGATGTGAGTTTGTTTTTACTAGGAATTGACACTATTGACAGCTCACTCCACGCTCACTTCACCCAAGTTTTCACGGTGAGATAGTTACAGAATGGCACTGCTGGACATGCAAAGTGAAGGAAAGCATTAAATAACATACAGGGTATGGTGAAACTGGCTCTTAACTTAATAATATTCTATTAATTCACAAATGTAACAACCTATTTTTATCATGGGTGCTCCCAGAACCATGTTACCGTGTTACATTAGTTATGATAACATATTATAACGTATAATTATGTCGCAGCCAACTGTTTATATTAACCGTTTAGTTAACCCGAACGCCTGGCCTTTGGAAGTAGGTAGTGGTCGCTTCGCTCTCTCTCGGCTCGCACGCGGTTGATCACAGCTAAATTTCTAAACTATAATTGAATATCATTCAGGCCGTTAGTTGAACGGCCGCCGTTCAGTTAAAAGGCTAGGCGATTCACTAAACGGCTAATTAAACCAGTTGGCCATGACACATACAATATGTATACAGGGTGTCCCGTAAGTCAATGTCAAGCCGGAATCAGGTAATAGGCCAAGTCATAATAGATATCAAAAAAATATAAAAAAAAACTGGCCAAGTGCCAGTCGGACTCGCACACGAAGGGTTCCGTACCACAAGGCAAAAACGCTAAAAAAACACATTTTTGTATGGGAGTCCCCTTAAATATTTATTTTATTATGCTTTTAGTATTTGTTGTTATAGCGGCAACAGAAATACATCATCTGTGAAAACTTCAACTGTCTAGCTATCACAGTTCATGAGATACAGCCTGGTGACAGATGGACAGACGGACAGTCGAGTCTTAGTAATAGGGTCCTGTTTTCACCCTGTGGGTACGGAACCCTAAAAATCTAAGTTGTGTATTTTTAAAATTATTGTAGTATATTCAAAATGAATACTTTGACTGACTGTACTGAAAAAAAATGTACTAAGTATGCGAGTTTGGCAAGTAACATTACATGTTGGCGCCTTTAATAAAATCCCTTTTTTTTATTCCAGACTTCTTTTATATTTTTCTGATAATTATTATGACATGGCTTATTACCCGATGGCAGCTTGACGTCGACTTACGGGACATCCTGTATAACGAGCTAAATTTAAAAAATAAATAGTTATAGACAATGATAATAAGCAACATTGCTGACCATAGTCAATATGAATTAAGGCCCTTGGTGGGGCTTTTCCATGATATGACCTCCTACGGCCAACTAAAACCGAAAATCTGAAGCTAAATATTTATGTAGTCTGTTTCCTTCGCATGTATTTTCAATGTTAGATACAGGTATTCTCTAGGCGGATGAGTGCCGTCTATGTTTAATAAGTGTAAAAATGTTGGGTGATACCACTGACCTCTATCATACATACAATACAGGTCAGTGAGTGTTGCAGACTTACTGTCCTCATTTTAATTTAGGCCTCTTTTAAGAAAAGCTCTGTGTCTACACTATTGATAACTTTATTGATTTTGAGTGGGCACACGTAGAATGCATCATGGGATTTTTAAAGCGTGGCTGTGGGACAAAAGGTCCGCAACTGGCGCGTCAGCGCCACCTGACATTATTTTCTTTAATCAATCCTATCATTAATTCGTTGGGTTTGAATGTGATAGATTTTCAGTAAAACATACAAACAAACCATAGAAATATACTAAATACAACGGGTAACTACATATTTGAGACTAGTCTTTCACATCTTATCCGGTTGCGAGTCTATCTCGTCAGATGTACAGACGCCAGCACACCAAGCTACTACAATCGGTCAAATTTCTTTAATAGACTTTCAACTTTATCGCTAGAGCATAAGGTTCAAAGTTGATTAGGAACATTTGACAGTTTCGGGTAGCTTAATGTGCTGGCGTCTGTATTTACAAATAACACGATACAAAAATATAAGTCGTTTAACTTTTCTATTTTAATGATAAGTACAAATGTTTAATTATCTATACGGTATTTATACCTGAATGTACGAGCAATATCAACACTCGAGTCAGCGCGCAGCGGGGTCATTGCGTAACACACTAGCAGTAGCAATGGGTTTCATTTCATTCACGGACGGAGACACTGTGGATTAGCAATATCCTTCAAAATTATAATTATTCAGATTGAGATTCATAGTGTGTTACGCAATTAGGGTGCAGCACCACCCACATAACTACTTCGGAGACACAGACAGGGCCTAGGTACGTTCATATGCACGTACTTATGTCCATGTGCAGTGTACAATTACCTAGTCAGTGTTATAGGTAGGTACTTCATATCACATCACAGTATTTATCTATCGTTCCTATTGTAAGTTGTCAGGCCCGGGCCCCGGGCACCTCGAGGGTTCGAAGGGTACCTACTCACATGTTTCTAATAGTTAGGCATGCTGAAATCCAAAGATAATACCCCGACTAATGTATCTAATTGTACATTAGAGCTTATATTGACAGCCTACAGGCTAAATCACATAGAACTGTCTGTTTTTGGTCAAGAAAATTCGTGAAACACACTGCCTTGATTCGAAGACGACCACATTTTGAAAAGTACACAAAACGCACCAGCACACAGCACCTTCTGGGCACACTCCACTTTTTCGTAGGAGTTCATTATGTGACGACTTCACCGCTCTCTGCTGCTGGATATAGACCAATCCAACGCAGATCAACAAGTGTGCTCGTCAAAAGCGAAACCTTCATTTTCGACAAAGAACGAAACTTATTCGCTGCTCTTGTTCTCAGCTCGGTCGGTGTGTGCCCCCTACATGTGCGTGTGTGCGTGGGGGGGCAGGCCCGCAGCGCGTGGTCAGTCGAGCATGCGCAGCGAGTGTTCGGGCCCGCACGGCGTGTGCGCGGCGGGCGAGCGCAGCGGCCGCATCTCAGCGGCCGAGCTGTCCCCTCCGCTGCTCACCACAAGCGTCTCCTGCGGGCAGCACGACGTCTTCATCGACACTGACTCCGTCGATGTTTTATGACTCTGTTGGGGACACAACACAGCATGAACAACACTCAACTTCAACACCACAGATAATCATCAGTATAAAAACAAAGAGTGCCATTTTTGACTACCTACTATGACGTCACAAGCACTATAAGATTATTTTAGTGATGAGAAAATCAAATCGATTCAAAGACAAACTGTACAGATACAAAGACGAGTATTTGCTCTTGCGTTATTTAGCTTAGGTGTATTTATATCGGTGTTCAACACCAAGTGGTGGTAGTAGAGTTCTTTGTGAAGTAGCTCGTCCGGGGAAGTGCTACTACCTACCACCATACATTCTGCCGCCGAACAGGGTTGCTGTTTTACGGTTTGAACTATGGCGTGACGGTGTATTTACTATTTATATATCTATTGGCACAATGAAGTGCACAAGCAGCTTTCTCTAATATTAAGCCTGTATTCCCTGCAATGGTTTAACCACCGGTCATTCGAATTTCGTCGTTATGTGTAATTTCTATAGTGTAAGTACTTAATAAAAAAAACATTTTTCCAAAAAAAAAAACCTCACAGACTTCAAAAAAAAAAAAACAAAAGTGAAAAATAACTTTAATTTCGGAAGTCGGTGGCAAACTGAAAATTCGAACCGAACGACACCGACTTCCAAAATTAAAATTTATTTTTCACTTTGTAGTCTTTTTTGGAAGACGGTTGTGTTTTTTTTTGGGAGGGGCCCGTGGCTAAATAATAACAGCCGCACAGGTCGATAGATCAGGTTAAGCTACGCTTGCCGCGGTTGGTCTGTGGATGGGTGACCATCTTTACATACCGTGACCCCTCCGTGACTCGGAAAGCACGTTGAGCCGTTGGTCCCGGCTGTCATTCGTGGATCTTTGACAGTCATTACGGGTGACTACCGTAAGACCGTAAGACTGGTAATCAGACTTTCGGGCTTCTAACTAGAAGCCCGAAGTCTGACAATCAGTCTTATCACGGGGTATCGTATTACCCAGTACTTAATTGGGTGTGGAGGTCAGATAGGCAGTCGCTCCATGTAAAGTAGGTACTGGGAAAAGGCTAGGCAGATGATGATAGTGAATTTTTGGAAGGTGTTTTTTTTTTTTGAAAAAGTTCTTATTTTTCACTTTTAAGTTGTACCTACCCCACACAAATTCGTATTTGCTATGTAAATATCAGTGACAGGAAGTAATTAAAACATCAATATGAACTAAGTGGAAAAATACGTACCTATTATTAAAACGAACTCAAAGACTACCCAAACCAAGTTAATAAAATTTATATGGGACCGCCCCTGAGGCATACAATATCCATAAAAAAATAGATTTACAATTGCCGGAGATATCGTGTAACATACAAAAAAAATACAGTCGAATTGACAACCTCCCCCTTTTCTTGAAGTTGGTTAAAAATGAGATGGTTGAGCCTATTGCCAGTAACTACTGCATGGGCAAAATCCAGATATCATTATCATCCTGGCTGCAACTGACATAGTCGAGGTAGGAAAACCCATCACTTTGGCTTCATGGGGATTGGAAAACATAAGGAGGCTTTACCCGCTTGAAGCAATGCGCGATGGAGTGGCAGAGGTTGGTGAGCGAGAGCCGCCGGCGCTGGCGCATGAGCACGTAGAGGATGGGGTTGAGCACGTAGTTGAGCAGCATGAGGATGTCCGACAGCGTGGACAGCGGGTTCAGCCGCGGCCACGCCTTCGGGCCCAGCCCGATGTACAGCGCCGACGTCATCTGTGGATCAAAAGTACGATCGTGATGTAACCGTAGCATACACGTTATATACAACCTCATGTTTTAGGTAAATCTTTGTAAAGAACCCGGGTTTTATAATACTCATGGCATTATGGCACATGGAGTTTACAAATCGGGTTTGTAGGGGCTGGATGTGCACTTTCTTTGTAAACTGACACATTGTTGTAAACCTCATCTTTTAATGAAACCTCATCCAAGCCACTAGTACTACCATACACATACTCATTAATTCGTCATACAAGTGCTAAGATATGTAGGTAAGCAGTTTGAAAATTATTAGTTTATTACATTGATACAGACTATCTAAGATTGTAAATCAAGCAGCAGCACTAACCGCCTACCATGCTGTGACGTCTGCGCTTAGATATGGACTTGGACTACTCTATTGGGGGAACGCTACACACAGGGAACTCGGTTTCGGGGCGCAAAAGAAGTGTCTTAGAGCTGTTTGTGGCATACGTGCCCAGATAGCTGTATGCCATATTTTAAGAGTCTTAAGATTTCAACCTTTCAGTCCTGCTCTCTACATCTATGAGGTCGCTACATTTGTAAAAACCAATAAGGAAAAGTTTGGTAACTGCACTCCCGTCGACATGCCGATCAAATAGCAAATATGCCCTAAAACAGCCCTACTTTCTAAAAGTTTCTTCGGAATGCCTTCACGAATTTATAATAAGCTACCTAAGCAAATAAGAGAAATTGAAAACATTAAATTTTTGTAAGAAAACATTAAATGACTTCTTGGTAAATATACCATACTATACAGTACACGAATAGTCCGACAGATTCGTGATGAGTTAGTGTCAAACTGTTTTTATTTTTTGTTTTTGTTTTTATGTTTTGATGCAAAATACATATACTTTGCTCTATTAAAATGTCCATTTGAATTAATATAATCACATAAACTTAGGTCATAAAAAATTGTTCAAACTATTGTATGCCTAACATCGTGGAGCAGTGCAAATGCATACCAAAATAACAACTTTGTAACCACTGTCTCACAATAAAGATCTTTGACTTTGACTTACCTACTCATTCCATTCTGTTTACGGGACTATTAATATGAAATGCATAAAGTGCAAACAATTTGTTATTATTGAGTGCGGATCCCGACACGACATCAATGAAGGCAATCGGTTTAATTAATCAATTGCCAGCGCCCAGTAGGTACCAGTACAGAACACCCTCCAGTGGTGATCCACTGAGGCGTCGTGTGGAGCGACTCGACCGTCGCTATAGAACTAATAATATCTGCTTTAACTGCTTATTTGCTTGTTTAGATACTCTATTCTAGACAAAATCAAACTGGTTCCTAATTTAATTGTAAAATTTATTATTTTTTGACATTGATTTACCTACATTCTGTAATTAGGTAGGTACTTTTAATTGACACCCTGACTTATTACTTGTTAATTTTTTTTAATGAAAGTCGTCTACTTGTATAATGTTGTGAGCACCATGTATCTATCACATAATTAATTTATATGTCATGGTTATATTTTTAATTCTTTTGCTTACAATAGGTAGGTACTTATAGTAATTTTATTTTATTGCTTGCTTCTGCCCGCGCTTCGTCCGCGTGAAATTCGTACTTTCCTCTAAAAATTTCGAAAATGTATGTTTATGATCTTTATCATTTATTTAGACAAATAAGTTTCGGACCAATTTTTGAGTTTATAGATAAAAGGGATCAGATTTTTCAAATATACTGTTTCCCCGCTTGTCAACCCCACAAGGGTGTAATTTTGAAAAAATCGTTTGGGATGTGTTCATAACTTGACTGAACGATCCATGCCCATATTCGAGTTCACCCCTTAAACTTTATTATCCTTTTCCACCTTGGTAGAGTCGATTTTTGAAAAACCCTAAAACACATACTTTTTTATTTTTTATTTTAGTAGTAAGTACTGAGTTTCGAGTTAATCCGACAGCGGGTTAGATATTTTTCTAACCTATCAAATTTGTCACCCCCTAAATCCTCTGTGAGGTTAATCAAGCCACACAATAAAATACTCGCCTGTGAAATTGACTACCCCTCTTCACCCCGTTAGGAGTACATTTTCGAAAAACCCTGAACCACTTTATTATTTATTTTGGTCTTACATACTGAGTTTCGACTTAATTGGACTGCGCATTAAAATTCTTACATACTAAATTTGACACCCCCAATCTCCGTTTAGGGTAGTTTAGAATAAAAAAAACTTTTTTCCAAAAAAAAAAACAACAGACTTCCTAAAAAACACTACAAAGTGAAAAATAACTTTAATCTCTCGGAAGACTCTCTCCCTCTCTCTCTCTCTCTCTCTCGGTCGTCGGTTCCGCATTTTCGTTTTTTGAAACCGACTTCCGAAATTTAAGTTATTTTTCACTTTTTAGTTGTACCTACCAACCCCACACAAATTCATATAACACTTCTGGCTATGTGAATATCAGGGGTGCGCCAAAGTTCACCTAAATTTTCAACTCCGATAATTGGAAATCCGAAAATGTTCTTCCTAAGATTTTTCATCCTAACAATCACAATTCCTAACTACCCTGTCTCTAATGTTCATAATTCCGAAGCATTCAACTTCATAATGTCAGTAGCTATAAACATCTATTAAACTTTTATTTGTTTTCCTATATTTTCTCAACATAACCATCTTTTACACTATTATCCAAAGTCATATCTTTTTTGTTTAGATTTCTTTTTATTCATAACTAGCGGTCGCCCGCGGCTCCGCTCGCGTGGATGTCGGTTACCGCTGCAAAAACCCTACCCAGGAAAGACACGGTCAGCAAAATGATTCCCAGGTCAATTCACAGCCACCGACACTAACATCGACTACGCAGTCATTATCCGCAGGCTGCATAGATTCTCTTTATGAGGATGTTAAAGTTGTTAATGATGAAAATATTTAAATGTAATTAATACTAAGTTTTCACTTCTGCCGGCAGTCCCGGAGTGCAACCCGTTGTTTTAGGATAGATAACTAAAGCGATTATTGTAGAGCTTCTCTATAAACAACATTTGACGTTAAATTATTTTCAGGTAATAATAAAATAATTTTTCCGTCTCTACAGTGTAAGACTATATCCCTGGGACCTTTGTCTTCATCGACCAAGAGAACGGCTACCTCGTTTACAGTAGGAGCATTATATCTGCCTCTGTGTGCTGTCTGTGGAGTGCGATCTGAATGAATAATTAACTTTAAATTATCTGAGGAGTTCTAAGTTTTGTTTAAAACTTCGTATATACACGTTATGATTATTCAGAGCGGTCTGTAATTCGCGAATTAAATCCATTTTTAAGGTTGGTGCGATGCTTGATCGCAACGATAACTGGTCTGCATCCGAAATAAAATATATTTGCACGAACTGTGGGTTTTGGCCTGATGGTGGTAAAAGGCTACCAATGAGATGATACACCTGTCCTTCAATTTTAAAAGTGGGCATAAAATTACCTTCCCTGATTTCTTTTGCGCCAAAAGAAGTCATTTGAAAAAGACTATTGTATTTACGTATATTTGTTAAAAAATGACCAGATAATGGATAGTTATTAGTTAAAAGATTTTTTATTGGTTGTGGCGGCTCCTGAAGGTTAGGAAGACAAACTTTACCTGAAGCACAGGTAAAGTTTGTCCGCCCATTTCTTGGCAGAGCAGTTAGAGCAGATCTTATTCATGACTCCGATTTGGACGGACGCTTGTTGTGCATAATGAACCTGCGGATCATATCTGAAAGCCAGTCTGTTGCTGTTAGCTAAAATTCGATTGCGAACTCTATTTGTGGGCAACTGCTGTCTCTCTGCCTGAGCTCTAAGTCGCTGCAAACGCTCGACACTCGACTCTCTTTCGCGCAACTGAGAGGTCCTTATATTTTGTTCATGAAGACATTGGGAACGCTCCAGCCTTGACTCTCGTGCACGTAACTCAAAGGTTCTCAGATTTTGTTATGCAAGGCGTTGCGAACGTTCGACACTCGACTCTCGTGCGCGTACCTGAGAGTTTCTCTGATTTTGTTCAGCAAGGCGTTGTGAACGTTCAGGTGAAGATTCTCCCATACGACGTATTTTTGCTGCCCTTGCTTGAGAACTACACACATCAAAAGTGTCTAGGGATCAAGCATTTTTATGCGGATTTCTTGAGATTGAGATGTGGCTTTGTAATAAATTTATGATTTTATAAATTTATATGGATCCTTTTTGGTGCATTTCATAATTTGAAACAGGAACTGTTAATCAAATTCGAGTAAAAGATGAAAATCAGCTGTCAATATTTTCCCTATAAAAACATACAACGCATGAAGACATTATTAGTGCTACTGTTTCCCTACTACTGATTAAAACCAACGTTATTATGGAGCGGCGACGTCATTTAAGCAGGGAAGAAATGCTCAGAGCCGTGGGAATGATAGAAGCTGGTTCCCGGCAACGTACTGTGGCTTTAGCTCTGAATACAAGTCAGAGTGTTATCAGTCGACTTTGGACACGTTACCGAAGCACTGGTACCGTGGCTGAGCGCCATGGAGGACGGTATCGCTGCACCACACGGAGACAAGACCGATACATTCAAATCTTAACTCGAAGAGCTCCAACAATAACCGCCATGATGTTAGCCGTGAGGCTTCATCACTCTTCAGGGAACTTAATTAGCGGCCAAACAGTCAGAAACCGCTTGCATGAAGTGAACCTTCATTCCCGAAGACCGCTACGGGTACCACCTATAGCAATGCACAATCGTAGGATTCGATATCAATGGGCTCTTGAACACAGAAATTGGGCAGAAGAACAATGGCGTTTCGTGTGCTTTTCTGATGAGTCTCGTTTTGGTATGAGACCGGATACAAGACGTATACGACACTGGAGAACCCCTGGACGCCAACAGCGATTAAAATCCTGCCAGGAAGTCCATCCTTATAGTGGTGGAACCATCATGGTATGGGCGGGTATTTGGATCGGCGGAAGAACTGAGTTGATTTGGATCAGAGGCAACCTCAACGCTCAAATTTATGCTGAGACGATTGTATCTGACGTCATCGTTCCTCTACAAGTGCAAATCGGTCCCTTATTTCAGTTAATGCATGATAATGCACGACCGCACACCGCAAGAGTTGTAAGACAGACTCTCGCCGCAGCTAACATCAATGTCCTGCTCTGGCCTGTTCAGTCGCCAGACTTGAACCCGATTGAGCATGCATGGGATATGCTACAGAGAAGAGCTCTGCCGAATATGGAGGGTATCCAGTCACAAGAAGACCTTTTTTTGTTGTTGCAACGAACATGGGCGGCCATTCCACAGCGTGATTTGGATGAACTCATTTTGAGTATGCCAAACCGATGTTCTTGTGTTGTTAGTGTTCGCGGTAGAAACACGGATTATTAATTGTTTAAGTTACCCAATAAAATTAAAATTTTATTGGGACACGGATTATTAATTGTTTAAGTTACCCAATAAAATTAAAATTTTATTGGATAACTTAAACAATTAATAATCCGTGTTTCTACCGCGAACACTAACAACACAAGAACATCGGTTTGGCATACTCAAAATGAGTTCATCCAAATCACGCTGTGGAATGGCCGCCCATGTTCGTTGCAACAACAAAAAAAGGTCTTCTTGCGACTGGATACCCTCCATATTCGGCAGAGCTCTTCTCTGTAGCATATATCCCATGCATGCTCAATCGGGTTCAAGTCTGGCGACTGAACAGGCCAGAGCAGGACATTGATGTTAGCTGCGGCGAGAGAACTGTTATTTCAGTCTTTTTTTCGAACTTTAATGTTAGTGGTTCAAATGTCAAAAATCCCTTTATTAGGAAAATGGCAAATTTCTTTATTAATGCAAAGGTGACTTGGTTTATCGTTACTGTGACAAACGAAAACACTTTATTTGATGAATCCTTAAAGAAAATTTTAATTAATATCAATCAGGAGAAAAGTTATTGCAAAAATATATGTTGATCCCTAGACACTTTTGATGTGTGTATATTTAGAAAGTTGAGACCTGGCTCTCTTAGGCATTTTCAATTGTTTAAGAAAATGTTAATAACGTATAATATTCTAGCTCTGAAAAGAACTGTTGTTTAGCCCTGAAAAGAACTGTTGGTTAGCCCTGAAAAGAACTGTTGATTAGCTCTGAGAAGAACTTTTGCCTAGGTGTAGTTTTAAGAACGAAATCTAAAAAAAATCGCACGAAAATTATTAGACTTCGCACACGACCGCTATTTTAATTTCGCCATAACTTCAAAACCAAACGTCCAATTTTAATCATTCAAAGATCAAATATTATCTACATAAACTGTACTTAGTGTTGAAATAATTTATTTTGATAAGGATTAATAGCATGAGTAAAATAAATGCGTTTAAATGTAGTCCAAAAAAAATTCATGATTTTTAAATAAAAAAATGGTTGTTGTGCCTCACTCGACATAGATAGGTATAGTGTGTCGCGGACTTTTTTGTAGACATTTATAAGATCTACAATTAATTAGAACATTTTATGGTTCTATCTCTTATAGGCAGCGTACGCAGAATAAGTAACTTTTCTGGTTGATTTTTACACCTTGTGTCCGAAAAACCCAAATATCTTACGGAACCCTATTTTTTTCCAAAATAAAATTTAGCCTATGTTACTCGTGGATAATGTATCTTTTGAATGGTGAAAGAATTTTTAAAAACGGTCCAGTAGTTTTTGAGCCTATTCATTACAACCAAACAAACATACAAACAAAGTTTTCCTCTTTATAATATTAGTGTAGATGTATGCAAAATTTTGTAAAATATTTTAAAAGAGTAACGGTGGAGTTTCTTGCCCGTTCTTCTCCATACGAAAACTACCTTTTGGAATGGGCGACTAGAATCAATTCTATTTGTTGTAATTTCTGACGTTCAAAAGTGCCTTTTATGTGCCTATTTGAAATAAATGCTTTGACTTTGACTTGATTGCAATATGTGATTAGCTAGCGACCTCTACGATTGATCATATTATTCTTGCATGAGCAACCGGCAGCAAGTTCGTCATGCTCACTTACGGTACGTCCACACGGAGCCACGTTTTGCCGAATCTTATTTTCATCGGATCTGGAAAAACCAAATGTTGTATTCACACAGCACATCTTGCATTGCCGTATCCGACGGCCTCGTATCGAGATCCCGTGTGAACACTGTGAACACACCATCCGGCTTTTTTTAGCAAGAGCGCGCACAGTTCCTCACGTTGATTTGGAAGCGATGGACGTGAACAGTCTTGCTATAATATACTGGTATTATCGCCGTCAGCGTCGTGGAAAAAGATTGTGGTTAAACCCAATAGTACAAAGACGATCAACAGTTGGTGCCTTTACAACTCTAATGCAGCAGTTAAGAAATGATCCACAAATATTTTTTAACTACTTCAGAATGACTATAACTACATTCGTATTCGGTTTCAAGATCCGGCAAATAACCGAATCTACCCCTGCGTGTATCGTATGAACGCATGTATTGAATGCGCTATATCACTGCACCGGATCTTACATTTTGCAGTACGGCCGGATCGGTTTGTAATCGCAAAATCGGATGTCAACTTCAGCAAGATTCGGTTTTTTTGCCGTGTCTTGAAACTGAATGCATGTGTGAACTCTTTCATTGAAATACTGTTGCCACTAAACCGAATCCTGCAAAAAACCGATTCGGTAGAGAAACACTCGACGCCGTGTGAACGTACCGTCAGATGTCACTGCTTGCGGTAGCGTCGGGGGTCGGGTTGCCTCCTTCCCTCAAATATGGCGAGGGGGGTAATGGCTGATCTTTGCGTTATGCTCGTGAATGGATGCTGCTTGTGGTGACTGATCGTCTTGCTGACCATGGTTATATTGTTGTTATTAGTAATAACTTGTTTATTTGTTTAACTTCAATAGTCCTAGTTTATCATTTTTGTAACTTCAAGTGACAGCTATGTGAACAGAACCCAGTCTTGCATAAATATGTAAGCTGTCACGCACTTTATACCCGTCTGAGTGGAATACCTCTTTTATTTAGGTAGAAAGATTTTGTTTATATTTTTAATATTGATTTATTATTTTTTTAATTGAGTAGGTACGTATAGATTGTATTGTATTTGTTGGTATATTGTCGTGGCTAGCTAACATATGGCAAATAATTTGATTTAATGTTCTGTGTCCTGTAATGTTAATTACTTTGCATACCTAGTATTGTATACAATCAAGTATTTTCTAACTGAACAGACAGACAGCTGTGCTGCTGGGGAGTTTGTTGCGCCACTTCTGCCCAGCGATAGCACTAGGAAGTTGTGAAGGGCGGGCGTTTTGGGGAACTGTCTTTTGTAATTTTGACGTTCGAAAAGTGCTGATTCTCAGCCTAGTTTGAATAAATGACTTTTGAAATTTTATTCTTTGAAATTCAGATAAAGATACCATTTTGATCAGGTTGTTCTATGTTCCGCGTGCCTGTTGAGTTAGCCCCACGTGCTAAATATTTTGCAGTAGAACACATCGTTATGCGCCGCTGCATGCAGTTCGCTTGTCTCACATACGTATATATTGCGCGAGTTTGCTTACAATACTCAATTGAGCAGCTCCTGCAGAATATTGATGCGTCGATGAGCTAAAAATATCGTTCCCATCTTTTATTTGTTTATGAGGAATTGAATATCAATTTCCTCGTTAAAATAATCATATAATTCAATCCTTGTTTTTGTACCCAACTTTCCAAAAAATCCACTTTTCTCATTGATTGCAATTTTCCGTAGTAAGTAGGTGTACGTTTTGCAGAACTACGAGCGATCAATGACTTACTAAAACTAGAGGAAAAGGTGGTAATGTGGTCCCTGCAGGTATATTGACCCCCCTCGATATTTATAGATTAGGAACACGCCATCTAGATTTTTTTTGGTGCAAAGCGTAGCTCGTAAGACATTTGTTGATTTTAACCCAATAAATCCGTTACGGCGCGATACGTCTTCTTTTTCTGCGAACCAGTCGAAACTTGCAAGTGACAAACTTTTATTACCGCACTGCAACCGCACTGCATTTTATTCAATTTTACTGGAAATAAGTGAGTTTTAGCTATGGTGATTTGTACATTGTGTTTGATAAACGTTATTCTACAGGATTTTGAAGGTAATTATAAAAAACATTTAATAGAATATTTTTGTGCTATGGTTTGTTTATAAATTATTGCTTTCTTGCAATTTGGCCCCCTCACATTGTTTACATTATGGTCCCGGGGGCCATACGACATGTATGACCGTTATATAATTTCCTTATTTTTTAATTTTTTGCTTTCAGATTCCTCGACAAAGTTTGTTATCTCCATCTTCAGAGAAAAGGAAAACGGGATGCTGACCAAATGAAAAAGGCAATTGAAGCAGTGAGGACAAAGGTATGTCTGTGCCAAGATCTACACTTAAACGAGTCAAGACGGCGAAGGCAGCAGTACTATACGACGCCAGAGAGTCAGTACATCTAGTAGCTCTGAAAGTGACGCAGTCGTAGAAACCGACTCTGAATATGACGACAATGTCTATCCGAATAGCCTACCCGAAAGCTCAGATACGATTTGCATATTCTGTGACACCAGTTACTCTAATGACAGACGTGGGGAGGAGTGGATTCAGTGCCAGAGTTGCAATTTATGGGCTCATACAGCCTGTGCAGGTCATGAAGGCGAATATTATATCTGTGATTTTTGCCGTTAGGTCTTAATTGAATCAATACATTTAATATGGCCCCCCAGGGTGCCATATAACCCTCACTTGATCTCATGTTGCGAAATTTGTTATTTTTTTGAATAGATAAGTTGTCAATTATTCTGTGGCAGTTTACTACATAGTATGGCATGTACCTATAGACAAATAAATAAGGACCGATATAACATATTTATTACATTTCTGAGTCTCGTATTTTTTACATATAAGGCCTCAAAAACAAAGTAGGGTGCCACATTACCACCTTTTCCTCTACTCCTTTTTGTAACGTTAGAAATTAATGAAATTCATAAAACGACACGTCAACATAAACACAAACACGAAAATATTTACCTACCAATGATTCATAATAGTGAGTGAGTGTGGACGAAGGCTAGTGTTTGCATCCATAACAGATATGATAAATGATTTTATTTTTGTAAGTAGGTTTGCACAAACACTTTTACACGTCAATCACATTTTTTAAACTAGATGAGGCCGGCGTTTCCTATCTCACTACTCTGAGAAGAAAGAAAGTCTCTTTTAAAGTCCAGACATCATAATCTTGGTCAGGTTATATGAAGACCATGTAGGTCGATGTCTGAGATGGTCTTTTGAGGAAAGAACCACACAAATTGAGAGGACCTGTCCAGTCAGTGCACGCATTTGTCAGAAATCGTGCAGCTCAACTCAAGACTTAAGGAGCTCAACGATTCGACGAACAATACCAAAGAAAGGACATTTGGGTAGGCCACATAAATTACTCAAACTGCCAGACCATGGAGAAAATAATAAAAAAAAATATAATTTGAATAATATAAATGACCCACATCATCTTCACATTCACAATAAATTAAAAAATGTAATACTTTACAAAGTAAGCAAATGTCATTGTTTTAGAAAAAAATCATTAAAGTCAGTGTATATATTATAAAAAAAAAACAACAAAAACATTCAAAATGCAGAAATTGGAAGCAGCTCAATCCCAAGCCTTTTTATTATAATCTTTAACAGTATAAAAGGCTTTCTTGCACAACTTACGTTTAATTAATAATTTAAATTTGTTAAGGCTTAGATCTTGAACGTGGCTTGGTAGTTTATACATTGGCATCTGAACGAGCCACCTATTTTCTTGAGCCTTGTTGTAGGTACAACAAATTTGTGTTTGTTTCTAGTAATATTATGGATATCACTGTATTTTTTGAACAAGTTTATATTTTTATGAGCATATAAAAGATTTTCATAAATATACTGAGATAATATGCACAACATTTGCTTTTTTGATCAGGAAGAAGCCTTGAAATTCTTAGCAATAGCACACAACAATGTTTCATTGTTTTAAACTATTATGAAGTTTATTTCGAACGTATCTAACTAAACAAATCGCTCATTATTTCCTGTGGCTGTTATGAAACCGATCGCATGCCAAATAAGAATCATACAAAGTTGCAAATAAAATTTTATGCTCCTTTGACGCGCTGCTGAGTCATTCGAGGTACCGCATATCCGAAGGTACTCCAAGGTCACCAAGAGCTGTCGTTTCGCATTCTATAGTACCACCTCGAGGGCATGTGTTGCATACAAATGGTATGTCGATCAGTGCGGCCGCCGATACCGATGTCAGGACGTGCCATGTGTGCTAACTCAGACGGGCGACAATCGCCAAATGTTCCTAGATAGTAGCTGTCAGGGTGCGCCTATTCTGATGTCAGTAAATAAGACTTCTTTGAATACTTAGTGTCACCAATCAAGGAATGTCTACAACATGAGGCTATTTAAACAAGAGTTATCGTCTGCTGTCCGCTTCTCTAGAGGACAAAGACATCTGCCAAAATTAGCGGTAGGTACCTTGGACTATGTATTTCCGGGCGATGCACTGGTTACTAATGTTTGTCTTCGCAAGATATTGAAGATTAATGTTCCGTCACTTTTTGTAACATTTCGAGAACTAGCTTGCTAAAGACCTTCCTTCCAGTGGAGGTGGTCACGACTCACGTGCGCATTGGGTGAGTTCCACAACTCCCCATGGGGAGAGAGAGTGGTACTGAAACGCGCAGTCAGGTTACACCCTGGGCACAACCCCACAAGGTAGACCTGCTGAATGTCGTCGGCATGAAGCGACCTATGTCCAGCGTGGCACAATGATGATGATGACAATAAGTTAACTCACCATTTGCGGCAGCCAGCAGATCATGAAGAGCACGGAGAGCGTGGCCATGAGGCGGCTGAAGGCGACCTCCTCGGCCGTGGCGGCGTTGTGATGCGCGAGGGGGGCAGGCCCGTCGGCGCGCGCGCGCTGGCGGCAGCTGGACTTGCTCACGCGCCGCACGACGGGCGCAGAGCCGCGCGGTGCGCTTATAGCATATAGCGCGCGAATTACGGCCAGGTTGCAGTACACCAGCACCATGCACAGCACCGTGCCTGCACAACAACACATCACACCTTACATATTGATTCTTTACATAATGGGCAGCCACAAAAGAAATACTTTGTTAGATAGGACAGTAGGTAGAACTGTCTTAGGAACCGGGACCACCCCTATGTGCTGATGGTGATCACCGGGGCGGTTTTAGTGAGGTAAAAATTCCACACTCCCCGACTCCCCGGAGGTCGGGTGCCTTTTGAAGGTTTCCCCCCGACAACAAAAAAAAAAGGTAGAACTGTCTTGAAATGTAGTAAAATGCTTCTCTTGTTTATCGCTTAGCGGGTTATTTGATTAGTTTGTCGACTCTACCCTGCTTGCTATATTCTTTACCTTTGACTTAGCGGGTTATTTGGTTAGTTTGTCGACTCTACCCTGCTTGCTATATTCGCAGAAAGTACTGATAAGTACGTATCACTAATTCATCAGTAAACCCAAAAGTAAGTACATATATACTAACTACCTACACTACACCATAAGTATGTCTGGCTCAAACATTCACTACTTAAACATGCAATAAACGAATGGAGCCGTGCCTTCTTTTATTGGCCCTTCATGTGCATTTATGTCAATAAGCCCGTTGAGAGCGTCTGAGCCATACCTAAGTACAGACAAAGTCGATTAGACTGCCGACATAGGTCATTATGCTAGGAGAGCGCCAACTTAGACACACTGCCAGAGAGTACGTAATACGGCACAATAGACACGCGAGTGCCACCTATCACGTACAAAAAGGTAAAATGTGCAAATTCAAGGAAATATGCAATTGTCTCACATAATTGGGTAAACCGCAAATTAAACATTAGACTCTTCACGAGTTAATGAGGTGAGCTAAATTATTCATGAAAGTTTTGGTTTGTGAAATACTGTTGGATATACATGCACAATTAACAGTGAATGGTCTGTTTCTGACATTTTTACTAAAATTTCACTGAGTTATAAACTAACAGACAGGTTTGTGTTTATAACTCACCAAAAGCAACGTAGAAGACAGCGTAGGCGAGGTCGGTAGGTGTCTCGGCGTTCCTGTAGCGGATGCACTTGTGCTGCGCCTCGTCGTAATACAGACCCAGCCCGATGATGGGCGCGCACGTCAGCAAGGCGGCCCAGAACCACGACATCAGCAGCGCCATGCGGATCACGTAGTACGTCACTTGCTGGAACGAGAAGGGGGACTCATTAGGAGACAATTTATATCTTGACACGATCGACATTGCCATCGACACTCTACGATGAACAAAATTAGGAGAATGAAGGTAGTCGACAAAGTCCATCAGTACTCGTATAGATGACGTCATTTTCATCCCACAAATGCCTCTTAAAGCCAGTCAGGAGTCAAGGCGGTGGATAATAGTTCCTTTCTTTCTCCCCAAAGGAGTGAATCCTAAGCAGCGATGACGACGTTTGATCAGTCCAAGAAACAAGTTTTTTATTTTTATTATGAACCTAACTCATTCGACTGTTCGCAATAGCGTTGAAGTTTTTTATTTTGGAACTTATGATGAGCTAACATGCTGGCCATTCCAAAATTAAAAGAAAATGTGTTATGTTGGAAGTGTGCCCAATGTGGGTCGACCCTTTGAACGTTGGGACTCGGAACATGAGTGCAAAAAGTTTACATTTTATGGGTACACGTATCATCATCATCAATTGTAGATGTAACATTATACTGTGATGATGAACGTGTGTGCTGTGGCGTCGAGATCATATAATGTGTCTAGGATCCTAAGTTCATCTGCAGATGATGGAGTGATGGAATCATCCAGGACCTCATGCTCAGCAGCACTTGCAACCACTAGACCAACGAGGCAGTCAATAAAAATATAGTTTTTCTTTATTCAACAGTAAGTAGGTACAAGCTTAGATTAGTAGCTTCTGATAATTATATTTAAAAACGTTTCAATAAAGGAAATGCAATATGTAGTATTCAAACTCAAACTCAAATCATTTATTTCAATTAAACCATTTACAGGCACTTTTGAATTGTTAAGAAGTCGGTCAGTCAGAAAATATGAAGCTAGTTGCCCATTCCAAAGCGTAGGTACCTATGGAGAAGATCGGGCAAGAAACTCCATGGACACTCTTTAAATTATATTTTTACAAAAATATTAGTTACATTCCATCAATCAAAGAATATCTAGCGATGTTTATAACTTTGTTCATATCGTGTAAACTATCGTTAAGGTTCCATCAGCTGTGAAATAAATATCACATTTTATATGGCTATAATAATATATGAGTAAAGTTTTCTTGTGCAGCCTTTCACCGCATGGTGGGAATTCCTCTCAAACTTATTCCTAACAACAATAAAAGAAAGAAAGAAAATACGTTTATTTGCGGCAAATATGACGCATAAAAATTAAAGAGACAAACAACAGAAAAACAAAAATAACAATTTGGGAGAAAGTATGCATTACATCTACGCCAAACGGCCAACGCTCAGCAGCAACAATCGCGGTCAGTGCTAGTTTGCTTGACGGCGCTTAATAGTGTCACCTAAGGACCACTTCGTAAGATGTTATTAAATGTACAGGTATTTTGTTAATATACTTCGTATAAAGTTTAATTTCCTAAATTTGTTTAGCCCTATGGTGTTATGGTTTTCGCAATTTAATCAAATACAAAAATAAACCAAAAATCCTGTCGATTGCTCGCCTTAACCAAGATTTTATTTTCTATACGAATAGAAAAGATTACATGTGTGATCATTTATACATGGTGTTATGTCATGGTGCACAACATGCGATCATGCATGCATAAATGCTTACGTGCAATTTGACTGTCTCATTCGTGATTCGGCTACCCCGAAGAACTTCGGTTACTAAACAAATTACGTAACGTTTACAAAATAGGCCGAACCGATGCCTGCCTCACCTATCTCCGAATTGGAAATTATAATGACAATGATACATCGACCTACTTCGTAGTTTCACAATATTTTTATTTACGCTAACAATACAAAATGTTTTTAAGTTATAACATTTTCTATGCTGTAATAGATTGTGACCTAGTTTTCACTTTCCATCCTTGTTTTCAAAAAGACTATCTGGATCGTTCACGTTTTTAGGACATGGTTGTGTTGGGCAGCAATTTGTGAGTTATGCACCACCATATGCACCAAAAATGGTGTTATTTGCTGATAACACTTCCTCAATTTTTAAGGTAAATAGACATGCTACAAATTTTGACGACGTAAATAATGCCCTACTGCAGGTCCAAAATTGGTACACTGCTAATAATTTAGTATTAAATGAAAAAAACAACTAAGTGCATAAGATTTTCTTTCAATCAATCAAGAGAAACTAGAATTCGTCGATAAAACTGTTTTCCTAGGGATCACGCTCGACTCAAGGCTACAATGGGGTCCTCATTTAACATCTCTTGCAGGACGGCTAAGTTCAGCAGCTTATGCTGTCAGAAAAATCAGTCAATTTACTGATGTAGATACCGCGAGACTAGTCTATTTTAGTTACTTTCATAGTATCATGTCTTACGGTATTTTACTTTGGGGACGGGCTGCAGACATCGATTCTATTTTTATTCTGCAGAAAAGACCCATCAGAGCCATATATAATCTCCGCAGGCGCGATTCTCTAAGGCAACTGTTTAAGGAAATTAACATCATGACGGTGCCTTGTCAATATATCTATATGTACCTAAACATCATGTATGTAAGGAAAAATATACATCTTTTTAGTAAAAGAGGTGAAAGACTTAATCATAGTACAAGAAATAGGGACATTAGTTCAACCAGGTTTCAGACTGGCTAAAGTAGATTCATCTTTTATGGGGTACTGTTTAAAATGTTATAATAAAATACCTCCCCACATTCTTCAACTGAATGAGACAAAATTCAAGTCTTGTATAAAACGCACACTATGCACTCAGGCATATTATAAGTTAAGGGATTACATCGCTGATAAAAATGCCTGGCTCAATGCTGGTCCTGCTCCACAACAACAACAATTTGATTAACACATGAAAATACTGTTGTAGCTGCTGAAGATTGTAAGACTATCTTTGCATTGTATAAAATCAATTTCCTTTGTATTTTATAATTGCATAGCACAGATGTGAGTTCTACAATGTACCCTATAGCTACCATTTACCGGGTATATGTCTTTCATTGACTTGAATGTGCCCTGGCAGCTGATAGTATGTCATGCTCACTCAAATTTCTCGCTGACGATTGTTGGACCATTTAGCTCCCTTCAAAATGGTTGAGCTGAATGGTGCTGATTTATGCGTCATGTTCGTGAACGGGCGCCGTCAGTTGGGGCTGGTCATCACTTAGCTTCCTCGGCTTATTTTTAATTATATTATTTTGGATTTTTGTTTGTTAAGTACTATTTGTTGTACTCTGGACTCTTTTAACGCGTATGTCTTTCTTAATTTTTTACATCGTTCTCAGCCTTTAGTTTGGGACGCAACGTGTGTGGACACTCTTGCGCCATCCCATCTTCCTGGCTCGGCGTGCTGTGCTGGCGCTGCTGCTGCGGCTGCGGAAAACCTCAAGCGGCGAAAATATAATAACCTTATCGGAAATTATATTTTCGAGCCGTTTGGGGTTGAAACTCTCGGTCCGTGGGATCCGAGTGCTCATGGTCTTTTTAAAGAAATTTCTAAACGACTAGTTGACACTTCTCGTGACCCAAGGGCTGGCTTTTACCTTGGCCAGAGGCTAAGCATCGCCATACAACGTGGCAATGCCGCTAGTCTCTTGGGTACATTACCAGTCGACAGCGATGCGGATGAATTTTTGATGCAATTTTTTAGTTTCTGTATAGTTTTAGTTAAGTTAGAATTTAATTTTGTTATTTTTGGTTTTTAGTTAAGTTAGAATTTAATTGTGTTCGATTGTAAAACGTTGATTATATAATCTTTTTTCGAATTTATTTTCAAACAAGAAATAATATGTTCTCACATTATATAATTTTAATATCAAAAGTAATGATGTAACTAATATTTTTGTAAAATGTAATTTAAAAGGAGCGCCGTCGAGTTTCTTGCCCGTTCTTCTCCATAGGTTCTTCTTAGTCTATAGCTTCTTATTCTCTGACTGACCGACTTCTTGACAATTCAAAAGTGCCTGTAAATGGTTTAATTGATCCTATAAATGCTTTGAGTTTCAGTTCGAATTTGTAACTTTAACGATTTTTCAAAATAAAAGCTCACCTAATGTAATTATTTTTAACCTAGTAAGTTCGTTTATTGATAGACATCTTATGGTCTATACATATCTTTGATAAAATTGTAATTTTATCTATTCCATTTTTTTATTGATTTAAATTACCATTTATATCGATCACTCAATGAATATTAAGTAAGATGCCGATGTCAGCATTACGTGCGCGTGAGTCGATGAAATGAGAGCTGCCAATCTATTCAGTAGAATGTAACCAGGTTAGCTATGCTTGGCTATGCTAATGTTCAGGTGCGGCGTCTTATGGCCTCTCCGTGCTGATTCATTTTGTTGTTTTCAGATGAGTCTTGATTCAAAATTGCATTATTATTTCGTTTTATTTTTGATACAGATGTTTCATCTACAGTACTTCTATTACCTTTTAAATGCCTTCCCAGAAGTTTTTCGATGGTGTACCCCAAGGCAGCACTTTGGGACCTAGATTACCTACGAGCAAAAAGACGGTGCGGTTCTACTAGAACCTTACGCATTTACTATATTAATACCTTATAATAAGAAGGTTGCCGCTGCTACCCTAGCTACTTATAATAAGTAGGTTGCCGCTACTACCCTAGCTACTTATAATAAGAAGGTTGCCGCTGCTACCCTAGCTACTTATAATAAGAAGGTTGCCGCTGCTACCCTAGCTACTTATAATAAGAAGGTTGCCGCTGCTACCCTAGCTACTTATAATAAGAAGGTTGCCGCTGCTACCCTAGCTACTTATAATAAGAAGGTTGCCGCTGCTACCCTAGCTACTTATAATAAGAAGGTTGCCGCTGCTACCCTAGCTACTTATAATAAGAAGGTTGCCGCTGCTACCCTAGCTACTTATAATAAGAAGGTTGCCGCTGCTACCCTAGCTACTTATAATAAGAAGGTTGCCGCTGCTACCCTAGCTACTTATAATAAGAAGGTTGCCGCTGCTACCCTAGCTACTTATAATAAGAAGGTTGCCGCTGCTACCCTAGCTACTTATAATAAGAAGGTTGCCGTTGCTACCCTAGCTACTTATAATAAGAAGGTTGCCGCTGCTACCCTAGCTACTTATAATAAGAAGGTTGCCGCTGCTATCCTAGCTACTTATAATAAGAAGGTTGCCGCTGCTACCCTAGCTACTTATAATAAAAAGGTTGCCGCTGCTACCCTAGCTACTTATAATAAGAAGGTTGCCGCTGCTACCCTAGCTACTTATAATAAGAAGGTTGCCGCTGCTACCCTAGCTACTTATAATAAGAAGGTTGCCGCTCCTACCCTAGCTACTTATAATAAGAAGGTTGCCGCTTCTATCCTAGCTACTTATAATAAGAAGGTTGCCGCTTCTATCCTAGCTACTTATAATAAGAAGGTTGCCGCTGCTACCCTAGCTACTTATAATAAGAAGGTTGCCGCTGCTACCCTAGCTACTTATAATAAGAAGGTTGTCGCTACTACCCTAGCTACTTATAATAAGAAGGTTGTCGCTACTACCCTAGCTACTTAAGGTGGGTGTACCATGGAAGGCCACTCTAACAAATAAACAGTTATTATTCGTTTAATTACTGGATAAATAAAACTAACAAATATTTAAGTAATACTTTGTTTTATTATGTAACATATAAACCACTTTTTTGAATTGCAGATTTAATCAATATTGATTGAACTTAAGTTTCATTGAACTCTTCCAAATGGCCTTGCTAAAAACAAGGCTCCTTAGAAGGCCATTATAATAAATCAGTCATTTAACACTAAAAGTTACTGAATAGCGATTAAATCTACAATAAAAAGAAGTGGTTTATATTTTGGGAACGCGAGGAGATGATGTTCGTTCCCTTTTGCTTCGCACTCACGACGACGAGGTTCGGCAAGAATGAAAGTCAGGCGTGATGTTAATACTGAATAATATAATGTAGAAACTTTCCTAATGCTAACGCGAATAACAATGAGTCGAAGGAAGGGTTTCGGTACATAAGGATTCAAACAGAAAAATAACATGTTACGCCGATGGGAGTTGTAACCTCTAAATTCAAAAGCCCAGTTGTCCACAGACTATCAAGTCTGGTGTTTCCAACGCTTATAGTTGCGTTCATAAACGCCACAATATGTTACGTAATAAAACAAAGTATTACTTAAATATTTGTTAGTTTTATTTATCCAGTAAATAAACGAATAATAACTGTTTATTTGTTAGAGTGGCCTTCCATGGTACACCCACCTTATTTTAACGTCGTCGATTCCCGATATCGAAGAAGCGAGGGACCGTACTGCCAAAATAGTAGCGCGAGCGATTCGCCGCCGCGTCTATGATTTCCAGATTGATGGCTGTTTGTGTCAATAGAAGGAATCTGTTATCACATGGCAATAACTACGAAATTTTAATAATTGGCCTTCGAAGGAGCATGGCCTTCCATGGTCCACCCACCTTATAATAAGAAGGTTGCCGCTTCTATCCTAGCTACTTATAATAAGAAGGTTGCCGCTGCTACCCTAGCTACTTATAATAAGAAGGTTGCCGCTGCTACCCTAGCTACTTATAATAAGAAGGTTGCCGCTGCTACCCTAGCTACTTATAATAAGAAGGTTGCCGCTACTACCCTAGCTACTTATAATAAGAAGGTTGCCGCTTCTATCCTAGCTACTTATAATAAGAAGGTTGCCGCTGCTACCCTAGCTACTTATAATGAGGCTGCTGAACAGTCGTCACCCAGGGAGGACAAAGAGTTAATGTGTTTCTCTACGTATAAATAATGTCGCAGTAGCATACATTACAACTCACGAAACCTGCACCGTGTACCATCTATCACTTCCGCCTAAATGTTCTTCCTTCTAAGGAAGGCCCGGTGCGTGCGCGCACCGTACAATGCCCAAACATTGCGCAGGCGACGCGACACGCATACTAACGTCGAACCAATTGTTTACATTTATTTACTACTTCATTAGGTACTAAGTAATTAGTTAATTTTACAGTGCCATTTAAATAAATGAATTAGGTAGATGCAGTGTTATAAATATATGTTACGGGTACGGGCGCTATGAAGTGTTAGATCTGTCTGCGGAACTGTAATTGTTTTCATTTATATCTCTAATATTTATGTTGTAGGTACATATTAAAAAGTGATCTATTCTATTCTATCGAGCAATAATTTATATGAAAGCATCTTTTGTCTTTAAGAAAAAGCACAAAATCCATGATGTCTGGTCACAGTCAAGTCTGTGTGTCTGGTAGTCGTGGCGTGATGTGAGTCATGTGACCGACTTTGACTTACCTACTTATGTCTAGATCAAAGTGGGAACTGGGATTAAGTAAGTGCTCATAATTACTTCAGGACATCCGTAGATCACGGCCATATTTATAGTAGAACTAGCTTCCGCCCGCGGCTTCGCCCGCGAGGTGTGTCGATAAAAACTATCCTATGTCCTTCCCCGGGATGCAAAATATCTCTCTGCCAAATTTTATGGAAATTCGTTCAGTGGTTTAGGCGTGAAAAGGTAACATCTATAGTATGGATACTCATTACTCTGTCCAAATCATCAAGTATCTAAAAAAACTTTCATCAAAATTATGATTTTTCAGCTTGTGCCGGTTTCATAGCATTAACCAAAAACCGGCCAAGAGCGTGTCGGGCCACGCTCAGTGTAGGGTTCCG
The DNA here is from genome assembly GCA_927399505.1 of Luperina testacea. Classification (NCBI taxonomy): domain Eukaryota; kingdom Metazoa; phylum Arthropoda; class Insecta; order Lepidoptera; family Noctuidae; genus Luperina; species Luperina testacea. The sequence goes on along the minus strand of OV656775.1, from coordinate 17,827,284 downwards.
TAGTTTCCCGTCCGTCACAATAAGTGTTCCCACTTATGAGTTTAAAAGTGGGTATCCATTATGTTCGCGTAATAATCGTAGTCGATCATAGATCTTAAAATATTGGGATTCGATTTTAATAATTCTTTTTTTGTTTTTGTTTGAAAAAAGATACGTTCAGAATAATAAAATATGTAAACGAAGTTAAAAAAAAACTTGCGTATACGATTATACTACAAACTTAGTCCAGAAATTATTTTGTACAACTTTTTGACTTTTTTGTACAAAAACTGTTGTTTCCATCAAGTTCAAAATAATTTTCCTAGAAAGTCCTTATAATGTTCTACTTTTCAGATTTTTTTCATATTTTCTAAACTTATGGTTCAAAAGTTAGAGGGGGGGGGGACACATTGTTTTTTACTTTTGGAGCGATTATTTCCGAAATTATTGACATTATCAAAAAATGATTTTAGTAAACCCCTATTCATTTTTAAATACCTTTCCAATAATATATCACACGTTAGGGTTGAAATTAAAAAAAAAATCACTTCCCACTTTACATATAGGGGGGCTACCCTAATAAAACTTTTTTTCCAATTTTTATTTTACCACTTTATCGGCGTGATTGATATAGATATTGGTACCAAATTTCAGCTTTCTAGTGCTAACGGTCACAGAGATTAAGCGAGGACGGACAGACGGACAGACAGACATGGCGAAACTATAAGGGTTCCTAGTTGACTACGGAACCCTAAAAAGAAAAGATTAACAACTGTAAGGAAAAATGTTCGCCTGTTATATAATTTCTGTGTTTGTTTTCCTTCTAACATTCCAGTATCAAGTCTGTGACCTAAAAATATCGATTTGAATTCGAAAACACATAAATCTCTTCCAGGGAGATTTAAAAATAACTCTTTATAATGTCGGAGGAAAGTGCTATCTTTCATAGAGCATTCTATGTTTTATAGACATCCATACTAATATACAGTAATGTGCTGAACATTTTGGTCGTTTGTTTGAACGCGCTAATCTCTGTCACTACCGGTCGGATTTGAACAATTATTTTTGCATTTGATAGCTTAATTCTTGAGGAAGGCTATAGGCTATTATGTAAGGTCCCATTAAAATAGTTGGAAAAACTTTTATAAATCATTCAGACCACCAAAATAAGGACGATGGTAAAAAAATTAACATAAAAAAAAGGTTTTTAAAAACAATCTTTTATTAAAATAAAAACATAACCTAAAAAAGAAAGAATAACGCGAACTAAAAAGAAAAAAATAAATTTAAGTGACATTTCAAAATGTACATATTGTATATAAATTTTAAACGCTTGTTAACGCACTGTTATTGTGTAGTAGGTACACCTGTATAACGGATACCATACATCAGTGCCTCAAGCTTTTAAAATTTATATATGTACATTTTGAGGGGGGTTGAGAAAAAATATGTAATCCATCATCTTGGAGCGGCGGCCATATTGAAATTATTGAGTATTGCACATTGTATTGGTACCGGAACTAAAGGTGTATGCAAAATTTCAACTTAATCGGATACCAACAAATGGTCGAAAAATGTTTGCAAATTTTGACGGACAACTTACATACGAACAGTGCAAGCTAAATAAAAGCTTGTAAAAATATATAAGAAAAACGCATTGATACTTACAAGAAAAATAATCAGCTAACGAAAATACACTAATGTGGCCGGCAATTTATTAATTTAGGTCAAAATAAAATCACTTTAATCAGAGTTTTTTTTTTGCTTGGATATTTTTAGTTAGGCGTACTGAGCGCTGTGTTAAAATGTGTCCATCTATTTTAATGGGACCCTGTATATAACATTACGCTACGACTCTTCGCAGCCGAGCAGAAAGAAAAAAAGTGAGAAAAAACGCTAAGCGAAAACGAAGTAAAAGCGCGGGTAGGCGATGCGATGCGACGCGGTGGGTCGGGGAGATAAGACATTATGCTTCAGTGTTTCGTTCTCGAGATTAGATATTACACTTGTAGTCACACATACAATGTCGCCACTAATGCACTCAGTTTAAAGACAAAAAAAATAAATTAAATAATATGTGGGTATACTAACCCCCATCCTATAGATTTATTGCGTTCGATTCATCATTCACATTCCAGTGCTCCGCCACTTTGTATTTCTTATTTGCGTTCTAGTGTTTTTTCGGCAATTTAGTGTTCTTAGAGCTCATAAATCAAAATGCCGAAGAGGAAACGTGATGATAAGGATTCAATAGTTATATTAAGAAGAAAATTAAGAAGTTGGAAAGGAAATTGTTAAAAGGACGCCATAGATCTTCATCATCTTCAGATTCTGAGCCAATGTTGTCAACACCTCAATGTATCTTTATTTACTTTTATATTGGTGATTAATGGATTTACGATGCTACGCACGAGTTGCATCTTATCCTTTTTCAAACTCGGGTTCACGATGTAACGCCTTGAGTTCATCTTATCTTACCCGCTGTTATCTGTAGGTACCTACACCTAATGACGTATATAAATAAGTCGTGTTATCTGTTCAGGTAACTGTAACCACAAAATAATTGGTAATCATTCAATTCGGGTTTACGATGCAACGCTTATGAGTTCATCTTACCCGTAATTAATTTAAAATTGTGCGTCGGATTCAAAATAAAAAGACGAATACCTACATAAACACAGATTTTTTTTCTTTGAGTACAAAACGACTATATCGTTACGAATCGTTGTATTGTTAGCACGATACAAATAAGGTTTATTTTCCTAGTGGAAGAGTACCTATAGCTTTTCATAATTTCCGATTGCAAATAACATAATTATGGAATCGGAGAATAGCGAATGCCTACCGGTGAACTTTGACGATCCGGTACCCTCAACTAGCGCTTCGTGCTTGGAGTCACTGCAGAGTCCGAAAGGACCTGAAGCGACACAAGAGCCTCTTCTCCAGTTATCAGCTGATGATGCTAATGTTATGGAAAAGGAGGATCATAATCAGGAGTTTGACGAAACTGTGATGGAAATATTGGTATCTGATCCATCAACCACTACATCATTCCGTAAAAACATCCAAAATGATTTAGTCGTACGCTATGAATACATCTTCTAGCTTCTTAAAAAACTTAAATACATAACTTCTGGTTTGACAAAACAGCTCCGCAAGGAGCTCTTAGATTCTCATTTACCTCCTTTATCCTGAGATCAAGGCAGCAGCACTGACGTTATAGTGAAGCGAGATAATGCTATGCAGGCAAAACGGAAGCAGATTGCTAGCGCTATTTCATGTCTAAGTCAAGTTATTACAATTGTTTTGTCTCAAGAGACAAAAGATCCGAACATATTAAAATTACTTGTAGATACCGGGCGCATCTTGTGCGGCTGTCAACATAATGATTCTGTCACCAGGCGTAATTTCATACTTGCTGTGTTAAAAAAGGACTTAAAGGATCAGGTGCAACTGACTAAAATTGATAGTTTGCTCTTCGGACAAGAGCTCGCCGAGACGTTGCGAATGGCTAAGGCCATAAATAAGTCAGGAGCCGAGTTGAAGTCTGGTCTACAGCCCAAGACTTTTTCGAACAAGCCAAAGCCTCCACCACCTAACAGAAATTTAAACTGGAAGCCAGCGCCGTACCGCAGACCGACGGCGCCTCGGAGAACGAAGGAGTCTGCACCCTCGACGAGGCAACAGCACGTGCAGCCATCCAAATCGTCACGTCCGAACTACAGCCGCAACCGTCAATAGACACCACGGTAAATTATGCCGGCAGGCTTTGTCATTACTATAACCAATGGTCACAAATAACATCGGACCAAACTGTACTGTCATGGATAAAGGGTTATGTCAATTCTTTTACACACACTCCATTTCAGATTAATACACCACCACCTAAAAATATTCTCGTTCTGAAGAATATGAATTTGAACAGGCTATAGATAGTTTACTTTCTATTGGAGCTGTTTCTAAATGTCAACCTTGTGACGGTCAATTATTTATATATCAAATATATTCTTGGTACCGAAACCAAACGGTAAAACTAGACTTATTCTAAATTTAAAAAATTTGAATGTCTTTATAAATACTGAGCATTTTAAACTAGAAGACCTTCGTACAATCATTAAACTTATTTCAAAAGATTGTTTTATGTCAACGATTGATCTTAAGGATGCATATAAAAAATTCACGAAGATTCCAAAAAGTACTTGCGATTTAAATGGAAAGATAATTTATTCGAATTTAATGTTCTGCCGTTTGGTCTCAATACCGCACCTTACGTTTTTACTAAAATCATGAAACCTGTCGTCAAATTATTGCGGTGTGCCGGTAATTTGTCAACAATCTATCTTGATGATTTAAGCCTTGTATCACAATGCTATAACGATTGCTAATGTGGAAATTACAAAGAAATTTCTTTGTTCCTTGGGCTTCATTATAAATGAAGCTAAAAGTTGTATGATTCCTTGTAATTCATGTTGATATTTAGGATTTATCATGGATTCTAAAACAATGGAAATTAGCTTGCCTTTAGAAAAACGTCTCAAAATTAAGGAGTTGTTAAAATTTAAAAACCTCAGTAGATGTAAAATTTGAGATTTTGCTCGCTTAGTTGGACTTTTAACATCTGCTTGTCCTGCTATTGAATATGGCTGGCTGTATACTAAAGAGTTTGAGCGATGTAAATTCGTAAGTCTTAAAGGCGATGTTGATTATGAAAAGTTCATGACTTTATCGTCTACCCTAGATTCTGATTTGGTTGGTGGATAAATTGCATCGATAAATCTGTTTGCAAAATAAAATTCGATGAATACGAATTAGAAAATCAGACTGAAGCCTCAACTACGGGATAGGGCTAGGGCTTGTGAGGGAAAAACCGCAAGTGGTACTTGGAGTCAGAAGGAAAGAAAACAGCATATTAATTATTTAGAACTAATGGCTGCGTTTATCGGTTTAAAAATCTTTTCTAAAAAATCATTTAGTTGTCAAATTATTTTAAGAATAGACAATACGACTGCGATTTCTTATATAAAGCGAATGGGAGGTGTACAGTTTCTCCATTTAACAAAACTCACTAAAAGTATATGGCAATGGTGTGAGGCTCGCAACATTTTCGTTTCTGCTCTATACTGCTATACATCCCATCAATCGAGAACAGTATCGCCGATACTGAATCGAGATGAGTTCACCCCGACATTGAATGGGAATTATCAGACTTTGCCTTTCAAGAATTAGTTGAATCGTTTGGCGAGCCAGATATACTCGTAGATATGTTCGCTAGTCGTATCAATAAAAAATCTAATAGATATTATCATGGCACAAAGACCCTGACGCATATAATTTATAAACGCTTTTTCAATAAGTTGGTCTGAATCATTCTCAAAACATTAAGGAAGATCATTAGGGACAAAGCTAGAGGAATACTTGTCGTCCCGGTATGGCCGTCACAACCGTGGTATCCCTTGTTTACCAAGCTAATAAAAAGTAAACCTTTGATATTCCATTCTTCTAAAGAATTAATAATATCTCATCCCACAACCGTCAGATACACAAGCAGATTACCCTGGTTGCCGGAGTATTGTGCGGGAATCTCTACTAAGAAGAAGTATTCCTCCAGCATCGGTTCACATCATGTTAGCGTCCCTATCGGAAAATTCTATCAAACAATACGATAGTTGTTTGAAAAAATGGTTTCTATTTTGTATGAAAAACAACATTAATCTTTATGAAGCCTCTATCCCAAAAATTATTTATTTTTTTACTGATTTATTTGATTCTGGTGCTCGGTATGGTACATTGAACAGTTGCAGGTCAGCACTGACTTTTCTTTTAGGTAATCATATCACTAAAGATGATCGGGTACAAAGATTATTTAAAGGGTTGTTAAGACTTCACCCACCCTTACCCAAATACGACTCGACCTGGGATACCTCATTGGTCATAGAGACTCTAGCGAGCTGGGTACCCCACGATAACTTACAGTTCGAAAATACATATTTCAAGAAAATTGGCTACCTACTTTACTTGCACTTGTTACAGCCCACAGGGTCCAAACCCTATCCAAAATTAAAGTAGAAAATATTAGTATTTCATCTAATGAAATATCTATTAAGATTCCTGATTTGATAAAAACATCTAGTATAAAATCAAATCAGCTAATGCTTATTCTACCATACTTTCAGCAAAGACCTGAAATATGCCCAGCTAAATTATTATTAGATTACTTACGTATAACCGAATCGTTACGAAGTAATCACACTTTTCTGTTTATTAGCACCAAAAAACCACATAATAACGTTTGTGCTCAAACACTAAGTAGGTGGATAAAGAGTACCTACCTTACAGGTCAGGAATCGATGTTACCGAATTTTCTGCTCACAGTACTAGACATGCTAGTGCTTCTCGTGCTCATAGGATGGGTGTCAATTTAGATTTGATTTGAAAAACTGCCGGCTGGTCTGGCACATCTACAACTTTTGCCAAGTTTTACAACAGACCTATATCAACTAATTCTAGAGACCTATTTGCTAGAAGCATTTTACTAGATGGTAATTGAAAAATTACTTACATGATTGTTTGTAACAACCTATCCTAGGTTTAATTATATAAATTGTGATATGTAGAAATATAATTAAATGCCTCTCTAATTGTATAATCATTTGTGATTAAAACTTTTGTTGTTTAAATATTTCATTGATTTATCTAACACCCAAATGCATTCATTTCACAAATTACTCTCAATATCTACAAGTGTAATATCTAATCTCGAGAACGAAACACTGAAGCATAATTAATGATTAAACGAACTTACCTGTAAGTGAAGTTCAATCATAATTATGTGAGGTGTTTCGTTCGAAGAGATTAGCATCCCGCCCTCCCAAATTTAGCACCCAAAATTGTGAAATGAGTATAGTATTACTTAGCTCTGAACTAAATGATGAATCGAACGCAATAAATCTATAGGATGGGGGTCATGGTACCCACATATTATTTAATTATTTTTTTTGTTGTCTTTAAACTGAGTGCATTAGTGGCGACATTGTATGTGTGACTACAAGTGTAATATCTAATCTCTTCGAACGAAACACCTCGCATAACTATGATCGAACTTCACTTACAGGTAAGTTCGTTTAATCATTAATTACACGTCGCCGAAGTCGCGGACTACGCAGTTAATAAAGTAGCCACGAACAAACTGTCGTGTAAAGTACCTTTATAACACATTTGCTCGTAAAGGGTCTCTTATTTCACCAATTTCAATATCGTAATGTATCTCATTACGTACTTATGCGGTAATGTAATGTAAATCGCACGGTTTATCAAGATGCTCCGTCAAAACGAACGGTACTTTTTTAAATCTTAGCAAAGAGTTTTTATTTCAGAAAAGTAGTCAACATTTTATGAATAAAATTAACTTTGGGAGGTAAAGTATAATAAATAAACATTTCATTCTTTAATTTAATTAATTTTGACAATAAATTACAACAATTAATATCTGTAACAAAAACAAAAATATTAATAATAATTGACTTTATTAATAATACTGGCTGTTTTGTGCCTATGCCTGAAAAAAAAGTGCTTTTTCTTTTCGCTGTACTTTTTTTTTTATTTGAAAATGTCGTCAAGTAATGATGAATTTATTCGTTTAAGAAAGTCCGAGTTTTATTTATTTCCTCGCAAATATGTTATAAAATGTCGTATGACATACGTGCGCTTTGATAATTACAGCCTCTGCTTTCTTTTAGCCCTCGCCTACGGCTCGGGCAAGCAATATCGCCTCGGCTGTAATTTTCAACTTACCGCACTTATATCATAATGTACTATTATTTTATTATTGTAGTTCAGCAAGAAAATAAAATAAATTGTATGCTTACTTACATTAGAACTATTTGCAACTATTAGAAAAGCGTACATTGTAACAAGTGTAGCAACTAAAAGCTCCCAGCATTAGACCGGAAATGATTTTAATCTGTTCATTCAGACAGCCTGACGTACAGACAGCTCTGCTGTTGAGCTGGGCTTGTGATACCGGCGTGTGTTGATATTAGCTGCTGAGTTATTGTAATACTTTTAGAAAACGATTATTTTGCAAAAAATGGCGTTGTTTGAATTTAAATACGTTATTTTAGGAAAGGAAGGAAAGAAGGAAAGGAAGATTATTGGCATCGAGCATGTGCGTCGTACCTGTCTACCTATTATTGCGGGTTTTAAGAGGTCGTTTCAGATTCAGGTTAATAAAGCTCATCATAATAATTCCGATAACGATATGATTGCTAGAGAATATAATTAACAATGTAGCGGTATCTACAACGCTACATGCGAACTATGCTTCATACTGACGTCACGCAAAATCCTGCATCTCGCAAGCAGAGTTTACCGCGCAACTAGCATACATATATACAACATCCCGACATGAATAGTAGGGCAGTTGCCCGCCAGACACACATCCGTCTGGTCGGAGGATCCTCCCTTTTCTATGGAGGATGAATGAACTTTACACCCTGTTCCTCATATCTCTATAATAATAATTGCATGTGTGTTTGTTTCTTTTGTAGGGGATCCTAAATAATAGATAATCATTGGCAAAATATAAGGGGCTCGTGGCTAAATAATAAAAGCCGCACTGGTCAATCAAAGGTTTCGTGGATTGGTGACCATTTATTATACATATCGAGATCCCACCGTGCCCAAAAGTCTGAATACCAGTCTTCTGGGTTGTGAAGGTCAGACAGGCAGTCACTTCAAGTAAAATACTTGTAGCCGGTTAGACTGGAAGTCGACCCCATAGTTGGGAACAGGCTAGACAGATTATGATGTCAACATTTTTAAGATAGGTATCTAAGTATGCAGACTAGTTTACTCGATTCTCGTTTCTTGGTCAGTTAATTGTAGACTTCTAGGTTTGTTTACAAACTTTGAATATATGTAGGTATACGAGTACGTTCAGTTCAGCTTACGTATTTGGTTGAGGAAAAACTAACGGATGAAGCCGGTTTGTAATGAAATGCCAAAAATATCTCGAAACAGCAAATGTCCCATTTTATATGGGCATCAAGAAAAAAAAATTAAATATAAGAATACTTTAGTTGTTTACATTTCTCAAATGTCGCTCTTGTTCCGCATCCTGTGTGTAGTCTGATAGGGAAATTGGAATTAATGAAGAAGATAAATCATTATTCTAGTTTCTAGTACTTAATACAGTTAAAAACACACGTTCAATTTCTTGTCTCTCTTTGTGATCGAGTTGAGTTGTTGACGTCAGGAGAGGAGCGCGCCGCAGGTGGTCGCAAACAATGTGCCATTTCTGCCTTCCGATCGTTCTGATAGCCTGGTGATTACGACGGCTACTCACTTCTCATAACTTTTAGATATGACCTCGTGCCCTATTTGGCACTGTTGATAACAATAGGACAAACGCCCGCTGATACCTATACCTCATGAGTACCTACTGGGCGAACCATTAAAACAAATGAACTGCCTTCACTTCATATTTTTGCACGATGATATTATCTAGAATGTCACTAAAGCGAGTGTTTTCACTTATTTTCTATTACTAGATACCTCATAATAGTAATTGTTCCCAGAACACAAACACTAGTGAGGCTATATGAGGTAGCAAGGGGAGACCAGTAGACCATTCATTTACAAAACTCAAAGATAACGCGTTCTAATTGATTAATATCTGACACACCTTTCACTTTCCGTACAGTACAGGGCAGATAGATTAAATTGTTATTTCACTCATAGATAGCTAATAACAGTTTGTGTGATGAATTGAATGATCATAACATGAAATGTTACGAAAACAAACATGTGAACCGCATCACTGGGGAAATCTGCCGCGTGTAGCCGTGGCTAAAAATAATTGTATTGATTTGATGGAGCGTCGTTGAGATGAGCCGTTGAGCTGTCAGTGGAGCTCAGCGGGACGGACGAGAGCAGCCGGCTGAGATATTGCACCGACAACGGATGAGTGAGCTTAGAGGAAAAAGAAAAACCAAAGCCCTTAAAACTTGACAGCGATCAAACATCAAGTACCTACAACAAATCTATATAAATAAAACAAAGTCGGGTTAGTTACACCATTTATAACTCAAGAACGGCTGGACCGATTTTTATGACCTTAGATTTGTCTTCGCCCCGAATAGCAGAATAACTAATAAAACATTGGTAAAATACACAAAAAAAACATGATTAATTTTATCATACATTTTTTGTTGGATGGAACGGCTTTTTTGATGATATTATCCCGAAAACGAATTATCTGATTTCAATAATGATACAAAGTTCGCCGGGTCAGCTAGTCATTTAATAACTTCTCGCTATTTTATAGAATTTACGTTGATGGAAGAAATCGTGGGGAAACCCGCAACTAACATTCAAAGACTTGTCGCATGTGACACTCACCAACCCGCACTGGACCCGCACTCACGGTACCTAGTGAGTGAATCAGACTTTTGTCGTTTTGTCTGTGAGATACCTCTCACAGACAAAACGACAAAAGTGTGATTATGTTACTTGTACGGAAGCGGAAGTTTTACATTAATTTCAATCGGTGAGACGTAGACAGTGATCAAATAAATGTAAATATTAAGATAATATCGACACGACACTGTCTAATACTACCATTTGTATGATCAACAAGTCGTTTGTATTTGTTATCGGAGTGAGCTCATGTTACTTATTTGGAATGCTTAAATAACAAATTAAAGTATCTTTGTAAAGTTTTAAGTATTTCTAGAATTTTAAATAATGAAGGAAAACAGCGGGATCCACTGTTTACAGAGTACCTACAAGTAGCAGGAATCGGGATATTTGATCTAGCCATGTTTGTAGCACTATCTATTATTAAGACCAGAAACGATCTTCATAAAACATGACTATATTCATTCATGGCCTCCGGTGATAGATTGCTGATAGCGGCTACTATACACGCACATATTGCACAGTTGCACGATATATTGACTCGTCCGGTTGGTCCGATAATCATCGATAGGAGCACACCAGTGTCATCTGATCCTAAGTGGTCCTGACGATGTGAACGTACAGCTGCGGTACACGGGCGATTATTGACCGGGATACTTGCCAGAAATAGTGAAGTACGCAATCAAGTTTCATTTCGAAAAATTGCTTCAATTTTTTACCCTTGATTGTATGTTTGCCTAGTTATTTACCTCTTAGGCCACCTCACTTAATACGATGATAACGATGTTGGTGTCGCAGTAAACTCCTGGTAGGCACTGCGTCATCATGTTGGTGTCGCAGTAAACTCCTGGATGTTGTCGGCACTGCATCATCATTCTCTTGCCCTAACCCCAATGTATTAGTGGTCGTCGCAACATGTCTTTTCTTCCATATTCCTCCATTAGTCGTCATCTCGGTAGTCACCCCATGCGAGCCATATCATCTGTCACACAGTCCATTCATCATTGCTTTGGTCTTCCCATACTCATATTGCCACCCACATTCACACTCACAACAAGTTGTCGTGACTGAATATTTAACTAATTTTGCTCAGGATTTGAGCAATTTAGATTGCCCGTGTAGGCACACCGTTACAACCCGTAGGTATACTAATTAAGATGATGTAGTACGTACAACGTACGTAGTTGTGTTATCTACGAGTAAGTACCTAATAATCACAGATTTTGCCGATCGAGTATTACCTAGTGACGAAAATATTTTTCAAAATCGATAACACTATTGAATGTAAGTTCACTTCGGTAGCGAGATCATCGATTAGGAACGACTACAAGTGCTCTTTATAAGGCTCTGCTTCCTGTATTGGAAATATGATGTAAATTTTTGTAAATAATACACACCGTTTTTTATATTTTTTTTTTGTTTTTTTTGTATTTTTGTTTTTTTTTTTTAGTATTGTTCTCAAGTAAGTGACTTATGTCTTTTTTGGGAATAAAGTTTCTTTAAACCGAAATACATGTATATGTACAGTTTGATTAATTTTAAATAAAAAACGGGTCAAGTGCGAGTCGAACTCGCTTACCGAGGGTTCCGTACTTTGTATGTAAATAGTTTATCACGGGATTTTTTTTAAATGTATCTATAAATTTACTTGTGCTACCTGATTTTGCTTCTTGCCAAATTTCATGATTCTAGGCCAACGGGAAGTACCCTATAAATTTTGATTCCCTTGATTCCCCTGAGAGTGTCGAAATATACGTTTTTTGCGGCATAAATGACCGTATCTTTTTTTTACGTTAACTTAGGTGTTTGATTTTTTCACACCTTCAAGGGACTGTAGACCTGAGTATATGGTTTTAATTTCAACTCAATACCTCCACGCGTTCCCGAGATAAAGGGTCTTGACAGACAGACGGACGGACGGGCAACAAAGTGATCCTATAAGGGTTCCGTTTTTTCCTTTTGAGGTACGGAACCTAAATATGATTATCAGAGCAAAAAATAAAATGATTTATCAATACATTGATCATTTTCAATAGTCATAGCTCTTCTTCGTGACGTGCACCATCCCGATGTGCGTCTGCGCAGATTCAGGGCAGCCTCGACTTTATCTAGCATCTAGCCGTAAAACTAAATCAACACTATGCTCAGGACCAATTCTTTTATTATTACTGTAGCGTGACGCCCGACTATTGGAACATAAAATAATAAAAATTCAAGAATATCGTTGTGGTGTGTAGCATACACACCACAACGATGTTCTTGAATTTTTTTATGAAGTTTTTATGACACCTACGTCCTACAGCCTACTACCTAAGTATTTGTATGTTTTGTTAAGCGGATGGTTGTTGTACCTATGTTTTATTTACACGATGTGTTGATGTGTATGCAATGTCGTGCTCCAAGCCAAGGGGCGGAGTAGCTTTTGGGCTTGCTTGACTTAGGTTATTATAAACAAACAATATACAAATGTCCGTTGAACCATGGTGACTAGTGTTATTAATTACGTACTAGTTCTCTTCTTAGTTGCGTTATATTTTACTTTCGAACATAATTCCAACACTCTTTCAACATGCTCGGTCATATTCGAGTACCTACTCAAGATCTCGAAGTAATGGGAAAACCTTTGTAAATACTGTACAATCTACGTAAATATACCGCATCCATTGCCCAAAGTTGAACATGTAAGTGTAGGTACCTATGTTAAGTATACATATTATGTATTCCCAAAGAAAAACTCGCTAGGTACTATAGGAAATAGGAAAAAATCTATTAAAATTTCATATTGGATGGAGACCTGTGCCAGCCTGTGCTCAATAAAGTACCTATTGTGAGGTATTCCTGTCAGTGCGGTGTATTACAGTAGGAGGTATTCCTGTCAGTGCGGTGTATTACAGTAGGAGGTATTCCTGTCAGTGCGGTGTATTACAGTAGGTAGGTATTCACCCGAGATATTTTGTTTCGATAAAATTATGTGGAGTTATGTTACCTATAATCCTTGATCAGATGATGCCAATGTAGGCTTGCATAAAGCTCTCACATACATGAACCCTGTTTATGTATCTCTATTGCAGCTGAAGGCATCGTCTCTGCGAGTCACCTGTGGCTGCCTACCTGTCTCTTTCTAAGCCTCGATGCGCCACGTGCTGTGAGAAAAAACAAAACAAAGAAAGTAGAATGTTACCTTCTGGTAGACGAAGGGCCGCGTGAGCGCGAGGTACCGCTCCAGCGCCATGGTGACGGCGATGCACACCGAGCCGATGCCGAACACGCGCAGCACGACGCGCGTGGCGCAGTACGCGCGCGTCGTGCCCACGCCCGCCACGTGCTCGCCCACCAGCATCGCGCACATCATGCCCACCTGCCACAGACAAGTCAGACTAATAGTTGCATCATAATCCCTGGCAGCCCTGTGCCACCCACTGCTGAGTCAAGGACTTCTCCCTTGTGCTTGCTTGCACAATAATAAGGGTGACATCCTCCTCGGTGATGAAGGACACACGAACTCATTCACCCCACAAACAAAATGACCGATTAAGCTAGGCAGATGAGCAATACGATATTGCTGTCCCCTTACAAATACATTCATTATACTTTTAGAGCGTCATAAGAGTAGATCTTTCTTCAAGGAATTAAGAATGAGAAAGCCTAAAGAACCAATAGGTTTCTGTTCAATGTATGGTGAGGTCAATTCGTGTAGTAATACGTGATGAGCACTTAAATGTATTATAAAACTCGGCTCATCGTGATGCCTGAAGCCATTACGAAAGTATAGTTTACTACTTAACGATTCGGGGATAGCATGACAAGCATAATACTTACGTGCTTATAAATCCTAGCTTTATTCTATCTATTTAATTACAGCTGTGCAAGTTAGCAGCTCTATATTCACATTCATATTTACATACCCCCACTTACCACCATTACTTATAAACGTATCATATCAGATGAATAGTTACACACCGATTTCTCTCTTTCAGTCGTCAGTAATTACACTTTCGAAAGAAGAAGATAGCGTTGTCAATTATACAGACGCTATACAACGTTTATTAGTAAAGGGGATAACATAATAAGCTAGCAGACTTAAAATAATAATATGTACATACATGTAAGTATAAAGTAGTAGTAGTAGTAGTGTAGTAATTATTATTATTATTATTATTATTATAAAACAAAAAACCGGGCAAGAGCGAGTAGGACTCGTGCACCGAGGGTTCCGTACCATCATAAGTTTTTAAATTTTCATCGGCGAGGCCTATATTCGTTAGAGAATTTTAACACTGCACTGCGGTGTAGAATATTGCAGTTTTATGTCAGCGCCATCTCTTGACCGATAGTGGAACTAATGTAACTTTTCTTGATGATTTCTGAAAAAGTGTGCTATTTAGAGACTTCGTTTTATTGTTCCTGTAATCTTTACATAAACTTCTATCACATAGAATAATTTCAGATTTTTCTCTTTGCAAACTTCAGAGATAAGGGGGAACGGTATTCTTTTTACATTTTTCATCAAAAATCGAAACCTATGCGGCCTAAAAAAAAAGAACCATCTTTGAGAATGTGCAAACTGCGCTCTTTCATATGATACTCCACATGCTAGTAGCCTCACTTCGAATTTTCCAGACCCCCTTTCAGTACCTGTTGCAAAAACAATACATATATTTTTATTTCTTTCTTATTTGGAAAATGGTTGGGCAAACGTCATCTAAAACTATTCCAAATTTCAAGTTGATAGCATAAGTATATAGGTCTTGAGATATCCAGCTGTGACAGATAGACAGACTGAGTCTCACCATAAGGGTTCCGTTTTATCATTTTGGTAGGGAACCCTTACAAGGGTAAGAATCATACGGCATCTAAAAACTTGTCCGCATCGCTATCAGCGGGATAAGTGCCTAAAAGGCTGGCAGTATGAAGCAGTGATGAAGATTCTTTGGCCAAAAAATAGTTATCAGCTACAATCTATCAGTGCCAGTAGCTAAGGACAAGGAGCTCATTACTACCATGTGGCATCATACCTATTTAATGACGCAGCGCAGCAAGTAACAGAACAGAACTACATTTATATAGATTAATATTCGTTCCATAAATAGAGATAATCTAGAAAATAATGTTAGCCAGTGTACAACGAGTACCAATGGACTCTGGTTGTACGTATACGCGGTGCTTTGGTTGGAGGAGAGTCGTCGTAATCGTCGTAATTCCATTTTATGTCGCAGGTTCGATACGGTTAGCTAACTGGTTGCTTCAGCACAAATAGTTACGGCTACAGTGATAAAATGCTCCTTGTGTAGGTACTTAATTTACTGTTAATAGTTAACTCCGACAGTTCCCGCGGTTACTAGTTTTGCAAATAGATTTAGTAATCAAGTGCAAATTTATGAAGCAGACGCATTTAAGAATATTATAACCGAAAGTATAAAAAGTAGTTCCAGGTTAGCAATATAACCAACACTTAAAAGCCAAGCTACAGTAACGCGTGTGATTTTAAAATTGATCTTCCTCTTAAGTAATTCTAATCGCAGGCATCTGTGTGGAATTTTATTAAAATGATATTATTATCAAACGTACTAGAGCGCGAACGGAATTCAAGACCTCAAGCGGAGGAACAAGAAAGTGCCTCACAAGCACAACTGACACCTGTCATGATTCCCGAGGAATGGAGCACAGACGCACAGACAGGAATGATGGCCGACGGCTAACATGGACACGACAACCTCAACAATGCTGTCTGCCGTTACATCCCGAGAGAGAGACATGAGCTCTTTACTGGTTGGCACTACTTAGATAATGGCTACAATTCAAATACTTTTTTAATAATTTAATTCATCTTTGTTTATGGTCGTACCAATGTCATCATCAATGGAAGTTTTTAGGGTTCCAAAATGGTAAAACGGAACCCATAAGGGTTCCGTGAGACTCTGTCTGTCTGTCTGTCTGTCTGTCTGTCACAGCTGGATATCTCAAGAACTACGTATGCTATCAACTTGAAATTTGGAATAGTTTTAGGTGACGTTTACCCAACTATTTTGCAAATAAGAAAGAAATAAAAATACATGTATATTTTTTGCAACAGGGTCTGAAAATTTTGAAGTGGGGCTACTAGGGCATGTGTGAGCCCTAGTAGGGAATGTGGAGTATCATATGAAAGAGCGCAGTTTGCACATTCTCAAACATTTTTTCTTTTTTTTTAGGTCGGATAGTTTTCGACTTTTGATGAAACATTAAAAAAAAATACCATTCGTACCGTACCGTATCGTACCGCACCGTATCGTACCGAACCCTTATCTCCAAAGTTTGCAAAGAGAAAAATCTGAAATTATTTTATGTTATAGACGTTTATGTAAAGATTACAGGAAAAATAAAAGGAAGTCTCTAAATAGCACACTTTTTCAGAAATCCTCAACAAAAGTAACATTAGTACCACTATCGGTGAAGAGATGGCGCTGACATAAAACTGCAATATTCTACACTGCAGTGCAGTGTTAAAATTCTCTGACGAACATAGGCCTCGCCGATGAAAATTTAAAAGCATATGATGTTACCGGAACCCTCGGTGCGCGAGTCCGACTCGCTCTTGCCCGGTTTGTGAATAAGTAACATGATCTAACATTACAACTGACCATTGATTTATCTTTTTACCAGCGTGCAGCGTACAGCAGCGGTATAGAAAACATATAGCTAAACATTAAATAAAATAACGCACATTAATGATGGATTGAGTGAGCAGTGGTGGCCAAGTGGTAACGGCCGCGACTTACGAGTTGTAGGTCGTAGGTTCGAACCCAGACAGGCGCTTTACTTTGTGTAAATTATTTCATCACCACTGCTCACAAAACGGTGAAGGAAAACATCGTGAGGAAACCGGCATGTCCTAGAACCAAAAATTCGAAGACATGTGACATCTACCAACCCGCACTGGGCCCGCGTGGTGGATTACGGCCCACTCCCTCTCACTGAGAGGAGGCCTGTGTCCCAGCAGTGGGAACATTATAGGCTGATGATGATGATGATGATGAATGATGGATTATTTTACGATTTTTTTTGTGGTCCATCTATAGGCGTCAGGAGGTCGAGAGCTCTAAGGTATAAAAAAGACACAATGGAAACAATCTCAATGGTTTATCGATTATAAATAAATTGGCACGTCTGGGACTTTCTCTGAGATTTTGGCTTCAAAAGTTCGCCAGGGTGAAATCAATCTAATTATTGGTGCTAAAGACTCAGGCTATTAATTAATCTAGCCAAATCTTTTATTTTGTAATTGGCCACCTGGCGTATTTTCAAAGGTACCTCGACTCGAAAGGTAATATTATGACGGCAAATTGTACTTTAGAAAAGTTCGGCTCAATCTCTCATGAATACTTGTCTGATAGTCTTTCTCCAAACCTGGCTGTGTCTTATATACGCCCGGGTGCACACAGCCAAAGTCTGGAAGTCCTTGCCTGTGTCAACGTTTCTACCTGTCTACCTAGCTTCCATCTTCTGGGGAAGCTCATTCCAATGGTATCGAAGACTTAGTTTGGAAATAAGTAGAAGTTAGTAGAAGAACGTGAGTAGAAGAAGTCATTGGTCATGCGCCTGACCTCCCCCCATCGCACTATGAGAGGAAGGGAAGAGGGAGTGCCCTTGTGTTTGCGCACACACCTTGTGCACTATAATAGCTTCTGCGTACTTAGCTAATCTCCGTTGAGTTTGACCGCCCTGACCGAAATTCGGTCGGGATCGGGAGGATATTATTATTATCATAGACCTCATACATCGCTTTCTTCCAGGAAATAACGAGGTCACTTGAACTTATTTAATAAAAAATAGTAGTGCAGTGTCACTCACCAACGCAACAAGATCGTTAGCTGCCAGTGATGTCAGCAGCAGCAGATGCTTCCTGTTGCGCACCCTCCGTTCCCCCCTCCGCAGCGCGATGATGGCGCACGCGTTGCCGACTATCCCGATGGTGTACACCACCTTCACCAGCAGCACGAACATCTTGCCCATCGGCCGAGCTGGCAACACAGGGGCCGTGCTGTTGCTCATACCGCTCAAGTTGCTCGCAATGCTCTCGTTGAACATGTTCGCCATATCGTCCGTCGTGGTGAACATGTCTGACGCGTTAGCCGTTATATTGTACATATTATAATACTCGGAAGACCTTGCCATTTCTTTGTCTTCTGTTTCACGGACGATTAGAATATTGTAATATTGTTCTGTATCGTTTCGGTGGTCGGGACTGCTTCGTAGTTAGAAGTCGGTGTGCTCGCGAATGTTTCAAGATACATCGCACTCTCGTGTCCACGTTCTCTCAGTCTGTGCGCAAGACAGTTTCATTTAATTAAAATAATCTTGTTCAGTTAGCAGGCACATACCTACGACTGCCCTAGGAAAGAGAAAGTACCCGCTTGATGACAGCAAGAAAGAAAAATATGCTTGATGCTGAAAGAAAGAAAAATATGCTTGATAATGACAGTAGGTGTGCATGTCCTGTGTGTCGATATTCAGTCCGAAGTAATAAGAGCCAGCATAAAGTAAGCAGGTAGAGGACAATCCCCAAACTAATTTGTAACATTTCACCAGAAGTTTGAACCGCAATATTGTTTAAGAAAGAAAAGGGGAAAATCCCTTATTTTTTCTTATGAATCACCTTTTTTATCTATAGTAATAATAAAGCTGAAGAGTTTGTTTGTTTGTTTGAATGCGCTAATCTCTGGAACAATCGGTCGTATTATCCGGAAAAATATTTTTGCATTTGATAGCCCAATTCTTGAGGAAGGCTATTTCACATCACGCTATGACCCTTAGGAGCCGAGTAACTAGAAAAAAAGTCAGGAAGCGAAAACGAAGTATAAGCACGGGCAGGTGATGCAATGCGATGGGGTGGGTCGGAAGAACAAGAAATTTCACGCGGACGAAGCCGCGGGCAGAAGCTAGTATATATGTATAATACCAAAATATGTTTGAATGAAAAAATTGCAACTAGCTTCAACTTTCTGACTAACTGAAAGACTATTCAATTTTGACAATTCAAAAGTGCCTGTACAAGGTTTGATTGAAATAAATGCTTTGAAATAACCAGTTGGAGAATCAAACCCAAGTCTTCGCGATGTTGCTCAGATCCTTCTCAGCTACGACCCTTCAAGCAAAACAATATGCATAATATTAATTATGTAATGACTAGCGTTTCTATTAGATTGTACTAGTAAGTGATTTATTAGCTCACCGACAAGTGGGCCTCATTCCTGATACTGGTTATGTTAAGTTATGATGCATCACATCACTGCATATCAATCGAGAATAATTTCAATAATTCAGGCATCATGCTTTTATTACCTTTTATGACGTAAGTGCGTAGGGTTGCAAACGCTCATAATTTGGATGGAATTACAGATAGGATTGTTCACGGATTTCAGATTTGGGATTGTTTTCATGCGACCTTTAATTTCAGAGAATATATATTTTTAGTAACAATTCGAAAACTTAAGTAATTGATTTCTATATTTTTTATATAAGTTTATTTGAAACGAATAATTCAAATAAACATGTAAATTCAATTGATAACAGGTACAGGTAAAGTTTTATAAGGTAATCTATGTATTTATACAGGTTGAAATTATAATCACCGTTTTCCTCTAAAGTAGGTACTCATCATTATGACAACGTTTACTATGGGACTCAACTTGAAATCGTAAAAAAAAATCAGCTGTTCCCTACATTTATGTTCGCATAAAGGTCATAGCACACGTATCAAATCGGAAAGGGATCGGTACTGTACCGCCTTTCGCACAGCCGTCAAACAGGCGTCAACCTAACGCACCTAACGAAGTACTTGCTTCGGCAGTACATATACTAAAATTGAAATGATACAGAGAAGATTAGCATGGCCCCTGCGCAAGGATGACGCAAATTCGTGAAGCGTACCACATTTTTTTTTTGGTCAGCGTGATTTTCCCAAAGGGTTACCGCTGGCCTGGAACATAAAGGGCTAAGGAAGGAACACGGGTGGGTTTTAGTCAGTAAGAGTCTGACACTCCCTTTCGCTCCACCCAGAGCGGGAGGGGTCATTTGATGATTACCCATCCTGAAAAAAAAAAGAGCACCTGACGAAATCGGATCAAAAGCTCCGATACGACGACTCGGCTACGGCTAGGCGAGACCGCGCCGCGCTTACGGCTCGCCGACCGCTGGTTGATAGTGCAGCAGGTAGGCCGGAGGGATGAGAGAGGCCAAGGTGGACGAAGAAACGTAAACTCGGGTACGGAGAGACGTACGCGCGGGGACGACGAGCCGTAACTCACCGCACTGCGATTCGTGAGCTTGTCTCGAGGCGAGGCGATGTTACGATTCCGATTAGTGTGCGTTACAGTAGGGAATTCCATACAAAGAATACTAAACGGCTCGATTTGATACGGTGCTGATCCCTTTCCGGTTTGATACGGTGCTGATCCCTTTCCGGTTTGATACGGTGCTGATCCCTTTCCGGTTTGATACGGGTGCTTGTGACCTTTACTCGTCAAAATGTAGGGAACAGCTGATCTCTCTATCAGTATTTTTGGGAAATAAAGACATTATTATTATTAATACCTAGTAAAAGTTGTTCATAATGATGAGTAGGTACAATGACCCCTTAAGAGGAAAACAGTGATTAAAATTTCAATCTGTACACTTGCATACATTTTTAACATTAAGGTAAACTGTATCTACTTTCAATAAAA
Source organism: Luperina testacea (assembly GCA_927399505.1). NCBI lineage: Eukaryota > Metazoa > Arthropoda > Insecta > Lepidoptera > Noctuidae > Luperina > Luperina testacea. The sequence goes on along the minus strand of OV656775.1, from coordinate 17,806,186 downwards.
ATTTTAATAAAAAATTTCTTTAAAATAAAGAATGAAGAAAAGAAAGAACTCCACTTGGACATGGCCTCTTGGAATTCACCAAGTCTCCTAACTTAACTAGCCTAGACTATGGCGTCCGTACTCTATAGCGGTCCCAAACCTCTTAGATAAACTTAATAACGAAGTCTAGAAAAAAGAAAAAAAAACAGAAAGAACGATATGACTGTGTAGGTACAGACGCCAGCACATCAAGCTAAGTACTACAATCTGTCAAATTTCTTTTATAGATTTTCAACTTTATCACTAAAGCATAAGGTTCAAAATTGATTGGGAAAATTTGACAGTTTCGGGTAGCTTGATCTGCTGGCGTCTGTACCTAAGTCAATGGTTATTACAACAGGACTAAGTGGCAACAGAGAATCTGCTAACTTACATCTCTTAACATAATATCACATACATACTCAAATATCACACACTTACACTTTATATCCAATTATTATAAATACATTTATTACATTTACGTAATCACTTGCCAACACACCCACTCACAACCCACACACACACCCACACACCCCACACATACCCACACACCCCCACACATACAAACTTACACATGCATGTCGGCTATCTTTCACCCTCATTTTGTTACTTAGGATTAGTTTTTGTTATTATTATTTTTTTCTTTCCGTACACCCGTTAGTACAAATCATTGACACTGTCTTCACCTGTTTTTGGTTGTGAAATTAACAGAATCCATTTGGCTAAACCCTATCTTTTAAGATACAGGCTAGTCCTAGTTTAAAAGATAGAGTCTACTATTGCATATCTAATAATGTAAATATCATTTTCAAACAATGTATACAGTGCAAAGTGCTCTGTTTTTGTGAAATAAATACTTTATTATTATTATTATTACCTAGGTGTAGGTACCAGGTAGTAGACAAATTCACTTTTGTATAAAATGAACAGTGACGCCCTGACAATTACTAATACAGGCTTACAACGTTATAATAAATTACTGGTTGATTTCTCGAGGAAGAGTTTGCATGTAAATAAGTCATCACTATTAATGACTGTTAATGACAACATGTTGCGAATAGGGTCCAAAGATAGCCCTGTAAGTGGTTCCCGACAAAGTGAAGATCTATTACAGTCGACCGTCCACTGCTAGACTGCTTCGATGGATGGGCTGTGCTAGGAGAGGTTTGCCACGTTAAGTAAAAGTGGGGCTTAGCCGTACCCGCTGAGGAGCAGTACCTTAACTGTGAGTGTCGTTAAAAGCAACTCGCTATGAGACTAGATAACGTCAAAAGGAACATAGTTCTTTTAGTATGCTAAACCTAAACTTAGCTAAACCTAAGCTTACCTATAATTAGCGATCAGTCCGCCAAATGTTGGTTTGGATATTCTTCAGGATCGTTAATGAAGCCTCGAGGCCTAGGGCACGCCACGGAAGTGGCGATAAGACCCCTCTTTGAGGAGTGGCTAGAGAGGAGTCACGGCGCCATCACCTACCGCTTGACGCAGGTCCTCACCGGACACGAATGTTTCGGGAGGTTCCTGCACATCATCAGGCGGGAGGAAACGCCCGGGTGTCACCATTGCCAGAATCGCCCAGAGGACACGGTGGAGCATACGGTGGAGGTCTGCCCCGCTTGAGCGGAGCACCGCCGTGTCCTCGAAGAGGCGATCGGCAGCGGCGGCGACCTCTCGCGTTCGGCCCTGGTTCAAGCCATGGTTCGGGGCGAGAGGGAGTGGGGGGCAGTCGCCTCCTTCTGCGAAGCAGTCATGCTAGCGAAAGAGGCGGCGGGATGGCTGAGGGAGAGAGCCTCCAGCCCCAGCCGCCGCGGGAGATGCTCCGGGCGTCGGGAGCCGCGCGACGACTCCGGCCACCGTAGGCGCGGGCCTGCGGGCGGAGAATAATGGGTAGCTCACCGTCCGATTAGGACCAGGCCCGTGCCGGAAGTGCGTACGTGTTTCACGCGCGCCTCAAAGAGATGTGAGCATCAAGTGAAGGGGCCCGTCAGGGCCGAAGCCTGCCGGGTCAGCGGGATTGTCCGAAAGGGTTACCGATGGCCCGGAACATAAAGGGCTAAGGAAGGAACACGGGTGGGTTTTAGTCAGTAAGAGTCTGACACTCCCTTCCGCTCCACCCAGAACGTCATTAACCAAATTGAAGTCTGGCGAAGTCACAGAACAGGAAAAACCAGTTTGTGTTTTTTTTCTATTCTGTGGGTGAAGCACTCCAGTCGTTAGAAGTTGTCAGGAGTTTTGTGTCAAATAGCCCGACAAAATAAATCATAACGGCAAGTAGGTTTTCGTGTTTTTGATGTACAGACGCCAGCAAATCAAGCTAGTACTACAATTTGTCAAATTTCATTAATAGATTTTCAACTTTATCGCATATATATAAAGCATAAAGTTCAAAGTTGATTGGGAAATATTGACAGTTTCGGGTAGCTTGATGTGCTGGCGTCTGTACTTGTTTTTAATTCCTAGCGTGTGTTGTATTTCGGTTGATGTTATTTTCACAAAGCGTGTCGCCCTCCGGGGTAATTGCGTAACACACTATTAGTAGCAATGGTAGATGCCCTCCGGGGTAATTGCGTAACACACTATCAGTAGCAATGGTAGATGCCCTCCGGGGTAATTGCGTAACACACTATCAGTAGCAATGGTAGATGCCCTCCGGGGTAATTGCGTAACACACTATCAGTAGCAATGGTAGATGCCCTCCGGGGTAATTGCGTAACACACTATCAGTAGCAATGGGTTTCATTTTGACAGTTCAACAACATTCATTGTGTTGTCTACGTTTTTGAGCAGACATATATTTTTTAAACAATATGATGGATTAACAATATTCTTCAAATTGATTCAGATTAAGATTGATAGTGTCTTACCCAATTTGGGTGCTGGACCATGATTATGCTGACATTCAAATTAATGAAATCGTATTTCCCTGATTTTTCGTGCAAAATACAGCTACTAACTTTTTTAAGACTTGTCTGAGCGCACAAACTATACGAGTATATAGATTAGATACCTATATAGTTTGCACGCTCAGACAAAAGTAATTATTGAGTAGGTATTTCATATATTTACATGGATTTAATTTAAAACAATCATAGTGGTTAGTTTGGTTAATAAGTCTATCCATAGCTGTTTCTTCTGCACTAATTATCTAACTTATTATTATAGTTTCGAAAAAATCACATTGCAAACAATAAATAATGACTTGGTTACCAGTGATGTACAAGATACCTTATATAAAGTATCTGGAATACAAAAAAATGCAAAATACTTTTAAATTAAGTATTTCAGATACCAGATGCAAATACCTTTCTGTAATGGTATCTGAAATACAAGATATAAAATACGTATCTTTTAAATACTTTTTATAGATAAAATACTTTTGTAAAAAAAAAACATTTTTTTTTATGAAAGTTTATTTTTTTACATGTAAATCGCGTTTTATTTTATTAAAATTTAATCGCGATTATCGCGTTAATATTTTTGGTTCTTTATGCAGTTTTAATCGTTATTTCAATACACACATACTGTATAAACAGCCGTCAAAATATTGTGTTATTTTTTTTTAGATAGTGTTATGAAAAAGTCAAGGCTTAAAGAAAAGACTTAATTTTCTCATAGCTGCGACCAACCGACCGAACTTTTATGTGTCTGTCTCCCTCAAACATAGACTATTATGCCAAATAATTAAAAATGACAAGGGGCATAGCCAATAACATTTTGTAGAAAGAAAGAATTGCCACGCCACCTATCAATTCGGCCCTAAAAGACTGAAGATTCAATAATGCGTTCAGTTTCATCTAAGACAACGTTAATATTTAAAATTATTGTCACCTAAGATGTCTCAATAAAATAACCAATTACTAAAAGTATTTTAGCAAACATAGTATCTACAAAATACTAAGATACCAAACAACAGGTATTTAAATACAAGATACAAAATGCATTTCAAAAAAGTATCTGAAATACAGATACAAGATACGTATTTTGTATCTTGTATCTGTATTTCAGATACTTGTATCTTAGATAAGTCACATCTCTGTTGGTTACTTGGTTATTTGAAACGTAAAAATAAGTAATTATTTATTTATTTTCGTTTGTTTGATTGATTTTAACGATTATCTCAATCGTTAGTCAGCAACTGATAATTGATGCGATGTTCATGATGATACGCTATCACTACGAGTTGTAGGAGGTTACATTAGCAGTGATCACTGGTCTAATATTGATAACTAAACGGGCATACCTACCTTTGTATCCAGTAGATAAGAGCTAGAGCTACCAACTACACACGTTATTGTTATTCAGACGAGTGCGGGAATTTGTAGCAATAGGGACAAGATTACCTGATTTACGAGTATAAGGTAAAGGAAAGTAATTCAATGGATAATAACTAGATATTCTATATTATTATATATTTTCCCTACATCGATTGTAGTACCGACAGTGATAAATTACTGTGAAATGTATTCAGCACCTGACAGGCGTAACAGTTTCACCTTTTATTTACAGCATAGATTGGCGCTTGTATACGCAGGAAACTTTCCAAGAGGCATGAGCTTCGTAACCAGGTACTCAGCCACTCCTCACACCACAAAGGTTCAGTAGTAAACTTAATCCTTCTTTTGCTAGATGTTGCGAATAAAATAAAAGAGAATATATTTCTTGAAATTACTTAATTATGATTATTGTTATGTACTTACGTCATGGTAGAAGGCAATCATAAGTAGGTAATATTAGCTAACTACCCTATAAGTAGTGTTATAAAGAAGAAGGTTATGTTTATTATGGGTTGACGCAAAAGCCTTGCGGTGAAGCCTTCATCATGGGAAACTTCCGATTTCAAAAGGTTTCCTTTTAATGAATCGCATTGTAAATATTTATAATTTGATAAAAACATTTATACAAAAATTTTTTTTTTTTCACTTTGTAGTGTTTTTTTTTGAAAGTAGGTTGTTTTATTTTTTTTGTAAAAATGTTTTTATTTTTCACTTTTTAGTTGTACCTACTAACTACTAACCTACCCCAAACAAATTCATATAATACTACTTGCTATGTGAATATCAGTGACAGGAAACTATTGAACACATTTGCCTACCCCTTTAAAGGGTACAGGCGTGATGTTATGTTGTGTGATTGCGTAAACAATTCATACATAATGCGATAGCAGCAATCGCGCTTGATTTGCTGGCATTTATTGAAGAGTTCCGTTGTCTGTCTCCGAAACTCATCATCAGATCTTTACAAAATTTAAATGGGACCATTTCGAAATAAACCTCATCCGAACAAAAAATAATTTTGCAAATCCGTTTATATATGAGGAAGTTATGTTCGAACTTACATAAAAAAATATATATATACATATAAACATCCGAATTGAGAACCTCCTCCTTTTTTGAAGTCGGTTAAAAATAGATTTGTTTAATCTATCGAGAGTCGTTCTAGTTACAGTGCAAAGTTTTTAACTTTCGTCTCTACAAAAACACAAAAATATCTGTCGGTGAGACAAACATTACTACGTTTAAATTAATATATTAAATAAGAAAATAAAATAATTATTTAATAAAGATTGGCTTAATATCTATTTCGTTTAGTAACACAATATAATTTTATGATTTAGACATAATTTAAACTAACCTAGGTTATTGAGTCAATTTTCAAATTCATCACCACAGCTATCATCCAGTAATTGTCTCAAAATACGTTTCACTGTCATTAAAAAGTTTGTATTCTAGTGTTGCGGCTACGCGATCGCTACGTCACTGCTACGAGCGCTACGAACGCCACGAGTGCTACGCGGCTGGCGCACACGAGCGAACTCCGCAGACACTAGACCACTACTGGCGAACCACGAGCCACCGGAGCCACCAGATACCGGCTGCCGGCTACTGGCTGTTTACAAGCGCCAGTAACTAGCGCGTGTGAGCTTCCGATCATCCGAACTTTGTTCATAAGGATAACGACACAATGGTAGGAAAAAGTATCATTGATGACTATAATTACTTTAGTGACGTAGGATGTGTAACGCGTTCGTCAACGCGTGGCTTCTCCCAATGATAGCGATTGGATACAAATAAATACTGTTGATTTCACAAACTAAAATACTTTGATATTTGCATTACGTCGTAACATGAGGCATTATAAGTATTTAATTTAATATAAAAAACATTCATTCTTTGATGTTTGTTTTCTAAATGTCCTGCAAAGAACTGTTCTTATTAAAACACACATAGATTTGTGCGTGGCGGTAGAATTGTAGCTACGCTCTAATGCAGCCCTCAATGAGCGCAGTACCTTATAATTCTCTATCATTTATGTACACAAGTGCTTAGTACCTATTATGTCACGTGTGATAACTTGTTACTAAATAACATCAGTTTTACTATTCGTGTTTAACTATATTATAGGTTTACTATTTCTATAGTTAAATACAAATAGAAAATTTTAACAGGATCATTACCGCAAAATTTATTGTATTAGTTTACCGGCTTTCATATGCTCGGTCCACGGCACTGATAAAATTAATCAGGAAAATCCTAGCCCCTCACTGGTTAATTCTGATGTGCCGTGCTTCATCAAAGCTATGGATGCCTGGAGACTCACTTGCTCGAATTCAGATCCACCCGACAATCCATCTTCCCAGAGACAGTGGGACGCTCTGCAGAGTGGTACAGAACAATTTACTTGACTCGTCTGCTACTACTGCGGAGACAGTGGGACGCTCTGCAGAGTAGTACAGAACAATTTACTTGACTCGTCTGCTACTACTGCGGAGACAGTGGGACGCTCTGCAGAGTGGTACAGAACAATTTACTTGACTCGTCTGCTACTACTGCGGAGACAGTGGGACGCTCTGCAGAGTAGTACAGAACAATTTACTTGACTCGTCTGCTACTACTGCGGAGACAGTGGGACGCTCTGCAGAGTGGTACAGAACAATTTACTTGACTCGTCTGCTACTACTGCGGAGACAGTGGGACGCTCTGCAGAGTAGTACAGAACAATTTACTTGACTCGTCTGCTACTACTGCGGAGACAGTGGGACGCTCTGCAGAGTAGTACAGAACAATTTACTTGACTCGTCTGCTACTACTGCGGAGACAGTGGGACGCTCTGCAGAGTAGTACAGAACAATTTACTTGACTCGTCTGCTACTACTGCGGAGACAGTGGGACGCTCTGCAGAGTAGTACAGAACAATTTACTTGACTCGTCTGCTACTACTGCGGAGACAGTGGGACGCTCTGCAGAGTGGTACAGAACAATTTACTTGACTCGTCTGCTACTACTGCGGAGACAGTGGGACGCTCTGCAGAGTGGTACAGAACAATTTACTTGACTCGTCTGCTACTACTGCGGAGCGTGCGCGCCTACTAGCTGTGGGTAAGTGGGAGTCGGGTCTTTGGCTTCATGCACTACCGTCGTCGAACATAGGCACTTTATTCAACGACACTACTTTCCGCGTCGCTGCTTCCCTGCAACTAGGAGCTCCTTGCTGTCCTCCTCATCGCTGTCTCTGTGGCGAAGATGTCAACAGCCTCGGACACCACGGCCTGTCTTGCAGCCGAAGTTCGGGTCGCTTAGCACGCGAACATTAATGACGTCATCCGACGAGCTCTTGTCACCATCGGCGTACCAGCTGTATTAGAACCCAATGGCTTGGCACGCGACGATGGTAAGAGACTGGAAGGTATGTCTTTATTTCCATGAAAGGTCTACCACCTTTAGTGTGGGATGCAACGTGTGTCGACACTCTTGCGCCATCCTATCTTCCTGGCTCGGCGTGCTGTGCTAGCGCTGCTGCTGCTGCTGCAGAAAACCTCAAGCGGCGAAAATATAATAACCTTATCGGAAATTATATTTTCGAGCCGTTTGGGATTGAAACCCTCGGGTCGTGGGGTCTGAGTGCTCATGGTCTTTTTAAGGAAATTTCGAAACGGGTGGTTGACACTTCCCTTGACCCAAGGGCTGGCTGTTACCTTGGCCAGAGGCTACTAAACATTGCCATACAACGGTAACGCCGTTAGTCTCATGGGTACATACATACACACATCCAGTCGACAGCGATGCGGATGAATGTTTCGACGCTATATTTTAGTTTGTGTATAGTTTTAGTTAAGTTAGTATATATATACCATACTAATGCTGTCTTGTAATAGGTATTTTGTTAGTCTTTTATATTTTCTAAGCACTCTTTTGAACACTATCTCTGTAGATGGAAAGTGATATATACATATTCGCTATTCGCATTCGCGACTTGCCGTAGCGCAGTTCTCAAACAATTCCTCGGGTATCTCCTTACTAACTTCAAAAAACCCAGACTGTGTGTTTCGGTGTTATTTCTCCGAGGTTATCGTTGTATTGTTTGTTACTGTGGGTAGTGTACCTACGACACAGGAAAACGTGAATGCTAGCAGAAGAGTTCGTCTACTGTGGCGCGTCCAACTAGTTCCGCGCGGACTATAGCCTAAAAATGTTAGAAACTAACCAGATAGACTGATACTCATCAAATTAGTCGTAACATTGTAACCATGACATCAACAATCATCAATCATGAATCTTACTAGATTCGCTCCAAATTCGTATGAACAAGGATATATTCATGGCCGTCTGCTCTGCATAGGTGAATGACTGCCTCTATGGGACACGCACATGATTGTTCCATGCCCTTATCTTATCAGAACTTCTACTGTGATGTACGAGTATGTGCAACTAGAACAGAGCTAATTATACATCAGCATGCATACAAACAATTTGGGCGATTGATAAAACTGATGGACACGACATACAAGTTATGTTTTGAAGTCGGTTACGGCGTGATTAATCAATTAATGAAAATAAAACCAAATGCATTAGATTTAAATTAAATCTAATGCATTTACTAAACATTTACTGAACGGAGAAAAACTGGAATTTGTTGATCAAACGGTTTTTCAGGGAATCACGCTAGACGAGAAATTACAATGGGGACCTCACATAACATATCTTGCGGGGCGGCTTAGCTCGGCCGCTTATGCTGTTAGAAAGATAAGATCCATTTTTATTTTACAAAAGAGAGCCCTCGCATAACCCTATGTACAGAACCCCACCTAGCTCCTTCATATGGTTCGCAAAACCTATTGTATCGATTGTCATTTGTCGTGTCACTGCGACCAGCCAACCACTCCACCAGCCAAGCTTAAGTCTCTTTATTTTAGTACAACTTTGCATAAATACAATAGCGAGCCCTTTTTGGGAGTGCGTTCCATCGCTCGCTTCCTTTACGGTTATGGCACCTGCGCCCCTATAAGGCAAGTGATGAACCGACCGGGCGGTGTATTGCCATTTGTTTTTAACAACACTGCTTTTGTATTTTCAGCACTACCTTTGTATTTTCTTTATGAGCTGAATAAAGTGTACTCGTTCGTAAAACTTTACTAAAATAAAAATTCGGTCCTCCCAATAAACAAAAATGTAACAAACCGATTTGAACACAACAAGTCGTCGCTGACGGCACATAGGTACAGCACATATTTTCAGGAGAGCCAAAATACCATTTTTATTTTCCCGATTACTAACCTTTTAATAATTTGTAATTTGATAACAAAGCCATCGAAACAAATGAAACATGGTGTTAATTGTTGCTTATCGATGGGGGTTTAATAATATTTTACAGAAACTAAAATTATGCAAGGCTGTATTTTAAAAAAAAGTATTGATTTCAGATACACCTCCTGTCGAATCCCAATTTAAGATAAAGAAAAATAGTTATATTTAGGCCCTTGCCATTTTAATCAAAAACCAATCCGCAATAACAAAAGGAATACTGAAATAATACAATAAAACTAAAATTATAGAGAAAGTTTATAAATCAACCATGTCAAGTCAAAGTATAAGTTGAATATTGTTTAAATGAATTAAAGGACTAAATATTAATTTTTATTCATAAAACAGTCTGGAGAGGCTCGTGGCTAAATAATAACAGCCGCACAGGTCGATCGATCAGGTTAAGCTACGCTTGCCGCGGTTGGTCGGGGGATGGGTGACCATCTTTACATACCGTGACCCCTCCGTGCCTCGGAAAGCACGTTAAGCCGTTGATCCCGGCTGTCATTCAAGGATCTTTACGGGACAACTAGTCTTACCAAGGGGTATCGTATTACCCAGAGACGTGATTGTGGAGGTCAGATAGGCAGTCGCTCCATGTAAAATACTGGTATTCAGCCGCATCCGGTTAGACTGGAAGCTGACCCCAACATAGTTGGGAAAAGGCTAGGCAGATGATGAAGACATTCTGTAATAGTAATCCTTGTACTCTTGAAGTCTTCTAATAGCAGTATTTCCTAAACAAAGACTAATAAGATCTGCATATTTTGCCTTTGAAATTTGTTCTGTTCTGTTGAAACAATAACAATCTCTAGAAGAAATCCATACTAATATTATAAATGCGAAAGTGTGTTTGTCTGTTACCTCTTCACGCTTAAACCGCTGAACCGATTTAGATGAAATTTGGTATAGAGATAATTTGAGTCCCGGGAGAGGACATAGGATAGTTTTTATCCCGATATTCCCACGGGAAACTTATGTGGCTGAAACCGCTGCTAGTATTATAAATGGTAAAGTTATTATTTATTATTTTTTATATTAATTATTTTATCAGAATCAACGGTTTCGATTACTGGCTAGAAATATTGATTTTTCAAAAATACAATGATGCAGTTTTAGTTTTCATCAAAATCGAGCCCACGACTCCTTTGAGTACTTTTCGCTATTCCTCATAGTTTCGGATTTGGCCATCCACGCCCACTTGGAAAATTCTTACCTGTATACTGACTGGCGTCTTTTATAAAAAATAGCTCCTTCTTTGGAGATCGAATTTGCCGAATTCCAAAGAAGGAGTTATTTTTTATACTCAAAAAGTGTTTGATATAGGGCTGTTTGTGGCGCCAAATATTATAATCATTACGGTCGCCGAAAGGCGTTACTCAATGTACGCCAGTCAGCCGCGACTCTTTTCTCAGCTTTTTGAGATAAACCTCATGAGCGTTTTGAAAACAAAATAGTTAGATATACGTTTCTTTGTGGTGATGCGTAAGAAGACGAACATTTTATATTAAACTCATTTCAGACTTTTTATGAGATACGCCTGTATGTGCCGTCAGAGACGAAGTGTTACGTAAGTATGATCGTAAGACATTATGAATAAATAAATAATAATTAAATGCCGCTCAATGGAGGTAGCTGCAGGCCGGACTGTGGACCGCGATAAGAAACGAAGTGTGAATGGAAAACCGCAAGTTAACCGCAGGTGTACCGACGTACATCGAGCAACTCATTAGATAGGTTTCATATGCTAACCTATAACTATGGCAAGCTCGCGCTGACTCGGAAGCTTAACAACCCACTCTAAGGCAAGAGGTGGTGCCTTCGAACCTGGCAAGTTTTAATGTTACTATTGCCATTTTATAAGTTTGCCACACATTGCTCGACGTTAAAGGAAAATATCATGCGGAATCCTTAACTTACCTCACCCAAACTAGTCAACATGTAGTGCGCAAGTCTCTCTCCGTATGAATAAAGTCATTTACCCTGCAGTAGGTACCTACTGACGTAAGTACAGACCACCTTTGCTGTTTGGATGTAAGTAGCTATGGTGGGGATTCATTGACAAGGATCACTAATTCTCCAGTGAGAGATTCCGAATATGTGCACACCATCATCACGTGTTCGCATTAATATAACTCTTAACAGTAAGTCATTTTGAGTTAATAGTGATACCTAATGCAGCAATCTACAAAGAGACATAAAATAAGTGTAACATATAATGTTATGGAGGAGGCGTATGTTCAGAAGGAAATGATGAGCAAGTAGTTTTTAGTAAACGCTTCCATTTTTAGCACAAAACCAAATCGGGCACACTGGTATCTACTTAATTGATTTGAGTCCATATTAACTGTACTTCGGTAACAATAGCAGATTATACAATCGTTACAATTTTTAATGGGAGGAGGAAAATTGTTGAAAATTGTATAGTAGTAATTTTTCAAATTACGAGTTATCCCATCCGAGGTTGATTGCTGAACTCAGTATGATGTAATGTAATGTGAACGAGGATATATATAGCTGCTGCACTGCTTTACCTTTAAAATCGGTGATAAGCTTGAGCCCCATTGTGGTATGACTAGATAGAACACCTACCTATCCCTTTTATAAAACCTCATCGTATATTCTGAAAGAATACTTACTATAAATTACAAATGGGTCGTGATCAACATGCCGCATCAAGTCTTCCCAGCGTGCCATCCACCCGTGGCTCCAGCCGCGACTCGCATGCTGATTGGTCCGCGCAAACAATAGGCACCTACCACCTTCACTACTTGTACATGCCAGCACTGGCGCCTGTATAGAGCACCCGTAATCATGCATGATGCAACAATCGTGAATGCATGACTAATTCGCATGCGGCGCGAATCATATTGGCTGTATTATGATAATTAATTGTTATTATACAACTAATATAGTAACGATTGATTGTTTTATACTGTGATTTAGTTTCCTTGTTATAAGGGCGCGGGCGTGACCTTTCACGATTATACAAACAGATTCTGTGGATTCTCCCAATAGCTTTAAATTCGGAGGTCACACAGATAATAGTACATTATGATACATGTGTGTGTGTGTGTGCTATGATTTGGCATGAAGTCTCTTTGATGAGATTAAAAAAGCGCGCATCTCCGACCAGTAAATAATTGGCGTTATCTCACTAGTGGAATAGCATAAAGAAAAAGCACGCGTTTTTAATACACTGCATTATGGACCTAAAAGCGGTTCAATAAGAGGCACTTTACGAGTAAGTATGTTGATAAAAATGTTATGCATAATTGAGGAAGACGGCGAAATTATTAAATAGGTACTTTTAGGTAGAACAAAACTACTAGGGTAGGGTAGGAACTTTTAGGTGGATTAAAATAAAACAATTAGGCTAGCCCAATTGTTTTATTTTATTCTATATTATTTATTAATTAGTATTTATTAATTAAATTATATTATTGTAGCACCACCGAATTCGGAACGCCTATAGCTACGCGCCACACAACACTACTGTGTCGGGACGTGATTTACGCACACAACGTTAGGCCGCCTCGCCTATATAAACGGACGCCCCGGCCACGAGTAGTCAGTCAGCGTTAGCGCGCCGCTGTTTCCACGCATTGGAAGAGCTCGCCTAGCGTAGACGCCCCTCTCCCCTCACGTACCACGGTGACGTATCCTTCTTGTTTCGTGACGTACCTCGCGTCACGAACTGGCCGGGAACGTATCGTGTAGTTTTTTTATAATCGTCGTATCTAGTTAAGTTACTTTGTAAACAACCTTGTTGGTGGAATAAACTGATTGTTATTATTGAGCCTACGTTTTCATCATACCCGCTACAATCTGGCGCTCAACGTAAAGGCCCGGAAGCAGGCTAGCCCTAAAGCAAGATTACGAAGAAGAATGAAGGAGGAACCGCAAACGACCATGAATTTGTCAACTGAACAATTCGAGAAGTTACTGTCAGTAATTGGTAACCAACAGCGACGAGGCTCTTTCACCACTTGCAAGGTTAGTTTTAATGGTGCCAGAGACACTGAATCAGTGGAATCTTTTCTTGCTGCGGCTTCAGTGTTCAAGTCCGTAGAACAGATCTCCGACGACGATGCGATCATGAGCATCCCCTTAATCTTGAGGGAAGAGGCAGCCACCTGGTGGAATGGGATCAAGGAACAGGTGAAAACATGGGACGAGTTCGTATCAAGAGTTCGCCACGCGTTTGCTCCTAAAAGACCTGCCTACCAGCTGTATCAGAACATTGTCAATATCAAACAAGGTGAGGATGAGCTTACGGAAGTGTTTGTGGCTAAGAAGAGGGCTCTTATTGCTCAAATGCCAGAGCCACACACAGAGACTCAACAAATTGACATGATTTACGGGCAATTGAGGTACAAAATAAGGATAAAATTGCCACGCGAGACTGTCAACACCCTTGATGCCCTAGTGAAGGCAGCCAGAGGAGTCGAAGAGCTCCTGGTTGAAAAGGAGATGCCAGAAAAAGAGACAGAAAAGGTGTCATTTAAAAAGAAGCGTTGCACGTACTGTCGATTGCCTGGGCACTCAATTGAGACATGTCGGAAGAAGGAGAAAAAGGATCTCGCTTCTGGTAGTGGCACTTCCGCCGCGAAACCTGCGCCTGCAAATGCCGCTACAGGCACCCAAGCCCCATCACCGTCTACACCAAAGTTTTCGTGTTACGGATGTGGTACACCGGGAGTGGTCCGGTCAAAGTGCACAACCTGCGCCAAGGCTGTGCCAAAGGAGGGAAAGACTGAAGTAAGTTTTTGTTCATTTAATCCTCAAGCAGATGTACGTCCTAGGCCAGTTATTGGTATTGCCATAGGTAAAATAACTGGCAGCGCCTACGTGGATACTTGCGCGAAGGCCAGCGTTGCATCATACACGCTGTACAAATGCCTACGAAGACTCGGCTTTGCATTCCACACACAACAGTTTGTGGTGAAACTGGCTGACGGCACGAAGACTACGAGAGACGTTTTGACTGTAAATGCACCCGTCAGTGTCTGTTACCGTGTTGTGCAAACGAATTTTATCGTGTTCCCGGAAGCTCGCGAGTCTCGCACACTGTTAGGTGTCGGCTTTATAGAAGATGCCAAGATGGTACTTAATGTTCCGCAGAAGACTTGGTATTTCGAGGATTACCCTGATGACATCTTCGACCTCCAAGATGAAGATGATGAGGAGATATCTATGGCTAAAGTAGAGGCTACGCCCGTTTATTTTGATCCTCAGTTACGGACGATGTTAAAAGATGTCGAGCTGCCTGAGTTTATTTCTCCTCTGTCGATAACTCCACGAGATGAAGGCGTACTGGAACCGGCGCTGCCACAATTCAGTGCATGCATCCCAGCAACTGGTAGTTCGTTATCCAGCGGAGAACCAGCACTCCCGACAACGAGTGCCTGCACTACAAACACGATGTCATATCGCGTAGTGCCAATTGACCTGTCCCCTATTCCAAGGAAACGATCCAGACCATTATTCGATGGGTATTCTCCAAGGTTCGTCGACTTTATGGTCCGTGATGCCCAAATGCAGCTTCACGATGCTCCGTGTGAACTATCTCCACACTCCAAGGCACTCTTCCCTAGTGACCAAAGTAATAGCAGCAATGATGTTGAAATTGGATCTTTGGAAGTTGAAGAGGTCTCATCGGATACGCTGGACGCAACTCAAAAGTCACAGCTGATGGACTTTTGAGTTGCGTTGGAAGTGCTATGGGATTATCAAGAAGTTTTCAGTGAAGGTGGAGAACCGACTACCCTCGCTGAACACTGCATCGACACAGGTGAGCATAACCCCGTCTCTGTACCTCCATACCGCCTCTCACCTCCACGCATGGTTGTGCTAAAGAATGAGGTAAAGAAGATGTTGGCCAGTGGAGTAATTGAAGCATGCTCATCACCCTGGTCTGCACCCGTTGTCATGGTACCAAAGAAGGACGGTTCAGTACGAGTTTGCGTTGATTACCGTAGACTTAATGCCATAACGGTTCCCGACAAGTATCCTATCCCTCGCATTGATGATCTGCTTCATGCTGCTAAGCCAACGCCTTTCATGTCGACCCTGGATTTACGCGCTGGCTACTGGCAAGTGAAAGTAAAGCTCGAGGATCAGGACAAGACGTCATTTATAACTCCATTTGGTATGTACCGTTTCAAGAGGATGCCTTTTGGACTTCGCAACGCACCCTCTACATTCCAGCGTCTGATAGACAGGATTCGAGTGAGCTTGGAGAATGTAAAGATGCTGGCGTACCTAGACGATCTGATCATTTTTTCGTCTACCTATCAAGCACACCTAACGGATTTGGGTAAGGTGCTAAGCAAGCTGAAAGAAAGCAACCTTCATGTAAAGTTCAGTAAGTGCCGATTTTGTTGCTCAACAATTAAGTATTTGGGGCACATTATTACTCCAGAGGGTCTGAAGGCTGATCCTGAGAAGGTAGCAGCAATACTAGCCAACCCAGCACCCAAGAATTTGAAGCATCTGATGACGTTCCTGCAGACCTGTTCCTGGTACAGGCGATTCATACCAAACTTTGCTGGAATCAGTGAACCACTTTCCCGTTTAACTAAGAAAAACGCGGTATGGACTTGGTCAGCGGAACAGGAGCAGTCTTATCAAGAGCTCAAAATACGTCTTACATCCACCCCTGTGTTACGTCAAGCCGACGAGACGAGAGGCTACATCATCAAAAGTGATGCAAGTAACTATGCACTTGGAGCAGTTCTAGTGCAGGGGGAGGGACAGGACGAGCATCCCGTCGAATACGCGAGTAGGCTGATGATCCCTGCAGAACGCAATTATTCGACAACCGAGAGGGAGGCTCTCGCAGTAGTTTGGGCAATCAAAAAATTCCGTGGATACATTGAAGGTCTCCCAGTAACAGTGGTTACGGACCATCAAGCTTTGAGGTGGTTGATGTCGTTACGGTCTCCAACTGGTCGATTAGCTAGATGGGCTTTGCAGATACAGGCGTATGATATTACTATCAAGTATACACCCGGTAGGACGAATGTGGTTGCAGACACGCTGTCCAGGCCTATTTGCGATGAAAGCACCGAAAACACCTGTGGAGTGTGTAGCATGGCCGTGGATATGCCGCAGAGACCAACATCTGAAATTAGGGCAGAACAGCTAAAGGATGAACACATCACTAGCATCGTAACTGCCTTAGAGGATGCAGATCGTAAAGATAATGCCGTGTACTGGAGCAATAAAGGCTATGTCATGAACAACGGGTTGTTGTACCGATATCACCCGTCGGATGACTCAGATGAGGCTCAACTCGTAGTTCCTCAACATGAATGGGCAAACGTTCTTTCAGTATACCACGATGACCCTTTGGCGGGGCATTATGGCGCTGATAAGACATATCAACGCATCTCGAAGCGATATCATTGGAAGGGTATGAGAAAATATATCGAAGCATATGTTAAGAACTGTGTTGCATGCCAGAGATTTAAGCCGTCCAACCTGAAACCAGCTGGTTTGCTCCAAACCTCGCCCGTGAACCAACGTTTCGAAACTCTCGCCTTTGACTTGTTTGGACCTTTGCCGTCAACGACTAGCGGCAAGACATGGATACTGGTAGCTGAAGATATTGCTACTGGATGGATAGAATTATTTGCTTTGGAAACTGCCAGCGCTGAAAATTGTGCGACCGTTTTGATGAACGAGGTTTTCCTTCGGTACGGTGTGCCCAGACGCCTGATAAGCGACAATGGACCCCAATTTGTGAGTGCTGTAATGCAACAATTAACCTTTTGTCTGCGAATAAAGCACACATTCACACCAGTGTATCACCCGGCAGCAAACCCGGTGGAAAGGAAAAACAGAGATTTGAAGACGCAACTGGCCATTTTAGTAGGAGATGAACATGGAAGTTGGAGTGATATGTTACCCAGCATACGGTTTGCGATGAATACCGCAACCTGCCTCACTACAGGACAAACACCAGCGTATTTGACATTTGCACGAGAACTGCGTACTCCGGATGACAATGTTCACGACTTTCGTCAGATTTTACTGTCTGAGAACTTTGTACCTGAAATTACGCCGAAGTTACTACTAGTCGCCAATACGCTGGACAAAGCTAGAGATGTTAGAGATAATCTAGAAGAACACAGGAAGAAGACGGCAGACCAAGGACGTAGAGAAGATCCTGGTTACACTCCCGGTGACCTAGTATTAGCAACTACCCATCCAATTAGTAATGCTGCTCGAGGAATAAGTGCTAAATTCTGTCCTCGCAGGGATGGTCCCTATCTAATCCTAGCACGCCATGGTGCTTCATCTTATCTGATTTCAGATCCCACTGCTCCAGATAAACCTCTTGGAGTGTATCATACATCTGCCTTGACACCGTTCCGAGGCCATGCGGCAAGCCCACTTCCACCGCCGGTGCGCCCACTGCGGAAACGCGGGCGTCCGCCTAAACCTAGGACTAATCCTGAGGGCGCCACTCCGCCCTCTCGTGGACGAGGACGACCACGGCGACGCGGGTCTCGCCCAACTACGTTGGTGGACCATACATCTTGACTGGCCACTCGTCGGGGCGACTTCGCATCCAGAGGGGGAGCCTGTAGCACCACCGAATTCGGAACGCCTATAGCTACGCGCCACACAACACTACTGTGTCGGGACGTGATTTACGCACACAACGTTAGGCCGCCTCGCCTATATAAACGGACGCCCCGGCCACGAGTAGTCAGTCAGCGTTAGCGCGCCGCTGTTTCCACGCATTGGAAGAGCTCGCCTAGCGTAGACGCCCCTCTCCCCTCACGTACCACGGTGACGTATCCTTCTTGTTTCGTGACGTACCTCGCGTCACGAACTGGCCGGGAACGTATCGTGTAGTTTTTTTATAATCGTCGTATCTAGTTAAGTTACTTTGTAAACAACCTTGTTGGTGGAATAAACTGATTGTTATTATTGAGCCTACGTTTTCATCATACCCGCTACATTATTATTTTTTATATTTTATTCTAGAATAAAATTAAAATTAAATGTGTTTACAATAAATATATATAGGTAAATAACATGTGTAAGTATTATAACTATTATCCAACAAAAGATCCACAAACTACTCAATTACTATACCTTTAAATTGTTCACAATTTCACAGGTTGTAAACACGTGATACGCTAAATAGAGATTGATTCGAGAGGACACGACAGCCAGTTATATAGTTATACTAGCAGCGCCCCGCGGTTTCACCCGCGTCAGTTTTGATCCCGTGGGAATATCTAGATAAAAAAGTATCCTATGTGTTAATCCAGGAAATGGTCTATCTATGTGCCAATTTTCATCCAAATCTGTTTAACGGTTTACGCGTGATTGAGTAACAAACATCCAAAACACTTAAATGGGATGGCATTTATCAGATATTTTTCCCGTTTTTGCAACATTTTCTATTGACGCTCCGCTCCTATTGGTCGTAGCGTGATGTTCTACAGTTCAGAGCCTTTCTCGATGAATGAACTATCCAACGCAATAAGAATTTTTTGATTCGAACCAGTAGTTCCTGAGATTAGCGCGTTCAACCAAAAAAACAAACAAAGTCTTCAGCTTCATAATATTAGTATAGATATACCTCAAAGTCAAAACACTTTAGAGTTGCTTCTGCATCATCTCTGGCGCTGCGGGAAGTGCAACCCCTCCGCCCTTACGTAACAAAGGATAAGCACCCATGCTCACCTCCGCAGCTTCGGCTTACCAGTCGCCCACGGTGCCCACGGCGCGGCGACCAGCCTCAGCCGCTACGGCTCGCTCGGGTGCCTATGCTTTGTTACAGCGGGCGGGGTCTGCTCTCTTTGCGCCTCCGGATTTTATATACACTCTCAGGGTAGCAGTGAAAAGACTACGTGAAGTCGGGGGTGCCCCGATTCGGTTTTGGAATAGATTCGACCTATTCAAACCATGAAGTGTCACCCAGTGGCGGACAACGAGAATTATTTTTAAAACTTGTTTCGCTGTCCCCCAGTGGTGGCCAAACAAGTGGTGGACATCGGGAATAATCGGGAATTGATGACGTGACTATTATACCTACTGCTAATTTTCATGAAAAAAGAATATGATTTATTAATTTAGTTGTTGAATAAAAAAGTTTGATGGCTTTTGGTGGCTAATTTCGAGACTGGAATTTGATTTTTATTTATTTATTTATAATAAGCACACCAACAGCACAATCACTTACAATTCAAATCAAAACAACATCTAATATTGGCATTTCAGTAATCATGCAAATAACAGGAATGCATAACATTGAAATATGAATATCAGAGACAAAAGAAAACAATAATAAAAAGTGTGTCTTTATTAGCAGACAGTTGTTGAATCTCTAAAATATATAAAGTAGCCCACTTACAAAATTAGTCGCTGAGTTATCAATTCAGAAGTACTTAAGGCGCAGATATACGATTTTCAATGATTTTAAATTCATCATCACGACTAAACGACTGGCCTGATTTCTTTGAAAATAAAATATGTTATACTAGACAATTTTCTTCGTAATTTGATATGTGAATATTTGCAATTATATTTTTTAAACATAGTGTAATTAATTTGCAAAGTAATGTCTACCGCGGACAAAAAAACGATAATCACGCAGACACTATCGGGTGTATTTTCATAAAACTTTCACCATATAAAAGAAAATTTAATTTCCCAAATTTTAATATACGGTTTTTATTTATTTTGTGTTTGATAAATCAACGTGGGTTCTTTTTTCGAATAATCTTGGTGCGCGTGGAAGCGGGGTCTCTTGCGGGCGACGGGCGGCAGTGCATCGCTGACCACTGTCACGAGTAGACGCTAACGCTCGGAGAAATCAGAACATAATTTTATTCGCTGTTGAGTTTCGTGCTGAAAATGCCTGGTAAATCCAAATTACTAAAAAAGAAACGCCTTATACTGGCAAAAAATAGATTATTGAGGTAAGTAATGTATTTTAATTGAAATAAAATTATCATTTATCTCTATCGAAAGTTTAAATTAGTGTACCTAAATAAAATAAATAAATATGTAAAATCCAATTGTAGCAAACATACTTTTATTTTATTTATAATAATTGTTTTATTTCTGTTTTTGGAGAATACCAAATAACGAAGATTCTCAAGTCGTAAATGCAGATACGAGGTAATTATTGTAATGTAGTATATCCATACCGCATCCTTGTAGGGACAGTCCGGATCAGAGTTTCAAAAAATACTTGAATTGACATAGTTGTGGGGTAATTATTCTTGATAATGCTAGTTTTTATTCTGTTTGTTTTAGCTGTAAGTCATCCATAGCAAATAAATAAATAAATAAGTGACTTTAGTACGACTTCGTCTGCGGAGATGTAACTTTTGCGTCTGTTTTAGACTTACAGTACTTATGTCGTGCACAACTATCTTCCTAATTTCTCACATGCCTATACTTCCATGCCGATGCCTAAAAATCAATTTATTTTGTAGCTCTGGCTGTATAGAACACGAAAAAAGGCAACTCCGCATATTGAAAATGAGGATATTATTGCTGACAAGTAAATGCATATACCCAATTTATTATTATTATTTTCACAGTAGCTCACATACAGGGGATCTGGTACATTTGCGCTCCTTTTGCGCGACTGGACGTTTCCACGACTAGACTGTTACACGACTGACATTTCCGCGAAAGACATTTGCGCGAGTATACTTACGCGAAAGGATGCTTGGGAGACATTTATATTCGTAAAGGATATTGGGCAAAAATCCGAAAAATGAGATCCCACACAGACGTAACATCCCGCCTGTATTCTCCGAAGGGTAGGGCAGAGGTGTATACTAAGTTCGTGTAGTACACCCATTTATTACTTTATCTAGTTAACATACGTAATAGCTAGTTTAAATTGTTAAAAGTTATATTATGCGGTCCCACACGTTTCTTCTCCCGAGGGCGGGGATCGAAATCAAAATCCAAGATGGTGACTGCGAAATTTTACAAAATATGCGTCATGGGTGTCGTTTCCATGGTTTTCGGGGGCGCTGATGGCGAAAATGAGGTCAAAGTCAAAATCCAAGATGGCGGGTGCGAAATTTTACAAAATATCCGTCATGGGTGTCGTTTCCATGGTTTTCGGGGGCTCTGATGACGAAAATGAGGTCAAAGTCAAAATCCAATATGGCGGCTGCAAAATTTTACAAAATATGCGTCATGGGTGTCGTTTCCATGGTTTTCGGGGGCGCTGATGGCGAAAATGAGGTCAAAGCCAAAATCCAAGATGGCGGCTGCAAAATTTTACAAAATATGCGTCATGGGTGTCGTTTCCATGGTTTTCGGGGGCGCTGATGGCGAAAATGAGGTCAAAGCCAAAATCCAAGATGGCGGCTGCAAAATTTTACAAAATATGCGTCATGGGTGCCGTTTCCATGGTTTTCGGGGGCGCTGATGACGAAAATGAGGTCAAAGTCAAAATCCAATATGGCGGCTGCAAAATTTTACAAAATATGCGTCATGGGTGTCGTTTCCATGGTTTTCGGGGGAGCTGATGACGAAAATGAGGTCAAAGTCAAAATCCAATATGGCGGCTGCAAAATTTTACAAAATATACGTCATGGGTATCTTGTCCATAGTTTTCGGGGTCCTGATGCTGTAAATGAGGTCTAGTTTAAAATCCAAGATGGATGACGCTTATTTTGTAAAATTTTGCAGCCGCGATTTTGATTCGCGGAAATGTCAGTCGCGCGTGTCTAGTCGCGCAAAGGGCGACTCCCGTCGCACAAAGTCCTTTCACTTTACACTTATTAACGTAATAATGTAAAGTTTATTGCGTTTATCAGTTATGTTGTTTTTGCAACGGATAATATAAAAAATCACTTCTAGGTTTTTTCGTTTTATTTATCATTATAATTATGTTTCAGTTCTGAAGTGATTGGAACATTTGCATGCTTCCTGAACTGGTCGATCCAAGACATACAAGGAACATGGCAATAAGGGGGGTCCCTTATTGCCAATATTAAATAAAATTTAAAATAAAATAATTCCCATATTATTTTGTTTAATTTGATAATTTTAAATCTTTGTAAGTACATAAACAAACATACACATATAAAACTCACGCCTTTTTCCCATGGACGCCAATTATTGATACGATGCTTACAAGCCGATTCTATTTATTTCGTTTACGTTCATATACATATCTGGTCATACACGCACACAAATCATCACACATCTTTGTTTTATATTTTTGTCATCTTCTGTTCTTATTTTAAGTTGGTATGTCTATGTAGTCAGGTGATAGGGCTAGTGATTCTGGATACGATATATCGAGAATCACTAGCCCTATCACCTGTCTTCGTTATCGGAAGCGTTTCCCTTACACCCTGTATATTTACGTAAGTACTTACCAAATAAATGTGTATAAATAGGAAATACTAATGAAATATAGACATACCAACTTAAAATAAGAACAGAAGATCCATCAAAAAATTGGAAAAAATAATGAATAATTTTCTCTTTTTTTTTAGCATTTTTCGTACACTATGCTGTGAACAGTTAAATAAAAAAACCATTATTCGCGATTAAACACATTTTTTTTCTTTACAACTAACAAGCAATGTATTCGTAAGTAAATATCATCTGACGCTTGCGCATAACCTCGAGTTCAAAGTGCACGCGCGCTTGCCGACAGCCGCGCGGCTGACAACCCCAAGTCCACGCGACGACTGACACGTACATGGGGAGGTGAAGGGGAAGGCGAGATGGGCATCGCCTTCCAACGAGGTACAGAGATAATTGTGACCGTATTGTACCAGCTGTCTGCACTCACGTGCTTGAGCACGTGAGTGCAGACAGCTGGTACAACACGGTAAGTAAGTAATAATAACCTTCGTACGAATTCTGATAATCAAGGTAAATGATCACAAAACTCATTGGTATAGGCCGAGGTTTGAACCCGGGCCGGGTCACCTAGTTAGAGAGAGCCGTCCACGGCTATGCGCGGCGTGGCGGCGATCTTGGGCATCCTTTGTAAAGCGCCGCCAAAATAAATAAGACGAAATATTACAGAGGCGTCAACAGTTTTAAATTGATGCACTGTGTCGTGCATTTAATAAAAGTTTTGTATGTAAGTCGATAATCGATAATGCACTAGATAAAATAAAAGATCGCGACTATAGCCGTGATTGACTAAATTAATAATTATATTATAAAAAAGATTTTCTCCTTTGTAATTTGTTGATCTTTGCACATCAAAAGACACCGCTATCTGACTTCACGACGTTTTACACGTTTTATAGGGGTAGGCATTTTGAAAGTGGTGTTTGTAAATTCCGTATAAATCCCGTGACTCGGCCCCGGCCGTACGTATTACCTTATTTTTATTAACACTATATTGAAATAAAAATGGATGATGATCAAAAATCAGGCAGGATTGGATTATCCTCACCATCTGAAACGTATGGTTACCCTACGAAATTACGTGCATGCAGTTGCGGGGTCGCGGGGCGTGACGCTCGCGCTCCTCCCACTCGCTCAAGGTCGCTGTCACCTATTGTCGCCTTAAATAATATATGTATCGGTAGCTCTGAGTCATATTAATTTACGTTCGAAAATTGACGCTGGTTTCTTTATATCCTGTTGGAATAGCAACGATGATGAATTAATATAATAGAAGCAGCCGGTCGATTTTGTAAAAATCTCACCGTGAAAACTTAGGTGAAGTGAGCTTGTTTTTGCTAGGAATTGCAACTATTGACAGTTCACTCCACGCTCACTTCACCTAAGTTTTCACGGTGAGATTTTTACAGAATAGCACCGCTGTTCTATTAACTCGTTGCCTACATACAAAAAAGACGTTAGGTTGCAGGTGGTAAAGAAAGCTTTTGTTGCTGCACTAATAATTTCCCGTTTTTTTTTTGGATTTCTGTGTAGGTCGTAGGCCGTAGCGCTCGTAGCATGTCAAAGCAAATAGAGCAACAGGATCGTAGCACGTGCGTGCTACGACTACGAAATTTCTACCCTGCTGCTCTATTTTTAGCCGACTTCTTCTTTTTACTAAAAAAAGGTACTTATGTAAAAGTAAACCTTTTGTTTGTTGCTATTTGTCACTCTAGGCGATAAAGGTATGTGTGGTAGGCAGACTAGTAAGATTTTAACAAGATATAAAAACTTCTTTTTTCAACTAAAAAGAAATAACCACTGACCTGTATTACACAAGTAGGCCTTGTATGCCATGCTCTGTGGAAATAGCCTATTCAAACTCATTTCGTTTCTGTCAATCACAAGAAAAATCAAGATCATTTTCGACATTCGTTCCGCACGTATTTGTAAAAGTTTCATCTCCAGTTCCGCAGAGAAATGTAAAGGTTCAGAGATTCTGCAGACCAGAGACTGAGCTCAGGCTCGAGGGCATGATGAGGATCGTGCACGCCATCGTCGCGGTGTTCACCGTCGTGCTGCTCTTCATCCAACAGGCCTACGTCTCCGTCTGCGCCGGACCCTGCCCAGTCAGTATCACACACGAACCTGTTCCTCATAGCATATAGGAGCTTCCGCAAGTGTCCACCATATAATTATCCTCGCATTTCATAGGTACCACTGCTTAGCGAAAGAGCTCTGATGACCAGCAAATGGCAGGATAACCTTCCGTCCTACCAGCCAAAACACTCCCGCCAGGTGACTCGCGACAGCAGGTCAGGAACGACAACGTGCATCTATGATTGGCTAAGTTATACTGCTTGATGACATTCACCACTAAAAACGTGGGATTGGCTTTTGATACGTTTTGCCTCACCAATAAAGTAGGATGTGATGTTCCAGACAACTGCCCTGTGAATACAAACTTCAAATACCTAGGTACCTTTTATAAAAAGCATAAATACTTACCTAATTGCAAAAAGTCATGACAAAAGATTGCCGAGTCTTCATCTCCATGGCAAACGGGACGACACGACTATTGATTCCTATCCCGATTTGTAAAGTTATACGAGTACGAGATTCTGTTCACAATACCTACATACAAATTAAAGTATTTCCAGATAAGTACTTCCAATCTATGTAAACTTTAGTTTTGCTAACATTCCTCTGCACCTCACTCAGTTTAAGAGTTTATCTTGCAATTGGTAATCGGATCTTGAAGCAATAAAAGTGCAGCAGTTGAGACCTTTTACTCGTCCATCGTTTGTTATCAAGCTGGCGACACTGCATTATCGAATTTCTGACATGTGCTAACACTACTAACCTTCGAGCTAAACTTGTTGTAGGTGTTCACACTGTGGTACAGTAAGTAATACTGATGAAGGTGTAGGTTTAAGCGCACTTTGTGTAGGAAATCGTTTCTCTTTTATCAGAACATGCGAAAGACGGTGGTGAACCAGGCTTGTGGCAACTTGGTAGGGGCTTATGTCCAGCAGCAGTAGGTGGGTCGCTATAAGCAGTGGGGGCTGCATATTTTCCTACTTAGTGTAGATTAACGTGGTAACAATGACACGGGCTCTCGTGCACCGCGCCGTATAAGCGATGGACGGTTTCTCAAAAAGTTGCGTTCACATGTGACATTTCGACGGACCGCGCACCGTGACCATGTCCAATACTCGTGGCAACAACAAAATGTTGGTTGTAATACACAGCGATACACAATGACACAACCCCCTAGTACCATCGCTTGGTACGGATTGTTATCCGTTAAAACGTCACGAATGTGGAAGGATTTAAACTTGTGGATTTA
Source organism: Luperina testacea (assembly GCA_927399505.1). Classification (NCBI taxonomy): domain Eukaryota; kingdom Metazoa; phylum Arthropoda; class Insecta; order Lepidoptera; family Noctuidae; genus Luperina; species Luperina testacea. The sequence goes on along the minus strand of OV656775.1, from coordinate 17,779,888 downwards.
TAGTCACATACCCGGACCCTTATTCCACTAATTTACAAAAGTTTCGGTGGTTTCTCGATTGTGATTTTGAACTTTTTGTCACACAAATGTGTCAAACACACGATCGAGTGGCCACTGAAACATTTGGAAATTAATGGGATCAGGGCCTTGATGCTCTGTTTCGTCTGTTTCAGGCCAAACAGTCCCTGCCGGCGAGGCCGCCATCGTCCGGCGACGCGCCCCTCGCCCCGCTCCCGCTGCTCGCTGCGGACTGTGTCGTGTGCGCACGCGCAGCCCGCTGCCACGAAGAGCGTGGAAGGCCCAAGTACAAGCGCGACCCCGAGATAGCCGTCGACAACGAGTTCATTGGATACCGTCCTCACGACGACGATTAATTTGCCTATACATGCAACTATATCAAGAAAGAGAATCTATATTCTTCAATAAAAATTGTAGCGTATTGTAATTGAAAATGTCAATAAAAATTGCAAGATAGGTGATGATTGATTTTATTAAGTAAACCCTTCATTGTGGAGGATGGAGGAATGAGGAATAAGTCGTCGTTGGATTGGAGCTAAGGCTGGCCATACCGGACTGCTCCGTAAGCGATCAACATACACGGACTCAACCGCTTGAAGCTGCATTGATACCTGCCTGATTGCTGCTGCAGCAGTCGGTGTCAACACTGCTCTGTTGTTTTTATTGCCGGCCTTAACACACGCGTCGTGGAATGAAGAGCACGGGCGGAGGTAACTGCGCGAGAGCAATTTACAGCTCGAGCAGTCAGTAGGTACGCCTAGTGACTGCTTGGCCGCACGATGAAATTTCACCGCGCTGCCGATCGCCCGAAGCAGTCGCGACTGCTCGAGCGGTTCCGTGTATGTGTGTACGTAGAAGACTGTAGTTTGCTATGCAGTCGCAGCTTGAAGCAGTCGATAGTGGCTGCTTCAAGCTGTCCGTGGCCGGCCTAAGTGACAGAAGCAAAAACAGAAACACATTAATTAGCAGTAACCGTCGCAGTTTTTCGTAGTCGTCGTTATCACTAGCCACGCTCAGTAAGGGCTCATTTACGGAGACTCGGCGCGTCTCACGGCGCGGTGAACGATTTTTCCGTTTACGAAGGGGCGACGCGTGCAGCGGCCCGCGTTGTCACACGCGCAAACAAACATTTACAATGTACGATGCTGTTTACGAAGATGCGGGGCGTGGCGCGGCGCGTCGTGCGTTGCCTGAGGAGTAGCGGTGTCCGCCGCGGCGCGGCGCCCGCGGTATATCCTGTACTCGTAGAGTTGATAGTTTTCACCGTACCGGTCTGCGACCCTGGGTTAATCTATGTGAGGGTAACAATGACTACTTTGGATGGTAACGATAGCGTCCAACCTAAACACTCTCTCAAGAAACTGCCTTAGAAGATATTTAAAACAGGAATATATTAAAACTAACAAAAATATAAATCTTCAAAGAATTAAGAACATTGTCGGGTGGGTGAGTTGTACGTCCGCGGCCTTCTGGCCGGTACCATAAGATACCTAACGTTTTTCTTGTAGTAGGGACACGCGGGCTCGTCACAGCCGAGCACTTCGGCCTCCCGCATCGGCAGCCCGCCGCCTCTCCGCAGCAACTCGTCGCCCAGGATGAGCCGCCGAGTACACGCCAGCAAGCATGGTCCACATACAGCCACTGCACACAATGCTGCTAATAATTCCAATACAAACATCACAGCCTCAGACCACATTTCTAAAGCGATAATTTATTTGATATTCCATAAGTTCTATACATTATTGATTACTATTTGAATTCGTTGTCGAGTTTTAACTAGTTTTAAGTAGGTATACACAAAAAAAAACTATATGAAAATCACTTTGAAAATAAAGTTTAACAAAATTAATATAAGGGTTAAAAAACTACGACGTCATTATTTATTTGGTTTTCTTTATAATGAAGCAAAAAGTACTCTGTGATAAGAAGTTCATAAACCCAAAGAGCAAGAGTCTGTTCATATTAAAAGAAGTTTAATGCTCTAAGAAGAAAGATGAAGTTTTAGATTTATGGATTGAGACTGATGTTGTATTATGTATTTATGTCACCTCTAATTAAGGGGCTTACAGGACCTAAACACAAAAAAATGTAAGTTTTAGAAACAAAAGTATAATGATCCACTACAGTAAACAAAATCAGAAATATAATTATTATAATATGATATTCTTCAGGATATATGCTAGGTAGATAGTGTGTTGAAAACATAATACAACTAATTTGATACGATAGAAAAAAATCATGAAGATACCTCTAAAAACTAATATACCTACATACAGTCATTCTGATTTTTTGTCAGATTATTCTACAAGCGACATAATAAAGCACTAGTGTTTTAATTTTTTAGTCCAACCAATAGATTTTTTGTGATTGTGATTTTTTTGTCTGATAATTGCTTCATATTTTGCAATAAATTGTGTCGTCGCGCTTTTCATTCTTTTCTATGCAGTCCGACAAAGACTGCGCTTTAAGTTAGCTGCGAATCATCCCAGTGCTGCTAGTTCATCTACCTATAACCAATCACAAGGAAGTTGTGCATGGAGGGTGGTTTTTACGGGCTGAAATATTCAGAGCTTTCTACGAACCTCCGAAGACTACCTACCCGTTAAAATTATATTATTGTTACCTACTACACAATACCCGTGTTCTAATTTAAAATTCCTAAATACCTACTTCCAATAACTACAGTGTTAACCCTGTGTGAACATCTGAAACACAATCAAAGTTTCCACGGCCGCTGTGAATCACACACGATGTGCCTAAATCGCAAACATGACATAATTCAGGAACAAACTTCAGCCTGACGCATACGCACTTACCATTACCACACAAAAATTATGCCTAAGCCTAAACGCAAAAAAGTAAAGAAATTGTATTGTATTGTAAATTGCAGCGTTCTGTCATCGCGCTTCTCTTTCTTTTTTATACAGTCCGACAAAGACCGCGCTTTAGGTCATGGGACTATTATGTGCTTTTTCTCACAGAGCATGTAACTTTTCCCAAGTTAAACGAAAATTATGTCATGCCCGACCTGTGTACCTACTTGTTTATTAGAGGTCAGTGTATGTCATGCATGATCAACATCAACCAGAGAGTTCGCTGAAATGATAAAAATGATGATAAATGATAAATGATTTTATTTTTGTAACTAGGTTTGCACAAACACTTTTACACTTCAATGTAATAATGAGATCTGATTTGAGGAATAATTTTCAATTTTTGACAGTTCTTCCATACAAAAACTGTCAGACATCAATTTTATTCCACGACTAAAAATTATCTGTCGATTGAAAAATCAGCCCATATTAGAGTAATGAATTCTATTCCTCACTGAAAAACTTACTAATGCGGAATGAAAACTTGAAACATGAATATCAACTTGACAGTTTTAGTCAGGCTTTGAGCAATATTCTGTAACGCTTGCAACATTTACAGCTGTCAAAGTCATAAGATCCATCCGGTATTGCGGTATCTGTCAAGTTTGACGTTTCGAATCGAAATAATGGGTCGGCTGGAGATGTGCCGGACGTTTACAGCAATAATTAAATTTATTTTTTTAATATTTACTTTACGATAATAAAACACATTTAATAACATATCAGTCAGTATTTATGTATGTGTTAAAAATATATTTGTGATAGTTTTGATAAACAGAACGGTAAAATGTCTTCTGGAATAGCGATATGGTGAGTTTCTCTCTGAACTTACAAACACTGGCTCAATATTTACTATGCGCCTATTACACACATGAATATTAAGTGCACAATAAACGAAAATCTTGTGCTTATCTCATCGAGGCCGACATCAGAGTCAGCGTGTGTTGGTGATTAGCATGACTATCAGAAAGTTTCTCGGGATATGCATGAATTTATATTTTGACGTTCTAATTATTTATTAATTTCATACTGCTACTTTACGATTTTCCTCACTGTGTTTCGTCAGATACGCAGTTCTATCTGATTGCCTATAATTTAAAGAGAACTTGTCACATAGGCATGGTAGCACAATTATTTAATTATCGTTTTAGATGAGAGAAACATTAAATAATACATGTAATAAATGTTAATTATCATGCACTCCTTTTCACTGCATAGTAATACCTGGACGGGCTGCCCTGTGCTTGTGTTCCCAATTATTTGAGTTTGTGATTAAAATCCGATACTTAAACTATTTACTTTCTAAACCTAGAGTTACAAAACAGTACAAATATTATTATCAATAACAGCCAAAGTGGCTGTATTGCTTGGTCCAGTTTTAGCTACATCTGTGTGGATAAATCATAGAACTTTATTACTTATCCGTCTTTGCAAATCATGTATAGTCACGTGATTGCAAAACATGTAGAGGCCTTGGCAGCTATATATTGCTTGCAGCTAATAATGAGGTGTATAAGACAAAACTGTCTGGTAGAATAAACTTAAGAGCAGTCAACTGTATTTCCATATTGTCCATGTCAACAATAAGCCATTGGCATCACCCTTTACCCTAAAACAGAAAATACTACCACTGGTATGCAATTGACCTTACTGTTAGTTTTATTGATTATTACCATGTCTTCTGGAACAGGTCCATGGGGGTGATATGCCTGGGGTTCATGTGGCTGATCTCCCACGTATACCACCTGCTCCTGGATGCCTACGAGCGCTCAGCTACACTCAGCGACATTGAGTACTCATGGTAAGCTATTATTTGTGATATAGTGAAGTGAAGTGACCATCTCTTCAATTACTTAGATGTAAAATTAATCTTCTATTAAGTAGGTAATATTGTTAACGAGAGTACTATGTTTTTTATTTTGCAATTATTTTAGTAAACTTTAGATAAATATTAAAATACAATAGACAAAATGTACTGTGCCGGTATTTATGTCAGCATCTATACAGATCAAGCAATTGCATGTCCATGGTAACAACTTGCCTCAACGCATTTCAGATGTATTTCGTAGCAGTTTAGGTGATTTTCGAAGTTGAAAGTTTTGCTACTGAGGTGCTGTTCAGCATACTTAGCAAGCTATACTTCTACAAATTGTTTTATTTCAGGTTCTTCCGGCTGCTGCTAAACCTCGTGGGCTACTCCACTGTGTTACTGCCCATGTTCATACTGTATAAATATTTGGAAAAAATCAACTACTTTGATAAGCTAAGTAAGTATCAAACTTGTGCTAACCTGCTAATGAGTGCTGTGGCGTTTGTTTTAACGAGTTCATTAGTCACGCTCTATCTGTGAGTTTTCTATCTAATTAATTTCCCGGTATGCTGAATACATTATATTGAACAGTTTCATCATTCTGGTTTGTTTATTTTTTACAATAATTCTTCTTGTCAGGCTTTTGATCAGAGGATGACTTTGTTGGCTCTTTATAAAAATATGTAAATATTTTTTGATTTATTACATGTTGTTAATCTTACATGTAAGGGACTGTTCTTATCGACGCAGAATCGGCTAGAACCGGCCAGAAAGAGCTTTATGTCCGTCCAGTAGAAGCGAATAGCCCAACGCGCTGTCGCGTGGAACGAGGCAAATGCCGTATTTTCGTTTTTATTGCATGGATTTTTTTATTTATTTATTATAAAGTTCTTTCTCGTTAAGATAAGTGTTGTCATTCTTTTACAGTCCATCCAACTTAAGTAATACTCGTTTAACCGGCTACCGTCATTACAGAAACAAATGATAACCATTGTGTCTTCCGTGGATCCACGTCAGGGTTAAGGATAACAGTAGACAAAGAACGGCGGAATAACAATATTTATTACCTTAAGTTGTTGAAATGACTGCATTTTAATATTTTTATATACTTAGGTACATTGGTAAAGTTGCGTTCGTGAAAAACCGAAGTTTATTTTGCGCTCCTACCGAAATACCGCTAGCATTTAACAATTATGTCTATAATGTTATGCTGAATGGAGTATAGACATGTTAAACACTTGTTCGCAAATATAACCTTAGGTTATTTTATTACTAACTAGTTATATACAGTACAGATGCACAGGAAGTAGTAGTAATACGAGCCGAACTGCGTGCGCATGCGACGAACAATATCTTGTTACAAAAAAAAGTTGACTCGTAAAACACTATAAAATAAATGTAATGTCTAAAAAGTCAAAAATTAACTTTAATTTCGGAAGTCTGTGTCAACAAACGAAAATGCGGAATCAACGACACCGACTTCCGAAATAGTGTTTTTTTTTGGAAGTCTCCTGTTTCGTAAAAAAGTTTTTATAAAACCAATTTACAGAAATAAAATGTAATTTATTATTAAGTATCAAAATGATGTAAATAACGCGTGACTTCCACGTCTTATTTCCAGGCAACTCTGGCCCCACATTCCGCGTACTGTTCGCGTGTTTCGGCGAGCCGGGCGAGCGCCTGCCCGAGGCGGTCAAGCTGCGCAAGGACGAGTCCAGCGCGCGCGAGGGCGCCGAGCTCGCCTTCTGCTTCACGGGGCTCATGGCCGCCTACCTCGTGTGGGGGCTGCTGCAGGAGAAGATTATGACGCAGGTGAGCCCCAGTTCAGGCGTTCGGATAGTTCTTATTAGTAGTATTTTGTGTTTTTCGACATTTAACTCGCAAAAACATGTTGTCCAATGGCTTTAGTTATATGTAACCATTGTGCTAGATTATAGACATTTTTATTTGAAAAAATTCACCAAGAAATGCGATGACGTACAGTACGCTATAGAAATGGCGTCGAAAAGTAAAAGTTCGGCTTTGTAGAGCGTCCGTCCGTTTCGTCTCCGTTACTCGTACTTACATGATAGTCCATGAAGGTCGATGTGTAATATTAACTCCCAGGTACCGAAGGTCCTACAACGGTACAAAGATTTTCTAACGCGTGGCCAAAATCGAAATTAGCGCTGCCATCTTGTTTTTAAAACGCTTTTACTAGCTTCACTTGTAACTAACAATGTAATAAAACCTTAGAAGTAAATTTTAACCAACTTCTAATTGTCATGTCGTGTCGTGTTCCACTCTTTTTCTGTGCGCATTATAAAGGACATTTGAAAACGCTTAGTGCGAATTGGTGGAATAGCAACTAGGCAGGTAACTTGCAGTGTGAATGTCCGAAGGTAGAAGGGGGCCGGTGGAATGAGGTCGTGGATTTCTTGGGCACACTCACCGAAGTACAATCTGTAGAAGACCGACAAGCAGGCAACCTTGTGGTGATGAGCCAAGCTGTGAAGCTGGCATCCACCAGTTCTACGTCGCCAATGAGGCTCTTAGCTTTGCGTTCCACCGAGTCAAGCGCGACAATTTGGTATTTCGCTGAGCCATCCCAAAGGTGGCAGCAATACACCATGCAGGATCGGACTTGCGCTTTGTAAAGGCTTAAAAGCTGTCCAGGCGTAAAGTATCGCTTCACCCTATTTAGAATGCTCGGCTTCTTGGCCGCAGTTTGGGCTTTGTACTCGATGGTGGCGCCGAAGCTGAGACTAGATGTCAACTCCATGCCTAGGAGCTCGAGCCGATCTGTTACAGGAAGAGATGTGTCCCGAAAACTAGGAGTTTGGTCGAAACGTCTCCTTTTGGCGGTAAAAAGACACGCCTGTATTTTGGTGGCGTTAAAAGAGACCAAATTGTCATCACCCCACTGGGAGACAAGGCTTAATATGTAGTTCGGAAGACAAAACTATAATTTGGTATCATGGAGCTGATCTGATAATGGAGCCAGGAGGTGGATAGTGGCAATCTTCAGTGGCTACAAGTAAACCCTCGAGTTTGAGTTCATATGATTCGTTTTGACGACGCACGATGTCAATCAGGCGTCAAAAGATCCTTGTGGTTGTGGCACCCTATGTGTCGGTATTAACAGACTCAATATCACGCAGAGCTACGTGATGTCGGACGGCAGCACGCTCCGCTTCAGCGACTCGCAGTTCCTGGTGTTCGTGAACCGGCTGGCGGCGCTGTTGGTGGCGGGGACTCGCCTGCTGTGTGTGCGCTCGAGCCTAGCGCCGGTGCCGCTATACAAGTTCTCGTACTGCTCGCTCACCAACGTCGTCAGCGCCTGGTGCCAGTACGAGGCGCTCAAGTACGTCAGCTTCCCTACGCAGGTAACTTCTCTTGATACTAATCTGAAAAGAAATCAAAAAAGTTCTAATAATTCAATGCAGTATGTAAAAAACATTTAAGTATATAAGTACCTATACAAAAAAAAATAACCGAATTCCAAAAAACACTAACTTCAATTTCTGAAGTCGGTGTCGTTGGTTCCGCATTTTCGTTTTTTGACACCGACTTTCGAAATTAAAGTTATTTTTCACTTTGTAGTGTTTTTTTGGAAGTTGGTTATTTTTTTGTAAAAATGTTTTTATTTATAATTTTTTAGTTGTAGGTACCTACCCCACACAAGTTCAATTAATACTACTTGCTATGTAAATATTAGTGTTAGGAAGTTATTAAAACATCATCAATAAGTGGGAAAAAATCTTACTATTTAATCTAACTCAAAAACTACTCAAGCAAAGTTAATCAAATTTATATTGGACCACTCCTGAGGGCATACCTTATCCATTAAAAAAGAATTTTGCAAATCCGTCTTTATATGACGCAGTTATGCCCGAACATACATACAAAAAATATAAACATCCAAATTGAGAACCTCCTTTTTTGAAGTCGGTTAAAAATAGCGTGTGACGACAGCTAGATGAACAGCACAATTGGGAGTAGACTGAGACAATCTATCCGCCGTTTAATTATTCTGTTTTTTAATTTTTTTATTTCGATGACACTGTTTTTAAACTCATGACGTAGAATATTGTTCCCCATTTTATGGTAAAAAATAGAGTAATTCCACAAGCCTTTCACCCTGTATTTGCAGAACTAAGTTACTTAGTGTAATTTGTTTTTATGAAATTTTCTACAGCTGTCATTATAATAATGTTGTTTTGACTAAATAATAAATCATATTTTATTGGTTGTAAAGGACACTTTAATACGTCAAAAAAAATAAAAATATTTTACAATTAAATGAGTTCGGTGTTTCATATGCACCTAAAAAGAAAAGAAACACCGAAGCAACCTCAGAGGTCACACTGTGTTTTAAGGCCCAGGTATTATCTTGGTCAGATGATTAATTTCTAATAAAACCGTTGTGTCTCGGCAGGTGCTGTCGAAGTCGTGCAAGGTGATCCCGGTGATGCTGATGGGCAAGCTGGTGTCGCGCAACAAGTACGAGCTGTACGAGTACGTCACGGCCGTGCTCATCTCCGCGGGCATGGTGCTGTTCATGTTCGGCAGCCGCGACGACAGCGCGGGTGAGTGCTGCTGCTGCTGAGTACGCGACGGGCGCTTACAGTACCGGCTCTTTAAATAAAAGGAGTATTTTATGTTGAACTCGTAATTATTTCTATCAAACAATCTACTTCTTTTTTACATCAAGACGTGCGCTGCCAGCTCTTCCAGCTGACCCTCTATTCTTTTTATCCTTCAAAATATGAAATAGTGTTTATCTTATAATACATGCCATCAACTTATAAAATACTAGCACTTCGTACGCGACTTCGTGTACATAGATTTTGTATTTTCCCCTACAAAATTCACTCACCTTTATTAACCGACTTCAAAAAAACGAGGATGTTATCAATTCGTCGCGTATTTTTTTTATGTATGTACAGACGCCAGCACATCAAGCTACCCGAAACTGTCAAATTTTCCCAATCAACTTTGAAAGTTGAAAATCTGTTAAAGAAATTTGACAGATTGTAGTATCTTGATGTGCTGGCGTCTACACCGATTATTCCGTCGATTGAGAAAATTTATTTTTTTTTGTTTGAAAGGGTATACTCTCGAGGTGTTCCCATTGTCATCAAATTGGAATCCGGTGAGAGGATCCTATGGAAATCGAGGGAAACCCTCAAATTTTGGAGGCAAACCTATAGCGATTTGGGTATTTTTTATAGTAACTCGTGCATTCGCCCTCGGAGAGCACCATTTGGTGAAGTAGAACTGATGATCAAGACCACAGACCACCAGCCCTACTCAATAATTAGTATTTCACGGGTTGCAATTCGTTTAATATGGTTGCTAAGCAATTTATGCTCGTCACAATGCTAATTGTGAAACGCAACTGATGGTGAAATACCAGGAGAACTCCTCAACAATTAACGTCCCTGCATCGGGAAAAGGGATATCCGAGAGATATGCCTTCACTGCATATTTGTTCAAGTTCAAGTGTCGCCACATTTTCCCCACTCCGGAAACTCACACAAATACAAAAGAAATAGATACGGCACACATGATCAAAAGGGGGGCTTTTTTGGCACGCACACAAGAAATTAAGCGTAACAAACGCGCGCGTTCCTACTATCTTATTGTACACATGCTCAAAAGGGGTGGACACTAGAAAGTATAGATACAGTCACTGAATGCACACATGCAATTCTAGCATCAACTAGGGAAGATGGGTTAATAGAAACATTTGATCGATAAAAATATCGATAGAAACCAACTACAAAAAAGAAAAGTGTTTTTGGGTTTTGGGTGTATTTAGTATTGTTTATTTTTTCTGCTTTTCAATGTGGTGTATTAAAAACCAATAAAACCAAATCACGTAAAAATATAATTATATTTGTTTGCAAATGACATTTAAGTAAATAAGTAGTTTCTTTAGTTTCTCTCTTACGTAAAATTAAAACTATTTAACTATCGTTACAACAACAATTCAATGAGGGTTTTCTGAAATGACGTTCGCTAGGTGGCACTGGCACGTCAGGTCCAGGCATCTGTCAAAGAGCCTATATTTTCTTTAGTCATGACGGAATGATGAACGAATGAATGAATCGAATGATGAACGTCATCATATATTAAACGGTTTTATTTATTTTATATTGGAAGACCTCTTGTCACAGTGGTGCCAACTGGTGTCGTAACTTTTCACGAAAACCCTCATTATCCTATTGAACATTAAAAAAAAACTTTTAGTGAAATAACCAAGTTCCTAATAATTAATTACAATCTAGCCTATAATACTAACAAGCAATTATAATCTAACTAAATTTTTTACATGATAATAAAATTATTTTAATACTTGGAATAGTGTTGATTGTTGGTACTTTACACAAGTCCGTTCCACTTTCTTAGAGTTTGATATATTTCTTAGAGTTTAATGAATACATACCAATAAATTACTAATACATGTTTTAAAAAGGCATGTCTAGCTCCTGTCTTTTCTTTTTGACGCGCTCTTTCCAGCGCCGTTTCGCGTCAAGTGTTATGCTGAATTGTCAAGGGGTCGGTCAGTCAGAAAGATGAAGCTAGTTGCTCATTCCAAAGCGTAGTAGGTACCTATGGAGAAGAACAGACAAAAAACTAAATGGACACACTTTTAAATCATTAAATTGTTACAATATATTGGTTACACCATTATGTTGAAATTATGCATGTGAGAACGATGTGCACGTTAAGAGCGTTCACGTTATAAAAAAAAACTTAAAACAATTCAGAAATTAAAATAAGCCGTGGCAGCTAAGAGATGACCCGTCCCTACTGACGGATATAGGTTACATATATCGATTTATATATGTAGATAGGCCTGATAGGACGATATACAGATAGGCTCCATATCAAAAAACAGCAGATTTTTTTTTCGCGATTTCTTGTTTGGTCCCATAGTAAAAGTTGTTCATAATGATGAGTACAATGACCTCTTAAGAGGTTGTTGGTTGTTTTTCCAATAACCCTGTATACAATTTTCTTACGCTCAAAATGGAAGCTTCTGCGAACAGGATTTCTGTAGGAAAACGGTATGGTTTTTTTTTTTTTTTTTTTTTTTTTTTTTTTTTTTTTTTTTTTATATGTAACAATAGTTTTGAGGACTGCGCGTTGTGCTCTTTCGAGGATTATTAGATGAGATTTTGACACTCCTCCCCAGATTACAATGCAATATTGTATTAGCGACTGACATAAAGCTATATAGAAGAGTTTTTTTACATCCACCGATGCACTGTCTCGTATCATTTTCATTATATAAAGTTTCCGAGCGCTTTTAACAAGTTGCTTGATCTGATGTGGTTTGAATGAAAAGTGTTGGTCTATAATAACACAGTCCTTTGCGGGCTACTGCTCCATAACGCGCCTTCGGACACCACGCTCAAAACGAGGGACTTCCTGGACAGCACGCCGGTCAAACTCCTGGGTCACCTTACAGACCTGACCTAGCACCGTGTGACTTCTTTTAAAAAAAATCAGCTCAAATTTTCGTCGCCGGAAGATGCGCTGTCAGCGTTCGAGCAGGCTGAAAAATGAGGCGTCTGCGACGGACTGGAAAAACTGTTTTGAAAACTGGTTCAGACGCATGAAACTTTGTATAGAGTCTAGTGGAGACAGACTACTTTGAAAAGATTTAATAAAAAATATTTACCTATAGAACATTAATTATTTTCGCAAAACTTTCTGTGTGTCCCACGTAGTGTTGCCCAAATGCAAGACCAAGACAAGACCTTAGCCAGTCTTGGTCTTGGTCTTGCGTCAATACACCTGGTCTTGGTCTTGGTGTTGCAGCAAGAGTCTCGCAAGTCTTGCGAGACTCTACTACTTAGACTAGACAACATAGGCAAAAAAATAGGAATATAGGATAGGATATAAGAATAGGCTAATAGGTATTTACCTATTAGCCTATTGCTGGGTGGCAGGGACATCGACGCGCTTACCATGTATTCAGTACATGATTCTGGACCCCCATGCGTTGAAATTTTTCGTCGGCTTTTTCTTAATCTTTACGTTTTTTTCTGCAATTTTTTTTTACTGTAAACTGTATAAAATCATTATTTCTATCTGACTTAATGGATTTTCAATTAAAAAATAATAAATTCACTTGTTTCACTTAAAACAGCAATGTAAATAAAACTCGAAAGGGCTACGTGATCAGCTGTATTGCTAAAGTTCATTTACGAGGTCAACACTATCTTCGTAGTTCGTACCTACGCTATTCGCTTTCAAATGCCGCGACAAAGGGACCGCAGCGCCAAGCCACGGTAATAATATATACAGTAGGTCGTCTTCATACAAACGGACGAAACGCGGGCTATACCTACGCGCTTCGATCTCCGTGTGCGCTCAGGCGGCTCGGAGTCGCGACTGTGCCGCAGTGACGAACGGACGGTGTGTTGTTTTTTATAACAATAACCGCGCGGTTTTTTCACAAAAAATAAGTTCAAGTACATATTTAATATGAGTAGGCGATATTGTGCTGTTTTTGGTTGCATGAATTCGTCAATAACGCATCCAGAGATAGCTTTTTTTACATTACCTGGAAACTCTGAAAGGTAAGACTATTTTACTTACTTGTGGGTAGGTACATAATGTGTGTCTTTTTAATGGATAAGTATTTCCTATTACCTCCGGAAAAAAAGATGTCTGGATTAATAAATAAAGTGATTAAAGTAAAGGAAAGTGATAGACACGAGTGAAATAGGTAGTTATAGGCGGTTCATGAATCATTATACGGTAGGTACGCTTGTGTTAAAACCTCGGGGCATGTGTGTTTTGTTAGTTTGTATAATTCAAAGTAAAGACGTGGTTTTTATTATTAATAATAGTTGTTTATTGTACTTAAAATGAAACATATTTTATGCGAATAATTTATTGAATGACAGATGGCATATTTGACAATACGTCCATAGATATAACATTCCTCCCCATCTAAGGTTGATTCAGATCTCATCAATCAAACGCCGTGGAGGTCGCACCACACGCTGGCTGCGCCGAAGAGGTACTGCAACCGTCGCAGTCGGTGTTTGAAAAGCTGGAGATGAGGATGATGATGTAGATGCAGATGTGGATGCAGATGGTTCTGGTGTGGATGGAATGTGAGAGTACGGTGTAGATGGAGAAGGAATTGACATAGGTGATGGTGCCAAGTATGTGGATGGTGAGGATGTAGGGGCTGTCGCAACACTTTCAGGTGACACGGTTGCAGGAGCAAGTCGCGGCCTCATGTGATCTGCATGTTTCCTTTGCTCCACCCCATTAGATGTAGTGACCACGTAGGAGTATCGGTGTTTACGGGTCGCTACTGTAGCAGGCTCAAGGCTGCCACTTTTTTTCCAATTTAGTTTTTATGTAAACCTTATCGCCTGTCTGATAAGAAGGTGTGGATGACACAATGTCCGCCTTCACATGTTGGTATTGTAAATCTCTTCTCTTGTTCGGTCGGATATTTGATATGATGTTCAACTGCCTGCCGAACATCATTTGAGCTGGTGATTTGCCGGTAGTGGTATGCGGAGTGTTCCGGTAAGAAAATAAAAACTCCGACAATCGACGCTTAAGTTGGCTTCCGTCACTGGAGGTCATTCTGTTCTTAAAGGTTCTCACAAACCGTTCAGCTAACCCATTTGTTCGGGGATGATACGGAGATGAGGTGACATGTAGAATGCCCTGATTTTTACAGTAGTCCTTGAATTCCTGTGATGTTAATTGGGGCCCGTTGTCAGATACAATCATTTGTGGGAGTCCAAAGGTGTTGAAAATCTCATCCAGAACAGCACATAGACTTTTTGAAGTTATGTTTTTCATTGGTCTTAGTTCACACCATTTCGACAATGCATCACACAAAACCAGCCAGTAGCTGCCCTCGAATGGACCTGCAAAGTCTATATGGACTCTTTCCCACACTTGCTCGGGTATAGACCAGGAGAAAACCGGTAGTTCAGGATTGGACGGTCTGTTTTCTTGACACCTGGTGCATCTCTTGATAAAATTCTCGATATCCTCGTCAAGTGATGGCCACCACACATAGAAACGTGAAAGTGCTTTCATAGCCGATATCCCTGGGTGCCCTCGGTGTAAATAGTGTAAGACTGTCTTTCTTAAAACCTCAGGTATGACCATCCTGCCTTGCCACAGTACAATTTTACCTTCTACAGACAGTTCGAAACGTTTCCTGTAGTATTGTTTCATCTCATGCCTGTAATTCAGGTTTCTCCATCCTGTCTTTAGGTATTGACAAACGAGTGACAAACTTGGGTCTCTAGATGTTTCCAGACTCAATTTTTTTTCTGTTAATTGTAGGTCAACAAATTTGTTTTCTTGGAGGCGTGACACTACTCTATGTACAACGTTTTCCACGTGTGAGGGTTTTGTCTTGGGATTTGGTAATCTGGATAGGCAATCGGCTAGAATATTGTTTTCGCCCTTCTGGTAACAAATTTCATACTGGTAGCTTCCGATCAAAAGAGCCCATCTTACAAGTCTATTATTTACAAGCTTTGGCAGGTTACGTTGAGGTCCCAAAATGTGCATCAAAGGCTTGTGGTCAGTTACTAAAGTAAATTTCGTTCCTCTTAGATATTGGTCAAATTTCTGTATTCCAAATAATATGGCTAGTGCTTCACGGTCAATAACAGAATATTTGCTCTCAGCTGGTCGAAGTTTTCTTGACGCAAATGCTATCGGTTGTTCGACATCTTTATGTTTGTGGTACAGTTCGAAATTTGAATAGCAACAGCGCGCTGCTCACTAGCTGGAGTCGTGCGGCGGCGATCAAAACAACACGCATTTTTATTAAACACTTCCTATTCAATTCACAAAGTATTTTATTTGTTTATATAAAAAGAAGTAGGTATATTTATTTTATTATTTATGTACACACAGTAAAATACAATAACAAAACTAAATGGAAACACAAAGTAGGCAAATGTAATTAAAATACTGGAGGCGGGCAGCCCTATCGCATGTTTACGTACCGCGCGGCTGTAGGCATTTACATCAAGGTTACGGCCGAGATACAATACTGTATGTCTTTATACTGTGGCCAAGCGGTCTCCTCGTATTATTAATGCACTTGAAAATAAACTTTAAATTATTACAATAAAGTGCATAAATGCTTGAACCTGACATAAAATGCGGAAGATTGCGGAAATCCCCGCGCGGCGGCGGCGTCATTGTCCGTAAATTATCAAATAAGTAGGTACGTAATACACTGACCGACCAACAGTTTATTCGCGGAACGTCATATTTTGCCAATCAACCATGAACCTTAATGCTTTAGCTATAAAGTTGAAAATCTCTTAAAGAAATATGGCAAATTGTAGTAGTTTGATGTGCTGGCGTCTGTACCATAACATCAGCTGGCTTAAAAACTGCTACTACTAGTACTCTAGACATACTCGACTCGCTGTTAGTTTTAAATTTTGCTGAATAGAAGAATAATATAAACTTTGAAACATAAATACCTACATAACTTTTATCAACCTACTAACGTTAGATCTGCACATTAGACTTATACAAGTATAATATAATACTCTAAGTAGATATACCTACAAGGTATGAAATGAACTTTGCTAGATAGTTATGCTAGGTACATTTTTATCACATATGGGAACAATACATATTTGTAAGTAACACGCTACCTACCTACTTAATAAATAGTCGAAACATATAATATATAATCAATACCTTTTAGTGTTATGACGATACGGGTTTGATACTGGGGAACGTCTATCAAAATCGGGATTGAAACCAAATACTACGTATAACGCCCAAATCTCTGTTTGACTTAACTGCGAGACGCAAGAGTCTTGCAGGCTTAGTCTTGTTCTTGCTCAAGTCTTGCAGGGTTCAGTCTTGGTCTTGCTACAATAAGTCGGTCTTGGTGTTGGTCTTGCAAAAATGCAAGAACAAGACCAAGACTGCAAGACCAAGACCGATTTTGGGCAACCCTAGTCCCACGTAAATGTGTTAAGTAAGGCAATCTTCTCCGTGAATCTTTAAATTCCATTATGGTACTTTTGTAGCCAGAGTTTTCCTGAAGGTTATGTATTTAGTCTTTTTGACATTTAGTGTCAGCAAATGTTTCTTGAGCCATTTAGCGATCCTAATCATTCCTGCTTCTGCTTTCTTGTATAAGTCTTCCCAATCGCTTCCGTGAAATAGTATCACTGTGTCGTCTGCTTAGCCAATGACATCAGCGTTTGGGACGGTAATTTTGAGTATATCGTCCATGAATATAGTAAATAATGTTGGGCCAAGTATACTCCCCTGTGGGACTCCAAAGCTGATTTTCTGTTCATCGCTGACTAGATTATAAATTCTGACACATTGCCGCCTGTTGCTCAGATAACTACGAAGCCAGTCAAGTGTTGTTCCTCTTATTCCTAACCTTTCGAGTTTTCTAAGAAGGATAGGAATAGAGATGGTGTAGAACGCCTTAGCAAGGTCTAAGAATATTCCTAGACAACATTCGCCATCATCTGTATGGATGTTATGTTCGTCAGCATTTCGACCGCATCAGTATTCGATTTTCCTTTTCTAAATCCAAATTGTCTTTCTGAGAGAAGTGAGTGATTTTCTAGGTAATTAACTAAGTGGTTATTCATTAATATCTTCAGGACTTTTGAAAAAATGCTAAGCAGAGATATAAGTCTATAATTATCCGGGAAGTTCTGGTAGGACCGGCTTTATGGATCCGAGAGACTAGAGCTACTTTCCAATGTTCTGGGAAAACTCCTGACGACATACTCAGACTGCAAATGTAAGTGAAAGGTTCCAAAATAATGGTCCTTATCACTTTGATTAGAGACGGTGTCATTCCATCTAGACCAAGCGCACTATCGTGTTTGAGGTTTCTTCTAATAGAGTCGACCTCATACATATCTGTAGGCGTCGTGAACATTGAATCAACGGGTGAGATGTTTGTGTCGATATCAGCAGATAGTGCTTCTTCAGAAGTTGATAATCGCTGAAGTATCCGCTCAGGCAGGATTTTGCCCACTGTTGTAAAATAGTGGTTACAGTAATTAAGCTGTGGTGTGTTTTCGCTTTTAGTAGATCAGCAGAGTCATTTCTTTTCTGTCGTATTACACATAATATGATTGTAGTTTACAATTTCTTTGGGTTTCCTCTTTTATTATGTTTTTTGTTTGAATTGATGTCAACTATCGATCTATATAGGTTTTATGCGTGGCCGCAATTTTGAAATAAAATCAGATTATAGAAGGATGCAGCGGAATTAAAGCCGTGTTGACTAAAACTTTTACAGTAGGTACATACTGTACTGGATGTTTATTTAGACGTGGGCAACATTATACAAGGTATTTATTTAGGTATGGACAACATTAAACAGGCTGTTTATTTAGATGTGGGCAACATTACATAGGGTATTTATAATTACATATGAACAACATTTTAACATGGCTATTTTAGATGTGAGTAACATACAAACAGGTCTTTTAAGAGTGTGAGTAACAACATAGGTACAGGCTGGTTATTTCGATGTGGGCAACATTTATACAGGATAATGAAATGTGTTTTTTTTCAGGTTGATTATTTATTAGATGTGGATAAAATAAACAAAATAGGTTAAAATTTGTTCCGCAGTGTCGAGTGTGATGACGATGTCGGGCGTGGCGCTGCTGGCGCTGTACATGGTGTGCGACAGCTTCACGTCGTCGTGGCAGGGCGCCGTGTTCGCGCGCTACCAGTGCGGCGCGCTGCACATGCTCTGCGCGGTCAACGCCTTCTCCTGCGCGCTCACCGCCGCCGCGCATGCGCACCACGCGCCGCCGCTGCGCCTGCTGCACGTACGTACGGCACGAGGCGCGACAGGCACGAGCGTGCGGGACGTAGCGCGACAGGCACGAGCGTGCGGGACGTAGCGCGACAGGCACGAGCGTGCGGGACGTAGCGCGACAGGCACGAGCGTGCGGGACGTAGCGCGACAGGCACGAGCGTGCGGGACGTAGCGCGACAGGCACGAGCGTGCGGGACGTAGCGCGACAGGCACGAGCGTGCGGGACGTAGCGCGACAGGCACGAGCGTGCGGAACGTAGCGCGACAGGCACGAGCGTGCGGGACGTAGCGCGACAGGCACGAGCGTGCGGGACGTAGCGCGACAGGCACGAGCGTGCGGGACGTAGCGCGACAGGCACGAGCGTGCGGGACGTAGCGCGACAGGCACGAGCGTGCGAGACGTAGCGCCGTAGCGCGATAGGCACGAGTGTGGGTGCGCTGCGCACGTACACCGAGCGAGTATATGTTTGCTGTATCTTTCAATGTTTTTTTTTACCACTAAACAAGCAATTGTCAAATTCAGGGTGGCCTATAAAACGACGTACAAAGAAAATTTTTAGAATCCTTTCTCTTTCCAAACAACAACCCCGTGTATATCCAGCCATTATTAATAGTTTAGGAGCTAGACGGTTTTTAATTTGTTATACACAACAGTTATAAAAAAGAATCTGTACTGAAAATGAGCCATTGTTATAAGTAAGTAAGCCTACCCTTGCACCACAGCACCCGGTGTTCGCGGCGGACTGCGCGGTGCTGTCGCTGAGCTCTGCGCTGGGCCAGCTGCTCATCTACCGCACCATCGCGCGCTTCGGGCCCGTCGTGTTCACCATCATCATGACGCTGCGCCAGGTACGCGCGCGAACGCAACTATTTCATTCTTTACACCAACACTGCCGATATTTTGTAACCGTATAGTTTGGATTCGCCCCCAATTGTACCCGAACACACGAACTTCTGCCGGCTCGGTAGTTGGTCGATACATGACACCCTAAATTGATTATGTAAATATTTATTATGCTAGCCATCAAATCTTATGAGTGTGCACTAATTAAAAGAGTTGGATAAAAATCTCATATGGCATCGCCATTAAATCTTGCATATTTAACTTGCAAGTATATTCATTTACCTTTAGAAAATCCATCTTTGCGATTCTCACCTTTTTGATGTAGTTGTGATCGAGGCTTAAACACATCTGACATCCAAACTTCACTACAGGGGCAGTGATTAACTGTTACTGTCAGCTTGCATCATCCCACTGCTGGGCAAAGGCCTCTCCCCATGACTCAGCTCTTTCGATCCAGCGCTAAAGTGGATCACTGGTCATTTGGTTTTTCCAGCTCGTCCCGCCGTCACATCACTTAATTATTTGACAAATTCACCAATTCGTCTTTCTTCTTCTTAAGGCCTGCGCAGACCGGGTATGGCAGGGCTGAGCATTTTATCTTTACCCAACGTAATTTCATACCTACCTAGTGGTAACAAGATACAGATCCCAATGTTTAGAGATCGACCCCAAGACATCAAAGGGGATTTGCCTTCGCGGCATTGAAGAGCGCGCTAGAGACATCTAATATGCCGCTGACATCATCAGTGTGCGCTGGCCCTCGGCATGCAGCGGGATGTCTCGGTAGCTGCCGGCATGCCACGGTATCTAATAGGCCGCTGACATCAGTGTGCGCTGGCCCTCGGCATGCCGCGGGATGTCTCGGTAGTTGCCGGCATGCCACGGTATCTAATAGGCCGCTGACATTATCAGTGTGCGCTGGCCCTTGGCATGTCGCGGGATATCTCGGTAGCTACCGGCATGCCACGGTATCTAATAGGCCGCTGACATCAGTGTGCGCTGGCCCTCGGCATGCCGCGGGATGTCTCGGTAGTTGCCGGCATGCCACGGTATCTAATAGGCCGCTGACATTATCAGTGTGCGCTGGCCCTCGGCATGCCGCGGGATGTCTCGGTAGTTGCCGGCATGCCACGGTATCTAATAGGCCGCTGTTATTATCATATGCGCTGGCCCTCGGCATACCGCGGGATGTCTCGGTAGCTGCCGGTATGCCACGGTATTTAATAGGCCGCTGACATTATCATTTTGCGCTGGCCCTCGGCATGCCGCGGGATGTCTCGGTAGCTGCCGGCATGCCACGGTATCTAATAGGCCGCTGACATTATCATTCTGCGCTAGCCCTCGGCATGCCGCGGGATGTCTCGGTAGCTGCCGACATGCCACGGTATCTAATAGGCCGCTGACATTATTAGTGAGCGTTGGCCTTCGGCCATCCGCGGGATGTCTCGGTAGCTGCCGGCGTGCCACGGTATCTAATAGACAGAGACGTGCATTGATTTTCAGAATAGCTAGGCAGACACTAGGCCGGGTCTAGTGTCGGCAGACGCGGTCACTAGTCAAAAACAAAACAAAATTATCTATTAACAAACAAAAAAGTTTTACAGCCGCCATCTTGGATTTTCATTTTGATTTTATTTTCGGCCCCATAATGAAAACCACGAGAAGGACACCATAACGAAAAAAAAAATACAGCGCCATCTTGGATTTTCATTTTGACTTTATTATTGGCTCTAGCACCCTCGAAAACCATGAAAACGACACCAATAAGGAAATTAAAAAAAATTACAGCCGCCATTTTGGGTTTTCTTTTTGACCTCGCTATTGGATTCAGCACCTTCAAAAACCATGAAAACGACACCCATGATGAATCATTTTTACAACCGTCGTCTTGGATTTTCACTTTTACCTCAATATCGGCGACCTCAATATCCATCCCTTTCTTTCTTCGCACGGCCAAATTACGAACGAATTACAAATTACGATTTTAACATTCGTACTCGGTTGGTTATTTGAGTAGGCATGCCTACTTTAAGGTGAAAAATTGCGAAATGATATTACGTGTGAGACGTATGTATTTTCAATTTCGTCGTATTAACTTGAACGAGTAAAGACCAATGACAATGTGCGAATAATACGGCAGCCCAGTAGGCCGTTTAGCGACTGCCTACTGCCGCGTGTGTTTGTATGAAGATGTTGGTTCTTGTTAAGTATGATAATTTTGTGAGTTTTTTAACTGTGGGGCACACACACACTAAAATGTAATTGACATGCTTATGGTGATTTATCGAGGTACGCACTGCTTATATGCCTTTATGCAATGCACGCCACTGCTAATAGGCCACTGACATTATCAGTATGCCCTGACTGGTGGCAACTCCCCTGCTCTGCCGTAAATATCACAAATTTTTAAATTTCGATTGACTCCAATCGTAATTTACCCAAATTTCTTACTTGGGAAAACGGTCAATATCAACAAGTGTCGCGTCATAACAATTTGTTTTGTATTTTTGTCAAGATTCTGCCATGTAAATATAGAGGGAAATAGTTGGTAGCTTCCCTCCAGCCGCATTTCAGCTATGATTCCATTAGTTCAAACCCCGCAGGCGTTGTCGATCCTGTTGTCGTGCGCGGTGTACGGTCACCGCGTGTCGGCGGGTGGCGCGCTGGGCGTGCTGCTGGTGTTCGCGGCCGTGCTGCTGCGCATGTACTGCCGCGCGAGGCTGCGCACGCGCCGCCACGCTAGCGTGTAGCGCGCTGGGCGTGCTGCTGGTGTTCGCGGCCGTGCTGCTGCGCATGTACTGCCGCGCGAGGCTGCGCACGCGCCGCCACGCTAGCGTGTGGCGCGCTGGGCGTGCTGCTGGTGTTCGCGGCCGTGCTGCTGCGCATGTACTGCCGCGCGAGGCTGCGCACGCGCCGCCACGCTAGCGTGTAGCGCGCTGGGCGTGCTGCTGGTGTTCGCGGCCGTGCTGCTGCGCATGTACTGCCGCGCGAGGCTGCGCACGCGCCGCCACGCTAGCGTGTAGCGCGCTGGGCGTGCTGCTGGTGTTCGCGGCCGTGCTGCTGCGCATGTACTGCCGCGCGAGGCTGCGCACGCGCCGCCACGCTAGCGTGTAGCGCGCTGGGCGTGCTGCTGGTGTTCGCGGCCGTGCTGCTGCGCATGTACTGCCGCGCGAGGCTGCGCACGCGCCGCCACGCTAGCGTGTAGCGCGCTGGGCGTGCTGCTGGTGTTCGCGGCCGTGCTGCTGCGCATGTACTGCCGCGCGAGGCTGCGCACGCGCCGCCACGCTAGCGTGTAGCGCGCTGGGCGTGCTGCTGGTGTTCGCGGCCGTGCTGCTGCGCATGTACTGCCGCGCGAGGCTGCGCACGCGCCGCCACGCTAGCGTGTAGCGCGCTGGGCGTGCTGCTGGTGTTCGCGGCCGTGCTGCTGCGCATGTACTGCCGCGCGAGGCTGCGCACGCGCCGCCACGCTAGCGTGTAGCGCGCTGGGCGTGCTGCTGGTGTTCGCGGCCGTGCTGCTGCGCATGTACTGCCGCGCGAGGCTGCGCACGCGCCGCCACGCTAGCGTGTAGCGCGCTGGGCGTGCTGCTGGTGTTCGCGGCCGTGCTGCTGCGCATGTACTGCCGCGCGAGGCTGCGCACGCGCCGCCACGCTAGCGTGTAGCGCGCTGGGCGTGCTGCTGCGCGTGTACTGCTACTGTACAGCGTGTAGCGCGCTGAGCGTGCTGCTGCGCGTGTACTGCTACTGTACAGCGTGTAGCGCGCTGAGCGTGCTGCTGCGCGTGTACTGCTACTGTACAGCGTGTAGCGCGCTGAGCGTGCTGCTGCGCGTGTACTGCTACTGTACGCTAGCGTGTAGCGTGCCTGGACCGGACACCGCAGTGTATCAAATATACAGCGACTTCGCTCATAATGAACGTGATGGCAGCGCTGCGCTGCTTCAAACTGGGGATTGATTTTTCTTTCAATTAGCCCAAAATGTTACTTCAACAATTACAAAGACGATAATATTGAATTGAGTAGAACTGCTTATTCCGAACATTTCGTGTTATTTCTTAAAATAAACGTAATTTAATTTAATTCGCCACGTTGATTATGATCGGTGTCGCATTTTACTTACAGTAAGTTATCGCGCCCTATAGGTACGTTGATACGAGAAATGTCTATATTTATAACATCCAAATAAATGATGTCCCAAACTGCATACATATATGCAATTAGGTACAACATCAGACGACATAAGAAGTTAATATAGGGTGTCCAGTAGCAGATTCTAAAGTTTGAACTAACGTAATTTCTGAACGTAACACGTTAGAATGGCGCTGGGGCGCGTGGACGCGGGGGCGCGGGGTTGCGGGGGCGCGGAGTTGGGGGGCGCGGGGTTGCGGGGGCGCGGGGTTGCGGGGGCGCGGAGTTGGGGGGCGCAAGGTTGCGGTGGCGCGGAGTTGGGGGGCGCGGAGTTGGGGGGCGCAAGTTTGCGGGGGCGCGGAGTTGCGGTGGCGCGGAGTTGGGGGGCGCAAGGTTGCGGTGGCGCGGAGTTGGGGGGCGCGGAGTTGGGGGGCGCAAGTTTGCGGGGGCGCGGAGTTGCGGTGGCGCGGAGTTGGGGGGCGCGGAGTTGAGGGGCGCGGAGTTGGGGGACGCA
Source organism: Luperina testacea (assembly GCA_927399505.1). Lineage (NCBI taxonomy): Eukaryota > Metazoa > Arthropoda > Insecta > Lepidoptera > Noctuidae > Luperina > Luperina testacea. The sequence continues at coordinate 17,755,884 of OV656775.1, read as the reverse complement.
AGGTTGCGGGGGCGCAGAGTTGGGGGGCGCAAGGTTACGGGGGCGCGGAGTTGGGGGGCGCAAGGTTGCGGGGGCGCGAAATTGGAGGGCGCAGGGTTGCGGGGGCGCGGAGTTGCGGTGGCGCGGAGTTGGGGGGCGCGGTGTTGGGGAGCGCGGAGTTGAGGGGCGCGGGGTTGCGGGGGCGCGGAGTTGGGGGGCACGAGGTTGCGGGGGCGCGGAGTTGGAGGGCACGAGGTTGCGGGGGCACGAGGTTGCGGGGGCGCGGTGTTGGGGGGCGCGGGGTTGCGGGGGCGCGGGGTTGCGGGGGCGTGGAGTTGGAGGGCGCGGGGTTGCGGGGGCGCGGAGTTGCGGGGGCGCGGGGGGCGGCGTTGAAAGCGTAAGCTCTGCGAATTGTTTAGCTGCCATGGAGCGGTGCTGTGGACTGTACCGCGATTTTACCATCGAGGCGTACATTCCAAGTAGATTTTCGCTCACTGAAACACGTCTCGACTTAATAATCGTTACAATATTCGTCGATTACTTGATGGACCATCAATCAACCTTATGTCTTGGGTAGCAAAGTTCAGAACTACAGGATCAACATTACACAACCCAAGACCAGGACCTGATAACAATAAATATTCTTTGTATTAGAGGTGGACCTAGTTTTTTTTTTTACAAGTTTTCAAACTTTGAAATTGCCACTGGACAGCCTGTAATCTAGACCGTGGTACTCTACTCGACAAGACTATGTCAAATTCTTCTCCACTACTAATTTGTTCACGTGTGTAATGTTAGGAACTTTGTTCGTATTTGAGCATTAACAATGTTTGACAAATCACGTAATTTTTTCGTAAGTGCTTTACCACTTCTAATAAAAACTCTAGTAAATTCATACCTCCCTAAGGATGAAACTATCTAACGGACAAAGACAAATTGTCGTTTCAAGATATGCAGGTGACATTCAACCTCAGGGTGGTAAAGCAACGACGAAGTCGACTGTACATTGTCCAATAAATAGGAAACATACCTATTTCACCAGTCCTCGAACATTTTATCTGAATTAATATAGAATACGATATACAATTACAGTTTTAAAGATTAATTTTTACACCATTGAATGAATGTTCCTTATAGACTCTACAAGTTATTAATTTAATTTCTACAGTAATGTTATACTCAGTTACAAAGTACTCGAATTGTGACCCCTTATGAAATGAGGTCAAACGAATTATTTATTTTGTAAATTAGAACTAGATTATGAAACCAATGTACAGTGTAATTAGTAAATCATGTGACTAAGAAGTCCAGTGATTGTAATTATGTCTTTAGCGACATGTTAGGACTAACGCTGACGCTCAGCAAGTCTCCTGACCACACAGGTGTAGTTGAAATCATTTACTTCCTGCTAGCGTGAATACTTTCACCCTCACTATACTTATGAACATGAACAAGTCTTTCACTATGATACCTGTACGGGACAACTATAAATGATAATATGATAGTTTATAATTATAAGTTTATTGATAAAATGCTATAGCTAATTGATACAGTGATTATGATGATGAGTACACGCGGCGAAGACCGAACGCGAACTGAAGTAAATTGCGCACGCGGTACAAAACTGCTTATTTAAAGTAAAATGATATGAATTGTACGGGTGGACCGTACAATACCAATTCTGAAACAGTGTTCATTTCATACAAAAGTGCTATACTTACATTGCATTTATGTATGAAATGAACCAGCCACAATGTATGATACAAAAGCTATTTCAAAGTTGGCTCTATCATAAAATTGTTTGTATTCATGAGTACTTTGACCCTCTGTAAATACCAATAATAATAAATAATAATAATAATAAAATATTTATTCAATAATTATAAGGCATGAAAATTATTACAGTTTTGCTTATATATAAAAACGAGCTTTATATAGTATAATTATATTGCTAAGACTTACGTGCCTGAACTAGGTAGTCCTGTGTTTCAGGCGAGATTTCAAGTACACAATCTTGCCTGTATGCCCATTAGTCACTAAGCAGCAGTAAGAGATATTTAAAGAATATGTAATCGAGACTCTGATGACTAACTCAATCCATACTCATTCTACAAGGTGTTTGAATCATTTGAATGGCCCTAGAATATACACGTGTTTTATATATCTGACTATGCTGTACTCGTTCATCAGAAAGACTTTAAATAATAAAAAATCTGACTCATTCGGGTATACATCTTTAGTACCTTCTTACTCAAGTAGGTAATTAATAATCACGTGTGGAACATGTTTGAAGACACAGTATTCTGTAACAATAATTAAACAAACTCCATTATTCCCTTGAAAATCTTTATTATTTTTAAAATAAACAAGATATTTTTGATCGCTCCTCTGTTGGGAGTAAATCCTTGGTTGTAATTTTACAATCATGTCAAATTCGGTGTTACTCTGGTCCACACTCATGTCTCCGTAGGAGCGAAGTCTGATAGCAGTGATTTTATATATGCTGTAACCATGCGTGTGCAATACTGTTGAACGCACACCACATAAGTAACGTGTTTCAAGCTAGCTTTTAAGTGGTTTTCGTCGACTGCCGTTACATAATCAATTTATTATATTTTATTTGTTTGTTAATGATACGTAGGACATAGATGTGTACGTTTGAGTTGTCCACAAGCCTTGCATAGTTTTGTCAAATTAGTGAACAGTACCGTTTTATCTGAGATAGGTATGTTGTGCTCAATTTGTATTTAAATCAATTGTTTCGTATCTCTCGTCAATTAAGTCCTTTGAATGGAAATGTCAGTACTTATCTTAAATAATCAGTAATGTCGCGGTCATACAGGTCGGTAGGGCCTTGTCTTAACTTAGTTTTCAATATCTCATAGATACAGACTGTGGGAGTGTAAAAAAGTTCAATAATCTTTGGACTTCTAGTGGACACCCTGTATACATAAATGTAAATATAAATCTAGCCGAGCGGGCTCTTTCACATAAGTACCTAAGTGAGAATTTTTTACAAAATGAACTTTGTAGTTATCTTGTACCCGTATTTGCAAAATAAAATATCTTTATCTTTAGCATACCTATTGGGAACAGTGACATCAAGTAAATATAAGTGAGAAGCAAGGCTTATGTGTAGGACTAGGAAACATTCGAGAAACAGGGAACCGAACGATTGTGACGAGTCTTAATATGTTAGTAAGCGCGAAATTGTACTGTTGTGAAATATACTTGAATGTTCGTATTCACAGTTAACAAAAGTTGAACAGACATTGTATCCAACAAAAACAAAAATGTTGTTGAAAAATATTAACATCGCAACTTTTTCAGCACTCTGTTCTTTTTACCCGACTGCGACCAAAAGGAGGGTAAGCAATTTCTTCCAGCTGCCGCGTACAATTGTGTGAATACGAGGCTTTTAAGTCGCAAGATTGTCTATACAAATGTATCGAAGAATATAAATACCTAGTGATAAAAATCCTGTAACTACAACAAGTAGGAGGACTGTCTGTTCGTAAAGATGGCGGATCTTTGAATTGGTCACAGATCGTCAGATCCCTACAATATGTATTTGTTCACGTGATCTAGAAGGTGCCATGGCGGCCGAAAACTTAACCATTTAATAAATACGTCGATCTGTTTTAGTTATAGGCCTCTATAGATCATTCCAGATATTATTTCCATTTTATTAGTTTTAAACCAACAATGAATTCATATTTACAAAAAAGAATCCAGTGTACTTCGTTGGCCGCCATTGTAACAAGTTATTTATTTAACTACATAAAGTGATTGTAATATATTACAGCACACTCGAATGACCCCGACACATACTGTGTGATAGTTATTAAGGTAAATAAACTTGATGATGGAAGCAACTTTCGTTTATTATTTTCGGTTTTTTGCTCGATTAGGACTCTGGCCTTCACTAACTTCAGTACACTCAATCGCAAATCAGTAGTAAATAACACTGAAAGTACGAAGACTGCCCTTAGTAATGCTGAAGATCGGTTTGTGAGACTACAATCACGAGCATTTTTTTTTATTCGTTTCCCCACACTACGAATTACTCCTGTATCGTGGGTGCGTTTACAAACAGCATAATAATACCTTACAGTTACGCAAAAATCAAAAGCGTATTTTGTCTCGTGAAATACAATTGCAACTTTAAGAAGATACCTATTGCATAATACATAGGTACAGGGTGGCAGGGACGTCGACGCGCAACTTGTTATCATGAATTCAGAAGGTAAATGATTAAACCAATTCTGCATATTTTGCGAGAAAATCGCTTTTGCGTAAGTGTAAGGTATGTATGCTCGTGACTGTACGCTCCGATTTCGACTTTCGACGATGTATAACGCGCCCTTAACACCGCTACCGAACTATTCAAACCTTCTAATTTTTATGTTATGAAAAGGAGTATCTTCCAACATACGACGCTGGCGGGAAATAAAACCACTTCTTGTCAGTGCCAAAAACCGCTGACTACCGAAAACAGAAGCCGTTCGAAAAAGCAAATCAAGTGTCAGATCGCGATCACCGGCAGTTCTGGGTTCCTCGGATTATTTAATTCTTTCTGTTTCTTTGTGTGCGTTCCCGATGTAAAGCATGGTGTGGCTAGCCAACCCCATCAGCATTAACAACTACTATGAGTTCAAGCAGTTCGAGAGCGTCCTGTTCGAGAAATAAGTGGCAAAGTTTTCATCATCCTCCAATTCTCATCCCGCCGCTGGGTAAATATCTCTTATGTTAGTTATCGCGGTGAAGGCCGAACAGAGTAACAGCTTATAGAGTTTCATTCATATACCTTTCTAAGTTAGATTTCTAACACCAACCACCAATCTCTTATGGAAAAGTGTTAGTGATAGAAATCTAACTTAGAAAGACTTCTCTAAATATGTACCTGCTATTGTCGCGAATCATATTTTGATCAAGATACAACCTGACACTGACCTGCAAATTGCAAAAAACGTAAGAAAATTTAGTAGTTTGATAACTTCTCAAATTTAAATTCTCAATTCGGAAATCGGGTTTAACCTAGTCCCGCATGTCGAGTTTCGTTGAGTTCGGCCGTCGCTTGAGTCGTCCCAGGTCGGTCTGTCGCAGAGCCCGCCGCGCGGCATGCTGATGCCGCTGCTGGCGACGGCGGCGCTGGCGCTGGGGCTGGCGCCGTGCGTACTGCAGCGCGCCTGCCCCGCGCGCCGCCCGCGCCCGCCCTCTACCGTCTGCATGCACCGCATCCCCTCGCTCCGAACTGACCGCCTCGTCAGAACCTCCATGTACGTATCTTACCTACTATGGCGGCAATGGCAGCACTGTATGATCACGAGTCTTAAGGCGAAAGCGCCAGGGTAGCCTGCGAAATTCGTTTCTTTTAGGTTTTTTGCAATTTGCTGATCAGTATTAAGTTGTACGTTGATTAATATATGATTCGCGGCCGTAACAAATATGTATTTACAGAATTATAATCATTAAAGTCATCAACACAACTCTCTAAGACCACGTAAGTCCAAAGAATAACTGTTTCATGAAATTATCATTCTTTGGACTTACGTAGTCTTAGAGAGTTGTGTTGATGACTTTAATGATTATAATACATATTTGTTACGGCCGCGAGTCATATTTTGATCGACGTAAAACTTAATACTGACAAGCAAATTGCAAAAAACCTAAGAAAATTTGAATTTCGCGCGAATACGCGATCGTCGCGTTCATGGTCACTCATTTTTTCGGAATCCTGTGGTCGCCCTCTGTCGACGCGACCACGCATTTGTTTACCGAACAAAATGAACGCGACGATCGCGTTGGTTGTGAGGAGGAGGCAAATCGGATGCCATGCCGCAAAAAATATTTACTGCTGAAACTACATATTATTATACCTATGTAATGAATGGATAAGCTGTTTTTTTATAACTTTTAACTGTCACAGGTGCCTGGCTCATACAGTGCCGCAGGTACCTTTATTAGTTACATCATACAGCTAAATAATGATAACAATAATTATGTAGTTAGGGTAAATAAAAAGCGGAATGCACAACCAGGGTAGACCGAGTCAGTCTTAGATGTGCTGTGGGGATGCACAGGATCGGTCGTTGTAGCGAGGAGGCGTATAGGTTATGGGCCGGCCGCCGGTTACAGGATATTCCCTATATAAAACTGCTCGAAGATAAAACCGAAAGTCGTCTAGATTAGAGCCTAAGTGTTAGGCAAACGGTTTAGCATTATGTTAACCACAGTCAATGGTTCCACGACCTAGAAGCTGTTTTTTTCAGAATGTACCGAGGACTTCGCACAGGACACGCGTCGATGGGCCAACCTACCTACATAGCGTAGCTGTGTATGACAATACAACATACCTACGCCTTTTCCCGAACTTCTATGTCTTTTGCACAAGTTGTTGAAGTTTCTCATTTTTTAACAGATTGAGTAGGTAGTAGAGTATGATGGTGTTTCTTTCATAATTATATTTTCGCTAACACACTGTATTACATTTTCAGAATATTTTCAAAAACCAACATGAAGAAAAAGAGAATTGCTTTATAGACATGTTTCAAATTCCTGGAAATACTTATTTGATTATCTCTTCTACCAAATTTTTAAATAAATTCCATAAAATGATTATCTTATCACAATCTTTTTCAACCTGTAAGGTAAGTTAGTAAGTTTAAGTATGTAAAGTCAGGGAAATTTACGGTGGAGCATACGATGGAGGTCTGCCCCGCTTGGGCGGAGCACCGCCGTGTCCTCGTAGAGGCGATCGGCAGCGGCGGCAACCTCGCGCGTCCGGGCCTGGTTCGAGCCATGGTCCGGGGCGAGAGGGAGTGGGGGGCAGTCGCCTCCTTCTGCGAAGCAGTCATGCTAGCGAAGGAGGCGGCGGGACGGCTGAGGGAGAGAGCCTCCCGTCCCAGCCGCCGCGGGTGACGCTGCGGGCGTCGAGAGCCGCGCGACGACTCCCGGCCACCGTAGGCGCGGGCCTGCGGGTGGAGAGTAATGGGTAGCTCACCGTCCGATCAAGACCAGGCCTGAGCCGGACGGCGCGTACGTCTTCCACGCGCGCCTCAAAGAGATGTCAGCATCAAGTGAAGGGACCCGTCAGGGCCGAAGCCTGCCGAGTCAGCGGGACAGCGGGCGGAAGGGTTACCGCTGGCCTGGAACATAAAAGGCTAAGGAAGGAACACGGGTGGGTTTTAGTCAGTAAGAGTCTCACACTCCCTTCCGCTCCACCCAGAGCGGGAGGGGTCATTAGATGATTTGCTATCCTCAAAAAAAAAAGTCAGGGAAATTAAGTTGGTTATTATAAATTATACAACTTTCTCTGCGATAGGTAATGTTCTTCAGCTGTAGCCTGTGGGGCGTATAAATAGGCTAGGAAGTGTTAGAGCCGATGAGAGACCTTACAGTTAGCCCTCTTAATAGCAAAAAACTGATCAAAAACTACCGACGACGACGTCTAAAAAATAACGAATGAAATGAGTAGCTCCCGATGTTTGCTGACGCGAAAGAAACTGTTCTCACAACATCCACTGTTTGTTGTATTAACACTGAAGCATCAGTTATTTGTGAATTAAATATGCGTGGCAACAATGGCGTGGAATATTTGGCGAGTGATCGGCAATGTTGTGACACTGCGTCCGTCGTCTGTTTACTAAACCAACTGTCGTATGGTTTCATTATTTTCATAATTATTGAGCCTCCTACTGCGACATGCGTCGTGGCTTTAATTAGATAATTACTGCTTTTATTTTCCAGCTAAAATCCTATGGTAATGATAATGTTACCTACAATTTTAATCTCACGAAACAGAAGAACAGGGTTGGCCATCAGTTGTTCTAAGACTTTTGGTAAGGTTAACTTTGAAGCCATAAACTATAGATACTCTTCCCTAGTTTAGTAATGTCTGTCAACTCCACCAACGGCACCGACCTACCTACATCATAACAATCGCAACCTATCATGAGACCGTGCCGCAGCATCTACTCACCACCTAACTAGGTGTAGGTAGTTAGTTATGTGGCAGGCTTAAATTCGTTAAAACGCCGGTATAGCGGACTCGACAAGTTTGTAGGAGACGCACATATCTAAGTCCAGAGAAACTATTCCACAAAACAATGTTACTTTTTGCAATGAACACGAGGCTCGTTGCCAGCAACACTGGAGAACCTGCAATACAAAAACATGTTGATGTAACATGTTAAAAAAAATTAAGGCTTCGCATGACTGAGTGAGTGGCTTTAACCAATCAGATTATCTACTTCTCTCTAAGAAGTTGCCTGAGAAACTGACTGTCCAACATCCTCCTTCTCCAAATTCTTCCACCATTAAGTAAAACCTTTTATATGCTTCCCACAGCAAATTTCCAGTCGCGTATAGCTATCGTTGTGTTCCGTGGTAGCGAGGCCGTGTGATGATCGACGAGGACGGCGAGTCGTGGGAGGGGCAAATAAAGCGGGGCGCGGGCAGTTATACGCGCGAGTGGAACTGGAAGCGTTGCGTCGGATGCCGCTGGCTCATGTGCTGCTTCACGTGCCACTGCGCATATCACCGGACCGTCTCATGAGTTACCCGCGCGCGCTGGCGCTGCTCGCGCTAGTCGCCATCACCAACCAGGTAGGATCTAAGTGCTGTGGACTGTTCTAAGAGTACGGGAACTGTTAGCGAGTGTCTGTGATGTTGTTGCAAGCGGCTAGTATGAAATACACTTACCGTTGAGTTGTAATGCTGTGACAACTGGAAGATGGTTCATTTTGCGGTTTTCTTCGTAATATAGCAGATAGACTACCGCTGACTAAGACCTCGACATTAATCTCAGTTCAGTTCGGTTTACGAAATCTGGGGAGCCATTGTTGGTGATGATTAAATGCGAACGTCCTTCTTGTCCAAAGAAGGCCCGATATTGAAATATTAAAATAGGTAGGTACCTTATAATTAAGTTACTAAGCTGAAATGTAATCCAAGTTACTAGATGGTGATGAGATAGTTTTCTTTACACAATGGTGCATTATAAGAGACTACCTAATTTTGGAATTGAATTTAATGTTTTTGTTTCAGGCTACCACAGGATGCAAGAACTGTATAGTAAGTAGATACTTCTGTTCCTAACATATTGTGTCCGTTTTAACCGACTTCATAAAAGGAGGAGGTTCTCAATTCGGATTAAATATTTTTTATTGCAGACGGTTTAATCGTCATTTATATTTTTATTCATGAATATAACCCACAGAACCCAATTTCCGTAACAAAAACTTTCAAAATCGAATCGCAATTTCATCTCAGCGACAATCAAAGTCAGTAGATTGTAGTATGGTGCAAACTGTTAATATAAGTTGGTTATTAATAAATAAATAATAAATAGTAGTAGTATTATAATAGTAGAGTATTTTTATAAAAATGTACGAAACTTATCGGTAGATATTTTTGACAGATTGATACTGAGGTAAGAATGCGAACGTTCTTAAAAAATAGGGGAATCACCCCTCAGAAGGGCTGTCAGCTTGTTTGGCTTCCAGCACCATAGAATATTTGACTCCAGATGCTGGGTAAGGAGGAGAAGGCGATGTTCCGCGCGCACTCGGACGCGTGCGTGGCGATGTCGCACGTGGCGCCGCGCCTGGTGGAGGCGCTGCTGGCGGGCGAGCTGCTGGACGAGCCCGCGCTGCGGCGCCACGTGTACTGCGTGCTGCTCAAGTGCAAGCTCGTGTCCAAGGACGGTAAACTGCAGAAGGCGGCAGTGCTCGGCAAGATGGCGGCCCGGCCTGACGCCAAAAATGCTACCAAGGTTAGAGCTATTAAGTGTTGCCTACCTATCTTTACATACAGCACCACGTTAGGTCTGCTTTCCTTGGCTACCCCCACGATGGGAATGCCTCCTAAAATCCTTCGGTTACCGGCAATTTTTGGAAAGTTTCGGTTTTTGAAGGATTTGTAAAGTTTTCTTCGTTGAATACAGGCCTTGTGAACTCCCAGCTCAGGTAGCTTTGGATTGGATTTCAAAGTGCCAATTTGAAACATAGTCGAGCTCATACTTCTGACGGTAGCATTCCAACACTTGAGCTACTCCCTCGGACGCCCTCGGTTCGATGCTTTTTCCCACCTCCCTGGATATATTTCGGTTAAGTATCTAATCTGTCGTAGAATTTATGTATTTTTACATTTATCTGGCAGATGCAAGGGCGTCTATCAGGGCACCAATTAAATTGATTGCACGACTCATAATGCGAAGCATTAGATTAGAGTGCTTTACGATCGAAAAAAAGATTTGCCTCCTCTCTGCAACTGTTTCTATTGTTACGCTTCTGCTAATACACAGAACCTACTTAATTTATAAACCACTAGCTTCTGCCCGCGACTTCGTCCTTGAAATTTCTTGTTCCCCCGCCCCACCCCGTCGCATTTCATCGCCTGCCCGCGCTATTACTTCGTTTTTGCTTAGCGTTCTTTCTGACGTTTTTCTTTTTGTTCGGCCCCTAAGGGTCTTTGCGTGATGCTAAATGGCATATAGCCTTCCTCAAGAATTGGGCTACCAAATACAAAAAGATTTTTCAAATCCGATAGTTCCAGAGATTACCCCCTACATACAAACTTACAAACTTTACCTCTCTGATTTAATGCAGTAGAAACGAAAAGAAAAATCCAAATATTTCTAAAAAATTTACCGTCAAACAATTAGTGTGAAACCTAAAAACATTGCCCAAAAATAAATTATTTTAGTCAATTTTTTTTATAAATTTGTGTCTCCCCTTAAGAGGAACCCTGTTGAAAATGGCTCCTTTTAACCGACTTTAAAAAAGGAGGAGGTTCTCAATTCGGATGTTTATATATAGGTACTTATATTTTTTTGTGTGTTCGGGCATAACTCCCTCATTATATAGACGGATTTGCAAAACTTTTTTTTGTTCGAAAGAGGTTTATTACGAAATGGTCTCATTTAAATTACGCAAAGATCTGATGATGAGTTTCGGAGACAGACAACGGAACTCTTCAATAAATGCCAGCAAATCAACCGCGATTGCTGGTATAGCTTAAGTACCTGCTCATTGTTTACGCAATCACACAACATAGCATCACGCCTTTACCCTTTAAAGGGGTAGGCAGATGTGTTCAATAGCTTCCTGTCATTGATATTCACATAGCAAGTAGTGTTATATGAATTTATTTGGGGTAGATAGGTACAAATAAAAAGTGAAAAATTAAAATTGTTTTACAAAAAAAAACAACCGACTTCCAAAAAAACACTACAAAGTTAAAAATAACTTTAATTTCGGAAGTCGGTGTCAAAAAACGAAATTACAGAACCAACGACACCGACTTCCAAATTAAAGTTATTATTCAAATTGGCATAATTAGAATTAATAAAAAACTTAATCTAAGTATTTTCTATGGTTTTATAAACGATCAAATGAGCAATATGAGTTGTGCACTTTTGGATTTTCAAAATTTTTGTATTATCCTAGGCTTTGGAGAGCTGCTCTGAACAGACAGGGGACACGCCTGAAGACCTCGCGTGGAACCTGTTCCGCTGTGGCTACGACAAGAAGGCTCTTCTCTTCGAATACATGCCCACAAACGGTGCCAACGAATCCGACAATAACTCCTAAAAGTTCTTAGTTCTCCAGAGATGGCGCTGTGAGCAATTCTACTGTCGTTCTATGTTTAGCTCAGAGATGGCGCTGTACCAATAGTTTTCAGCTTTTACAAAATTATTCTTGTACCAGAACGTTTCCCAAAATATTCTAGTTATTTATTATATACCTTAGTAACCTATATCATATACATATTTACTAACCCAAGAACTGGTTTTATTTATGACATAGTGTCGGCTCCTTATTAAATATTTTACCCTGGCCAACGAAATCTTTTTTTTTTACAAACTATTTACAAGCTTTTATTTTTATTTAACTTGCGCTGTTTCTTTGTAATGTATGTATGTAAATTGTCCGTTCAAAACTTTCAAACCAATTTTCTTATCCTGATATTCCCACGGGATCGAAACTTATACGGGTGAAACCGCGGGGCGCAGCTAGTACATATATAAATTTTAAAAGCTTGAGGCACTGATGTACGGTATCCGTTATACAGGTAGCTTAGATTACTTAGATTACTGCTGCTAGCTTAGCTGCTAGCTTAGATGATTAGTTACTTAGAGGAAAAGGTGGTAATGTGGCACCCTACTTTGTTTTTGAGGCCTTATATGTAAAAAATACGAGACTCAGAAATGTAATAAATATGTTATATCGGTCCTTATTTATTTGCCTATAGGTACATGCCATACTATGTAGTAAATGAAACTGCCACAGAATAATTGACAACTTATCTATTCAAAAAAATAACAAATTTCGCAACATGAGATCAAGTGAGGGTTATATGGCACCCTGGGGGGCCATATTAAATGTATTGATTCAATTAAGACCTAACGGCAAAAATCACAGATATAATATTAAATGTATTGATTCAATTAAGACCTAACGGCAAAAATCACAGATATAATATTCGCCTTCATGACCTGCACAGGCTGTATGAGCCCATAAATTGCAACTCTGGCACTGAATCCACTCCTCCCCACGTCTGTCGAGTAACTGGTATCACAGAATATGCAAATCGTATCTGAGCTTTCAGGTAGGCTATTCGGATAGACATTGTCGTCATATTCAGAGTCGGTTTCTACGACTGCGTCACTTTCAGAGCTACTAGATGTACCTACTGACTCTCTGGCGTCGTATAAGTAGTACTGCTGCCTTCGCCGTCTTGACTCGTTTAAGTGTAGATCTTGGCACAGACATACCTTTGTCCTCACTGCTTCAATTGCCTTTTTCATTTGGTCAGCATCCCGTTTTCCTTTTCTCTGAAGATGGAGATAACAAACTTTGTCGAGGAATCTGAAAGCAAAAAATTAAACAATAAGGAAATTATATAACGGTCATACATGTCGTATGGCCCCCGGGACCATAATGTAAACAATGTGAGGGGGCCAAATTGCAAGAAAGCAATAATTTATAAACAAACTATAGCACAAATATTCTATTAAATGTTTTTTTATATTTACCTTCAAAATCCTGTAGAATAACGTTTATCAAACACAATGTACAAATCACCATAGCTAAAACTCACTTATTTCCAGTAAAATTGAATAAAATGCAGTGCGGTAATAAAAGTTTGTCACTTGCAAGTTTCGACTGGTTCGCAGAAAAAGAAGACGTATCGCGCCGTAACGGATTTATTGGGTTAAAATCAACAAATGTCATACGAGCTACGCTTTGCACCAAAAAAATCTAGATGGCGTGTTCCTAATCTATAAATATCGAGGGGGTCAATATACCTGCAGGGACCACATTACCACCTTTTCCTCTATATACAGCGAGCTTCGATTACTTTGGCGTCCGTATGGGTTTTGTTTTATTGCTGACGGGATGGTGTAGTGAAGCGGGGTCACAATGCGGCGGTGTGGATCTGGATCCAGGTTCTTGTCGTACCTTTCCTATACCGTCACTTGCATCATCTCCTTTTGGTTTGATTTGTATCGGGTTTGTGTCGTCAGGCTATTAATTTTAGTTAGCGCGATACAGCGGTGAAAAACATGCGAAATTCCAAATCAATTTTAAACACGTGGATTTACTCACAAATTTAAGATTCCAAGGCAAGCACGTAAGGACTCTTATCACCTTTACCTTAACCGAAACAACGCGGAAATTGTTCACATTCTTTGTCTACATTCAGTGTCTACCTTATTGTGACGTCACAGACCTCAAATTATTTAAACATTCTCGGAAGGTGAGTAGGATCTCATTGATCACACCATACTCCTACTGAATGAAGACAAAAAATATTACTTGTTGCCTACATTAAATATTGTATCTTTCTTATGAAAATAGCTATAGCTTATTTGGGAAGATGAGGTTTTCTATGGGTGCGGTCAGAGGATACGAAAGGGGCTGCACTAAGAAAAAAAGTACCTTCCACGGTGAAGTCTGCCATGGGTTGGCTAACACTAACACTAACACGGTTCTATGACAGTTTTTGTACCTAAACTATCCTATTCGGGTTTCGCTAAGATTCACTTGTAAAAGGAATAAGGTAAGTACCTACATTTTTGAGGCAAATCTCACGATTTGAGAAAAATAAAAAATATTGACAAAAATTCCCAAACGCCTATGTGAAGGAGCCCTTCTATATCATTTTTACCACAAACCGCTGGTCGGAGACAAAACACAAATATGCTTTTAGCATTATATTTAGGTGTACTATACGATAGGATCGAGAAACTAACGGATTTGCAATTTTTTTTTTTTGTATAAAATAGTAGATTATTAACCAAGGGGATAAAGCAGTGTCTTCTGTCGGGGGTGACGATTTAAATCGCGAGCGTAACGAAGGTCTCGAGGTTTACTCCCGAGCGTAGCGAGGGTGTTAAAAACTTAAATCACGAGCGAAGCGAGGGATTTAAGACGAGTCCTGAGTGTAGCGAGGGATTTAAGTTCACCCAAGACTAAGACAGCTTTATCACCGAGGAAAATACTCTACTTTTCGTACCATTTGCGAAAAAATTAACACAATAATAATATGAGATTAGCATTTATTAAAAATATTGACAAATAAAATAAACTTAACGTTTATGTATTCGAATAAAACAAAAATGCGGCAAATTCCTAGACTAATATTTTTTTGTCGGATAATCGGTCAAGCTCATACGGCCTCGTCGGTTTTCGTAATTTTATTTAATAATCATAACTGCATAATAAATGCGTATTCCTTTTTCAAAAAGATGTATAATGCTTTATATACAAACTCAATGGTGTAAACACAGATGTAGTTCAGTATAAATTTCGGTAAGTATTCCAAATTTAAATCACATTCTCCCCCTAGAGGATGAATGAAATTCAGTACAATTTTCTTTCCCTGTTTTTAACAGATTAAAAATGACTATTGTTATGTTCGCTTTTTGTGGGATAGAATGTCACTTTTTTGAGCAAGTGGTACGAAAATGTCTTTTTCCTCATGCCCCGTTGCGTACGTTGACATTTATATGAATGAATGCGTCGTTTTTCGCCGAAAAAGTGTTAAGGGGCCTATTACAAAAATGCGCGTAGATGCATGATTTCCTCGGTGAAATTGAATACTATTCGTTGGTTGGTACCTATATAAATAACAATTAATTGGTGAAGATAGTTCGTTTTCTCTTCTACAATAATAATAAAGCGATTTTTTATTATTTATCTATTAATTTAGCAATAATCGTTCTCCTGATGCATGTTTAGGCAAAAACTCATGAAGAGCTGATTTGAGAGCTCTAATTTGCAGATTCTGTTGAATACAATTTTCCTCATGTCACAAATATCATAATACTTTTATAATATCATAATACTTTTATCTAATAGAATAGGTACATGTTTGTTATATATATAAATAAAGAAAAAACGACCGGACCTAATTCCATTTTCTACTGGAAACAAGTCTGAATGTCTCCGAACTTCTACATCATTTACACGTAGTATTTATATCAAAATAGTCTCCAATAATTGCTTAATTAAAAAAAAGCAATTAAAAAATATATATATAACGGAGAAGGTATAGTGTGTCTCGTTATTATCAGCCATATTTAACTATTGTGGGCGCGTACTGTGGGTATGTGTTGGTTATTGCGCAATAGAAAAACCGTTTGCAGTTCAAATCAGATTATAATTTCACGATCAATTTAATCACACTAGCAAATTACACACTGTAGGTACAAGTCACAACCAGATACGGAACGCGGAACAGTTTCTGAGCACATGTTGTCCGTACGATGTCCAGTGTCCAAGAGACCTCCACATCGTTCTGTCGAGCTGTTTTCTAACCCCCACGAACTCTGGCTAGACTCTGTCAAGCGCCACCAGATGGCGCTAGTGTTCCGACTAGTCAAATGTATGACCGGATGCGACACGGCCATCCTGCGATGCACACGTCCTCGTGTGTTAATCTGTTAACAAACATACCCCGCAAATTATCTCAGAGCTCGGTCACTCCTTACCAAATATGGTACAGGCAAAACAACACAATGAAAATTCGCACAAACTAAAAAAATTGCAGAGTTCAGAGCATTAATCATTATTTGATACCCAAATCTCAAGATCACAAACTAAATAATCAACTAAACATAATAGAGCAACTATAAAACATCCTTAGAGCATCACAAAACACAGCAGGAATCTTATTCGTGGCCTGTGGCTTTTCATTAAGCCCCTACAACAAACCTCATGTTTGTTTCTTTGAATTCCTCCTGAATTCAGAGTCCCACGGACTCTATGGTCTCTACAAGACCCCGACCTCCGCCAGAGTTAAACACGCATCGCGCACCCACGGACTACTTGAGTTGCCTCAAGAGACACCGATTTCTACCGGGCTACGACTATGTAATAACTGGGTGAATTGCCCAAGCATAAAAAATACACGGCAAACCTGAGAACGGTAGTGCAATGTGGTGATTTTTAATTTTATATATTTTTTCTCAACAAATGCTCGTCTACACGCACAGAAACACCGTTCCGAACTGATAGACGCGTAAAAAAATTCTGAAATTGCTTTGGAAAATCGAGTTTTATGAAAAAACCACTGCATCAATCAATGACAAATAAAGTTTATTGAACTCTTCGATAACTGAACTTTGTCGGTACGGACTTGGTTTTGAAGATTTTACAGGCCTTTTATTACTTATTTGCACCCAAAGTTACGTTAAAAATAGCAAGAAAAACAAATCGTTGTTGGCTCATAACTTCTAATTTATTTTACTATTCTGTTTCCGTAGCGATAAAATTAATAATAAGTCAAAACGATATCATGTATATCTTTGGATGCACAATGGTCAAACAGTGGAGTAATACTCTCCCGAAATTTGTATGGAAAACATATCGACTAGTTGCACCTAAAGGTGAATTGAAGTTTTTTGCAATTTGCAGGTCAGTGTCAGGTTGTATCTTGATCAAAATATGATTCGCGACAATAATATGTATTTTTAACACCCTTGCTCGTAAAGCTGATGTAATTCCATCGGTTTTAAATATGTAAAGAGGGTCATAAAAAACGCGTGTGTTACCAAAGCAAATAGTTAAGTTATAGTCCATACAAATTCCATAACAGCATTATTTGCCATTTCAAATTTGGAACTGATCGCCGCCGCACGACTCCAGCTAGTGAGCAGCGCGCTGTTGCTATTCAAATGTCGAACTAATCGCCGCGCGGCGCCAGTCAGTAGGCAGCGCTAGCGCGCTGTTAAACTGGCGGGAAAGCAACAGTGTGCATTCCCATTCACAGATTGGGTTTATTTAAAATTAAAAAAAAAAACAGTTTATTCGGTAATTTAAAGATTCCATCCAAAACAAAGCAAATATAAGTGCCAAAATAACTCAGACAATAAAGGAGCCACAAACGAAGAAGTTTTGCCCTGAGCCGCGCCCCTCTTCTACTGATGATACTTTTTTATTTACAACTAATGTCGAATTACAATGCTCTTCTGCCGCCTTTCAAGAAGTTTCGTCGTCTCCAACATTTACCCTAACACAAAACAATGACATTATGAATAGTAATAATAATAATAAAAACATAATTAAAAAACCAACTACAACTACGTATCATTTTAACAATTGTAATTTCACTAACTGTTTCAATAATTAAAAATGAACAAAATATAAAATGTTTTTTTTCTGTTTCCTCGCAAATGTGTTAAAAAACGTCGTACGATATACGTGCGTATGGTTATAACATGCTAGGCTCAATTACGCCCTCGCCTTCGGCTCGGGCTGAAATTCCGCCTCGCATGTTATAACCATCTTTACGCACTAATATCGTAATGTACTATAATTACGAAAAGTAGTCATTAAAATATCTCTTAGTTAGATTTGTACCATAAGCACTTTTCCTTAAGAGGTTTGTTCTTATGGTACAAATCTAACTTGGAAAGATGTATTAATGATTCCAATGATTATAATTCTGTAATAATTCAAAAAACATAAAAAGAAATACAACTTTGCAGTTTTTTTTGTATCGTGAAAATTTCGTTGTATCATGTATTCCTTTTCTCGGGGCAATAGGTATACCTGTTAAAAAACATACTCCAACATTTTTTAATCCGTATTCCGTAAACTTGAAAAGGTACACGATAAAGAATAAGCAATTCTTACAGTATATATGTATAATCACCTCCATCGGATTTTAATAACTAAAATAACAATAAATCAAACTGACTTTGAATAGGTATAGTTGAGGTTTTACGCCACTGTGGTGGACTTAGATACTTTTGAATAGTGTGAGCCGCCACGATGGGTGAGTTTCCTTGCTTTCCCCTGAAACCGCTGCTTGGGCTTACGGCTGGGAGACGCACGTGGCATGACCGGCGAGGGGCTCCGTAGCAGGAAGGCGGCACCAGGAGTCCCAGCAGTGGTGGACGCGACCGCGTCACGGTCGCGGCAGCGGGTAGTAGTTGAGCACGACAAGTGCCCTACGTGTCAGGCACGTGGCAGGTGAGAAGGCCGGTAAGGCGGTAGCAGCAGTTGCTCGCACGCTGAAGACTAGGCAAGAACTAGTCTCTGGTACAAGTTGACCTCCTACGACTAATATGGTTGGCAGTCGTAGGTGTGTGTTCCCTTTTATCTGACGATATTGTTTCAAATTGTTTAATAATACTATCAGCTGTTATTTGTTGAGTGTGGTTTTTGGGTAGGGTGGTGTAGTAAATAAACCACAATAGTTTAATACATATATTAGCAACAAGAGCACACAGATAGTCTTAGGGTCTAGGGTTCTAGGGTCTCTCAAGGATTTATTCACTGTTCACTGGTGAGGTAGAAAAAAGGTACTGCCCTGGCTTAGGCCACGACGCACGAGGACCGGCGAGGGGCTCCGTAGCAGGAAGGCGGCACCAGGAGTCCCAGCAGTGGTGGACGCGACCGCGTCACGGTCGCGGCAGCGGGTAGTAGTTGATTTGCTTTCTAAGTTCTATGACTGTGCCCTTTTCGAATATATTAATAAGGTGGTGATAGCTATCACCACCTTATTAATATATTAAATAGACAGGCCCAAAGAGAGTGGCGAGAATTTGATAATATTACTCTGTGGACCTTCTGTAGCTTTTACATTTCATGTAGGAGTAGGTAATAACGCGCATTGATTGGCCGGTGATGGTCATTGCGCGCGCGCAGGTGAAGTCATCGATGGCGATAATGTGTAGTTACAGCGTAAGGACAGCTCAATACTGGCCGTAAACTTGTGTGACATGTCACTCTTATTATTTAAATTATATTTTATACAGAATGTGTGTTGACTTGACCTAGGGCTTTGCTGACCAACTTATTACTTAATGCTCATTTTGTGCCTCCTAAATTACAGTTGGGTTCTGATTTTGTGCTTCAAAGATGTAGATGTAGAGTTAAGCAAAATCTCAGAAACTGAAACGCCAGCGTGCCCTTTTTTGTTAGTGAATATAAAAGTTTAGTGCCCAGAGCAATCTGTGCCCTCCTGTCGCAGACATAGAGACGAATGTCAGGACTAGACGGTCTTGTCATCAGTGGCGGCCTTAGGGGGCTACTGATGACAAGACCAACTCAAGAATAAAAAGTTGACATTTAAAAATTTATTTTAACCTTAGGTATTATTTAAAATAATAATATAAGTTTGGTATAAAAAGTAGATAGGTAATATTAACGATATCAAATTTAACGATCAGAGATTTGACGATTATTGTAACCGTATTGCTTATACCATGTACGTATACGAAGGAAACGACGACTGCAGGAAAGGGTTTTCTAGATGACACAAGATCGGTTTTTCAGTTCTTGCTATTTTCTCAATTGAAAATGACGTAGCCGATTGGTTAGATTATAATGCTTTAATTGAAGATGAGATAGGACCAGGGACCCTAACCCCTGGTCCTGGAGGGCCCCTGAATCTCGAGGAATACTTTAAAAAAATGGTTAAAATATATTCAATAAATAAAAGGCAGTTTGTAGTTGAACTTTGAAGGCCCCCGACGCGACGCATGGAAAATATAAACGGTAGGGTGCTACTATTTTCGAGCTCACTACGATCGCTCTTGCATTCTGCATTCACAATTTAAAAAAAAATGCATATCGGGGCGGGGTGCCCGTTAATTTATATACAAATTGTATTTTTCAGCAATCATCAGAAATACCTACTTTCAATTCACATACTTTAGGTACGCAAAGAACAAGGGCTTCGCAAAGATTTGACGCCCGGAGCCTCGCAAACCAACCCAGTGACTTCGTTATGTAGACAAAAAATAAAAAAATCCATGACGCCTGTATTACGCGACGAACTAGCTAGGTAGATGTTAGCGCTACACATTCTGACAGCTTTGTTTGTGTAGGTCCCAAGTCGCAAACCATAATTACTTATTTATCTATGTAATTACAAAACAAAAACATCACTTGCCATCAGAATCTCTATTCATTATAATGAATGTTGTAATAAATGTTGTAGCGTACCTAACCTACAACATAGCTATCAGCTATAGAGAAATGACTAGGTACTATCTACCTACCACGGTTGATCGCTATGTGCCAATCGTCTTGTGCCGTTTCGCCACACTTTGTGCGCACATCCTAATGAGCGCGCATCATTATCTAAAGCCGATGCGTCGGATGACAACAGTAATGACAGCATCCAAGGTGAGTCTTACATAATTCTGTGCATCTTAGTAAGTATTTATAATGTAAGTACTTGAACGTTCTAGGCGGCTGCTAGTAATACTAGGTCCGGATTCAGGTTTAGATAATAATCGTTGCATGCTTGGTTGGTTCAAAATCAAGTGCATATCTTCTACTTGTCGCCTAGACACATTAATTATGTATGCTAGCTAAGATATTATACTCAGTATGTTTCTTGCTGATACCGAGACAGACCCAGGAGAGGATGGCGGGGCGAGCTTGACGCCTACAGGATGGGTCCACACTAGCTAGAAAGATAGCTAGGAGAGGAGTGTAAAGGAGAATGGGAGGCCGCTGCCCTGCAGTGGGACAACTAGGCTAAAAATAAATAAAATTAATGTTTCGTGGTCTGTTTGTCTGTGACTTGCCTGTCCGTATAAACATCATACTAAGCCTGAGTAGTACTGAGTCATATACGAGGCCTGAGTACTCTTTGTCAAATATAGTAAATGTAGAGCTACAGAAACGTAGTAAATATAGAGTTACAGAAATGTAGTAAATGACTAAATGTAGAGCTACAAAAATGTAGTATATACAGAAATGTAGTAAATGTAGAGCTACAGAAATGTGGTAAATGTAGATCTACAGAAATATAGTAAATGTAGATCTACAGAAATGTAGTAAATGTAGAGCTACAGAAATGTAGGAAATATATCTAGAGTTACAGAAATGTAGTAAATGTAAAGCTACAGAAATGTAGTAAATGTAGAGCTACAGAAATGTAGTAAACATAGAGTTACAGAAATGTAGTAAATGTAGAGCTACAAAAATGTAGTATATACCTAGAGTTACAGAAATGTAGTAAATGTAGAGCTACAGAAATGTGGTAAATGTAGATCTACAGAAATATAGTAAATGTAGATCTACAGAAATGTAGTAAATGTAGAGCTACAGAAATGTAGGAAATATATCTAGAGTTACAGAAATGTAGTAAATGTAAAGCTACAGAAATGTAGTAAATGTGGAGCTACAGAAATGTAGTAAACATAGAGTTACAGAAATGTAGTAAATGTAGAGCTACAGAAATGTAGTAAATATACCTAAAGTTAAAAAAATGTAGTAACTGTAGAACTACAGAAATGCCCATACTTAACTTTGTTTATTTTACATCTCAGCTGTTGCAATATCATACTAATTAGGAAATTATATGAGTTTACCACCTACCACGAGATCGAGTCTCACGGGTAAACCTACTAATTTTACCTACCTTCTTAGCAAAAAGTACCTAGGTATTGGCATAATTATGTAAATACACCGAGTTAAGCGTAAATGATATTCGAAACAGCTTTATGATCTCATTGCGAGCGGTGGGCGGTGACCCACAAGCGACACAGCCTCCCAGGCAGTATGAGTGCGTGCCTTTGCCTGTCCTGTGCTTTCCTCGTTGTCTCTGACGCGCGTATATTTTTGACGCGCTGAATTTGAAGTTCTAATTAATTTTTTTTTGCCATAATTTTATTTTTATTTATTTGTGTTTTAAGTGTGCATACTGTGCATAGTGCATACTATTGCTGTAATAAACTGCTGAGTGGTTGTGTGAATGTTATTCTCATGGGAATTGCACGGTGTGTTGGATTCTAATGTGTGGAATACAGAGTGCTGAAGGAAGCGTATTTAAACGTAAGTGGACTCACAATCTTTAGTAGGTAAATGCGTTTAGTGCTAAACTTATGAAATGCGTTTAGTGCTAATCTTATTAGATGCGTTTAGTGCTAAACTTATTTTTAAAACACCATTCTATCTCTATAATCTTCAAATGATTGACAGAAACAGACGTAACGTGGGTTTTAAATTCGTTTATAAAAATAAAATAAAACTTTTTTTAAAGAGATTTTACATTGGCCTCAAACTAGGCAAGCCTGTATCTTGAGCACCAATATGGAGCGTTTACCAAACAATGCAATATTCATGTATTGTGCTATATTGTGTCAGCAGCTGACACAGCGCTATATCGAGTTTTTTTACATCCACTGCCGCACTATCCCGTATCATTGCCATTATGTAGATTTGCTTCCGAACGCGTTCAACAAGTTCCCCAATCTGTGGTTTGAATGAATGAAAGGTCAAGTCTATGTTATTTCTTTTGTTAAACGCTTTTATGATATCTGGTGGAAGCGGGCCTAAAATGTTCAATTTGCGACTAACGTACCTAAGAGGTAAGTGACGGAGAATAGCGTGAAAATAGTAAAAATAAAAACATAATCTCGTATTACATACGTTGTGGTGCGCAAAACACACTGGTTTTAGAGGCGGGACTTCAGACATCGTGGGATTTTGGCTGATTTCAGAATGTCGCCCAATTCGCTAAATGTGGCCCACCCAAGTTATATTCTTCTCGATATCTCTGTTTGATGATTCTCTTTGCCAAATTAAAGAATACGACCAAAATAAATATACTTACTAGTCAACCACCTCCAACATTTAATTACGAAATAAAAAGAAGGATTTGAATTGCTGAAGATGTTTGCCATAGTCTTCGTCTTGGCCATATTCATCCAAGTCCTACATCAAAAGAAGCATCATAAAGGTGTTGAAGCATTCATACAGTATACTCTAAGATAACTATTACAGAACGTTGATTTGGACCTTAAGTACATCATCGCGAATGTCTTTTTTTTTTTTAATTTGAAATGGGTTTGCTCTTGACTCTAGTCTAGGTCAGAGATGACAGAGACAAAGTCTACGATGGAGTGAGCTCATCCAGAAGAAGCCTGTTCACTCTTACTTTGAAGAGATTCGGGTTGTATGCACTCGGAAACACAAACGCAGGTAGAGAGTTCCACTTTTTTGCTGTGCGCATTATAAAGGACATTTGAAAACACTTAGTGCGAATTGGTGGAATAGCAACTAGGTAGGGATGGTAACTTGCAGTGCGTCTGGATGTCCGAAGGTAGAAGGGGTCCGGTGGAATGAGGTCGTGGAGTTCTTGGGCACACTCACCGAAGTACAATCTGTAGAAGACCGACAAGCAGGCAACCTTGCGGCGATGAGCCAAGCTGTGAAGCTTGGCATCCACCAGTTTTACGTCGCCAATGAGCTTCTTAGCTCTGTGTTCCAACGAGTCAAGCGCGGCAAGTTGGCAACTTTACAAAAAGATGGGTACCTAGACCTACACATAAAGAAAGGGTAAAGATGGCTGGGGGCTTAAATTACTAGGGCTTTCATTCAGGCAAGAATGCGAGATGAAAATGAACAATGGTACGGTGATGGTATCCCAGCGAGAGAGAGAGTATATACTCATCAACTGTAAAGTCAAAATAACAACACTGCGCGCCCTGACGATCGAACCCCGGACCGTCTACTCAGCAGTCGCGACTGCGACCATTGCAGCAACGAGGCAGTGAAGAGAAGTCTAGTTTGAGAAATACATATGTACAAACAAAATAAAATTATTGAAGCAGTTAAAAAACAAATCGCTTAACCTGTGTGCTAGTGAAATCAGGTATTTTTAGTTGAGCATAATATTATAGTTTATAGTGCGTGTATCCTCGTTTAGCTGATATGGTTTATCTACGTGCGTGTCGGATACATTAAAATGGGAATATCAATTAGATTTACCTTTTCTACTACATATTGCACAGTTGTACATAATTATTATGTACGTGTTATATTACATTTTACTGAGTTTCTAATAAATAATACCTAGTACTTATTTCACACTTTGCATACTAATGATACGTTAGTTTAACTTGAGTAATTCCTTGTCATAGGTATCAGCGTATCAAGTATATCTACTAGTTAGTGCTCGCGATTTCGTTCGCGTGGAAGTCGTAAAACACCACAGTATACTAAAATAACAGCCACATTTCCTGGCAGCGTGCAGTGCTATTCCTTCGTTTTTTATTCGAATATGTCATCATCTTTCAATTCTACCCGTGTTTTGATTGAGACATATGTATGTAAAGCCTCGCGGACTATTCTGTGGGTTATGATGAGTAGGTAATATAAACATGTACTCGTAGTAGATAATACATTATTTTTAATCAATAGTTTTCGCAGCGCACTCCAAATAATGACTTTTATAGGCAAATTTTTGCTAAGTACCTTGGGAATTGCAATTTTCGTTAAAATCTCAATTAATAAAAAAAAATATATATAGCCCATGTTACTCGCTGATAATGATATCGATATCGACTGCCATGCTGGGCACCAGCCACCAACGGCGTTGGGCACCAACAGAGTGAAGGGTGCATTACCGACAGGGTTCGTTCCTTAGCTCTGAGCTCGGGCAGTGTTTCTTGTTTCTTTGGGTTTTTTGGCGCCTGGAATTGTGCCTGGTTGATGGCAATATAGGCGTGCCTCGTGTCATGGGACTTAAACATTAACTGGCGAAATAAGGGTGTAACAACAATGTCTCTATCTGGGCGTATTCCGCTCTGTAATCTTAGAAAGTTGTTTCAAACTCCTGACTTACTTATTACTTATCACCAACATTACCATACCGCAAATATTAGTGTTTCACTTACAATTCTGCATATTTACATCCATGTCCGCCCACTGCTGGCTAGTTGAGCGAGCCTACGTACAATTATACTGAACAAGGCAATAACGCAGTCCTTGAGGTGCAATCATCGTAAAGGCTCGAAGGATTTGCACTCAATTTGCATAACTTGACGACGGCGACGCTAGTTCGAAATGTACGAATAGCTACAATACAGGTACTACCACATAATCTGGGAGAATAGACTTGAAGGCATTCTTGGTTTATCTACATATCATATCTAGATGATTTTTCAGGAGGCAGGCACAGGATTCCGGATTTTTAATTGGCTTTTCTGTGATATACCAAGTTCCGAGTTACTAATTAAGTATGGTTTATTAATAGGCATGTTAAAGATGTAAGTTCCTACACAGGTAATGTCCTACACACATAATTTTCATCAATTAATGTAATACTATCTAAGTACTAATAAATACTTTAACAGTTAAATAATGTAATTTACAAATACTCATTAACTGGGTTCTACAGGCTATGTTTGTGAGTAACAACACGAGGAACCACAAAACATCGTCCACAGCCAAGTATAGCGACGCTTTGTTCCAAACTCGTAATAGTATGTAAATATTGACAGGTTGTTACGTCTCCTACGGAAGAAATGTGATTAAAATATGCCTTTTATCGAGTTTTGCACGCGGCTCCGCCTGCGTGGGAGACCGTGCTAACTATAGCAAATTGGATTCATAACATCACCGGTACTCATTTGATTGATAGCCGCGGATCTAGTGAAAGTCGGGGTGTGTAGACGAGTGTCACGGGTGTCAGACGGGAGAGTCACGAGTGTCTGACGAGAGTGTCACAAGTGTCAGAGGAGAGTGTTGCGTTTGTTTGAGTACTCGTTTGCGTATTCGTAACTAAGTTAATTACTTATGCTTTAATTGGATAAGTTTGCTCATTTACTTTTAGATATACCTAAATAAGTATGTTCAGCTAATACTTTGAAAATTCCAGAATTTTCACTACATAGTGTGTATGGACATTGAATTTCGAACCCAACTGATATTGTCCATATCCACAATATCGGACCTCGATACGCTTAGATTATGGTAGTTTTCATTTTTCTACATGAAAAGGGAATAAGGATGTAATGCCTGTATCAGAAGTACACACACACACAACTAGTGCAATAATCCGCTAGCCAATAAACTTGTAGAAATCGGACAACATAACTATGTTGTCCGATTTCTACAAGTTTATTGGCAGCTAACTAGCTGTGCTTAAAATATTCATTGGAAAGCATGCATCTATGATGCCTGATCTATAGTCCAGTTACTGTGCGAAGTGCGACTGAGGTAAGCGATAGGATCTCAATCTAAAAATTAGTCTCCCCGTTTCTTTGGCGCTTTTTATAACGAATCTACGGAGAGGCAAAAAAAAAAGGCGAAAGGTATGACTAAGTATAATCTGATTTCGAGTAGAACTTTGGAGCAGGGCTCAAAACACCACCAAAGTACAGGTTCTGTGTCGGTACTCAGCGGTTTTTATCCTTTCGGTACCTGGGTTCCAGAAGGGTACCGGTACCAAATTCAGGTACCCGGCGCGTACCACAAATCTTATATTTGTACGATGAACCTTGTACCGTTGGCAGCACCTTGAAATTATTCGTAAGTACATACATATGTGCCCGTTCAGTAGTTCTATCCTTTTTACTTACTATTACCGGTTTCCTCACTGTTACTTAGGGAAATATAAGTTTTGTACCGGTACAGTATATACCTACCGATAGTGATAAGAAATACCAATAGTACAGTACGACTCTGGCGCACCGGTGTCACACCTAGGCCAGAAGTAGCGGTTCCGAAAAATAGCGCTATTTCAAGCCCTTTTTTTCAGGATGGGAAATCATCAAATGACCCCTCCCGCTCAGGGTGGAGCGGAAGAGAGTGTGACTAAAACCCACCCGTGTTCCTTCCTAAGCCCTTTAAGTTCCGGGCCAGCGGTAACCCTTTCGGACAATCCCGCTGACCTATTTCAAGCCCTTACTTTTAATCCCGAAAAGTCGGGCTACACTTGGGCATAGCCTGAACTTATAAGGCTAATCTGTGCCCCAAGTTTTCGAACCGTCTAAATATATTAAGTTATTAAATATTTTATATGATTAAATCCTCCTGAAATTGAATTGTGTGCAGGTACTTAACTTTCATGTACTTAAGTATCCCGTAACTTAATCATTAGGCAAGTTATAGGTACCTACCTACGTATTATATATGTAAGTAAAGGAGTTGATGCCTACACCTTATTCTTATCTAATAGGTACCTACATGTTAAAGTGTTTACATTATATAAAAAAACTATCAGTCTTAAAATAATAATAATATGAACAAGTATATAAAATACCTACATAAATGGAAAGCTAGGAAAATCCTTATAATAATTAGCTGTATATTAAGATAAACGTGGGTGAACCCCCGCAAGCAACGATCGTAATGAGACTGCGACGTGAATGTAACTGCACATGCATAGCCTAACTACTTACATTATTAAAAATGCATAAACATTAACGCATATACGGAACTGTTTTAAAGGAATTTCAGTTATTTTAGTTAAAAATAATAAATTATTTTTCAGTTTCTGCTTCGTTGAAAAAGAAAGTGTTTATTTATTTTTACACAATGATAATTATAAAGTAAGGACAAAAAGTGGTACTTAGGTACATACCTGGTGCGTCCAAAGCGGATAGAGTTGCCAGAGGTTATTAGTCAAAATAAAAGAATGTCTTAGATTTGACTTACAGTGAATGCGAAAGTATTGTGTGACGTTATTACATAACAGTGCTCATATTATTCTAGTAGGTTGGGGAACACTTAAATTCACTTAATTTTGTTTGGGAAATTTAGCACAGCTCTTGAGATGACAGGTACTAGAGCAGAAGACTCTTGAGACCGTAACGACGAACCCCCCGGTGGGTTCCCGCATTGTCGAGGCGGGGGGGCTCAGTAGCCGTGGCTTTGACCCCCACGGTGAAGCTAAGAGGAACCCGAGGAGGGGCCGCTCGTCAGGGCTTTTGCTGCCAAGCCGACGACGTAGCGGCCAAAAGTAGGTTGCGGTGCCGCTTGAGCGGCATCGCAACAGAGGCGGGCCGCGATGTCGTATCGTGGGCGTCGCGGCTGAGGGTTGAAGGCCGCGGCGGGAGAGGAGTATTACGGTGCGCCGCTCTCCCTACCTTCCGCGGCCTTGACGGGGTCGCCACCTTAAGATGGCGGACGCGGTGGGGCTGCAGGGGAGGAGGAGTGTCGGTATTGCGTTGGCCGCTCTCCCTATCCTCTGCCGCCGAAAATTGGCAGGCGGCGGGGCCAATGACCTGACCCGTCGCAGGGGGACCAAGGGTGCCCAGACACGGGGTTGTCTGGCGCCCATGTGCCGGTTTGATCCCTGGGGTGGTTACGGCGTGCTACGTGTTCTGGTACGCCGGTGATGGGGAGTACTCCCCAGAGGAGGGTCCGGCAACGGACAGCCGCGGCGGGTTCACGGATGAGTGCTAACGCTTGCCCGTGTTCCCGCCGTAAGCGGCAGTGGAGGACACCGTGGAGTTTTAGTGGGTTAGAGTCCCACATAACTGCACTATCTCCCCGTGGTAGTGCAGTATGCATGAGCATTTCTCCACGATAAAAAAAAAAGACCGTAACGAACAAGACGTTAACCCGTCCCTACTCAGAGTTAATAAATTACCTATCGATGTCAAGCGTATGACAAGTAATATAGTGCAGACACCAGCTCATTACTAAACATTAGCACATTTTACTGCCTCACATTATCAACTAATCAATCCGTCGTTGTTTTTTCTCAATATTATTTATAAGTTGCCCATATCTGTGCACAATGTGATTCACAGCGCCGTGGGTGCTTCCCACGTGCGCTCAGCATAATTATTACAATACACACAATAAAAACACTCGCTTTGGTCCGTAATGCTGGCATCACAGCGCATTATGGCTGAATATAGCACGTTATTTGAAGCACGCCTCTAACTGACAAATTGATTTTTTTAGCAAGGTAGTGATCTTATAATTATAGGGTAGGATTGTTTTAGACTAGTGATGGTCAATAGTTTATGTTTCTGTAGGTACAGACGTTATTACAAAAGTAGCTTGACGTTACGCACGTCAAGCTACCCGAAACTGCCAAATTTTCCCAATCAACTTTGAACCTTATGCTCTAGCGATAAAGTTGATAATCTATTAAAGAAATTTGACAGATTGTAGTAGCTTGATGTGCTGGCGTCTGTACATAAGCTATTACTTACATATTTTTGTTTCAAATCTCAAGGGTTTTTGATTTAGTCACCGGATAAGCAGAGCTTAGCTTCACCGGGAGGGCCAACAATTCGTGCTGACCAAAGTCGCGGAATACTTACCTACCTATACATAAAGCCTAACTACCTACCTACCTACCTACTTAAACTTACCTTTATATAAAGTCTCCATCAGGTGTGCGTGGTGTGAAACAGGTGAATTGGGTTTCCCTAATGGACTCCTTTTGTTTTTTTTTTTATAAATGGCAACTAGCAGTTCAACCTATGAGGTTGTCGTCTGCTTAACCGGACTTGCATGTGGAAGCCTCAATAAATTAAGGCCTCCAGCCAGGGCTTAAAAGACATAAAAACTACGCATGCTAAGGGCACCCCCTGTGGGTTACGGCCGTCGGCTTAGGGCGTCGCTGATGGGAGAAGCCAGCAAGGGCCACAGGCTGGATCGGAATGATTGGGAAACTGATCTAAAATATAACTTTACAGAGGTTTACCTACTTCAGTAGTTGGTACCTTGGTATTAAACATGGGTTTATCTCCAGCCGCTCTCGACATTAGCATGGAAATGATTTCCTTTACTTAGTAGCTTAGCATTTGAGCGCATAATTGGAGGCATAACATTATGCGGCCATAGGCGGCCCACGCGCAGCTATTACCTACTGCCATTAGACGTACCAGTTAAAGATATGACATCTATCTTGCAGTTTTATCATATTTTTTGAATAATTAGATTGTTTAAGTTAATTGAACTAGGAATGACGGGGTTGAATTGAATCAGATCGCTCTCGGTCAAGCGTTAGCTGAAATGATCTGTTTCAATCGCTGCCACTTAAGTACAGAGGTGTTCTTAATGCCCATTGATTTGTAAAAATAAATTTATGACGGACCTTGTCCTAAACATAGATTTAAGTTGACCCGGTCCACACCAAGCAATGAATTATAAATTGAAAAGCATAAAGACAGACCTCCTTTAGGTAAGGACTAGATATGGGTACTTCGCGCATCTGAAGTGCCGATCTTAGTACACGCACACAACAATGTTAATGTAGGTAATTCATTAAATCCGTTTAAATCCGCCATACATTTCAGAGATTACAATTAGAAATGTTTACAAGTCGGATCGCCGTTTGTAGATAATAATAGAATCTGAATTGAGTCACTGTTCCTTGTTATATGCGAGAGCCATGTTGATGTTGGTGCTCGGTGTGAAACAACGAGGCGCGAATTGATTTTATGAAAACGGATGGTATCTATAGAGTGGGTGATAAGCAAATGGAAATCTAATGAGAATATTAATAAGTTTTCAGGGATCTACACCTGATTAGAGAAGTTTTAAGATAGTTTCTTCTTCCAATTCAATTGAATTTCTGTTGTTGCTTTTCGACCGTCACTGTGAATGTAAAAATAGGTAAAAATAAATCAACAGAATTAACACTAGATAGTGTTAATTTTCTTCTCCAAAAGGAGTAGATTTACTCCTTTTATAGATTAGATTTAAATCACAAATTAATAATCTACATCCGTATCCAAAGAGTAGAGCCAGATCACGGACTTTGTATACGTATTTACTCCGTGAGCCAGATAGACGGCAGCCAATTGTCGCGTGTAGTGCAGGTCATCGCGCGGGTGTCGCACACTAATGAGAGCCGAAGATGGAGTGTCAATGTTACCCTTATCTGGTCGTACAATCATATCACTTGCAGGCAGCACTGCTGTACAGGTTGGGCTGTTCACTTCATTATTTTTCGATGTTTGGATGTGTTTTTGTTACCTGAGCGCTTAAACAAAGGTTAGTTTGAAAAAATAATTTAATTCCGGCTGAAATTCATAACAAAAATAGTTTTCATACTAAGCCAAAAAGGTTTTAAGATCATCTTCGACTCCAAAACATTTGTCAGCACATGGGGGAGTCAGTCGTGCACATGCAAGCCTTGGGCTGCATTTCAAAACTAGGTATGGATAGTAGGGCAAAGTGATCAAGGGGCCCATCACCTCAATTTTAATGGATCATAAAGCTTCCTTTTTTGTTTTTTGGAAAAGCTTCTGCCTGATCTAGGAATCGTATTTTCGGTTTTCGGTCTATACAATAAATGTTTGATTTTTCCATCATTGTTATCGCTGATAGAATGTTACAGGTCACTTTCTCTAAGCCCTCAGGCTATTTATTTGTCATTTTAATTTTCATCAGTGCTACTAATAGATTTTCCTATCGAGATGATATGATCAGAGTAATTTCTTCGTTGGCAGATGGTGTACCTACTGTAGTAGGTTGATGATAGTGTGAATATTCCCTCAATATTTACTGTAGGTAAAATTTACAAGTGCAAGAGGTCAATATCGCAGTAATAAGATGACCTGTCCGAAAATGGTGTCGAAGAGAACTATGGCAAGCGGCGCGGTGTCTTACTGTTAGCGTTGACGCTGCATGCGTCGTGGCATGGTTCATAAATTTTTGTATATTTGTTTTTACCGCCGCGCTCGCCGCCCCAGGCTAAGCTGCCGCTGATAGCGGCAAGGTCGGGTGGCCAGACCGTAAGGGCGGCTGAAATGTGTTCGGCACAGCGCGCTGAAAGATAGGTCATTAGAGCATATAGGCAGGAACGTAGCTGGGATGACGACAGTCAACGAAGTCTTACTTACTTCTTATTGGCACACACACTCACAAAATCAATTAAAGTAGGTACCTACTAACCCAGATCAGTAGCCTGTGTTTAATAAACCACACCATCGAACAACACCATCAAACCGGTAATTGAGTCTGAAGCGAAATTGTTTCATAAATATCCCTTATTGGCGCACAATCGCACCGCTTATTCGGAACGACGAAAGCGTCAAGATACGATATTCGGAACACAACGCAGCCCTATTCTGTGCAGTATAAGTGGTTTAAGGAAACAACGACGAGGCCGCTGGGCCTTTTGGGGCAACAACTAAAATTTATTTATATTTATTGGTTCCTGGTTTTGGCCGGAGCTGCGTACGCGCAGGTCGGATCGCGCCAATATGGCGTTTTCATCGATCTCTGATGGCGATGGCAAGTTATTTAAATAAATTATAGCGCATTAAGACAAAGTCAGAACGTCTTTGTGAAATCGCTGGAAAATTGTTCAAGTTTGTCTCGGTGCGTTTAGATGGGTAATACCGTTAATTTATTTTTATTTCTTCCCATATTTTGTGAATAACTAAATATTATTGTCTATGTTTTGAGCGCAATTCATGTTTTTTCCTGTCCGCGAATATTAACGTTCCCTGATTGATCTCATGAAATTTCATCAGTCTATTATTTTGGAAAATTCTATGCGTGAAAAACATAGTTCTACGAGTAGTTTCCCCAAGGGGTAACACAAACACCTACTTATAATAACACGTGCAATTCCTCGGTGATTTCTTTTTTCATTCCATAAAATAGGTATGCCATATGCCACCTACTTGAGTACGTAGGTAGGTATCTATTGGTGGAAATGTATACTTAGAGCACAACGCCTTCATGCAGCAGTACTTCCCTAATAAGTAATCTCCTCTTTCTTAATTCATAAACAGTCCGAAAGAAAAGAAATTGTTTTTCTTCTCATTTACAAATGATTCTCGAAAAGACGCGATCATTGCAAGTATTCGTTCACTTCATAAAATATAAAATGTGTGTAGTTGGTTGTTTGCCAATTATTACGACACGGCGCAACAGCCCTTGAGAGTTGAGGAAACTGTGGAAGAAAACAAACATGGAAAATGATAATGATTTCTTTTTTACAATCTTATTCAATACAAGATCTTGCTTATCAAAATATTTACGTACCTGTACGTAATTAGTGAATGTAATCTGCTGTCACTAGAGATATTACCTAAATACTTCTGTCTGGTTTACTTTTCAACGATAAGACTCTTACAATTTCCTTGAATTTTTAGCATTTTACCTTGAGCTTTCCCTAATTTATCGGTACTATAACTTCTTCGGATATTGAACAATGACGATTTTACCTCTACTTTTTCTTTTCACAACCAACAAGCTCGCCCCCCCCCCCCTCTCCCCACAATAAAACAATAACTAACCGACCATAGACGAGCAGAGCCCACATTAGCCACACGTCGTTATAAGAAATATATCTACTAATACGGCGTACGTTTTTGCGGTAGTGCGGCGTGGGCCACAGTTTTGGCCAACGCGTGCCAGCTAATGATGGACACTGGCTCACGATCCACGTTCCATGGCCCATCACGTAGGAAGCCATAAACTATAATGTTCTATGATCGTCCGGTTATCTGATAGGAGCCTATTTTGGATAAATATATCTGTTGAAGCAATTTTTGGATGTTTTGCCTTGTCGTGTCAGTTTGTTGACGTTGTGATGAACGAGGGCCACCCACAGAGCCCTAATCTCTTTGGTAACTCTATCTACCCACGGCATAGTCTTTGTTGAATATGGTTGTTAAAATTAATTTAATTTGGACATCATTTATGGAGCTAACTTAATTTTATATCAAACTAGAACTAATTATGTCAAACTTGTTGATGGGAATTCGTTGCTCAAAATTGTGGAGTATCTACTTAGGTACTCATTATCAAAGCTCTATTAAGTAACTCGCTTAGTTCTTAACTAAGTTGTTCCCTCATCACAGTCATCAGTTCATCACTCACGTACAACTCTATATTTAATTTGCACTTATCTTCAAAAATTGTAGTTTTGAAATACATTACATTATTTTTAAATATGCTTCCAGTATTTAAAACTTTGTGATAGGTAATCACCAATCACAATTATATGCTTAATTAGGGATGCCCATCAGTTGGTATCTAAGTGGTTACCACCGCCTATTCGAGTATGGACTATCTGCAATACTAGAGGCGTTTTCAAACCTCGAGACAAACCTGAAAAACTTAGGTAGGTATCTCATTTGTGTGATTTCAGCTGCAACTCACTAAAAATATCCTAAAACTAATTTCATTTAAAAAAGTAATTCTCTTTTATTCTGTAATCACTCTACTAGTAATGCTTTATGTTCGAGTTACACAAATGATTGGAACACCTCTCCCGGCGCGATGCCGCGGCCGTGCCGGTGCTGGTGGGCGGACAGGCGGAGCGCTCGGAAACAATGCTGCACTCAAGTTTTCACGTGTGGGACTGTGGGTTGATTCGCTATTTTTGCTGCTAAGAGATTCACAGAATTTAGATGAATCGGTACTCGGATATTTACTTACTGTCGTCCGTTTTGAATTGTAATTTATAAAATGTTCTATTAATGTATAATGATTTGTATGAAAAATAATGTAATTGGTGCTATACCGTTTTAACTTACTACAAATAAATAAATAAAATAGCTGAATATTACCCATGTAAATATTATTGGCTGGAAAATGGAATTTAAAGGCTACAAACAGGCGCGACACGCGATATAATCGCGCGCGACACAAAGGCACCGCTTCGTTGCGCGACTTGCGTTGCCTTTCTGTCGCGCGCGATTTTATCGCGTGTCGCGCCTGTTTGAAGGAGCCTTAACAATTCAGTAGGTATAACCCGCGATGTGTTGATTGTAAAAAAGCTCCCACCTCATTCTTGCCTTTGTTGGCCGGCTTGAGTGGAGATTCGCAAGAGTAAACGTTCTCGGAGGAAGGAAGTATTCCAGTAAGATCTTGACCGTACTCCCGGGATTGTCCTGATAGCCGTGGAATATAAGCACCTCAGGACATGTTGCCCCCTTGTCGCTGCGACACTATGAGCTAGCGACCGTTTTCGGGGGCCCATTATTGAGTGTGCAAGTCACCCCCTGCCATTTTATCTGTGTAATTTATATAAACCATTGGTCAGGCAGGGGCTATAGACTTTCCATAGTCCTAAATAATCAGTTCACTTTAGCCACCCAAACCCATAATCCAATATCTTTGTTTCCATATCCTGCAGTTGTCCTACACCAAACGGAGCTTGTCCTTGGGTGCATTTACATAGTGCGAACAGGGATAATCGTCGGTTGGTGCCTCATTTCATTAAAAACGTCTAACAGGCCTCTACGAGTTGGCTTCGGCCCTTCGTGCAACTTCCAAAGGTCCCATGGTCCCGAGAAATATCAAAAGAGAACAAGAGCGTGTCGGGCCACGCTCAGTGTAGGGTTCCGTAGTTTCCCGTCCGTCACAATAAGATATGTAAACGAAGTTAAAAAAATGCTATATATACGATTATACTACCTACAAACTTAGTTCAGAAATTATTTTGTACAACTTTTTGTCTTTTTTTTACAAAAACTGTTGTTTCCATCAAGTTCAAAATAATTTTCCTAGAAAGTCCTTATAATGTTCTACTTTTCAGATTTTTTTTCATATTTTCTAAACTTATGGTTCAAAAGTTAGAGGGGGGGGACACATTGTTTTTTACTTTTGGAGCGATTATTTCCTAAATTATTGACATTATCAAAAAATGATTTTAGTAAACCCCTATTCATTTTTAAATACCTTTCCAACAATATATCACACGTTAGGGTTGAAATAAAAAAAAAATCACTTCCCACTTTACATATAGGGGGGCTACCCTAATAAAACATTTTTTTCCAATTTTTATTTTACCACTTTGTCGGCGTGATTGATATACATATTGGTACCAAATTTTAGCTCTCTAGTGCTAACGGTCACAGAGATTAAGCGAGGACGGACAGACGGACAGACAGACATGGCGAAACTATAAGTGTTCCTAGTTGACTACGGAACCCTAAAAAAATAATAATAATATGTTTATTGTAAAAAGAGAACATACAAGATTGGACATACACTAATACGTATGTGTCGTGATGTCAGTGGAGCCACCACATCAGCTGTTCATTGAGCTGCGAACATTATCGGCGTCAACTGAGCGAGACGACTCACTGTACTGTAACAAAACAATCTGCCATCGACTCTCTCACCGGTAACTAGAAAACGAATATACAATCATGCCACCGTCCTTACGCCGGTGGTAGTGTCGTGTCTCAGTCTGGTGATTTGCGTGTATTAGGTAAGTATACGTCATGATTTACGAAATAGTATCTTCTTTACCTATACATGATTGACGTCCTTACCTACTTATAACATGTCATCTGGCAGATTCTACCCCTGAAAGAACGCGATTACTCGTGATTTTTCGTAATTCGTGAGACTTATACACGAATTACGAAAAATCCCGACTAATTTAATGAGGAAACAGGTAGGTAAGTACCTAATCTTGCAACAAGGTTTTATTTTAATAATAAGTAGTTCAGCTATGGTCTGTAAAATGAGGTTACCTATATTAAATCCTTCAGATACAATAAAAGTTCGTTCAGCCCGAGGCTGCAATAAACCACCGTGACGAAACATCCCACAGAACCTATCCATCATAATAAGAAGACAATAGAACCGAACCGGTCTCAATAATAATATCAATTAATATAATCGCCGATCATCGTCTGCCAGCTCGCATTACATCGCGTCTAGGTACAGTCAGAGAAATTAATTGTTCTACAGAAAGACCCCGGCACCGGCAATTGGCCGTGTTATAACTTCTTCATACGACTAGCAAAGAATGACAATTGTGATTTGAATATGCGGACAATTTAAGTAGTTATTAATTAATCTACTATATATACCTAAAAATAAGTCGGGTTTTCCTTCCTGACGCTATAACTCCAGAACGCACGAACCGATTTCCACGGTTTTGCATTCGTTAGAAAGGTCTCGGGCTCCGTGAGATTTATAGCAAAGAAAATTCAGGAAAAATTAAAAAAAAAATTAAAATTCTAAATTCTGCCCATGTGAAAAACAATGCGTATAAACTGCCCATGTGAAAAACAATGATTTTCTAAATTTATCCCGCAAACACTACTGAAGGATCTTCGGCGAAATAACAACATGTTTGGCGGCTTGATGATATTGTTGGCAGGCGATTTCAGGCAGACGTTGCCAGTAATTCCCCGTGGAACGCCTGCAGATGAATTGAATGCTTGCCTGAAGGCATC
This sequence comes from Luperina testacea, assembly GCA_927399505.1. Lineage (NCBI taxonomy): Eukaryota > Metazoa > Arthropoda > Insecta > Lepidoptera > Noctuidae > Luperina > Luperina testacea. Next base: position 17,718,521 of record OV656775.1, on the reverse strand, counting down.
ACCTTTATGGAATAACGTAAAAACATTATCGCTAACCACTAATATGAGAGTTCAACTTCAAAATGATCAAAGTGCTGCACAATTTTCCAAACAATTGTTAGCTGTTGGAAATGTCCCAGTTGATGCGACATCTGGATTAATTACTCTTACCAATGACTTTTGCCGATTTGTAGACTCTCAATTAGCTCTTATTGAAAATGTTTTGCCAAACATTAGTGAGAATTATCAGAATTATGCTTGGTTAAGTCAACGAGCAATTCTTGCCGCAAAGAATATGATATATAGATGTACACGCACTGAATTTCACCATTCAATCAAAAATTCTGGCGATTTGGTGACATACAAATCCGTTGATTCCATAACAAATCCCGATGATGTAGTAAATTATCCAACGGAGTTTTTGAACTCTCTGGAGTTACCAGGATTTCCACCACTTAACTTGCAACTCAAAGTTGGTACAGTTATTATGATATTGCGTAATTTGAATCCACCGCGACTTTGCAACGGTACTCGACTTTCGGTAAAAAGACATGCCGAATTTGATTGAGGCAACCATTATTAAATTAACGGAAAGTACGCAGGTGAAAATGTATAGTATTCCTCGAATACCAATGATGATGACAATTAACAAGTCGCAAGGCCAATCGCTTAGTGTTTGCGGGATAAATTTAGAAAATCATTGTTTTTCACATGGGCAGTTATACGTTGCGTGTTCACGAGTTGGGAAACCATCCGCTTTGTTTGTGTTAACGTCAGACCAAAAAACTAAAAATGTGGTTTACCAAAGAGCACTTCAATGAAACGGATAATTTGCGGACACGTATAACGCTTCGATTCAGTATTTAGGTACTTTGGATTCACTTTCATTTACTTATAGAAGTTCAACTAAATAACACTTCATTTTTGTAATCGAAATGAATTCATTCTGTTGTGAAATGAAATAAAATTTTTCCTTTTCAAATATAAAACAGAAAAAAAAAATTCTTCTTTTAATCACCAAACGAAATGTTACATAAAACGAAGCCATCTGGTGGCGAAACGGAGTTCGCCGGGTTTGCTAGTTTACTTATAACAGTTAATTTTTCTGACTGCTCATACATTTGTCAGGGGTGTGGGTTCGTGGCCCGATGGGCTAATGTCCCCGGCGTGGGCGCAGTTGACACAGCCGATCAATAACACGCACTGCTATAATTGGTAGCATTCAATGAAGTATTGTTGAGTTGTCGTGACAGACCTGACGTGGGATGCAATTGTTTTATGGATAAAAAATATAGAATAATTTTCAGTTGCGGTTATTAGGGTATAGCGACCTCATAGGCAATGCGACGGGCATTATAAAAATAGCTCTTACTAGTACTATTTTACTCCAATGTTTTATGGAAATTTTAACAAATAACAGAACATTCGTAATAACACAACGTTCGTCAAAATCAAAAGTTGTTTATTGAAATTGGGCTGAGAATATCAGCCGTTTCCGAGCGTCAAAATTACATAAAACAGTCCCCAAAAACGCCCGCCCTTCACCACTTCCACTAGGAAGTGGTGAAGGCACTAGCCTAGCTTCGCTGGCAAGAAGTAGGGCAACAAACTGCCCAGCAGCACAGTATGTATACCTACCCCTAAGTAGAAGTGTAAGTACCTACGGTGCAGAACACCCACATTTTGCCAGTTAGGTATCTTTAAGTCCTACGTAATAGGGGCGAGCCTAGTGCCATCAGCCGGGCACGAATCCAGACCAAACAATGTAAAATAATAGAGTGTAAATAAGTAGGTGCTACAAACACTGACAACTTTTAATTTCTTACAGTTGTAGGGCGCCGCGGATACTTACATAGAAATAGAATGAGAAAATAGTTTCGGATATGAGTTACGCACGCGAGATGCCAAAATAACTACCTTGTGACTAAATATATTACCTGCGGCATTATGACAGTACCTACCTATTTTACTCTAATGAATGCATAGAAGCAATTTTTCGGTCAATACCATTCATTATTGTCGCGACAGATATTAACACGAATGTAATGTTCGTGGTATCGAATGAACTGACAGCGATGAGATCTCCTCGGGTGTCTATTTGATTAGACATTAATGATATTACAAAAGCTATTTGTGCAGTGTCGTGGGCTCACAGTGAAATCACAGCGGCAGTGTGGGCAGGCGGCTGAGTGGCACGCCTTGCGAGTTGCGCTGGCGCAGTGAAAGGCCTACTTACTCGCTTATTACGTAGGTATCTATTTACAATTTTTATAGCGCAATAACGATGTAAAGAGATTTATCTCAACGATAACATTTTCGCAAGGAATACTCACGATTCGTTTTCATCTAAAGTAAGTTTATAGTTTTTTTATGGGTTTCAGCATCACTATAATGATTATGTGTGTATTCAAAATGTTTGTAATATAATTATTTGAATTATGAGCCACTCAATAGCACAGAACTTTTTACGTCTCATTGCAAACATTGCAGATTAATTTTATTGTCAGTTCTGTAACGACTCAATTACCAGGAGATAAGTCTAGATTAAACTGTCAACTGCGAGAGATCCTGCGACATGCTGCCACGAATAGTTTCCTCATAAAAGGCTGCAATTATTTATTATTCATGACATCTCATTAATATGTATGTGTCTAATTAAAATAATTGACACCTAAATGCTAGTGTAACTCCTACTGGTGGAATTGGGTCAGTTTGTGAGGAGTGGGCGGCGACCGGCTGCGACCACCGGCGACCAGAACCATTCAATACCTATACTAAGGTGTATTTGTTATTGATCCTGGCTTGATGATAAGACACCAATTTGATCCTCTCTAGTCGGTCATTCACTATCGAGGATCGTGATACCTCATCGTTTTATTTATTTATTATAAACCTGTGTTGTCCCACTATGAGTAAGGCAAGGCCTCCCTTCCCTCTTCTCATCATTACTTTCTGTATATTGGTCCTTGATTGGCTTCATTTGCTATCACTTTGCTACGGTCTGTGGCTTGATGACGTTTACCTGCAGTTCCAGCTGCTGACAACTGAGCTGTTCATCTCTTTGGACTATACTGACGTCCTTTAAGCACATCAGAACCTGCGAGCACCTACCAGAATTTAGGTGCTCTTCATATAATAGACGACCACCTCTCTTCTTGTTTAGATACAAATATTGATGACTGTAATAATCAATAAGTTTTAATACAATCATATCATTTAATCATTCAAATGTCTCTGAAAATGATGGTGATTTGATACTGTCTGTGGTCTATTAAATACATACATTTTCAACTCAACATAAGATTCGCCAGTCGTATCTAAAATACCTAAATTCTTTTAAGATTTTCTTTTCATGATTTATTTTTTATGATTTTTTTATTTTCTATATTTCGGATTTCAGTCAAAATAAAGTTCGTAAAGACCAAATCTCTTCATGAATCGTAGAACACATCAGGGCACGTGCAAATGAGCAAAAACCTGCAAAAGATTTTCTCACGATTAATGTATCGAATATTTAAATTCGGCGGAATCTGCGGATTGAACAACGAACAGAGAAGCGCTTGAAATGATGCCAATCACGGCATTCACACTTCAACCACTATAATGGATCTTCTGTTTAAATTTAAAATATTCTTTTTTACCAACATACCTATGTACATTTATTCGTAAAAAATATAACAAGCAAATTAAAAAGTATTTCTTTTACACTAAGTACTACGTAAACAAGGTAGTGTCAGGCGGGGTAAATATGAGACGAAAAACATTTTTTTTCATTTTTGACGCTGTTAAAGATTATTTAGTGAGTCTTAGAACAGATTATATTATACTATCCATTAGGGAACCGATCACTGTCCCGAATTTATTTTGTTCGAATTTCATTTTACTGAAAACTATTGACCGACGTCTATTTTGCTATATGCATTATTTGACATGGTATTATTATTATTTTTTTTACTAGCCTATGCTGTCCCACTGCTGGGCAAAGGCCTCCCCCAAATCCTTCCATGAACTCTTTTCCCGCGCCACCTCGAACCAGCCCTCGCGGTACAGGTCATCTCGCCATCTCTTTCTGGGCCGGCCTCGGCGGCGCCGGTATTATTATATCGAACTATATTACGCAGATTTACAAAATATTTTTTTGCTATAGATCGAAGCCTCTTTTGAACTTTTTTCATTTGCCAAATGATTTATTTGCCATATTTTCACCACACCGAAACATTTTACGGAATATTATTTGGTCATAAATATATAGCCGGTTACTTGGGACCCTGGCGTTTTGCGTAAATGATTTTGGCAAAATTTCATTATCCAAACAAATTCTAGCAACCTTTTTTATACTAATGCAATATTTGGAATGATTTTAGTACGTACATTTTGATTTGGTCAAATTTTCACTCGGCGAAATATCACCAAGGATAATTATGTCGTTAAGGCATTTGGTCTTTAATCAAATTAATGATTTATTAAAACAAACAATCTTTAGATAATAAACATTCAGTCAAATGATTTGTTATGAATAAAATATATAGACAAAAATACTTTTTTTGGGAATTACATGGTTTTACTTACATAATTACTTTTTAAATTACATTGCATGGTTGCGGTCGGTCGATAGGCGACGTAGGATGCGAAGCGGGGCTCCGTCGACATTAGATGCAAGAGCGAGCGAATGAGAATAAAAATTCCTTTACCTCATATCATATTAAACAGAGCCAATTGAAATCGTAGGCAGACAGAAATAGGGGCCCCGACGATACTAAATGTTTGGCTTATTTTATTTTGCGTAAAATATGTTATACCAACTGAAATATTTGACTACATTAAAATTGGTAAAAGTACTAGTTCTTCTTAGCGAAGAGTACTAGTTGGTAAGCACTTATTGTTTAAACGTTCACTTGCCAAACATTAGGTTAGCGTTACAATTTTTTGTGAAAAGTTTATTTGCTAAGGTAATGATTGGCACATGAAATTATACGGAAAATTGTTTGGGAAGTGATAATTTGTCAATATGTAATATTTTTGATGAAACAAGGGAGACCCCGGTTACTTGGTAGCATTTTCAATATTAAATTATAATAGTGTCATAAAATGTCAGTAAGTTGTGCTACAAAATTTAGTGACAGAAACGAATCGCTGTAAAACCGACTTCACGCAGTCTTGTCTGCCCTACCCCTAGAGTATAATTTAAGCCCATGTAAGCGCGGAGGGGTGGGGCGGCCCGCGAGCTGAGGAGCAGGTGGTTTGAAGGCCCGCCGCAGCGGCTGAGCGGAAGCTACGGTGGTGAGCGTTAAAACCATCTGCGACAATAAGTTCGCGTGGGGCCGCGGCCGCCCAAACCCCGCAGCGCTGGAGCCGTGGCAGAAACAATGCTTGCTGCATGTTGCATGCTTGCTTGCATGTTGCATGCTTGTTTCCACGCTGCATGCTTGCTTGCATGCTGCCATATGCCTGCTTGCACGCTGCATGCATTCTTGCATGCTGCATGCCTGCTTGCATGCTGCATGCTTGAAGCAAGCATCCTTGTTTGCATGCTGATAGATGAAATAGTGTGCACAAGCTTTCTAGGCGTTTGTTTGGTGAAATGAAAATATGGTAATTAAAACAGTGGTATAATGAATTTTCGGAAACATAATACTTCAAACAAATGTTATTTCGGGTAAGTGTATTGAAAAGTTTCAGGTGAAATGAAATTCGGTCAAATATTTTTCGAACCTATCCATTGGTATCTTTCACATGATAACATTAAATTGAAGATAATTGGCCAAGATTATAGTTTTGTGATGTACAAAGTAGGTATGTGTTTCTTTTTTTTCCTCAAACATGGGGGAAATAATATAAGACACAGAAGTAAAAAAATTAAACAGCTTTAAACTTCCATACCTTGCGTGTTTATCAGATACAGGGGCAATAAGAAGATAACGGGGTCATATTGTTGGAGGTTTGTTGTTTTTTTTTATTTTGCTGTGTTTAGTTTAGTTTGTGATCTTCCAGTATCTACGTGTCACAATAAATACTTTTTCTTTCTTTCTTTCTTTATACATAGTACATAATACGAAAACTTTATAAATTCAACAAAAATTTGTTCTAGAACATTTTAAACCTAAAAAAATCAATATGCTTTACTCTGCTTACAATTTGTTTTTTGGTTTCAATTATATGGTAACCATAACAGCAATCAGCAATTTAAAGTTACAATAAAACTTATCTGCCTACCGATGACAGTATAGAAGACGATAAAACACAAAACTTGATCGTACAGAATTATGCATTAATTTTTTTTAAACTTAAGTATCAACTGAAAAGGTGTAAATTTGAGACATTTACTCATTATCTATACTCATAGCCTTGACAACATTTAGTAGTCAATATGATATTTTTCGTAGTCAATGTCTGCTTCTGCTTCTATGCTTAAAACTGTTTTCCTTCCTTGCTTATTTGTGTTTAAATGGTGAATTTTCCTCCATAAGAATGATTTATCAATTTTATACTTCGTTTCAGTTTCTCTGTATGATAAATCACCCTTTCTTACTTTTTTATTGTGTTTTGGCACATATTTGCGAGGCATGCACAATTAATATCAACTGTCTTAATATTACACTACACATTGTCTTATATTTTCCCAAATGCGGGTCTCATTTTTTACCCTCCAAACAACGCAAATTCCCTGCTAAACGACTGCACATACTGAAACTGCCGCCCTCCCGCGCAAGTGCGGCTCGCAAGGGATGCGGGGGCGGTGGGGGCCGCACACGCTTGAATGAGAGGATGCAAACGGAAAGTTTGTAGTGCCCGATGTAAAGTTTTCGCTCCAATTTTTTTTTGTACTTAACAAAATGTCATATAGTGTTCATACCAATGAGTCACAATTTAAAAAAATTGTGTTATAATAGAGTACACATAAAGCATATTTTTTAATAAAATAAGGTTCCTTTTAAGTCTTTTTCTACGGAATTATAATCATGTCTTATTTTTATCCGAAATGCTGCATGTCTTATAGGTATTTACCTCGCCTGACCCTACCTAAGGAGCGAAAATGTTACGTAAGCAAGTTTCAAACACAGAGGCCTCCAAAAGTAAGGTAAGTTTGACATGTTTCCACTTCGGCTGTGACGCTACGTTATGGTTTATAATTAAAAAAAAACAATCAGGTACTTAGGGATTATTTGATTATTTTTTATGATAAGTCAAAGGCAGTTGAATTACTGAGTTTCTTGCCCGTTCTTCTCCATAGAGATCTACGTTTTGGAATGGGATTATTTAAATTTTGACAATTCAAAAGTGCCTGTACAAGGTTTAATTGAAATAAATGTTTTGAGTTTGAGGTTGAATAACAACGTTATAGCAGAACGTTTGGATCACTAGAATTTTAAATCATAATGTGTTTGTCACAGCTGAAGTGGACAAATATCAAGTAACTGTTGGCGGTGGATGGAGGGCACTGTGAATACGTTTGCCACACAGTGGGTGATGTCGCCTTTTTGAACTATCAGTTCCGTCAAAAATGTTGATTGTTGACAATACGCAGTCGGAAAAATAATGAGGTGCGAAAGAAACTAAATATTAGCATTAAGGTGCTTAACGTGTTTATTCCTTGACTGTAGGTACATACTTTGATTTATTTATGGTCGAACCATTAGGTAACTACTAGAATGCGCGCGCGCAGTCTAGAATTAAGTAAATCATTTTATTCAAATTAATCACTTAATTGATATCGTTTCACGATTTATGATCGTAAGATAAAATAAAACTTGAAAGCCGTCTACTCGCCACGCCAAATATATTTCTGTTAAATTTTGTACAGCTGACGCACTTTGACGAATCTAATCACGACCAAAATGTGGTAGGTATGTAGCAACGTGTTGTTGTGTAGATACGTCTTAATTAATTAACAATCGTTTTTATAGCCGTTTCCTTATTCGCGATGTCTTGAGTTTGTAACCTTGTGGTATTCTTGTTGATAATTAAATGCGTTCCACAAACATTACTCATTACGCAAAAATACCATGTGTCTCTCTCTGTTGCCACAGATTTGAGTGAGACAGTAAGTATAACGATTTAGAACAGTATATCATTGTACCAGAGACCGAATAGTTTCATTATTCAGTAGTAAAATGATAATTCGGTTGTATTGATAAACAACCCAAATCACTCTCAAACTCGGATTGATAACAAACTGAGTAATGTGTAGGTACATCGTGTGCGGCGTGTCTGAGATCAGACACATGTTCAAGTTTTATTGGGAATGAGGTTGAGGAGCTGAAAATAACAGGCATGTGCTAATTACCTCATTTTGTATTAAAATTGAATTTGAATGAATTGAACGACGCGACGTTAGCTCTATACCTAATCTAGAACATCTAAATGGATCGTATGCGGCTGTCTGGATTGAGATGATTCATATTTGTGAATGTGGTCGTGCTGGTCGGGTGTGACATTCCTGTAAGAGAATACCATATATGGCACGCTACTCGCCGTCAGGTAATGCATCCCCGATCAGTGAGCGATTATAACGCAACGGAAGCGGCTGAAATTAGCAGCGCGCGCGCATCGGGCGGTCGGGGCTGGTGCCAGCCGGGCCGCGCCGAAACTAAATACCCAAAAGCGTTTGTGATCGCGCGAGCGGCTGCCAAATATGGCACGAATCTCGGGTTTCGCGAGCCGCGCGCGCCGCGTTGCTGGCACACCACCAGCCACTGCAAAAACGCTCTCTGTTCCCGTCTAAAAACACGTAAAAAACGTTTTTATTTCTGTAGCGAGCGGCCTCTAAATTTAGGCCGTATGGAAACCGAAAGTAATACGAGCGATTTTGGTTGGGGCCGCGTTGTCTGTATTTAGATTAGAGCGGCGCGGGCGCAGTGGCGCGACTCGCGACTCGGGAGTCGGCGCGCGACTCGCGACCTCCGCAACCCGCACGCACCGGCCGCACTCGCCGCGCACGCCACCGCGCAAGTATCGCGCACCGACTGCATTGTGAGCTCACTGTGATACAAAATGCGCGCGCTAACAGTTTATCAATGAAAAGTTTCGTGTTCTAAGTGCTACAATTGAAAGGATTTGGATGTCACAGATGTTGCCCGAGGGCGGAGGTAAATACAACGTTTTCAGTTGTAAATTTAGTTTTTAATATTGATGTGCTCATCTATTATTTACTGTGCATGCTAATTATTACTCTAAAATTAAACCGCTTTAAGAAAACAATTAATAAGTCAGTATAATACCTTCACTTAATTATTTATCATTTTAAATTACCAAACACTGCTAAAATAGAGCAGTTACCTAGTTAAAAAATTAAACAAACAGTGTCGATAGCGCACAAACACTTGTTATCTAACAAAGCGGAGTGCTTCAGTTAAAGTAACCTAGTGCCATTATCTAAGTAGGCGGTGTGCCGTGTGTGTGTACCTAGTAGCAGTACGTGTATAGTTACCTGCCGCCGCCGCGCCGCGCCCGCCCGCCGGTGATCACGCCCGATACGCTGCACCTATTGATTCGTTACAATATTACAACTAGCCTTATCACTTATCAGTCACTACTGCCGGTGAATACTCTTTAAGGCTCCTTCAAAGAGGCGCGACACGCGATAAAATCGCGCGCGACGCAATGGCACCGCAAGTCGCGCAACGAGCGGTGCCTTTGTGTCGCGTGCGATTATATCGCGTATCGCGCCTGTTTGTAGGAGCCTTTAGTCTTTTGTTTAAAGTTAACTCAAATTAACAGCATACCTACTCTAAATCAATCTGTGCCTAATTTTTTTAATTTATTTATTTATTTATTCTTTAACTAAAACGGTTTACAACCAATTACAGAAGTTCATTTGTTTAAGTTTAAATATAATTAACATTTTAAAATGCTAATGAGTAACTTGGTCATGCTGCTTAATCATGTTTCCCTGAAAAGTAAACCGCAGGCCGAAGGTTATCTGAAAGTAAAAATGTATTGTTGAGTATATTACAACTTAGAATGTTGTTGGGTTGATTCATAGGGAATACTAGGTACCTAGACATTAAACTATACCTAGTAGTTTTTTATTTTATTAAAAAGTACTTCCAATTCCATAAGAATGGCACGCAAATTGTTAATGTGCAGTCAAGGAAAGTAAATGTTCACGTTAATTTAAATTACTTACACAGTGTGTCAGTTTGTCTCACTCTGCTTATCACTTCATTTCTCTGACTGTACCTATAATGTGATCGTGATAGCAGATTACAGCTATGGGTTAAGGGAGACATAAGACGTGCGAGTAGTCTTATGTGCAGAATAACAACTCTTGGACTTTTCACTAACTAGGGACACCCTACAAGAGCCAACGTCCTTCCCAAACCATTGAACACCAATTCCGACACAAGAAAGAGGAGTGTAAATTTTATCACTTATGTCATCCAGCTCCACCGAATTTCCCTTCTCCATCACTAGCATCCGTTTCAGATGCTTCATTATTTTATCTGTGTCATGTGTGCTGATCCAATCATGCTGTGTGCGTTTGTTCTTACCGCAGAAATCCCCTGTGTGCGCTAGTCCTTATACGGAGAGTGTCAAATGGTCTCGGCTGCGAACTACAGTTGTGTACCGTTGTGTAAACAAAGAGATCGAGGTGGCTTCTGTTATCACTGGCCGGTGTCGGCGACACCGAGGTGATTGTGTGCTTGCCGTTATTTGAATAGTTGCGACAAACATGCGAGTGGTTCCTCGCTTTTTTTGGGTTTCAGGGTTTTTGGTCTGACTAATGTCAGGTGATGAAATCGTTAGACTGAATATTTCAGAAGCGATCGTAGCGTCTGCTGCTGCAGCTGCCTGTTGTTTGTGTATGTAGCTAACTAAAAGTAGGCCCGCAATAGTCCAGGAAAACAATTGATTTGTCTGTTAAAGGGTTTCCTCTTTACCTAAGTACTGGGTAGACTAACAGATTTGTCATCTTTCAAAAGTAAATAATTACCTAATTTATAATTAAAATTATAGCCAGATTGACAGATTATTAGCCAGTCCAGTCGGCGTCTCAAAAAAGAACTCCTAATCTCACACTAAAAGCCTAAAAGCTTAAAGTGCTAAGATAACCAAAATGGAAGTGACCATAAACTGTCGGATATCGGATAGTTAACATTGTTATGTAAAACAATAAGACCATAGCCGCATATGTGTTGGTCAACCGTTCGCGATTCGTTACCAAAACGGTCATAAATAAGTTCTCGTCTCCTACGCCTCGTCGATATGATTCATGCCTACAGCGCGCCGTGGCACTATACCCTACAAGGCAGCTATTAGCATTCCCTTTATGCCGATTTCAAATTAATAGTTGTTAACCCGCGGTTCGGCTCAAGTTTTTGGAAAGTTAAAATAATAAAAATCTCCACATTTGTTGTTATTTATGTTTGTCGTTTAATTCGGACTGCATTCATGTAAATGATGATGTAATAATAAAAATTTGGTTCCTAATTGATTCTTCTAAGTAACAGCTGTTTGATGCCGAGGCTCAAGGAAATTATTATGTTACAATTACATGATTCAGGCTTCTGGGTTTATTAAGTCAGCGCATCAAAGTTCAGGAAATTTATATCAGTAAAATACTTAAGTACCTAGGTAAACAGTATTTGTACAGACAAGAAATTAAAATAAGTTTTTTACTTTTGCAACTTATTATTTTCCGGCTAAGTACAGAGCCAACATTTTGAATGAAAATAACAGGTTGAGAAGGTGAGATGCGCCCGTTATATTAGAGGGTATTTTAGACTCTGGCGGGCAATTTGGGGGTATTTTATTATTGGCGGGTATTTTCAGTGGATTACATTATACATCATACATGAAGTAAAACCAAAGTAACGAGCATCGAATAAAAAGTAACTAGTAGAATACTTATATATAGGTACTTTCCCGAATCTAAAATTAGTGATCAAGATACTGTTGGTTTTGCCTTATTCTAATGCACCAGTTGAAAGACTTTTTAGTACCTACCTCAAAAAATATAAAAGCAAGCCATACAAACAATTTGAAAACAGACACCATAAACTTCTTAATGGCCACAAAGGACGGTATTGAACAAGCAGGAGGTTCAGTAAAATTTAATCCATCTCGCGAAATGTTATGGAAGTAGTAAATGATGTTTCTTTCACTAAACATCCGGTGCATTAGAACTTATATAAAGTATTCCCTCTGTATTTATCTAAGTCTAAATAACTTTATTAAAAATAAACTTACATTAATTATACAATTTTCTGCCAAAAAAAAATACATTTTCTACTTAATTTTATTTTTTACTATTTTCATATGTTTTCGCTCTATTATTGAAGCGGATATTTTTTTTCGATTGTTGGCGGGTATTTTGTGCCAAAATCGGGTAATTTTAGGGTTCTATGCGGACAAAATGAAAAGGGAGATCCGGCAACACTGGAAAGGAATCATTTTCGCACTTTGACCGTTAATGTCCGTTAACCCGCTGTTTTAGTAATAATTTAGTGTTAAGTAAGTATCTTGATAGAAACATGCAATTAACCAAACCAAACAAAAAGAAGACAAAATATAATTATGGTGTCCGTAAAATTTATGGCGTTATGAGGACAAACACCACAACTAACTCTTGGCACTCTTCGAATATGTTGGCGCCAGTGGTACATTCACAAGGCAGCAGGTGGCGCCCTGTCACCACTACACAATTTCCCGACACCTGCGGAAAATTCACGACATTTTATCTAAAGAAAAAGTTCATTTGTAGTGACCTATTCTTGGAAAACAATGCCAAGAACCTGTAATCACGTAATTATGGACAATGAACTGTTAACATAGTTGTGTAAAAACGTCGTATGTGCTACATGGCTTGCTGGTAGTGCAGACGTCGTAGTGACGTACGTCTGGCGGACTGCCAGCGAGTGGCAGTGTGGCAGTGCGACGTACAGCGCGAAGTAGGTACACTCTTGACCGAATGTAGGTGATGATGAGTCAGAAGTACTCAGGAGCGGTGGAGTCAAGATACAGTTTACATTGGGGGAATCAGAATTAGGAATTGAAAAATTGTGGATAGTTATTTATTGTAGTTGTTTGCAACTAGAATATTTTGTTCAGAGAAACATGGTATGATTTTCCAAAACTTGAACTATCCTTTTCACCCTTTTTTTGTTGATATGAGCCAAGTTAAATGTTTAATTGTCAACATTTACGACATTAATGTGCCTCTATTTATTTGGACATTATGAAGTTACCCACATTAAAAATATTAGAAGAAATTCTTCAAGTTGCAGCGAAATGGACTCTAATCTAGGTACTTACTCAATCTGCGACAAGGATTTTATGTAAGTACCTATATTTCATATTATAATCAGCATAGGTGTCGCCATTTCTCGTTGTGCCATGATATCCCTATTTATGCGATATCTTTTGGATTTTCCTGTTAAAGTTACTTACTAGCTTCCACTCGCGGCTTCGCCCGCGAGGTATGTCGATAAAAACTATGCTATGTCCTTCCCCGGGATGCAATCTATCTCTCTGTCAAATTTTATCGAAATACGTTCAGTGGTTTAGGCGTGAAAAGGTACCATACAGATAGACAGACAGAGTTACTTTCGAATTTATAATATTAGTATGGATGTCTGATAGTTATGTATGAGTCATAAAATAGGCACAATAAACAATAATAACGAGGGATTTCAGAAACAGGCCGGGATTTGTCTAATCAACACATAACTTCCATAACAATAGATGTACCCAGGTATTTAGTGCTCCCATTAGCTACTAACTTAAAAGGTACGAAGGTACCTATACCTACGTAGTTGTTATTTGTAGGTATTTAATGCACATAAATGGCATACCACACAGAATGGGACAAGTAATAGTACAGTCAGCTACAAAAGTCGATTAACACTTCAGTTTTTTTAAATCTCGGTTATTGAGCACAATATTTGTTCAAAATTACATTGTACTTCTGGTGCAATTTTGAACAAATATTTTGCTCAATAACTGAGATTAAAAAAACTGAAGTGTTAATCGACTTTTGTTGCTGACCGTACCTACATCACACAGTACCTATACATATACACAATGTCAAGCCACTTGTGCCTACTTAAATTGTTATTTTTTTCTGAATGTCGGTACCTAAGTAACGATCTCAACCAACCTATCCCTTGCTGCCCGCCCCCAGAGACGCCCTAGCCGAGATCCGTACCCCACAGGGGGTGCTCTTAGTGTGTAATCGCTTAGTTTATAAGTTTCATACCCTGGTCAGGACCCGGCCCAGTTAAGCAGCCGTTTACCTCCTAGGTCGACCTGCGAGATGCCATACACAAAAAAGAATAGGTAGGTACTCTGAAATCTACGAATTGCTTGCTTGAAAGTCACTGAACAAATTAAGTTAGGTTTAAAAGTTGCGGTTAACGTCAAAACCGCAGTTTAGTTAAACCAAGAAACTCGTGCGCATTTACCTAATATTGTTGTTATTGTGGTAGATAGGCGATGACTTTGAACACTTCTGACGAAACCATACGTTTGTGAGTAATTAGGAATTAATTAATTAATCACCTTATTCAGTAGGTAGGTACGTACTTACGCCTTTCGGTGCGGATTCCGTAGTAGCTCAACTGTCACTAATGAGACAATTACTTTTTCTATTGTTACCGATATCTAGATTTCTTGACAGTTGATGGGCAATCACGGATAAATTTACTAGTACTTATACTATTTACTTGTATGGGCACAATTCTCCTAACTTTACGTGGGAATCTGGGAATCACTTGTCATTTTAATTTTGCGTTGACTAATTTGGACTTTATGATAAAAGTTTTTCCTCCTTCCTCTGCCTCTATAAACTCGGAATTTTAATTCGATTCCAGATTTGACAATTTCAGTGTTGCAACGTTATGACAAGTACTAAATAGTGACGTTGCGAAATTATTCGATATGGAAATGGAATATTTCCGGATCGATTATTCTCGTTTATAATTTTACTCTCGTAAACTAAGTATATCAGGAAATTAAATATTTCTGAACCGATAATTTAGTTTTGACGATTAATTAACGATCTGAGACTTTTCTTTTATAATTGTGTGTGAAATAAATAAAAAAATGTGATCATGAAGGAACATGACAAATAAAACAGATAGATGTATTATGGTAATAATTTATTTTATATATTGTCGCCGTCATCGCTATCGCTATCGCTGTCACTTTTTGTAACATTTATTATAAATGTGTCTGTGATATTGTTTTCGATTCGATCGATTTTTGTGTTCATCACTACACTATTATATGTGGTATCATTATTTCACAAAATGACAGTAGCTAATGTCAAATCTGGAATCGAATTAAAATTCTGACGTGGGTTTTTAATTTTTATGAAACAAATACAAATGAATAAATACCTCATTTCTAGACAGGTAGGAACAGACGCCAGCACATCAAGCTACTACAATCTGTCAAATTCCTTTAATAGATTTTCAACTTTATCGCTAAAGCATAAGGTTCAAGGTTGATTGGGAAAATTTGACAGTTTCGGGTAGCTTTATGTGCTGGCGTTTGTACCTAACTCTAACATTTATTGGAACTAAACTGTACTGTTTAAATTCGTACCTACTACCTACTTAGTGAAAGTTTGAGTAGGGAAAGAAAGAGTTACAAAGCTATATTTATAAAGTTTCAGCTCCCACTTTTCGCACGCAAATGCAGACTCCTCGAACTCGCTACTCAGACTAGATCGCCTAGACTAGATGGTAGATTTGAGTAATAAGTTGTTAGAACCTAGCCAGCTGTACTAATAGTAATGACTTCATTATCTGACATCGTAATTTTAGAGTTTATTGCAATCGTTATCTACATAATGTTATGTGCCGGAACAGATTGTAATGAACGAGAGAGTACGAGACTATTGAAGTTATTTACATTTAGAGAAAACCCCTGATTATTGTACGTTACACTTACAGGGACTTGACGTGAGAGAGAGGGGCTCGTGGCTAAGTTATAGGTAACAACCGCGCGGGTAGATTGATTAGGTTAAGCTACGCTTGCCGCGGTTGGTCTGTGGATGGGTGACCATCTTTACATACCAAGACCCCTCCGTGCCTCGGAAAGCACGTTAAGGCTGCCTGTCCACCGGAGCGCAACGGAGAAAGATTAACCAATAGGAAAACTGGACAGAAGAGGAGCGGAGGTTTTGTGCAATCCTATTGGTTAATACTTCTCCGTTTCTCCGCTCCGCTTCGGTGGACAGTCAGCCTTGGCCGTTGGTCCCGGCTGTCATTCGTGGATATTTGGCAGTCTTTACGGGTCGTCAGAAGCCGGAAAATCTGACAACTATTTTTACCAAGGTATATCGATTACCCTGTTAAATACTGGTATTCAGCTGCTGCATCCGGTTAGACTGGAAGCCGACCCCAACATAGTTGGGAAAAGGCTAGGCAGATGATGATGATGACTAACACCGCTCCCTAAGCTTTCAGGGACCGTTTTTTGATGGCCACGTAGGTGGGTACTCAAAAAGGTATCACTCACACAAAAGCAAACCGGTCTCGCTTCACAAATCACTGCTGAAAAGGCCACACAGTAATAATATATTATGATAATCTTAATAATCTACCTAAATGTAGCGCTCGTCCGATCAATTCCTTAAAAGCGAAGGGTTCGTCTGCGTTTGCGCACTTTATAGCCGACCAGTCTGTTTTGTTATGACTCATTTCATATTGTTATGATTTGTACGAATAAATATTCGGTATCGTAACATTTGGTATTAATAGCAATTTTGTGCTAAACGCGCGCCAATTTTTATGTTTGGGATTCCATCCTTATGGTTGGTGGCAGGTTGCCACTGCCAGCCGAGCGGGGCGTGATTCACTGCGTGGTGCAACTATTTGATAGCAAATATCTACTTAGTTATCTTGATTTGTTCTGTTCATTTCAATGTATAGATACCTACATAAGTATTTAAGTAGGTAAGTACCGAAGTTTGGCACAATTTCTCGTTTCCGGACTTTGTCCTCCATTCATCTACTGCGGATGAATGGTTCACATAACCACGGACGCGTTTATATAAAGGTAGGCAATACAACTGTAAAATATTAAATTAATTTCGATAAAAGCATTTGTAAAAATCGTAGCTGTAGGTACGTCTAGATGAGCATGTCTGCAATGCTAACAGTCCGAATAGCGAAAGTGTTGAGTAAACAAGCCGCACGTCAGCAGTCACGGAGCATATAGTGACTGTGAGAAGCGACGCCAACGCAACGCAATCAGAATAGCCGACTCAATCGAAACACTGTCAAGATGTTCAGAATGTCCAGTCTGTAGAGCGCTTGATGTCACACAGAGGCCAAATGAAATTCAAATAAATACCCAGAATAGTTCGTGCCATGCCGTGATAAAAATGATCCCACCAAAAACATTTTCATGTAAAATGTTGCCAAGACGAGATTACTAAGGCTCGCACTGACAAAAAGTTATCAGATCTCAAGTAGGGCCAAGCATCTAACTCTACACGCCCTGTCTCTACAAGCCCAAACTTTTGTGTAGTAGAAAAGTTATGAACAGTGAATACATTTATCACCTTACGTCCATGTGATGGTAGCGAAACGGCCAAGCCACATATTTTGACTAAGGTGTAGATTGCCCATTATTCGTACGCGCCGGATGTAACTTTTCATCGGTTAACCATAACCAACCTTAATATTATCTTCTAGCGTCGCGTCGCCGCGTCGTAACGCCGATATGCGTACTTAGGTACCTCCTGAAAGGGTTATTTTTGGGCACAACAAACAAACTCTTTAGATAGAATAGAACAATCGTGTGATATAACACGTGAGGCCTCTTCACCCTACTGTTTGATATTCATGTGATGCTGCCGAACACGCTCATTAATTGGCAGTTCTCTATCTTTTCTGAGATAATTATTTCACTAATTCTACTCTCCCACGCACTTGCTGGGTGGTATCGATGACAAATATATCCTTCTTAATAAACACTACTCGCATTACTTACAATTTCTTTACTTTTTGCGTTTAGGCATAATTTTTGTATGGTAAGTGCGTATACGTCAGGCTGAAGTTTGTTCCTGAATTATGTCATGTTTGTAAGTGTCATCATGATTCGATTTAGGCACATCGTGTGTGATTCACAGCGGCCGTGGAAACTTTGATTGTGTTTCAGATGTTCACACAGGGTTCACACTGTAGTTATTGGAAGTAGGTATTTAGGAATTTTAAATTAGAAGACGGGTATTGTGTAGTAGGTAACAATAATATAATTTTAACGGGTAGGTAGTCTTCGGAGGTTCGTAGAAAGCTCTGAATATTTCAACCCGTAAAAACCACCCTCCATGCACAACTTCCTTGTGATTGGTTATAGGTAGATAAACTAGCAGCAATGGGGTGATTCGCAGGTAACTTAAGGCGACTACATTACTGTGATATATTGGCAACATTCGCCCCGCCAAAATATAGACAGTTTTTGACAGCTGACACTAAGAAATGATTATTGTGTACGAACGATTGAAAAGAGAAACAATAAAAGTAAAACCAAGATTTAAACGAGTAATTGTGTTTTATTCTTCAAAATATAAAACTGGCGACGAGGATTAAAATGGCGCTAATTGGCAGCATAGAACATTTTACATTCTTCAAAATATAAAAATTACCTAAAGCGGAGTCTTTGTCGGACTCCACAGAAAAGAATGAGAAGCGCGATGACACAACGCTGGTATTTATTGCAAAATATGAAGCAATTATCTATTTACAAAAAATATAATGTTTGGACTAAAAATTAAAGCACTTGTACTTGTTGTGTACCTATTTTGGTTGTAGAATAATTTGACAAAAAATCATAATGATTGTATGTCTATTAGTATGGTTTTTATTGTAAAAAGAAAGTTTTTAGAGGTGTCTTCATGATTTTTTTCTATCGTATCAAATTAGTTGTATTATGTTTTTTTTTTAGTTTTTTTTTTCCCCTCTCACTGAGAGGAGGCCTGTGTCCCAGCAGTGGGAACAATATAGGCTGATGATGATGATGTTTTCAACACACTATCTACCTAGATATCTATATATCCTGAAGAATATCATATATTTTTCTGATTATGTTTACTGTAGTCGATCATATACCTACTTTTATTGTTAATAAAACTTGCGTTTTTTTGTGTTTAGGTCCTGTAAGCCCCTTCATTATTTTGTCTTGTGTTGGGTTTCCCCCGCGGAATTTTCGCGCGTATATACTGCACAGTCGTGCTTTGTTTGTGAAAACTTAATAATTTATTGATAGAAACAGTTAATTTGACTATAAGTAGGTATTACATTCAAATTAACTGTTTAGCTACCTAAGGATCGGTTGCTCAATGGAAATAGATGAGGTAATACTTGTAAAAGTAGATAGGTAGGTAATTACTTATTTACTTACCCAATTGACTATAGGTAAGTAGCTATAGGTAGGTACCTAAGTAATATAGCGATGTCCTTTCCTTGTTTTGGCTCAGTTGGTTACAATTGTCAAAGAGTATTATATTCTATTCTATGGAGTTGTGAGTGACAGGGTTCAATATTATTGTGAGTTTTTGTTTACAACGAAAGGATAACGTGCGGGTAATTAGATATTTGTGAGTAGATACTGCCTTTTGCTTTCTATACGTCGTTTGTTGCAGTCAGCAGGAACTTGATAAATTTCCGCAAATAAAAAGATTCTAATAAATAACGGGATTATCACTTTAAAAGTTCATCAGATTGACTATAAATGTTTATGTATTCTCAAAATAAAAGACGAGCTACACCTTCAAAACAACTGACATAATTTCAACCATTACACAGGTCGCATCAACTGAAAGCTTGTTGCGAAACATGCGCGTGCGGTGTTTCAGTTGTGATGGTTGCGCGCGCGCAGGCCATTCGCGGCGCGAGTATTTCGGGCCGCACTCGAGGCGCCTCGGGTTTCACGCCTTTCTGCCGAGCGTACCCACTGACACACAAACACTCTGTATTTTCGGCCATGAGGGTATGATAAGCACGGTTACAATAGTTTAGATGCCCGAATTCCGACACACTACTAGCAAATACTAATTTCTGGCGAATGCGGCGATATTTCATGTTGGTTTTCGCAGCACTGCGCCGAAATAATTGCATAATGTATATTCTACCTTATTTTCTGTGAAATAGTTAACGTTTGTCGTACCAAATAATTGAATTACCATTACTTTTAAGTATGTTTGTTGGGTGATTTTCTTACCTACCTATAATGTACATATATCAGTGGGTATACATTATTCATTGTATATTTTATCCCAATAGCCAATCCGAGTTTTTCCCTGGAGTCATAGCTGCAGGAAAAACCAATATACCTATAACTAATCAATAAATTTTCACATTGTCCCACCTGCGGTAGTACCTACCTACTTTAATATAATAACAGTAACTATGTAGCCATGTAGGTACAATAAGTAGAAGATTTATTACCTGGGCGACTGATTACGCATGCGTAGTAAACACGAATGATTTACCTACGTTTGAGGCTATGCTACAGTTATTTTTACGTTTTACCTGACGCGACGTAGTAGGTGCGGCTTATAATCAAAACACTGTTTTATACCTGTAGACATTTAATCATTTTGTGGGATCTGATACACAAATGTGTGATAGCTAGGTACCTACCTATATTGCGCAAAAGAGTAGGTACCTGAATAAACCATAGTAGGTACCTACAATTTTAAAGGTTTTCTAATGCACACAAATGTTTAAAGTTGTCTAGGGAAGTATGGCGCGGATGGGTTTCAAACCTAAGAAGAGACTCACTAAGCAAATAATTATATTATTTGCCTTGCGACAACTTGTAGTTGTAGGTAACCTATCCATATATATAAGGTGTTGTTACCTACCTATAGAAATAAGCGCTGGCTACATCTCAAATAATGTGTAGGTACTATTTATTGTGCATTATTAATATTTCAGTGCAATAATAAAACTGTATGTCGTACTCACGCGACGGCTGTGTGTCGATGTGGGCAGTAGCATTCAGACAACCTTATTTGTACAATGATCTATAATAGCTCATAAGTACTTCATTTTGTAATAAAATCGATTAGGTACAAGTTGATTCAATATTGAAACAGCCAAATCTGACAAATTGCTTTCAATTTGTCACTGCTTTGTGCAATAGACACAACTACGTACTTCCCCATTAGTTATCGCTGTTGATTGTGACTATAATGAGTTCTGTCTAATACATATTGATATTTTCGGCATAACGCTCAAAACATTTTGGTATTTCTGCATAGTCTTTCGGCATGTGCATTTGGACTTAGCCTTGGCTTAACAAAAATTCGAAGCCATATAGTACCTGCTAACTGCATCACAGAACATATATACCCTAACGGGAACTGCATCCACCAACCCTCACTGGGCCCGCGTGGTAAATAATGGCTCACTATCTCACAAAGAGGAGGCCTGTCCTAGTACCTAATGAAAACGTTACAGGCTGATTGTGCTAGCCCTTCGGGGAGTACAGGCGTGAATCGGCTTGACCTATAGTTTGTACTTTAGTATGCTTACTAAAGTGTGTTTTTTGTTTCAGAAGTGATGCGGCGCGTGGTGTGCGGCGACGTGTGTCCTACGCCGCCGCCCGCGCCCACAGTGCAGCACAGGTAAATATGCATATCTATCTATTCAGACTAACTACATGATAAAGAAAACACCTTCTTTAATTCAAAGTAGTAGGGTAGGCAGCGGGTTAGTACGTTGTCTTTGTCATCCCCCTTGCTGCAAAGGCCAGCTATGTGAAGCGTTGTGTAAAAAGTTATAAACATGTAAACGAAATAGTCCTTGCTAACATCCTAAAGAATAATGTTACCTTTCACATATCGTTATTGAGATGATCAATCCTTTAAACAGGAATATTCCGTAACTGAAGCATATCAGTGGCCATAGCACTTCTTAATCTTAGCATGTCGATGACAAAAATAGAAAAAATAAAAAGTTTTTTCCAAAATTCAGCATAGCAGTTTTGGGCCACAGCACCTAAGCCCACAGTGAGTCATAGTTATGTTTTCTCAATGACTGCTGCAAACTTGCACAACATCGCTGTAATCGTGTAAATATCTGCCAACTCCAGATGTGATTGTGCTGTTTCCAGTCATGAGTGTAAAGACGGAATGTTGTGGCATACATGTTACAAATAGATTCCTGATTGTTCATATATCTTACGCAGCTTCTTCAGAAGTATTGATCGGTTTTTTTTTGCTATTTCCAGGACATCGGAGAACAAAGAGTTGCTGCGTCAACAGCTCCTGTCAGCCAGCAAAGAGCGTCTTGAGAAACAGGAGTCCCCCAAACCGAAGCACGCGCGCAACAGACAGAAGAACCGATGGAAGCTGAAGTTCCATCACCAAGCGCTGCCTCAGGAGTACCTCGATCACTACGAGCAGAGCCTGCAAAAGGCCAACGCAGCTAAACAAGTGCAGCAGAAACAGAAACCTGTTGAGAAACCCAAAGCAGAACCAAACTTTGATATCAACAACTTTACCAACGAAACGTTCAAGATCTGGGCGCAGAGACTAGCGGGCATACAGCAGGAGACGGGCACACTGACCGTGCCACAAGTGTCTTCGATGCTCAACATGGCAGCTAAGCCGCCCAGCAAAGACGAGAAGAGGAAGAAGAACCCCGCTATCGCGCCCAGTAAGATCGTGACGTACGACGACCTGCCGTACATGGGCGAGATGACGCTCAACAACTCCAAGCCGAGGAGAGGACGCAAGCCGAAGAAGGCCGACATCTGCCACCTCATATACGAGAACTACGGCACCGTCGTGCCCGGCCAGCCGCCTGCCGCTCAAGACAGGCTCAACCAGCTCAACAGTCCCCCTTTCCGGGACCACCCGCCCATGAGCAGCCCCAAAACTGACTTACAGAACAAAATCATCTCCAGCTTGTTGGAAAGGAAGTTGTCGCAAGAAAACAAAAAGCGACTAGAATCTCTGACGCCACCGAAGTTCCCAAGCCCGGACGAGCCGATGCCCGAGGCGCCAGTCACGATCGCGGGCCCCCTGCATAGTGACGACGAGCCTCTCAACCTCTGCATCAGAGACCTGCACGACCTCAAGATACAGATACAGAAGAAGTTCGGGAACATTTACTCGTCGCTACCAGAAGTTAAGACTGAAGTGGAGGCTGAGGGCTCGGAGCAGGACGTGATGAAAGCTGAGCAGCCTCCCAACGCAATCTCTGTGATACAGAGGAACACGAACCTCACGCCCACGGCAAGCAGCTCTCCCGACCTGTCGCGGCCGCGGAACTTATCGCCCACGCTGTCAGAACCCGCGCAGTCCACGGTCAGTCCGGACAGTGACGGCAAGTTCCCCGGCTACGTGTACTGGCCCAATGCAGGCATCTACATGCACCCCTTAGCTTTACAAACGCAACTCTTGTACTACCAAAGGCTAGCGGCCGCCGGACAACTCCCCTTCACCGCTGAAGGAGACAACAGGGCGCCGACGTCGACGCCTAACAGTGTCAGTGAAGTGTCAGAGAACTCATCGATAGACGATAATAAAAATAAATTAGTGCTCAAACAAATATCAGAATTGTTAGACCCTAAAGTGATTAAGCAAGTGGAGGAGGCGAAACGGAGCCCCGGAGCGGATCAAACTAAAATGAAGAGGGTATCCCCTAACCCCGTGCAGGGGCCGGTCAAGAGGAAGCGGTCGGCGATATTCATCCCGCCGATGCCCACCAAGACTAACTCCACCACACCTACCACAGAAGTCAGCATCTGCAAGTTCAAGTTCACAGGGGGCTCCAAACCTTCGTTACAAGAGAAGAAGATGCTATCGGTGGACTCAGGAGGCAACTTCAGGTACTACAGTGGCACCGGCAACAAGGGGAACAAAGGCTACGAATATCTACAACGGGACTCCAACCAAGGCAAAAACGCTAAAACCGCACCAGAAACATCAACATCGCAGCCAAAGCTGGAAGAACAAACAACAGCCCTAAATAAAGAAGACCTCAGTAAAAAGAAGAGGAAATCCAGGAAAAGCCTGCAGAGAGAGAAACTGGAACAAACGTTCAAAGAGAAGGGGTTTTTGATTCAGACGCAGCAGCTGCAGTCGGCGGAGGGCGCGACGTACTGCAAGTTCAGGCAGCTGAGGAAGTTCACCAGGTACCTGTTCAGGAGTTGGAAGGATTACCTTCCGGGGGAACTGGAGGAGAACCAGACTGCTGAAGCTACTGCAACACAACCCTCGCCTGCGAATGATGGCGCGGCCGCGGGAGAATGGGGCTGACCGGACAGAACCAGAACTTAGAAATCACTGTGGTGCCTTTCTTCAGGCTAGGATCGAGCTGTATACGGAGTTGATATTGAAATCAGGCTGTTGTACTTAATGTAGGTCATAGTGACCAAGGAAACCTAAGATTGTATATAATGTGAAGTAATTGGGATATCGGAAGCTGGAGAATTAACATGGCCGCTCAGCGGTACAATAATGCATTTAATAATCGTGTTTAGTGAGATTTTAAAACTATTAATTTGTGTTGTTTTGTTCTTGATCGCCACTCCGTCCATATTGAATGGTTATTATGAATTAACTACCGTCTCTTCGCTTCGGTGTACATTATTGTTGTTAACTATACATAAGTAAATATTTTATACGATGGATTTATGTATGATTGTGTATTGTCGTCAAATATCAATGTGCGCGAAAGTATAAGTATGTGACCAACAACCTATAACAGCGTGCATGTTGTGTTGTTGAACCAAGTACTGAAAATGTGTATAATTTATATTGATACTGTACTCTATTAAACACAAATATTTTGTTTCATGTTAGTCAAGTTTTGTGAATACCGCTGTTTGTTGTGAAGACTATACTGGAGCAGATATATCTCGGGCGCCAATAATGTTGTTAAACCATAGTACGAATACTAACACAACTAGTCACGTGACACCTCTAACTTAGCTGTACGTAGGTAGGACAATCGGCAAACTGTACATATTTGCGAACCAGAGGCATTCTAGTCATTAATGTTAAGTTTTATACATCGTTGTTATTAACTGCTGCTGTATATTTAATATTATCATTTTATTTAAAAATGTTTTCGTAATTTTATATAAAAACTAAAAAGTAAAACAAACAAAATTGTATACAATAAACTTTATTACAAAGAAAAACACTTGATTCGATGATTAAAATGTAAAGTGAAATAATGAAAACAGGAATGTAATATACCAATTAAAAACATTTAACCGAATCAATATTTTGTATGATTTTAACAATAGGAAAACCCATACGCGAATATACTCATATTATACGTGGTTGCATGACAAACTTTATATTTGTTACAAATATCCAAGAGTCATGCAACTAAGTTAGTATCAACATATTAGTAAACAAATGCACTTTAATTAGTCTGTTGCGGAATTTGGAACGTTATTGTGTAAAGACGAAAACAAATAGTGTTTTACGTAAAATATATAAACCTTAAACAGTCTATATTCAAGCACAGGCAACAAAGTATCACCATATACCAACTAACAATAGTCCGCTTGAGACGAACCTTCTACTTGCTGATACAAAAATAACTATAAAATATACTCTTACACACTAACCTTCAAAAATCCGTCTAAAAAACTTCACCTGCTGCAATTTGTGCGAAACATCACACTCAACAAAGGCACAGATATATAATTCAATATTTATATAAAGTATAGAAAAAAGATCATTAACATACCGTAATATTGATAATTACGTGTAATTTTACTTAACATTAGACAATGTTTGTCCTTAGGAACTATTTAATTTTCTTAAGCTGCTGCTCAAAATATTGGACCATTTAAAACCATAGATTTCGACCGGAATGTCTGCCTGCAGGAATGATAATATTGATATTTCTTAGACCAAACATCTATATGATTGCAATATTGCAAATATTACACAGCTAAAACTTTGTGCGCAAACGATCAATAGATAACAAGTACTCATTTACGAATCATATAACAATCCGAGTATCAAATTGATTTTTATCAATTGATACTCTGATTGTTATATAGTTAGTTGAACAAATAGGCGAACGATAATCGATTATTAGAAGTTGGAACCGAGTTGCTTAGAATATTATCACATTACAATATGCGAGCTGTCGTTTACTTAATGATGTTACGCTTACACGGACGACACAATAGTGCAATTTTCGGGGACTCCGATTTTCTTCCAATTTTCAGTTAATTCAAGATATTCAGTCCTTTTACAGTTATTTTACATTTAACAGCAGCCTTATTGTGACAGGAATTAAGATCATTTGACAGTGATGCAAAGTCAGAGGAAAAATAACTGTGAAAAGACTGGAAATTGCCACGAATAGCGCAATATTAGTTGGTCGTGTGGAGCGATGTAAGAACGCTGTACTTATGCGTTCTTTTGACATAGAACGCATTACTAACTGGTTACACTTGAGCCCGCAGCACGCTACGCCTTCAGCAGCTGCAGCGCGGCCGCAGCACGCTACGCCTTCAGCAGCTGCAGCGCGGCCGCAGCACGCTACGCCTTCAGCAGCTGCAGCGCGGCCGCAGCACGCTACGCCTTCAGCAGCTGCAGCGCGGCCGCAGCACGCTACGCCTTCAGCAGCTGCAGCGCGGCCGCAGCACGCTACGCCTTCAGCAGCTGCAGCGCGGCCGCAGCACGCTACGCCTTCAGCAGCTGCAGCGCGGCCGCAGCACGCTACGCCTTCAGCAGCTGCAGCGCGGCCGCAGCACGCTACGCCTTCAGCAGCTGCAGCGCGGCCGCGCGTATGTGCGGCGCGGAGATGCCGTACTTGTCCAGCAGCGCGGCGGGCGGGCCGGAGCGCGGCACCTCGCGCACGCACACGTGCTTCACGATGACGTCACGCTGCATCGCCAGCGCAGACATCACGGCCTCGCCTACTCCTCCTGTAATGGATTGTGGGTTTGTTAGTAAACTGACATGTTGCTTAGCATAGACGGCCCCGACTGTGCGTTCAAAATGTATGAAAAATAAATTTTGGCGTAAACGTAGCCTTTAAATCTTAAGGTCACTAATCGATATTTTTTCCATACAAATTTCGGGAGATTATTACTCCACTGTTTGAAATTGTGCATCCAAAGTTAAACATGGTATCGTTTTGTCTTATTATTAATTTTGTCTGTACGGAAACAGAATAGTAAATTAAAAAGCCATTAAAAGTTATGAGCCAACAAAAATGTCTTTTTTCTTGCTATTTTTAACGTAACTTTGGTTGTAAATAAGTAATAAAAGACCTGTAAAATCTTCAAAACAAAGTCGGTACCGACAAAGCTCAGTTATCGAAGAGTTCAATAAACTTTATTTGTGATTGATTTATGCAGTGGTTTTCGTAAAACTCGATTTTCCAAAGCACTTTTCTAATTTTTTACGCGCCTTTTAGTTCGGAACGGTGTTTCTGTGTGTGAGAACTAGACGTTGTGCGTGTAGACTATCGTCTTAACTGCTCATCACTGATATTATCTTTGTCAGACATGAAGCGAGGTGAGACAGCGTGCTTTTTGGCCATGACCACCAGTGAGTTCGAGCTCGTTCACTAGTTTTACCTTAAATGACTTGCGTCATAAATCTTCGGTTCGGTTGATATGCACGAGGTATGTAAGCACCCGCTGCCCATGCGGCATGGGTAGAATCGCCAGCAGGAGAATAACTAGTTTGTGGTCCTACATACCAAAGTTTAAATGTGTATTCTAGTAGGTCAACGGGAAGTACCCTTTAATTTTTGATTTCCTTGCGAATGTCAAAATATGCGGCATAAACGGAACATAAACGCCCGTACCTATGTTTTGATTCCGTTGACTTAGAAGTTTGATTTTTTTCACTGCTTCAAGGGATTGCAGCCCTGAGTATTTGATATTAATTTCAACTTGATAACTCCACGCATTCCTTAGAAAAAGGGTCTTGACAGACGGACAACGAAGTGATCTGGCAGCTCGCCGGCCGGTGAGGGCGCGGCGAGTAGTGGGCAGCTCGCCGGCCGGTGAGGGCGCGGCGAGTAGTGGGCAGCTCGCCGGCCGGTGAGGGCGCGGCGAGTAGTGGGCAGCTCGCCGGCCGGTGAGGGCGCGGCGAGTAGTGGGCAGCTCGCCGGCCGGTGAGGGCGCGGCGAGTAGTGGGCAGCTCGCCGGCCGGTGAGGGCGCGGCGAGTAGTGGGCAGCTCGCCGGCCGGTGAGGGCGCGGCGAGTAGTGGGCAGCTCGCCGGCCGGTGAGGGCGCGGCGAGTAGTGGGCAGCTCGCCGGCCGGTGAGGGCGCGGCGAGTAGTGGGCAGCTCGCCGGCCGGTGAGGGCGCGGCGAGTAGTGGGCAGCTCGCCGGCCGGTGAGGGCGCGGCGAGTAGTGGGCAGCTCGCCGGCCGGTGAGGGCGCGGCGAGTAGTGGGCAGCTCGCCGGCCGGTGAGGGCGCGGCGAGTAGTGGGCAGCTCGCCGGCCGGTGAGGGCGCGGCGAGTAGTGGGCAGCTCGCCGGCCGGTGAGGGCGCGGCGAGTAGTGGGCAGCTCGCCGGCCGGTGAGGGCGCGGCGAGTAGTGGGCAGCTCGCCGGCCGGTGAGGGCGCGGCGAGTAGTGGGCAGCTCGCCGGCCGGTGAGGGCGCGGCGAGTAGTGGGCAGCTCGCCGGCCGGTGAGGGCGCGGCGAGTAGTGGGCAGCTCGCCGGCCGGTGAGGGCGCGGCGAGTAGTGGGCAGCTCGCCGGCCGGTGAGGGCGCGGCGAGTAGTGGGCAGCTCGCCGGCCGGTGAGGGCGCGGCGAGTAGTGGGCAGCTCGCCGGCCGGTGAGGGCGCGGCGAGTAGTGGGCAGCTCGCCGGCCGGTGAGGGCGCGGCGAGTAGTGGGCAGCTCGCCGGCCGGTGAGGGCGCGGCGAGTAGTGGGCAGCTCGCCGGCCGGTGAGGGCGCGGCGAGTAGTGGGCAGCTCGCCGGCCGGTGAGGGCGCGGCGAGTAGTGGGCAGCTCGCCGGCCGGTGAGGGCGCGGCGAGTAGTGGGCAGCTCGCCGGCCGGTGAGGGCGCGGCGAGTAGTGGGCAGCTCGCCGGCCGGTGAGGGCGCGGCGAGTAGTGGGCAGCTCGCCGGCCGGTGAGGGCGCGGCGAGTAGTGGGCAGCTCGCCGGCCGGTGAGGGCGCGGCGAGTAGTGGGCAGCTCGCCGGCCGGTGAGGGCGCGGCGAGTAGTGGGCAGCTCGCCGGCCGGTGAGGGCGCGGCGAGTAGTGGGCAGCTCGCCGGCCGGTGAGGGCGCGGCGAGTAGTGGGCAGCTCGCCGGCCGGTGAGGGCGCGGCGAGTAGTGGGCAGCTCGCCGGCCGGTGAGGGCGCGGCGAGTAGTGGGCAGCTCGCCGGCCGGTGAGGGCGCGGCGAGTAGTGGGCAGCTCGCCGGCCGGTGAGGGCGCGGCGAGTAGTGGGCAGCTCGCCGGCCGGTGAGGGCGCGGCGAGTAGTGGGCAGCTCGCCGGCCGGTGAGGGCGCGGCGAGCAGTGGGCAGCTCGCCTTTTAATTTTGACGTCACTATTGGCTTCAGCATTCTCAATAACCATGAAAAGGACACCCATGATTAAAAATTTGAAATTTTTTGCAGCCGTCATCTTGGATTTTCATTTTTACTTCACTATCGGCGACCTCAATATCCATCCCTTTCTTCGCACGGCCAAATTACGAACGCATTACGATTTTAATATTCATACTCGGTTGGTTATTTGAGTAGGCATGCCTACTTTAGGGTGATAAATTGCGAAGGTCGGACGTCATGGTATTACGCGTGAGACGTACGACTCGGCACTGAAAATTTCGGGAATCAAGGAAGTGACACAACATTACTATTTAAAAATGTATTTATTGCTTTTCGAAGTATTCTCCGCGAAATTTGACACATTTTTCCATACGATGGAACCAATCATTGAAGCAACCATTCCATTCGGAAGTTGGGGTCTCCAAAATGGCCGTTTTGTAGGCGTCCACAGCTTCTTCAGGTGATGAAAATCTCTGTCCACGCAATTTATTCTTTATTTTAGGGAAAGTATAGAAATCATTAGGGCTTAGGTCGGGGCTGTACGGCGGATGGTCTAATAATTCTATGTTTTCTTGCTCTAAAAACTCTTTTGTTTTGTGCGCGGTGTGAGAACTCGCATTGTCGTGATGGAGGATGATGCGGCGGTTACAGTTCTCTTTACGGAGTTCAGAAACGACCTGTGGCAAACAAATGCTAGCATACCATTCTGCATTAACAGTTCTTTGTCCCTCAAGAGAATTAGTCGTAACATGGCCGGTTTTGGAGACAAACGTGGCCACCATTTTTTTTGCAGCACTCCGTGACTAATTTTTTTTGGCTTTAACTCATTTTCGAACACCCAAACTCGTGACTGGTTTTTTGTTTCGGGTTCGTACGCGTATATCCAGGATTCGTCACCTGATACGATGTTGTATAGGTACAGCATTTGAGGATGCTGCGTGAAATCTTTCGAGAGTTCTGACGCACCAAGTAACACGAGCCGCTTTTTGCTCTTCACAGAGCGAATGCGGTATCCATCGGGAAAACAACTTTTTTACACCTAATTGTTCATGCAAGATTATTTGTATTTGACTCATGCCAATGTCTAAAGTTGCCTGAATTTCGCGGTATGTCACATGTCGATCTTCCTCAATCAGCTTACGCACAGCATCAACGTTTTCTTGGGTGACTGCAGTTTTTGGACGACCTTGACGAGGATCATCACTGAGCTTGACACGTCCACGTTGAAATTCAGCAAACCAGCGATAAATTGTGGTTTTCGATGGGGCTTCATCACCAAATGCAGAAATCATCCGGTCAACACACTGTTTTTGTGTTAAACCACTTCGAAAGCCATAATAAATAATCGCTCTTGAATTTTCTCGAGTCAATTCCATTTTCTCAACGACTAAACAAGTTTGACAAAACCTTGTGACAAGACCGAGAATCTTTTTTTAAAATAAATAAATGGTATTTGATTTTTAAAACCAAGGAGTTTTCAATTAAAAAGATTTTAATATGACAGGAACAGTGGAAATATTCCATTCCCGATACTGTTAGTGCAGCCTATGTACGTATTTTTAATTTCGTCGTATTAACTTGAAGGAGTAAAAACCAATGACAATGTGCGAATAATACACGGGAGCCAAGTAGGCCGTCTGGCGACTGCCTACTGCCGCGTGTGATCGTATGAGGATTTTGTTTTTTTAAGTATGATAATTTTGTGAGTTTCTTAACTGTGGGGCACATACACATTAAAATGTAATTGACAGGCTTATGGTGATTTATTGAGGTACGCACTGCTTTATGCCTTTACGCAATGCACGCCACTGTAATGAACCTGCTGCATGTTACCTCTCCGCTACCCTAGGTAGACTGGTAGAGAATGCCTCATGCATAAGTCGGCCTTGCACAAAGCTTAATATATAAAGTGTGCACTGACCAGCCTGGTAGTGGTCCTCCACCACCACGACGCGGCCGCCCGCGGCCCGCGCGTGCTCCTGTACCGCGCTCTCGTCCAGCGGCTTGATGGTGAACGGGTCCAGCACGCGCGCCTCGACACCTGCACCACACGCATACTTATAAATTCTAAATATTGTATTAAAAAAATGTCAGAAGCTAGGTGCACGGTTCCAATTGGTCGTTTCCTGTAGAGAATACCCCACGGTTACTCTTTTAATTAAATTAAAAAGTTATATCACAGAACAATATACATCATCATCATCAGCCTATAATGTTCCCACTGCTGGGACACAGGCCTCCTCTCAGTGAGAGGGAGTGGGCCGTAATCCACCACGCGGGCCCAGTGCGGGTTGGTAGATGTCACATGTCTTCGAATTTTTGGTTCTAGGACATGCCGGTTTCCTCACGATGTTTTCCTTCACCGTTTTGTGAGCAGTGGTAATGAAATAATTTACACAAAGTAAAGCGCCTGTCTGGGTTCGAACCTACGACCTACAACTCGTAAGTCACGGCCGTTACCACTTGGCCACCACTGCTCTCATCACACAGTTCAAACATGCTTGTTCAAGCTTGCAGTTACTCGCGGAGGC
The DNA here is from genome assembly GCA_927399505.1 of Luperina testacea. Taxonomy (NCBI): domain Eukaryota; kingdom Metazoa; phylum Arthropoda; class Insecta; order Lepidoptera; family Noctuidae; genus Luperina; species Luperina testacea. The sequence continues at coordinate 17,686,562 of OV656775.1, read as the reverse complement.
ACCTTTAGTTAAGAAAGACGACGGTCAGTACTTTCTCTCTATTAATCTAATGTTGTAAAATAAAATCGTAATGTTGTGCGTTACCTTCAGTCTTGAGTTTGTCCGCGGCGAGCAGACACTCGTGCAGAGTGACTCCCGCGCCGATCAGCAACACGCGGTCCTTCGGAGACTGGCGGACTATCTTACACTGACCCACCTGGAAACACGACAACGAAGACAGTTTTAATAAATAGGTAATCTTGGTTATAACACAATGTCTTTAGTATGGACTGTAGTATGGCTAGTAAGTGTGGAAGGCCTCTGATGATGACGCATGTCGCTCGTGTGCATGAACACGAAGTTCGAACGTCACTAGTGAGTTGTGACTGAAAATGTATGGACAACACGAGTGAAGAAGGTAATGTCGTCATGCTAAGTATACTAAAAATACGTGTACAGTATTGTTGGTCAGCCCGATTTGGTAATATTTTAAACATAGACTAAAAATAAATATCAGTAGACGATATGCATCACATGGGTTGAAGGAAACTGCTGCACATATCCCGATAAAATGTATCGTACATGTTAACATCCTGGGCAAAGCCAAGCAACCATTTACTTCAATTAGACCTAGACATTTTACAATATCAAAACTTACAAGATTGATTCAAAAGGTAGTTTTCTGCACCATCGAGTAGTTCAAGGGTGATTGAGTAACAAATATTTATTAGTAGTCTAAACTAATATTATAAAGAGGTAAAAATATTGTTTATATTATGTTTGTAGGAGGTAATCTCTGAAAATGCTGAATCTATCACAAAAATTCTTTCACCGATAGAAAGCACCATTATTGCAGAGTGATCGGTTACTCACTTTGAAGGGCTCGTCGTTGGCGTAGAGCACGGCGGTGTTGGGCCGCGACGTGCGGATGTAGCACACGCCGCGCGTGTTGGCGGACAGCTCCACCGCGCGCTCCGTCGACACGGCGTCGCTGGCGGCGGACAGTACAAGGGGCATTTAACTATGCTGCGTTCGCGAACTTATTTTGCAAACGTGTCAACAAATACATGTTTTTGAAGAACAATTTTAATTCCAACACAAAGTTTAGTTTGCGCAACAGTTTCAAACATTTTTATGACTTTTCAATACAAGTTTTTCTAAAATCAGCTTTGTTCTACACTAGCTTAAAGTTGATATTAGTTAAGAGAGCGCAGACCAAACGCTGCGCCGACTGCGCGCAGTGGCGCCATCATCGTTTGTTTGGTTAACTCTTTTATTTTAATTTTATTATAATCACTAAAACGGAAAATAGTGGCCACTATTATCTGTTTTAGTGATTATAATAAAACTAAACAATGTAAAACTACCGTTTATAATAATATTAACGTAATCTTGTGAAGCACCATTTAACGTGCTTATTTTCTCCATTTTCATTTTAAAATAAAAGAAATAACCAAACAAAAGATGAGGGCGCCATTAAACGGTCGGCGTAGCCTTAAAAACACTACACTTAAAACGAAATATTTGCCGTATTAATTATTGAAATTCATAATAAATATTTTAGTCTAGAGGTATATTTCATTATGTATTTGTTTATAGTAATATTGATTGATTTTATTCAACAGCGAAATATTTGACAAGTTTTGTGACTACTAATTTTTAGAATACACCTTCTGAAAAGGTAATAACATCAATTTGAAACAAGGATGTGAAGAAACTCTAGCTGTATACTCACGAGGGGTAGAACACGGTGGCAGTAGGCACGGCGCGGAACAGCGCGATGTCCTCGAGCCCCATCTGCGAGGGCCCGTCCTCGCCGATGGACACGCCGCAGTGCGAGCCCACCAGGTTGATGTTGGACTGGCTGATAGCGCCCATGCGGATCTGCACACAGTGATAACGCGGTATAACAAAACTGGCGACATGTGGATCTACTATATAATTATGTAGATCTCTTACCTAACCTTTCGGGAATACAGTGCACGATGTTATGTTGTGTGTGCTTGTGTAGTAATACATTATTTAAAAACACAAAATTTTCTATTGTCTCATCCAGTGTCTGGTTAAGAAGGATGCGCTCAGGTAGCCCACGAAGTTCAAACTTTCTTACGTTTTTGGTATGTTGCAGGTCAGTGTCAAGTTGTATGTTAACCAAGTATGATTTGCGAGAGAGTTGAATTTATGATTCTAATGATTTATTTCTGTAATTACCAGAAATCGGAATTGAGTGTGTGAAAATACCTAAAGTTTGCAGCGGGACATAATACGGAGTTGTTGCAACCACTTGAGTTAAGCCGGTTTTGGATTTTACCGGTTTAGTTTCGGTGTTTTTGTTGTACATGTTCCTTACCTTTGAAATACCGAACTATAAACATTTACAAGCTGCTAATACAGTTCTAAATTAATTTTTGTTTTGTACTTTTCCGGTTAAAATTCGTTTTTTTTTTTAACTAAAACTGTGTTACATCTTGCAGATGTGTAAAATTCGGTGTTTCAGACGTACAGAACAAGTAGAACTCAAAAACCGAATTTGAACTGGAAAAATTCAAAACAAAAATGAATTTAAAACTGTATTAGCAGCTTGCTATGTTTATAGTTCGGTTTTTCAAAGGTAAAGAACATGTAAAACAAAAAACCGAATCTCAACCGGTAAAATTCAAAACCTTAAGTGGTTGTAACAACAGCTCTATGTTATGTTTCGCTGCAAACTTTAGGTATTTTCACACACCCAATTCCGATCTCTGGTAATTACATATTTGTTCCGGTCGTGAACCATATTTAGGTTTGAAGATATTTATACTCAAAAAGTACACAAAGTCAACAACAACAACAGCAACAACACAACAATGCTTAAAGTAAATTATATAATGTTCGTCGCGACGACGTCACGGTAGCAATTATGATACACCCATCCAATGCATTCAGTTTTCAGGAAAGGTGTTATTTGTGATTAAATATGCAGCTAATCGAGTTTAGAATGCATTGAATGAGTGCAACTTTTGTTAACATGAAGGTATTTTGTTAAAAATTTGGCTCTATCAAGTTTTTTTTTGCCATACTTTGTTCTCATCTTCGGCGAAATCAGAAAACTAGCTCGACGATTGCTACGTTGGGTTACTTGTTTTACTTTAGTAAACGATAAGTTGGTCTTGTATACTTTTGTTAAGTGCCTTACGAATGAAAATACATCTATAAAACTGTCTAATGTTCATTATTTTGGTTTCTTCATAAATGCACGTTGATGTTAAATATGGGTAGTCAAAAATCATTTTTATATTTAGATCAACATGCAACCTGACACTGATTTGAAAATTGCAAAAAACGTAATAAAGTTTGAATTTCGCGGGCTACCCAGGCGCTTTCAGGACATAGCAAACACACTGCGATATTTTAACTTCGGCGAACAGTGATTTTACGGAGTCTGTTACACCAACTGACAAAAAGCGATCACGAGACTGAACGCAGCGATTTGTCAAAACATGACACAGTCGCCAAATCGCCTATCGTGATACTACGAGTATCGTGCTGCCATAGTCCTAAACGCAGTTGCGGTCATAAATCGTGTGAGGTGAATATTTAGTAATCTCACTCTTACATTGTATGACCTCGTCTGCCGCGAAAGATGACATTCAGTAAAGTTAAAGCAACTAAACCGGAATAAACTTTTATTTTTCTTGTCTTTTTATTATTATTGAATATTGAGTACGTTAGTTAATAGCTTATCTTGTCAGTACTTGTAATTATAATTTATTTGAAATAAAATTGTCTGAATGCTACTGCCCACATCGCCCGACAGCGGGCGCGTGAGTACGACACACAGTTACTATTGCACGGCCACAGATAATGTACTACACACAGTACATCATTACACTATGTAGCAAGTGCTTCACATATTATGATATGTTAGTTTCATCATCATTCTCTTGCCCTTACCCCAATATATTTAGGGTCAGCGCAATAAGTATTTTTCTTACATATTTCTATGTTAGTTTATGGTTAGGCAAACAGTGGCGCAAGTTATAGATCTGTAAAAGTTTACGTTTGGTTTATAATTATTCCATTTCATTGTAATGCAAGTCTATTGCTCCCGTGATCATGGTTACAGGCAGATTGCATTCGCAGTCATGACTATTACACCAATAAATTTAATTTCACACTGAACACATTCACCAGTTAATTTAATTCGACTTGCAATATTTGGTCTGCTTTTATAATGTCGAACATAAAGACAGACACGTGGCGAGGGGCCGGGGACTACTTATAGCAGTGTTATTTTTTAATATTACTTCAGTGGGAAATAGATGTTTTGTATAGTACCTACTGTCCTGTTGGTCTCACGGTCGCAAGCGCGACTGCTGGGCGGAAATAGATGGAGCTATAAGTTTTGTTATTGTCCTGTTGGTCTCACGGTCGCAAGCGCGACTGCTGAGCGGGGGTCCTGAGTTCCATTCCTAGTTTGGGCAGTGTTATTGGGTTTCTCCATTAATAATTTGTCAGTAACAGTCAGGAGTTCCGAAGTTAAAAGTGTGACAACCCCGTGGCCGGCGCGCGCGGGAGGCAAGCTAGCTGTGAGAGGAGGCAGGGTCCTCACGAGGTAGTGTCCTCACGAGGTAGTGTCCTCACGAGGTAGTGTCCTCACCTGGTCGAAGGTCCTGGTGAAGAAGGCGGCGAAGGTGGACACGAACACCACGGCGCGATCGCGACACGCGGCGCCTGTCGCTACACCCACCAAGTTCTGTTCCGCGATGAAGCACTCGATGTACCTAGGAGGAAACAGCATTTTTTTGTAACATCACTCTTATAACCAAGTCAATATTCAACAAAGGAATAGGCCGAGGTGTATTAAACAAGTTGTAAGAAGATCCATCACGAAGTCTCCTACGCATTCTGTACACCAAACTAAGTAACTTTGTGCGAACATATTGTTTGGAAACCACTTCTATTTTTCCACTGTTTTCGGTAGTGCGCAATGTAACGCGCGAAAAGCGTTGTGCGAATAGGTGCGTATGGTGGTTAAAGTTAATTTATAACATTTTAAACTTGTTTACATAAAAAACGGCATTAGTTGGAACCTTGACCTTCAACCTCCGTAACCCGAAGGTTCACATGTATGGTCCAGTGAAAAATAATTTAAAATAACAACGGGAGTCTGTGCAGAGAGACGAGGTTTTAGGCGTAGGTATAGGTAAACAAGATCCTTTTCGAATATTTTGATCAGCTGGTAGTGGTATGTAGTTGTCTTGTTGTAAGTACATACCTGTCGGGGTAGGCGTTGCGCAGCTTGTCGCTGAAGGTGGAGTTCTTGGTGTCGCCGTCCAACGCGATCACACTGGGAATCAAACCACACGTTTTTAAATAGTAGGAAACTTTTTACTTGTAATAAGGGTTAGGGTCGGTAACCAGATGCAGCGGTCCAGTGTTTTACATGGAGCGAGTGATCCTTATCATATGGCGTTCTTTAACTTCTTCCTACCCTCATAAAATATGCCAATAATTAGTTTTTGGTAAAAAGATGTTTTATTTTTTAAAGCGTATTAGCCACAATTCTTTTTGTTTTATCAGTATTCTTTGAAGTGTTTGAATGCTACTGCTCACATCGCTCCACGGGGAGCGCGTGAGTACGACACACAGTTACTATTGCACGGCCACAGACAATGTACTACACACAGCACATCAGTACACTATGTAGCAAGTGCTTCTCACTAGATATTATGTTAGTTTATGGTTAGTACTTATGTTCCATTCAAAATAAGAGTATCAAACGGTGTTGATAAGTCAAGTAATACTGGAGGAGCTCGATAGGTAGTAGAAATAGAAAAGATTAAAAAATTATAAGCTAGTTGTTATCCTGCTAAGACAGACAAAAACGTAAGTAAAGATAAGCGAGTTAACTTTGGAGTTTGTTATTATATCCCAACACACATTGAAGTAATTGCATGTGGTATAAACGTTGACGACTTGTCTGGTTTCCTAACAGAGTTTATTAGACAGTGCTATTGGTTCAAAACTCTGACACGCCGTTTCAAAACTGTCGGTTAATTACTAGGAACGATAACTTAATCGAGTCAATAGCTGACCTCAGAAACTGGACCAAATCAAACCTGTACATGACCTTACGAAAACTTAGATCTCTTTTGGACTTAGTTTGATACGTGTCGACGAATGCAGTATGCATACTAAGACAAACTCACCGCATATTAGTATCAGCGATCTTCTTCAAGCCAGTTCCGTAAGCGAGGCGGGTAGCGACCAGCTCGCCTGGCTTGTAGGCGGGCGGCGAGGACAGTGTGATGTCTCCGATGTGTATCTTGGGAGCCTCGCTGATGGGAGGCTGGGCTTTCAGGGTGATCGTGTTGTTCTTGATCAGGGATTGTAAATGCTGTGGAATGGATAAAAAAGTTATAAAATTGCTCTTCCTAAACAGTGCTTTACACTTCTTTACTGTCGACAGTAGTAGCTAGGTTTACATTAACAAGTACAAATAAGAAGCATTTGCTTATGCTTATTTGCTTGCTATATAAGGACTTCCTAGTCCAGGAAAAAAAAAACAATATTGAGATTCTGGATGAGTTTCTGTTTTGCTATTATATAAAAAATTCAATTATGGATTAGCATAAAAAATATTATTAAATTCTCGATTATTGCTGTAAATGTATGCTTGGTCAATCCCTAGTATCTGGTGGAATGATAGTTCACGCTCACTTCACCGAAGTTTTCACGGTGAGATGGTACCAGAATCGCACTGCTGTAACCATCTCACCGTGAATACGTAGGTGAAGTGAGCTGTCAAGTGTCAATTCCTAACAAAAACAAATTCACTTCACCTAAGTTTTCACAGTGAGATTTTTACAGAATCGACCGGCTGATGTACAATGTTGACAGTTCACTTTACTTGGTCAGGATTTTTACAGAATGATTTATTTTTTGACAAGTCTTTGGCTGGACTAGACAACAAGTAATATGAGGGAAAAAGGAGTTTTTAAACGTACCTTAATAATCTTGTCCCCTTCCCCACCCAGGGCTTTTCCATGCCAGTTCTCCAGATCCTCAATGCCGGGGAAGCCTTTACCCTTAAAGGTCTTGGCGACGATCGCGGTGGGCTTGCCTGCAACGGAGGAGGCCTCGTCGAAGGCCTTCACCAGCTCCGACACGTCGTGCCCGTCCACCACCAGCGAGTGCAGGCCGAACGCCTTCATGCGGGCGTCGTACACGTCCAGCTGGGGGAAGATAGTAGTGGTGAGTAATGTGGGATTAAAACTAGGCAGTAGCGTAATACAAGTTACATTATTCATTAACGAACGAACCCAATAACCTACTGACAGATCCGTCTCTGGCTATCTCGATCTCATCAGTAGCTATACTGAAGGTAGCCAGTACAGTTCTTCTCCATACGAAAACTACCTTTTGGAATGGGCGACTAGAATCAATTCTATTTTTTTTGTAATTTCTGACGTTCAAAAGTGCCTTTTATGTGCCTATTTGAAATAAATGCTTTGACTTTGACTTTTACAAGTTATAACTGCCAGGATAATATAATTATACAAATCGCTACTGATATAGATTATTGGGACGTTAAAACCACAGATAGATAGGTTTTCTACCTCCAGTGTGCCAAAACTGGTGATAGGTAGGTAATTAGGTTCGGCCGAAAGTTGTAAAACTCAATGAATAATGTAACGAAAAGTTGAGAATTCAGTAGATGACGTCAATACATTTCTGTAAATTGTTTGGCAGAGAGAATGATGTTCAAATATGTGCGAATTTGTACCAGTGAGTGGTCATCACAACAACCAATTTTCCGATAAGTTGGACAGTAGGTACAACAACTTGCTTAAAAACATTACATTGGAACATTGGTAAGATTATATCGCACTGTTTGGAAGAGTTTCCGTGAATGAATATGAATGTTGATTAATTATAAAAAAATTTTAGGTATTCTTCAGTCATCGGAAAACGCATAAAAATACGTTTCATTATTCGGTTACTAAAGCCGTCGGCATCATCACATTTTTTCATAAATAAAAGATGACATAAAAGTATTCAAGGTCATGACTGACACCTTAAGTGCCTTAAGTTACCATATATCGACAAATATGAATAGTCATTGATTGGTTGAATCATACCTGATTTTGAGCTAAATAAGTAAATGCTGTGTATCAAATGTCAGTATAAGGTACCATGCATGGTGGGTTACTACTAAACAATGTTATCTAATCGGGTAGCGCAGGTATGTACGTACGGCATATTAATCTGGCACAACACTTGCTGTGTGTCGCTAGCTCATTTGCATGCAGAAGAAAATTATTCGTGCCAAATAAGTTGAACTTCCTTATAGAGGCCTGCATTTCTAAATGAATGTCCGATTGTACCTTTTCCCTACTTCTATGTTGGAGCCGGCTTCCAGTGTAACGAAGATGCTGCTAATTATCAGTGTTGCATGGAGCGAGTGGTGCCGAACATGGCGTTCTATAACTTTTTTCTACCCTCGTGATCATCATTCTCCTGCCCTTATCCCAATCTATTTGGGGTCGCGTAACGTCTTTTCTACCCTCGTATAAGTCATATGTTATTATTATACATAGTTTGTTAAAAAAGAGGTGTTAATAAAAATAATGTAGTTGTAAAGATTTTTCTTGTATTAGTACGTCAGACATGTAATTATGCCTTTTAAAAATAGAACAACAATTTTTTAAAGTTTGTCTGAATGCTACTGCCCACATCGCCCGACAGCGGGCGCGTGAGTACGACACACAGTTACTATTGCACGACCACAGATAATGTACTACACACAGTACATCATTACACTATGTAGCAAGGTGCTTCACATATTAAGGTAGATTAGTTATGGTTAGTACTTATGTTCCATTCAAAATAAGAGTATTAAAAGGTGTTGATAAGTCAAGTAATACTGGAGGAGCTCGATAGGTAGTTTAATAACAGTTAGAGCGGTTCTGCACTACATTCAATCCGAATCCGAATTAAAGATCCAACTTCAATCAGAATTGGGAATGTTCAAATTCGGACGTATAGAGTTCGGATCTAATGCGCAACCCCTCATACAAGTAGGACTATGGTCACTTTGGACCGTCATTTCTCGGATTCGGATCGGATGTAGTGCAGAACCGCTCTTAGGGTGCCGCTAGTCAACTAGCTTCATATTTTCTGACTGACCAACTTCTTGACAGTTGAAAAGTGCCTGTAAATGGTTTAATTGAAATAAATACTTTGAGTTTGAGTCGATATTTTTTCCATACAAATTTCGGGAGAGTATTAAGTACTTCACTGTTTGACATTTTGCATCCAAAGTTAAGCATGATAATATAATTTTATCTTATTATTAATTTTGTCTGTAGGTACGGAAACAGAATAGTAAAATAAAAAGCCATTAAAAAGCTATGAGCCAACAAAGATTCGTTTTTCTTGTTATTTTTAACGTAACTTTGGGTGTAAAAAAGTAATAAAACTGTAAAATCTTCAAAACTAAGTCCGTACCGACAAAGCTCAGTTATCGAAGAGTTTAATAAACTTTATTTGTAATTGATTTATGCAGTGGTTTTTTCATAAAACTCGATTTTCCAAAGCACTTTTCGAATTTATTACGCGCCTATCAGTTCGGAACGGTGTTTCTGTGCGTGAGAACTAGACGTTGTGCGTGTAGACTAGCGTCTATTTGCTGATCACCGATACTAGCTCTGTCGGACACGAAGCCAGGTGAGCCGTGAGACAGCGTGCTTTTTGGCCATGACCACCAGTGAGTTCGAACTCGCGACTAGTTTACTCTCAAGGTTTAAAATTATAAGCATCTTAATATTTTATTGATAGTAATGTTAGTTACTTTAAACCTAATAAAAATTTTAGTGAAAATAAGCGAGTTCACTTTTGAGTTCGTTAGTATGACTTACCTCAAGTTTGGTATATACTGCGCCAATTCGAAATTGAAGAATTTTCACAGCTCATCAAGTTATGCCTGGTTTCTAGGTGTACCTATGTCTCCCATTTTGTTTCTGTAGCCAGCCTACTTTACCTACGTGTTGAATTTGTGAAAAATAAAAAGTGTTGTCTTCTTTGACATACCTGATGCTGCAGCGACGTAGGTTCGGACTGGCCAAGTCGGTTGACGTCGAAGATGACCACCAGGTTGTCTAGCTTGTAGTGGCTCGCGAAGTGCAGCGACTCCCAGATGCTGCCCTCGGCCGCCTCGCCGTCTCCCACCAGGCAGTATACCCTGGAATGTGGAGACATTTGTTAGAACTATAGAAAACATAACCCTCTTCCTTGGGTTTTGCTGTATGGTCGGGTAGAAAGGTTTCAAAAACGGGTCTGTAAGTATATGACCTTAACTAATAAAATAAGTGTTCCTTTCAGTTGCATTTCCAATTTCGCGCGGTAAAGAATGAAAATGTGACGTTCTAACGTTATACTGGTATGGTATAGAATATAACTTATATTAATAATTTAACGCAGATAAGTTATTTTAATTTTTTTATTTCTATTACTTACCTACACTGTTCTTTTTCCAAGTTGATTTATTTATTAAAATTTCAGCACGTCTTAGTTAGGCATTTATACTTTGCTGGCTTTTCAGTATTTTGAGGAGATTTTACATTTATCATTCATTACATACATAATCTATTTTCAAGTCCTATTCATTTGTAATCCACTACATCCTCACCTGTAAGGCGCCTGGTCGAAGTACTTGCCAACATAGGCCATGCCGGCTGCCACAGCGAGCCCTTGTCCCAGCGAGCCAGTGCCCACATCCACGAAGTTCAGGCGTGGAGTGGGGTGACCCTCCAGGTCGGAGTCCAGCTTGCGAAGGTTCTTCAGATCTTCCACGGGGAAGAGGCCAGCCTCAGCCCAGGCCGCGTATAGGATGGGGGCGGCGTGACCCTGTCAGGATGAAAGTTACTTTAGTAACGAGACTTAAGTTTCTGCGGCAACTTAATTATTTCTATTAATTACCGAAATAATCTTGATTTACATATGAGTGCAGGATATAATCCTGAATACATCGATAAGTATTGCATAGTAATGATAGTTACCTAGCTATGAGTGAAAAAGAAAGTGTGTCATGTGTCACATGTGAATGAGAAGAGATAGACAATGAATGACGGTAGAAGATTTCGAGCTAACGAGTAACACTTGTACTGGAAAAAGGGTTTTGAATCCCCAATTGCAATGTTTGTATATATTTTTGTGTGTCTTTAGAAATTACATCAAGGGATAAAAAAAAATTACATCACACTGGACATCATGATTAAAATACACGAAGTATCAAGTTAAAGCCTAGTACGTATCGCTGCAGTCCGACACTAGCGCAACATGACACGGCTTCCGATGTATCTATTTATCTATTATGATGGCGCAGACGTCGCGATATCTCTGTACATTATAATGATGGCGCATTTTATACATGCAATATTAAATGATCAACATGTAGGAGTTATATATAGTATAGCTACCAACCTCTATATTCAAAGACTAAATAAAAAAAAAAAAACACTGGCACTCCGGTAGTGCCGACAGAAGTGAAAACTTGAACAATTACGAGCGTATTTTGTGAATCGTCTTATAAACAAAACACGCGTGTTAAGGTGTGTTCCTTATTTTATAGGGTTTTTTGCAAATCAGGTATGATAACCAAAGTGACTGGTTTATTCTTCTCGTGAAAGGAATTTATTCAGATTTACAAATAAGCACACAGTTATATATCCGTGGTTCAGCGCCATCTCGTCGTTGTTGGATGAACTACGTAGTAGTTCTTCCCGATGTGCATAGATGGCGCTGTCCTCAACAACGCGCGTCTTAAGTTTTACGTCTGACGTTAGTACGCGAGGCCCTCGTAGTTCTTCCCGATGTGCATAGATGGCGCTGTCCTCAACAACGCGCGTCTTACGTTTTACGTCTGACGTTTTACATCTGACGTTTTACGTCTTACGAATTTTCGATCAGGGTCACGTGACCTGACGCGAATTTAGAAGTTTTTACCCATTCCAAAAAAAGTACACAGCGCCGCTAAAGAAGTTTTCACTTCAAAAAACAAAAAGAGTGTCTGACTTGTCATGATGTGAAACAAATAACTAATATCTTAGTGTAAAATAACTCGGGCTAAATTTGTGTTGTGTTCCCGACCGAACTAACAATTTGGACCTTCCCACCGCTCTGCATAGTCGTAAGTTGTAAACTTTATTACAAGATACCGCATTGCTTTGCCAAGGTTTCTATTCCAATAAATTCTCCTAACGCAGTCGGATAAATAAGTATGCAATTATCGTAATTTTAAGAAGGTTCACAGTCTAACCACCGTCTCAATCTTTCAAAAATACCTCTAATTTCCCTATGTTTTCGACGACGTTTTCGATTTTGAACGTTTATAATGAAAGGAATTAGCCTTCTGATTAAAAGCCAAGGTGCGATGGTGCCCCCGGTAAGATACAACTTGTATGGGCAAGAGTCCACTTCACATAGTGTTGTGCGAGTGATCACGTTACGAAAACATTGCTCAATATATTGCATCAAAACTATTTTCATCATAATATAATCAGTCTATAAGTTCCCACTATTGGGAAACAGGCCTCCCCTCTGTGAGAGGGAGTGGGCCCTAATCTATCACGCGAGCAAGTGCAGAGTCACAAAATTTCGAATTTCTGGTTCTAGGACATGCCCGTTTCCTCATGATGTTTTCCTTCACAGTTTTGAGAGCAGTGGTGATGAAATAAATTACACAAAGAAAAGCGCCTGTCTGTAAATGAAAGTTAAATGTTTACCTTGGACAGAATGAACCGGTCGGCCGAGGCGTCGCGCGGCGCGGAGATCTTGTAGCGCATCGTGTGGAAGAACAGCACCGACATGATCTCTGCCATGGACGCGCATGATGTCGGGTGGCTGTCAACAAAATGAGGTGTTGTTAAAGGACTAAGAAAAACTCAGCTTTAGGTCGTTTTACGGAAAGCTGTAACTGGTATAACGGGTGAGTGCAAGGAAGAAAACTGTTGTTAATGGAGTAAATGAAAAGCAACTTTACGACGTTTGTCATAAAGCTTAGTGTTGTAGGATAGAACGCATTCTACAGCAGACTAGGGGGAGCAATGATCTTCGCAGGGTAGCTGGTAGCAGCTGGATGTAAGAAGCCAAGGATCGAGCTGATGGTGATTATGAAATTGGTATAACACATATCTTTCAGTGTGGGAAAAAGAACTTGCTGGCCCTAAACCGAAGGGAAGATGAGTATGATATGTATGCCTTTATACCTTTGATTTAATTGTTACATAAAATGGACTTCTTTTAAATTTTGGCGACATAGCATACTGTCCGATTTTGTGCCAAGCCTTGTAAACCATGAGCAAGTGATGTAAACTGAGACTATAATGAAAGGAAATAACTTGGTTTTACTTGTAACTATAGTAGGTCTAGGCCGTCTAGGTAGCACCAACCATTTAAAATGAGCTACGTTTTATATCACAACTTTCACAATAACAATGATAAGATTACGAAATATTAGAATTGTACTTGAATTCATTCAAATATTCTAGCTATAGCTTCGACTATGTTAAACCTTTAATAAAAAAAAGCTGTGAAACAAAAACGTATTGCATCGACCGGGAATCGAACCCGGGCCGCCCGCGTGGCAGGCGAGCATTCTACCACTGAACCATCGATGCTTGTATGTTATAGTTCGAAATTATCATTTGATTTCCAGTACTTTACCATTAATTATTATTTTAACATTATGTAATAATGGTGACATTCATAATCTAATAAACTGAAGTCGCTTATCCATTCGTAAAAAAACAAGTACTTAGTGTGTCATTTCTAATTGATTGGCCGGAGAAGCATAGAAGGCACCACATAAGGAAAATTTATGGGGGGAGACCTTTGCCCATACTTTGACACATACTTTGAACAGCAAAGGTTAAAAAAAAAATTGTGTCTTAAGTCTACTGTTTTATAAGAATTCGTTTTTTTCCACGAATGATATGAGTTTCATAGCGTAAATTATTTTGTGACGGGTAGAATCCCTCCTTGACGGGTGCAGTTGACTTGATCGCCTGTATACTGAGAAATCTCGATGTTTTGTTAAGTATGAAGAAACGTGCGGAGCAGGGGCGGAGTCGCTGGTAATCTAATAAGCAGGCGGTATAGAAATACGCAACACACAGCGAATCATTTTGTCACCACTTAAAGCACCTACCTAGCTAAGTAGTGGAGTAAATAGTAACTTGATATGTAGGTAACAAATTAAGGTGTGTGAATGCTACTGCCCGCGGCCGACAAGGCATCGGCGCGAGTACGACAAACAGATTGATGTAGCATTCAAACTGTACACTCATCTATGACATGCAGATTTTGTGTAGCGTGAGTTTTCGTGCTGTAATGTGTAAGAACATATATAACTACACAGTAATGGTGATAAACTGCTGCCCTGTTACTTCAAATTTCATGGAGTTAGCATTACGGCATTTGTGCTCGTTTCCACTAACACTAGGCGACGCTGTTATATTTTCAACGCTCGGCTCACAGTTGAAGGTTCAAAATCCAACAGCGCGTTTTTATTTATTATGCATTCATTTAGGTGTCGGTTAGTGTTAATGAACGCGGGAGTTAGGTTAGTCTAATATGCTCTAAATTTTTAATATATGTATGTATATAATTATGTATATAATCATAAGTCTATTTTTAATGAGTTCCAGGTTCAAATGAGCTACATTGCAGATTCTTTACAAACAGAAATCATATACTTATTCAGTGTTTTGAAATGCATGTGAAACATTGCTATGTCCTTGTGTACATACGGAATCAAAATAACTCATCTACAATGTCAGTTAGTCATGCATGACCATAATTTACTTACAAGAAAATAATTGGAGCTCATTCATGCTTTACTCATAGGTACTACATCACTTTCCCATTGATAATATAATAGTCATGCAACAAATGTAAATAATGTGCATTGGAATAAGCAAAAATCAATACATGACTTTAGCCATCTTTCATATCTATTTATGGTGTAATGGGTTTATTTCCTTCATAAAATAACATCTATTGATACTATAAACATTGCTATGTAGTCACAGTAGCTACATATTAAGTATGTCAAGATAATGATAAACATTTCATGGTTGTTACTGGTGCTAGCCTTCAAAGAGGTCAGCTACCTAGAACTTACAAAGATTTCATGTATGAAGACTTGATGAGATGAGGTAAGTAGTCAGGGAAATGATCTAATAACTGTGTTAAAGCCATTTCAAACAACTGTCAAAGAATGACAGTTGTGATTTGAATAAACAGACAATTTAAGTATGTAGTCAATTATTTTCCCTGGCTCACATAATTATGAAAGAATCAAAAAGAAATGTTTCTCAGGTTTCTTTGCAGTTTGCTGTTGGGCTACAGAGCCTCATGAAAAGAAAAAAAGTAAATTGTATGTGCACCTCACTGTGCTGGATCTCAGACTATCATGGTTCAACCAACAGCCAAGTTGAAAGTCAAGTGAAATATCATCAACACAGTCATTGCAGAACACACTATCAGTGGCAAAGGCTTGCGTTTTGACAGTTCAACAACATTCATTGCATTATTTACGTTGTTGAGCTGACACATTTTTCGAACATTAAAACAATGTATTAGCAATATCCTTCAAAATGATTCAAATTGTGATTGATAATATGTTTATGTAATTAGGGTGCTGCTTGTGCATGGTATTATAACTTCACAGATAATTGTCTGTGTTCCTCTTCAGTTTTTTTACAGAATTTAATTGGAGAAGTTAATCAAATAAATAGATTAGCGTCAGTAACCTTAATTTGACATTACAGAGCACCTTGACAGTCAATGCCTGCCTATCAGTTGACCTGAGATTGCTCCCTGTATTACAGCCGGTACCCACTCTCTTACATAACTACGTTATCTTACAGATAACCAAGTTATTATTAACTTTAATGATTGAATAGAAGCAAGCAGGAAAGTGTTATGCAAGACACACTGTTCTAGTAAGCATTCTCTACCAGATAATATTTCTATTCTCATGCTCATAGTTTTGGACTATGGAAGGCCGACTAAAAAATTAAATTATTTTTATTGAGTAACTGATTTCTCAGGAAGTATTTTATTATTATTCAGTATTAATTTCAACTTTTTGCAATATGAACATGATGATTCATGACTTAAACTTCTTAAGAATCATGAAAAATACACACAAAATAGAAAGCTGATACAATCTGCTAAAAAGATCTGCTAGAAAGCTGATAAATCATTTAAAAGTAGGCATGAATGCAAACACTTGAATTATTTTATACGAGGTGGGTCTTTCAACAAGCTAACTGGAACCATGACATCAGCACATGACTGAGCCCAGCTACAAAAGGATCTTGACAGACAGACGAACGGACAACAACAATGTGATCCTATAAGGGTTCCGTTTTTCCTTTTGAGGTATGGAACCCTAAAAATCAGCTGTTACATAGAAGGTGCAATACCTTCGTGGTCAATCGGTATGGAAAAGCTTATTTTTTTAAATTAACCAATGATGAATATCAACATGAGGGTCCAGAATCATATAAATATTGAATCCACAGTAACAAGTTGCATGTTGATGTCCCCGTCACCCTGTATTTGTCATCTTTGATGGTTTTAACTTGTTTATTTGTTGAAATGCTAAATAAATTGTAATAAGTTCTATTATTGCAAGTAAGTACTGTAATGATTGTATTCCACTTGATTGAATGCACTCGGCATTCTTATGATCAGCTAGTGAGTAGAAGTGTAGGTAGTGTATATTATTACTTATGCATGTAGATTTTGTAATGAAAGTTAAAAGGTTGTTACAGAAAATTTAAATTAGAATGAATAATTAAGTAATTATGAAGGCCATCAATTCAATTAAAATATTTCAGTGGGTACTTAGCGGCATGCTTAGCTATGAAAAATAATAAGGAAGATAAAATGTAAGTATATAGATAAACAAGTTATGGAAAAACTCTTATTAGCATATTTAGCAATGCATAGCATAATCTAATACAATGAAACAATCGATATCTGATAGTGACACAATTTTAAGGGCGATGACCTTGGAGCCATGGCGTGATAGCAACGGCTTCACCTATCACGTGGTCGCGTCCTAACCTACAATGGAAAATTATGCGACCCCCGCCGACAAACGTTACGAAAGTGCGAATGTAGGTGTATGTAAGTGAGGAACCCAACAGACGGTTATGCCGGCCGGCGATTTACGAGCAACCGAATAATTAGTCCAAAATACATGAAATTTTTTGAAAATAGTATGCCGAACTGTCGACTGACCATGTTGATTTTGTCCAATATGATGTTCAGGTTATAGGAAAATAGTAGGAATACACGTTACAAGTTTATAATAGGCCAGAAATCGGCTAAATAACCTTCATTGGACCTTCAATGAAGCGGCGAATGTATAGCACAAGTACTCTGTGGTATAGCATAAGGTTATCCACTCACCCCGATTTGGATGCGTTAGTAGCAACGATACTGTCGATCCTCAGCTTGTTGGCGATGTCTTTTAGTGCCTGGATGTCAACGTTCTTGTCGCCTTTCATATTGTATTGGATATGTTTTAGCGTTAATTAATAAAAAAAAACTAATAACCACGTTGTTTACGACCGGTCGCTTGCCCGCCGCCGGATTCAATGACAGATCCAAAGAGTATAATAATAATACGGGAGGACAGATCACAGAGTCAGAGTCAGAGACAAACGCCAAACAATGAAACAATTGACAACAGCTGTCACTTCATTCGTGTTTTCTAATGGTCAACGAACTAGGAGTGGGCGATACAAATCGTATATAGATACAATATCTATATATCGGTACAATATCCAATACCTATATATCGGACGGCACTGTATCTATATATCAGGTATCCGCGTACCTAGAACGAGACACTATAACGATATCGTATCACATGATCTATGATATTCGGTTCAAACTGATTCCGGTACAGTAGTAGTTATACGGTTGTAGGTACCGTATCCTTGCGATGCGCGCGGGCGGGAGTGATGTAGCTAGAGATGAACGAGCGAGAAAGCGCGTTAAGCTAACGTCTAATACTAATTTTAAACATTATTTACAGGAGCATAGAGTTTAATACCGAATACATTATTTTGTAAACACAACGTCAAAGGGTTTTAAATCGTACCTATGGCATTCTCAACAAAAATTGTTTTAAAATAATTTTACCTACGTGACCCTTGACCTTGATTGCACTTTGCTGTTTTCGTAGATACTTTTCGTGTTCTATTAAATACGCCTTTAAATACGCCTGCATTACCTTTATTGATTAACAGTAAACTTTATTTGTTTCAGTTATTAGTAATGCGGTCAGTCTTCAGTTATTAGGAAAGTTCAATTCACTCATCATGACTGATGAAAATAATTGATAAAAAAAAAGTGAGCCGTCACGGGACCCATGGCAGATGTGAAACATCGACATTATTTTGTAAGAGTAATATGATTGAAAAGAACAGATTGCGATATAAACAAAATATGGCATAATGATAAAATAAAATATTACGATTTCGCGATTTTTTTTTGAATCGCAGTCGATTGCGTATGGCGACGCGTCGCCACACAGTACCTACACAAGACTGTGACTGTATATAATTATACACCATCATATAGCGTGGCGACGCGTCGCCACGGCATGCGTCGCCACGCCAGAAATTTGTTTTACGCGCGGCTATAGATGTTTCACATCAAAAATATAAATCTAGAAAACCGAAACGGCTGTACTAGTTTCATTTCAGAGTGCCATATTATCAACAATATTCACTGATTTCGAATATACAGTTACAAATAAAATACAATGATGTACATGAATCGAACAAAACCGAAACCTAAATATCACAGTACCAATTTCGATTCCGAGTTCCACACTGATTCAGCCAATATATAGATATTGAAATATATAGATACGATATCCGATATTCTAAACCGAAACATAGATACGATTTGATATAGTGTAAAAGCGATATTACCCATGCCTACAACGAACTGAATTGATAAAGAAATTAAAAAAAAATGGAACAGGTAGATAAATAAATACTTTCAAAGATGATAGATAAATGACAATAATGTCATTAAATTCGAATACTATTTCTTTCGAAGTTAAGTTTTACTAAAAATAAACTAGAATGTCACGTGTTGCCATCTATATCATCTGAGTTGTAACAATTTTCATCTAGTGCTACTGTTAAAACACAGATGACGCTCTACTCTACGTTGTAAGTACAGTGTTGTTAGAAGATTGCTCGAGGCAGTATTCTCGATGTTGTATTACCTCGATGAAATAAGGCAATCTCTACCAATCAAGGCTGCGGCCTATGTATGTACCTATTAAGGAACTTATACGAGGTAGGAAGTTTTGGGATAGACTGCATCATCATACCCGGGCACAAAGTCTAGACTATGTTGGTATGTAGTAAGTAAGAAATAGGCTGGCAAGTTTGTAGCGAAATTCGCCGGATAAACTGGTGGGGCGAAGTTATGCAAGCAAAAACATTGATACTGGCTATCGATACATTTTAGTACCTTCCCATCTATACCTACCCACAATTCTTCAGTTTCAGTCATGTTTATCTTTAAATTATAGAAAGTGAGCAAATTTAACCGGGCGCTAATGCAGTAAGTAAGTACCTATCAGGGCTGGCCATAGATATAAGAAAGAAGTACATTTCTATGGGGCTGGCACTGAGAAATTTATAAAGGAAAACCCACATAAACATACTTTTCCTACATATACACTTTACCCAACATGGGAATCGAACCCAGGATCCGACTGGACTAAATAATAACTACCTAGTTGTAAATAATAACTAAGTAAGTAGTTGTAAATAATAACTAAGTAGTTGTAAATAATAACTAAGTAGTTGTAAATAATAACTAAGTAGTAGTTGTAAATCGAATATTCTGGTTCCTTATTAAGCCCACTAGGTAACAAACATGCTTTTATATATTCCATGCAGATAAAAAATGGCACATAAATATGTTTATATGACGTCGAATTAGTAAAAGGGAAAACTCCAAGAAAAGTCGTCCAGCAAAATATACAAAGCGTCAAATAACCAATAGCATTTGTATTAAAAGCACTTGAACATTGTTTGAGTAATATCCGCCAAACGACGCGATCAAACGCCTGTCATATTGAATTGAATCCGAACTACCGGACGCGGGGACATCACTACCACAACCTTACATTTACACCTATTATCGCTCTTAGCGTAACAGCATAAAGTTCAAAATGTATCGAACCAAATTGATAAAAACGTAATATACATGTCAAAATTATGCGTGCAGCTGTCGTAATCCTTATTGTGTTGTAATAAGGTTAGTTTTCCAGTGGCACTGTGTAGTGATTAACGCGGTGGAGTTTACGATAAAACGAGGGTGGCTATTCTAAATCGCGCTGACGTATCAATGCCGGACCTTTGTTCACCTGACTCCGTTGGCATAGAGAGGATGTGACGACAATGTTGGAGGTTGTTGGAGAATTGATTTTACTACAGGACTACTTTCTTCACATGCAGGATTTTATAAAATTCGCCTAGGATAGAACGAAGTTTTTGCAAAACCAAAACTTGCCAAAGATCATAAAATTGATTTGTTAATTAATTATTTACTTAGTTTCGAAAAACCAGAAAATAAAGTAGTATATCTTAAACATTCAATCAAGCAATCTTCTTCTATTTACAAAGCATTACTAAAAATCAATGGTCATATCTTTAGAATCCCATCGGTGGTTCATCTCGCATTGCCATTTGCTACGTCATAGAGCGATACGTCGGCACTCAGCTACGCGACTACGCCGCTACACAGCTACGACGCTACGCGAGCATAACGCAAAAACGCCGTCTGATAAATAAATATTAAAACAATAAAACTGTTGTCTATGGGCAGGGAAATGGCCGCGCTGGGCACACGGCGGCAATGGTGACCATGATTGTGAAGGATGGGGGATAGTTTGCCCACCAATTAATTAATAGAATAGAATATTGTCTAATTAAATCTAGGAATAGGTACCGGTGAGTTGTTACAAAATAACAAAAATTGGTTCTTTTATGTTTGTTCGTGTATGTGTGTGTTTTAATGAACTTTGAAAAATGAAAAGTGCATCGTCAAGATATCGCAAATCACTCTTTCACACGGCATACGCTTGTTTACCTGTATATATAGCGTTATTTTACATATCGAAGTACCTAAAATATGTGACTATCGTTACGACTTTTGTTTTGTTTTAGCCAGGCTTAGATAGACATCTGTAAAAAATAAGTTTACAATAAAGTACAAATATTTTATCATATTTTTTCCCTAATATTAATACTTAGTCATTTCAATGATGTATTATAGTCCGTGACTATCCTCAAACTTCTCTGCTCCATGGTGCATCCACGATGGGGTATCTCTGTGGAAGGGTGGCTCGCAGGGGGGAGGGAGAGGGCGCGTTCGATGTTCTGTTTTCAAATTCAATTGGCCGCTGTCCCGGGGCGATCTTTCTCTGCGCGATTCCGAATTGAATATCAATAGAACGATACGACGAACGATTGTATGGACATGGCCGGTGTTTTTTATAAGAGATTGTTTTTGGATGATTTCATAATATTTTTTGGACAGGCCTTCGCCTTCGTATTGCTAATTCGATGATTTGAATGAAAACTTAAATCAAAGAGGAAGAAAAAAGAACACCACTATTGTTTTTCATGTGCTTAAAATTTTGCAGTACTTAAGTACCTGGTTACTTACCAGTACAAAACTAACTGCAACTGACTGATGTTAGATAGGTACCTAGGTACTCAAGGGCTTAAAAAGTTGCAAAAGCGACTGAAGTAGGTACCAAAGCATATTATGAAGGCAAGTGATGTAATCTCATTGAAGCCATGTTTTATAATTTGTATTTACCTGCAATTTTATACGTACCTGCAGGCGCCTCTTTTAAAAACCGGTCAAGAGCGAGTCGGAGTTGCGCACCGAGGGTTCCGTACCATCATAATAATATGTTTTTAAATTTTCATCGGGGAGGCCTATATTCGTCAGAGAATTATTTTAACACTGCGCACTGCGGTGTAGAATATTGCAGTTTTAGGTCAGCGCCATCTCTTGACCGATAGTGGAACTAATGTTACTTTTGTTGATGATTTCCGAAAAAGTGTGCTATTTAGAGACATCATTTTATTTTTCTTGTAATCTTTACATAAACTTCTATCACAGAATTATTTCAGATTTTTCTCTTTTGATTTTTTATCATGATAAAAATGTAAAAACTATGCGGCCCACGAAAAAAGAAACATTTTTGAGAATGTGCCCTAGTAACCCCATTTCGAATTTTTCAGATACCCTTTCAATACCAGTTGCAAAAAAAAAATTCTTTCTTATTTGCAAAATAGTCGGGCAAACGTCATCTAAAACTAGTCCAAATTTCAAGTTGATAGCATTAGTAATTCTTGAGATATCTGGATATCTCAAGAATTACTAATGCTTGAGATATCTGGATGTGACAGACGGACAGACAGATTGAGTCGCACCATAAGGGTTCCTTTTTACCATTTTGGTACGGAACCCTAATGAATGTCAATTATACATTCAACCCTAAACACACACACATGTGCCATAGATACCTACATAGGTACAAGTTATATATTTTAAAAAGATATTTTTAGTTTTTCGCAAGTAATATCCAGCACATGCGCCCGCAGTCGACCACAGCCACCCTTATCATGACATCACTAACATTAATAGCACCGTTGATGTATTAGCAGAAGTTGCTATTACAAATTAAATTCTTCTTTCCTTATTCCCAATAAGAAAAGACGCCTCATCCACATACAGAATGCATAAAACTAACGGTCAGCGCAAATATACGAGTATGTTCGGATTTGTAAAATTGTAAAAGGGCGAAGTTCTTGAAGCGTCGCCATCTTCGTTCAGTGTCCGTATCCGAACGGATCTGAGGATCCGATTTAGCTGAAGTTCCGAAAAGACCCGGACGCGACCGCCAGCGGCATTGCCATCGCCCGGGGACTTGATGTTTCAATCAGAATACCTACTTTGATTCCTTTGCTAATATTTTTGCAAAAAATTGAAACAGTTTGTCTTCGGTAACTTTGATGTGCTATTGTGATTTTGTTGGTTTTTGTTAGGATATTGGTTGGTTGGTTTGATGTTGATAAAATAATGATAAAAATTATGAGTCTAACTTATTTTCTTTATAATATGAACCGATCCTATCCACCTGCCCACTGAACTACGTATAAACAATTTTGAGCAGCTACTAATTGACGGTAGCTATAGTGCGGCACGATTAAAACTGTGGCTGCTTAAACATTCCCCTCCAGCTGAGTATGGACGCTTTTAACGTGTACCTACATCTTTTTTACATCATTCTCACATCTTCTTAATATACATATATAAATTACGTGTCACGATGTTTGTCCGCGATGGACTCCTAAACTACTTAACCGATTTTAATCAAATTTGTACACCGTGTGCAGTTTGATCCAACTTGAAAGATAGGATAGCTCACATCTCCATTTATTATCGCAATATTATTTTATTGCAGAAAAACGTTAGCCACAGCAACGCGTGGCCGGGTCAGCTAATATAATTATAAATTCAACATTAATGATGTAACTAATGTTTTTAAAAATATACTTAAGTAATTTAAAAGAGTATCCATGGAGTTTCCTGCCCGTTCTTCTCCATAGGTTCTCCCGCTTTGGAATGGGCAACTAGCTTTATATTTTCTGACTAACCGACTTCTTGACAATTCAAAAGTGCCTGTAAATGGTCTAATGCTTTGAGTTTGAGTTTATGTTGAGCCTGCAGAAAAATTCCCAGCGGGCCGCCTGGAAATCTCTTAACCGACTAAGAAGCCAGGTCGGCCGCTGCAGGTAGGTACAACTTAGCCAGGTGAGTGTCTAATGAGTCACAGTGCGACTATGGAGGCACACCACAAACGATGCCTCACCTCCGCTGTGCAAAAATACTTGCACTATGGAATAACTTTGCGAGGTCAACGCTGACGCTGTCGGAGTGGCCGAATTCTGGTCGAAACTTATTTAAAATTTATGTATAAATAGAATCACCTACACGACGAAGGAAAATAAGATTTTACCCATTTCTGATTAACTCGGAAAATAGAAAACCAATAATAATAAAACAAGTACCTGGTGGTAGGGATGCCTTCGTTATTCAATTCAATTCAATTCAATTCAATTCAATTCATTTATGAAGTAGGTGCCATGTTACATGTACAGTGACGTACCATCGCTGGGAAGTTCTATGCGCCTCCGTTTGATCTTCCTTTGTACCTGTTAGAAAGAAGTAAAGCGTTTGTTATGGTTTGTCTTTGAAACCTCGTGGAAGTACCACCGGTGGTACAGTTCGGAGGTATTAGTGGGAACAAACGATCGACCTGCCGTATTAGGAAGCTATTATTTCCGGAGCCAGCAGTAGTTTAATGTTCCCTAATTCCCATATCAACGGACTTATTCGATAACAACTAATAAATTCGTTAACACGCCAACATCAATCATGTGTGTAATCCGCTAACATAATTACAAGTATTACTTCGTTCACGTCACGCGTTGCGTGCGTAGGACGCGTGGCGGTCGCGTGCGTGCAACGCGTGCAACGCGCGCCTTGCAGGCGGCGGCGGTGACGGCAATGGCGCCTGAAAGGGTAATGTTTGTAAACAGTGTGTATGTTTGCCACGGCGACATTAAAGGGTATTTGATTAGGATAATAGGTATCTATTGGGGCGATGCAACTTATGTAAGATAAATGGGGATTACATTTGTAAAATATTATTTGATTATGTTTTCTGTTGTTGTAAGTTACTGTCGCATGGGAATGACAGACTTTGATAGGGAAGATGCAACTTAACCCCATTCTATAGAGAATTACTCGACAACTCTCTCTCATTGGACAGAACACTTCTAAATATTTGGTTGTTGATATTTCCTATGCTCCAATGACATCTTGATAATACCTGATATACACATAGGAAACGAAATGTGAACCATATTTTTATCGATGTGAAACATCTATAGCCGCACGTACAACAAATTTCTGGCGTGGCGACGCATGCCGTGGCGACGCGTCGCCACGCTATATGATGGTGTATATATACAGTCACAGTCTTGTGTACAGTGCGTGCCACGTAAGAAGAGACTTGACCCCGCCACCCCCGCCTCTTTCCGCCGCCCCGATGACGCCCGGTCCCCGTCCCGCACCGGGCGTCATCGGGGCGGCGGAAAGAGGCGGGGGTGGCGGGGTCAAGTCTCTTCTTACGTGGCACACACTGTACTGTGTGGCGACGCGTCGCCATGCGCAATCGACTGCGATCAAAGAGATTAAATATACCTACAATATAATTTAATGTCTTTGACTGCGATTAAAAAAAAATCGCGAAATCGTAATATTTTATTTTATCATTAAGTATGCCATATTTAGTTTATATCGCAATCTGTTCTTTTCAATCATATTACTTTTACAAAATAATGTCGATGTTTCACATCTGCCTGGCGTCCCGTGACGGCTCACTTTTTTATATAGGTACCACAGTCAGCAACAGTGCTACTTTATAAGTAAATGATAGACCGACAGAAAGTACATAGACCATGTTTAGATAAGTAATCGAATTACCTACCCAACAACAGCTTATCAATTAGAAAAGAGTACTTAATACCTACCTATAAGAATATTAATTAAAACTAACCACTAACTAAACAAGAACATAGCCTTCGACTTCTTACAAACAACTATTACTTACAAATACTTACAAAGCTTCCTCAACTTGAACTAAGTAAATAGTTTCATATTAATAAGTCCTTCACAGAAGTACTTCGTCCTCGAGCCTACACTTACTAAGCTTACGTACAAAAGCCTCCCTCTCTGCCTACCTCAGCGACAGAAAGTTTCAGCCTTATTAATTACGTATCAATAATGTTCGTCTTTCGTATACAATTGGACCAGTTTGAAGAAGTTGTTTAAGGGTTTTGTACTTGAACACATTGTTAGAAAAAAAGACAATTTCAGTGAATGACAAGGTCCAAAAGCTTCGCTGCGCTGTGCTGGCCAGCACTCGCTAAAGACAGAATTGTGTGGAAAAGGGAGAGGGAGGCCTTTACCAGGCTAGTTAGAATAAACAAGGTGGGTGCCTATGCCGAAGTGAGCGTTTGAGCTTTGAGCACCGCATCCGATCCGAAGCGGAGGAATGGTGGACCAAAGTGCGCAACCCGTCATTGAAATACTTAAAGTACCTACTACGAACGATAAAACGGAGCGACATAGTAGGGAGATTCTTAAGCTTAGGCTTTTCAATTGTAATTTGATTTTTATTAATCATGAAATAAGAAAAAAAAAGTAATGAAAGAAAGTACAAAGGAAGGAAGGGAGGTCTTTGGTACTTTGGAACTTTGGTATCTTTACTTTGGTGTAGTAGTTTTTATTAATTTTGATAAGTCAGTGAAGCCTCCCCCTACGGCCGCAACTACTTACACGCTAGTTGCAAAAACTTCAAGTTCCGCGGCATTAACTGGCATTAAGTTACAGTTAATTTATTGCTCACACTCATTGTTTGTCTATTTTGTTACTTCACTTACTTAAGAGCTGAATACTTAGTTATTAGTTTGGAAGACTCCTGCCTCTTGTGTAACATTCAGTATGGTAGGTATAGGTAGAGAGCTTTCTAATGTAGGTAGTGCGGTACCTACACGTAGCTATCTGCTGAACATTATCAGCCTATGTTGTTCCCACTGCTGGGACACAGGCCTCCTCTCTTCGAGCGGGAGTGCGCCGTGATTTTCGCGATGATGATGTATTTATATTGTCGCTCTAACAAGAAATAATGAAGAAAACTACATAATTATGTATTGTATTGTTCTTATTGTATAGTATAGCATGTGTGGCTGAAAATAAACATGTACATACAGATACACGTGGGCACTGCGGGAAGGTAGACGATCAGGCTCGGCAAATAAGTACAGGTGTGGAATTAACCTCGGTCCGGTTGTTTCGCCGGTTACGACCTAAACCATAACCCGCGTTATAGCTTGTATTATTATAACTTTTACCACCGACATCATCGCCTAGATGTGCTGAGGAGTTCTGTTTGCCGACGAATTTTCCTTCCACGAATGACATGACTTCTTCTCCCCAGCTAAAACACTAGGAAGTGAGGAGTGAATGGCGGGCGTTTTGGGGGACTGTCTTATGTAATTTTGATGTTCAAAAAAGGGCTGATTCTTAGCCTAAGTTTAATCAATGATTTTAGATCTCACTCTCTACCCGTATCCACCCAATGCTGAGCGAAGGTCTTCTCCATTGCACGCCATTTGCCCGGTCTTGGTCGTCTCTCTTGCTCGCTACCTTGACCAAGTCGCCAGTCCATCTGCCTACGGCCAGTTCTGGTCTCCAGTACAGCACCTTCTTACCTCATTTGCCCGCTGGTCCTCCACTTGTGAGCTAAGAAGAAGAACGAAGCTAACCGACATAGTTGTAGTGGACAACTATGTCGGTGTACTTTGTTCTTCTTCGAATCTTTGGAATGAATCTTATTTATATACCAAAATAGTTATGCATTTCTCTTAATTAATTATGCCATAAAACTTGATAGTTAATAAAAAAAAGAAACAGAATTACTCTGATCTAAGCGTAGATCTAAAGATCTAAACGTAAGTACGTAGTACTTAGTAATTAGTATGTATAAGTATAGTTTTACGACAATCAATTTTGATTATATTATATAATTATATACCTGTACTGTATGTTAGTGTATTCGACCGTAATTTAATCCTGAACGTTTCTATGTTCCTACAGGCTCTTCCAGTATGTTGGCAGTACATCATGGTCCCTGAGGTTATAAGTTACAGAGGTCTGATATTTATTCGTACGGTTCGATTGTAGTTTTATGTTCGGCCGTAAATGGTGTTATTGGTGCACATTTGAATAATACGACCAATGCCGAATGTTACTTGTAACGCGCAAAAATATTTACTTCTTACATCGTCTGTATGTGTGGCTAATGTTGGACAAACATTTGTTATGGGTGGTTCAATATTTGGCTTATTTTCATTGATTGAGTCATAAAGTTTATAATAATCGCGGGTCTCATGGCAAAAGAAGAAAAATATCTTCATGATTGAGTAAAATAGAATGACATGACAGATTTTTTTTTGTTACTAGTTCAGCATAGTAAAACATTTGAGTAAGGTTTATTGTAGCTGTTATTTGCAAACATACTTATGTAAACATTTACCTATTTTTTTTTTTATTCGAAATGGGTTTGCTCTTGACTCTAATCTAGGTCAGAGATGACACAGATAAAGTCTACGATGGAGTGAGCTTACCCAGAAGAAGCCTGTTCACTCTTACTTTGAAGAGTTTCGGGTTGTATTCACTCGGAAACACAAACGCAGGTAGAGAGTTCCACTCTTTTGCTGTGCACCTACCTTTTAATTTAACCTAACATGCCTATGATAATGTTAAAAGATAATGATTTAAAAAATATTACTAAAGTATCGAGCTGACACTGTCCCCAAACCATGCGAGCCTTTATTTAGAAACTATTTCCACATTGTTTTGGTGAATATCGCCATCAGATACCTATTGAAAAAAAAAACGTATTAATGTTTTCTTCAAACAGTTGACGGCCAATAAAATAATTCAAGAATTGAAAACAGACTTTCTGTGAAAAGATAAATTTAAATAAAGATACAGAGTGAAAGGTTGCCCACCCATCTTACACAAGTATTGTGATAACCCTTTGACGATTTCCATCTTTTCCTCGCTTGAAACCCATGACATGAGCAGAATCATAAGTAGCTGCATGTACAGACGCCAGCACATCAAGCTACTACAATCTGTCAAATTTCTTTAATAGATTTTCAACTTTATCACTAAAAGATTGAGGTTCAAATTTGATTGGGAAAATTTTACAGTTTCGGGTAGCTTGATGTGCTGGCGTCTGTACCTAGGTACCTACGTATTTCGTACAAGTTGCTTCCTCATGATGAAATCCTATTGTATCTGATTTGGTTTCGTTGCCTATTCCAATTGTTGTTAGACTGATTGATTTTATAATTTTTTCTTGAAAACAGTAAAAAAATAGGTGTTCCATTTTATTATGTTACTAGCTTCTGCCCTCGACTCCGTCCGCGTGAAATGTCTTGTCCCCCGCCCCACCCCGCCGCATAGCATCGCCTGCCCGCGCTATCACTTCGTTTTCGCTTAAGAGTTCTTTCTGAATTTTCTTATTATTGCTCGGGTCCTAAAGGTCAAAGCGTGATGTTAAATGAGCTATAGCTTTCCTTAATAATTGGGCTATATTTATTCTACAACGATTTTTCAAATCCAACCGCTAGTTCCCGAGATTAGCGCATTCAAACAAACAAACTTATCAGCTCTATTATTAGTGTAGGAACGTTGAGATGCGTTATCATTCCTAAGACAAAGCGGAAATGTCTGTTGTGCCTGTCATGACACCGCGCACCGGTACCCGCACTCATAATTATTTAATAATCATAAAGATAAAGATATTTTATTTTGCAAATACGGGTACAAGATAAGGTGTTACATAATATAAATACAGAAACAGCCATATTTTGCCAATTACAAGGCATGCAAAAGTATCGAGTTTAGAGTTTAGGTGTAATTAAAATTCATATTTACTAATAATACATAATAATATTCTAATTCATTAATAAAAATAATCAGTCAATAATAAAATGAATGTCACAATTTCTAATAGTTATTTAAATACAATATATAAAATAGTCAAACAACTTCTTTCTCCAATAAAAACTCTTCGACCCTATAATAAGCTTTGCCTACTAAAAAATTCTTAGCTTTTTTTTGAATAATGTCAAACTATAGTTCTTCCAACAACTTGGTATTTTGTTATTATATTACCGGTGCCATGCAGCAGACACTCCTGCGCATCAGATTTGTTCTAACACTAGGGATACACAGACAACTATTGTCACGCCTATTCCGTGGAAATACGTCAGTCATTCGTGCGAAGCGATCCGGGTTTAATTTTACGAACACTGCCATTTCTAAAAATCACCACGACTAAGCCCATGAATACCGATTTACGTTACCGAATGAGATACAATTAGGTACATGTGCTGTCCGTATCTAACAATATAGTTTGATATTAAAACCTGCGAGCATCGCGCCAGGTGAGCCGAACACCTAAACCATTTCTATATAAATATATTTTTATACCTCTTTATGTTATTTTGTTTCTTTTATAGCGCGCGCGAGTGTTGCCATATTTAAATTTTATTCGCCTTAATGTTGCCACACACACGACTCCTTGCAATCTCATACCTATAACATGGGAATCTTTATTTTGCCGCCACAATTTTGAAATGAAACTCTTTTGTCTTGGACATAAGGTTGTGTTTGATATTTCGGAAGGTATAGATAGTGTGGTTTCAGATACAGATGCTGGGGAAATAGAACCGATTTGGGAGCAATGTTTTTATTTAGAACGAGGCCGTTTGAATGTGGAGAGTAGGATGACCAACTTACCTATATTTTAGACATAATTTTCCTATTGTTATGGATATTTTGAAATTAATCCTTTAGTGATTAAGTGAAACACATTAAAAGTATCACAGTAATAGGTTAGGAAGATGACATGTGTAAGCTATATTAAGCAAAAGTAAATAGGTATCATGGCTTGACCTTAGACATACATATCTAAAGAATGGCGAGAACAGCATGGTTCTTGATTTTGTGTTATTGCATTTAATTTTAGAGCTGTTTTCTTAAATATTTATTTCTGGACCTTCTTCGGAAATGACACCTCATCTATCTAGGTACTCCTGTATAAGCGTGTGATTAAATTTTATTTGTGCTCTTACTGACTTTCAATTATACTAAAAACTAACCAACTTATAAATTGTACTTAAAACCTGGAAGAGAGAACTTATGCCCAGTCTATCGATCACTGCTGGTCACCTCACGAGGCATACCAGAACTTCTTAGAGGAACAATATAAACCTAACTACACTTAACATGGTTACCCTA
Organism: Luperina testacea; assembly: GCA_927399505.1. NCBI lineage: Eukaryota > Metazoa > Arthropoda > Insecta > Lepidoptera > Noctuidae > Luperina > Luperina testacea. Next base: position 17,655,524 of record OV656775.1, on the reverse strand, counting down.
CACTAAGGGGATGTTTGATATATTCCTACCTGTATGTTTTGATTTGAGCGCGAGTGGCCACCGAGCTACCGAGCCACCGAGCCGCGGGGTGGAATCAAACGCCGACCACACCATGTTATCATTTGCCAAGCGACAACCCTGCGGCTGTTGACTATCGCTATTTTGTTAGAACGTCAATGGAATCAGGGATGTCAATGTTTTGTTAGTTTTCATTGTGGAATGACAAAGACGCGGTATAATTTTGATTTGATTTAGTTTTATATTGGTAGAGATTGAGTTTTATGTTGTTCTAGTGTTATTGTACTTCACGGTAAGTTATACCTACTTACATCAAACGAGCTTGGCAATTAATGAGGGTTTAAAAAAATAATTAAATAGTCATGCAAAATACATATACTTAATTTTTAACTTTAAATCTAATAGAATGCTCATAAAAGTTTATCGTTAAGGAAAGTGTTTTAATATTCCAATATTAAGTTCTACACAATTTCAATTTCGTCTCTCAATTTTCAATAATCCGCATTCATTCCAACGCCTATCGACATAAAAATTTATTACGCTGGCAACAAAAAAAAATAATTTTCAAATTATTCCAACCGCCCTAAAAATAAGTCATAAATTCCGCCATTCAATATTTAATACACAGAAAATCATTCGCAGTCGCGACCTTAGCTTTTATATTAAAACGCATTACTTTTCCGATAGCAAATCTTATACAGGAACATACGCGATGATTGCCTGGCAAAACTGGCGTTGGAATGTCAGCTTTAGCAGCCAAATTTTAAAGTGGATTTTTCTTTGTGTTTGAGAGAAGGAGGTTGGAATCTTAAAGAGGTTCGATTCGTAGAGAATTCTTTTAATAAGTCGGGATGATTTACGCGACGCCAAGCGCACTCGGTGCGGACTCCCCCTTAATTAGAGGAGGAAAAAATTCACGAACACCTTCGTACGACGTGACGTCACACGGTAATTAGCTGCAACATTTGAATGCAGGGATTTTGTAAGGGGGCGGAGTTGTCTCGATGCTTGGACCTCTTCGTTATTAGCGATTATGATAGAGACAGCGATAATGATTGATGGTGACACGAAAGGACATTTTTCGCTTGTGAGTAGGCAATTAAAAATAATTCAATGTATCAGTTTCTCTCAAGAGAATACTGAATTTGTTTACCTACTATAAGCATAAGAGGTGAGTTGATTGGTGTTGAGTTCTGTCCACCCACGCCCTGCCACCTGCTGATCTAAGTGTAGTCAGCGGTTATCTAGGTCGAGAGATCTAATAAAATACAATAGAATAGAATATCACCTACTTACTTTTGCTGCATCAGCATCATCATTTCAGCCGAAAGCCGTCCCAAGCACCTTCACTTCGACCGGTTTTGTGCTTTACTGCAGGTGGTTAATGAAACAAATATTTTTTTTAATTTACTGGACATTGCCAGATTGAAGTATCGTATTTTTTATGCCCTGCAATAATTTATTAACTTCCAAATGCTATTATGAATATTTTAACTTTGTTAGCTTAGTTGTTAATTTTGTTGTGCATGCTGTGGTCTCCTATACGAGTGGGTGAAGGAGCACACCTACTTAATATCTGATGTTCCCTGTTGTTGTGTCATGTATTGTGTAGGTACATCTTTTGTTGGAGATCGTAATTAGTTGGCAAACATACTCCAAAAAATCCCGAAAGTGTTTACAAAAGCGGGTGATCACAATTAGGCGGTGCCACCGAAGTGCGCGTCCGTTATTAGGCGTCGCGTCGTTGTCGAATGGCGCGATCGGAACTCATTGTTGTACAGGGTGCTATATGTTGTTCGCATGGTTTATACGAAAAGAAAAATCATCTAAATTTTTGTATTGTATGTAAGTTAAATATTAATGTTTTATATACATAAATTTTCCGGAATACATGCTCTAAATAATTGTGAAATCGCATCTAAATCATTTGAAAAACAATGCGGTCACATAGACAGACAAGAAAAGCGACTTCATTTTATAATATTATGTATAGAATAGATGTACAGACGCCAGCACATCAAGCTACTACAATCTATGAAATTTATTTAATAGATTTTCAACTTTATCGTTAAAGCATAAGGTTCAAAGTGGATTGGGAAAATTTGACAGTTTCAGGTAACTTGATGTGCTGGCGTCTGTACCTACACACGGTAAAAACACGTTGAAAATCGACATAAGCTAACTTTTGAGTACAAAAGCGCATTCCTAATGGTTTGCTGGATAAAGATTTACTTACCGATAATATCTAATTCAATTTTTTCTACTTAACTGAAAATAATGTAAGTATTCTTAGAGGTGATTGGTCTCTTATTACGTTATAAGTTCTCGTTTATTCTTGCTCTTTTTATGAGTAAGTATGGTACCTACCAATAATGGTCTTAGCCACCTAATTGTACAATTTTAAGAATGCACTCCCTAAATCTTTTGAACAAAGCCCAGCTAAATGATAATAATATTCATATTACTTAATACAATAAAGTAATATTACTTTGCACAATTTAATGTCGCAACTCCGCAACCCCGTATAGCGCGCCCTCCATCCGAGCATATTTTCATAAATGCAAACATTCACAAAGAATTTCCTTCCAAAGCTCATAAATATTGCCCACTTTTACTACCTCCACTCAGCCGACACCGTTTTATAAACAACCTTCGAACGACGACGATAGAGTTGCATTTCCTTTGTTAAATAAACTCATAAGCGCGTTTTAAACCGGATCACAAGAGGGCAGATTAAAGATTAATCCGAATATCCAATAAATATCAGAATGGATTCATTCTGGAATTGGAATCGAAGAATTGGAACTTATTCCAATTCCATTTTGTAGATGAGCTGTTTTTTCGAGTATGAGTTATAGGTTGACCAGTTAGATTTAGTACGCACTTACTGAACGCACTTTTTTACCGTGTTTTCGTACGAATGGAAAAGGATTAGGTGTTTTTCGATTTTATTAATTTTCTTAATTGACTTTCTTGATTGGTAAAGGGCTGGAGTTTTTGTGTGCTTTTTATTCTAATTGGTAAAATGGGACTTGATTTTTGCGAGGATTTATTCTGAGCGGCAATTCTCGTCATTTTAAGAACGTTCACAGTCTGATCTGTCTCAATCTGTCAAAAATGCCTCTAAATTTCCTATATTTTTGACAAGTTTTTGACATTGAGTGTCGCTGAGATGAGATTGCAATTAGGTTTTGAACGTTTTTAATTACGGGATTGGCTTCTGATTTTGTTAGTGTTGCTATATACTTACCTACATTTAAAGGCTATCAGGTAATTATCTTGTCTTCTAATTAGAAGGGTGGTGGCCTACTAGAATTTTCTTGGAAGATATATGTATATCTCTTTTATATTTTGAAATCGGATTGATCTAGAATTCGGCGTAATTTTTTTTATTGCAGGATGGGCCCTCTCTTGACTTCGATCACGCCTGATGGAAAGCGATGGATGTGTGCGATGTGTGGATGTGATGGATGGATGGATGGCTGTGTAAATGAATGTACTTACTTATTATATGTAAGTAGGTAAATTCACTAACGCCCGAATTCTGGAACGAAAATGAACCCAAAAAAGATAACTAATTGTCAAGCATGCGTCAACTGAGATTGTCAAGCATGCGTCAACTGAGATTGTCAAGCATGCGTCAACTGAGATTGTCAAGCATGCGTCAACTGAGATTGGTTGACTGAATTATCAACAGCCAAACGGATCACTCGACGTCCGTTTAATTTTGATACGTCGATAATTTTCGTTCGAGAATTTACGTCAATCAACGCAGCCTCCACGAACTTCTAATACCCCGCTGTCCTAGATACTCCATGTTCAGCAAGTCATTAACAGTGTACCATGATGAACAGCACACCGCATCAACAAGCGATCCCTCGTTGTCCAGCGCCACATGAACCGGCGCTAAGTGTGAAAGTTCGGGCCGCTAATGACCGCCGACTGTCGCTAACTGCCTGTTTTGCGCTAATCTACACATAAACCTACACTATTGCCAAGACTAGTCGGTGTAGGGATGTGTGTAGGTGACTTTTGGAGGGTTTTAAGTCGGTTTTGATAAATAAATGTAGGTAGGAAACAGTTTTAGTCTAACAGACAGATTTGATCAGACTTATACCAACGTGTAAATGTGTTAATCAATAGTATATGATTTGACGACTGGTTTCCTGGGTAATGGTTTGACTTTCAGAAGCCGACATTGATGCTCTTTTATTTGTTTTTATAGCATGAAAACATTTTCTATGTTTTGCTGTTGGGTGCACACACCAAGTTGAAAACTAAAATTATTTTTCCAAGTCCCTGTAGTAAGTTCTAGAGGCCAACAAGGTTCCTCTAGTGAAGCAGCTGCTGCATTATTCATTTGGTAATAGGTACATAAACACGTTTTTCTTGCTGTGAAAAAATACGGTTTATTCGCTGTGAGTAGGCACGGTCGTTAGTGTTGATCACTGTGGAAGCTTATTGAAGAACACGTTTTCTCTATGCGGTTTATCCGCCGTACCGTAAAGAATCGTGTAGCGGTATCTACAACGCCACATGCGACCTACGCGTTATACTGACGACACGCAAAATCCTGCATCTCACAAGCAAAGTTTACCGTGCGACTAGCATATATACAAACACGTGTATAAAGGGCTTTTAGGCTTGTAACTTAAAACAGAAAAGTATTGCTGTGACAACTTCACTTATCCTTCATAGGCACTTTTGATCATTTAAACTATTACCTGCTTTCTGTATGGGGAATCACCAAAAAATGAGCTAATATTCTTATCTTGATGTGGCTTGATTAGATGCTGTTATTTCAGTCAACTAATCGCAGCAGTTAACATGAGTTTTACAGTGTCTTAGCTAATCAATCTGCCGGTTTGGCTTGCAGTCTTCGCGGTTGCAGCTGAATACCAGTATTTTACATCGAGCGACTGCCTATCTGACGCCCACAAGCCATTTACTGGGTAACACGATACTCCTTGGTAAGACTGGTTGTCGGACAATCTGTAACGACTGTCAAAGATATACGAATGACATCCGAGACTAACGGCTTAACGTGTTTTTCGAGGCACGGAGGGGACTACATATTATCTAATAGATCGTCACCTATCTACGAACCGACCGCAGAAAGCGTTGCTTATCCTTCGATCGACCAATGCGGCTATTATTATTCAGCCATGAGCCCCTTACAGTCTATAATACTACTAAGATGACATAGGTGTTGATTAGTCTTTCAGAAACCGGTTATTAGTCGATTTGTCTATCCCTTCTTTAGTTGATTACCACGAATAGTCCCCTCACTAACGTCGCAATAAACCTCAGTGACCGCGGTCAACTCTAGACATTACGATTATTCCTCTCTCTTACAATTTACAATCACTGTTCGCGCCACAACTCAGCTCACTTATATAAGAGGTCATGATATGCCCGTTAGACGACACTGTCGGTTGAGAATAGTTTAATTGTTGTAACTTGATTGAAGTTGGAGTAGGTTTTAAATGGTCTGTGATTGATTGAGGCCTTAAACAGTCTTGTTGGTAGTCATTAGTGTTGTCAATTAGTAAGAAATGTCAGATGGTTTTGTAGACTTGTTCAGGCAATTCTATTTGAATTACCATTAGCATCATCATCATGAAACGGCTACCATTCTATATTTAAAACGGTAGCCGTTTCATGATTAAAATGAAAATGCCTTATTAGGATCAAATAAAACTACCCGTACTAGAAAGAAGTATCGCAATCTGTACCGTGTGACATATCAACATGTTTTTCAACTACAATGTTAAGTTTGTTCTTGGGATAAATTCAATCCAACTACGGAACCCTTCATTGCGTGTGGTCCAAAACGCACTTGGCCGGTTTTCCAACGAACGATGGTATTCAGCTGCATCCGATTAGACTGGAAGCCGCTCCAACATATTTGGGGAAAGGCTGGGCAGATGATGATAATTATGAGTACAGAACGTATGAAAGATAATGTTGTTGTTTTAACAAACAAACTTGATATTTACATAATGTACAAGTATATAAAAAGGACGGGCAATAATCACAGGGCATCAAAAAAGTCGTCCACATCGCTGTCAATAGGAAAAATGCCCAAAACGCTGGCAGCACTGCCACGTTGCATACTGATTCTTTGGCGAAAAATAGGCCAACCCTCTGGTCACGTGAAGAGTCGACCATCCGCTTGGCGATGTCTCGATAAACTAAGTGCGCACTCGGACCCCATGGTTTTTCAACCCTAAACGGCTCGAAACACACGTTACATCACACACCAAAGACCTACCTACCTTGCAATGAAGGCATTGCTTGTATTGATTTTATTCACATCGATCTTCACTCATTGTAACATAGAGTTTTTATTCCCCGTCATTGAAGGAAACTATTAGAACCTACCTTACTATCAACTAAATCTCTCCTGCAACATGCTTCCCTATATTTTCCGTACTAAGTATCAGTACATTAGAGTCAAGTGTCAAGTGGCAGTCGACCGCGCCACTAAATCTGCCATTAAGTGACACTTAGCTCCCGGCGAGGGGCACGGGGGGTGGAACAAATAAATTAAATTTGCAACCCCTTAGAACATGGTGATGTTTGCTCGATCTAATTAACTGAGTTAGTATGGATCCTTGAGTCGTGTGATGAGAGGATTCTCTTTTTTAGAAAATGTTTTGTGAAAAAGAGTGAGTGTGGTTCAGTTGTGTCAGATGTCCTTATTAGGTATTTTCTATACACAAGAGGTATGCAAAAATGATAGCTTTACCAGTTCGCCCTAACAGAATCCGTGTTCTCGTAACGTTAGCCTAGGCGTACGCTGTAACTGTGTGACATTACTTATATATAATAAATAAATAAACATGAATAAATTACCCGAATTACTATAACCATCAAATAAATGATTGAACGAATGAACTAACCTTGATTGGTTTCATATTTTCTTACAATTATTACTACAACACTGAGAAGGTAATGTTATTTTAGTTTAAATGATTATACAAATGTCCAAGCAAACCCTGATTTACCTTTTAGTATCCGTCTAAAAGGTCAATCAACACAAAAGTTACCTAATAGACTATCAAACTCGTGTTAACTATTGTGATTGACAATACCTCACTTGACACAGGCCTCAGCCAATCAAATCACTTGACATGAGAACAGAAGGGCAATTCTCGTAATTTAAAACGATCAAAATCTAGTCGCAGTCTCATCTCGGCGACAAACAAATGTCAAAAATTTGTCAAAATTTACGGCAATTAGAGGTATGTTTGACAGATTGAGACTGAGATCAGACTGTGAACGTTCTTAAAATTACGTGAATTGCCGCTCTGAAAACAGTCGACGTATTCTGTAAAAATCTCACCGTGAAGACTTAGGTGAAGTGAGCTGTCAATAGTGTCAATCTCTAGCATCAGGTGGAATGGCAGCTCACGTCAAGCTCACTTCACTTCGTTTGTACAGCAGTGAGTTTTATATAGAATAGAACGGCAGAATGTAACCAGTCTTTCAGAAACAGGGGTAAGTGACTCTATAATGTTTATACTTTTAAAACATAGTAATAGGTGCTCTACTTACAAACTACTTGAGTAGACCTAATAAGGACAACCATCTAAAAGGGAAGTATAAATAAAAACCCCATTGAAACTACGTTACCGTATGTGGAGTGTTCTCGTGCCAAAAATACACTTATGGTGTTATATTAGAGTTCCGTATGGTGGTGTATGTGGTAGTGTGGGTCTGTGGGGGTGGGGGGTGTCAAATTAGCGAATATTGTAACGTTCGGAGACAACGGAAGTACGCTGGGTTAAAAGCCAATCGCGTAGAGCTGGGCATCTGTACACGCTGCTGAGTTATATTTACCGCAGTTAGTTCCGATAATATGAGAAACTTTAGTTTAAGAGGAAATAAGCCAAAAACCAAGTGTTAAATTATTGTCTCAATAGCACAAGTTATGAGTTGAGCCACACGATTATTGATAAATGTATATGAACTTTTGAACTTTGAATAAATTACTTTTAATCTTTTGTTTTTAATACGTGCACTGACTGGACAGGTGCATTCAAAAATGTGTTGTCCTTTCCTCAGAAGACAGGGAGATTATGTCTGAACTTTAAAATATACTTCTGAGTTTGTTTCGATGTTTGTTCTCAGATAAGTCGGATAGGAAACGCCGAACTCATAGATGATTTTAATAATTATGATTGATGTGTAAAACTGTGAATCAGACACAAATCTCTCTTCCGACGAGTATGTTATGTCAAAAATATGAACAACAGCATCGAGCTGAAGGTGTGCAGTAGCATCCCTGCAGCTCGATGCAGCTGCAACATACCTGCAGCTCGATGCAGCTGCAACATACCTGCAGCTCGATGCAGCTGCAACCAAATTCTGAACTTCAGATGCTTGATCGTTTAAGAATTGTTTATCAAACTGTTGGCAAATTAGAAGAGGCATATATTGCCATTATTGGAATAGGATTGTCTCATTCGCCCCCAGACTATTAGAAACTCAAGATATATACGCCAAAATGTATCTCCTATAACATGCTTTCCCTTATATTTCATAGTCGGAAAGGAAGCGCCGAGCTGATCTAGTTCTTAAAACAACGATTGACCTATAAAAGTGTCATTTATCACAAGAATATAGGTAATAATAAATATATTTATAAATCATTCAGTAGGAAGCCCCTGTTTCTCTGTAGAAAAGAATATGACCTAAGTCACTACGCGTCCGAATTTGGGAATGGACCTATGGAATACAGGGAAAACAAGAATAGCTAACATTCTTTCTAGAATCATTTTAATTCTTACATGCGTAAAGTGAGAATAAAAATTGTACATTTTTAAATCGTAATACATATTTCACTAAGTAATTTTTTTGTAACTTTTAATTAGTCTTGTTTTAGTTTTATCTTCCAGGGAAATCGTTGCTTAAATAATAAATATTAAGTTTTCAATATAAAGCGAACTTGTAGGTATATTAATTTTGAATGAAGTATTTTTAACCGTAACAAATTATGTCTCGCGAAGTTACCAATAAATAAGTTAAAACGCTAAAATAAAAATAATTAAATTGGAATTAGACTATATGCTGAGGAATATGAGGGAACTTCTATCATATTCGCAACTCTATATAAAAGCAAACGCGTCGATCTCAACTCGCGACAAATTGCGATTTACGAGGCGCGCGTTTTAGCCGCGCGTCTAGCAGGCGCCTGCGGTCACCCGCGCTTTTTATTATCCCGCGCCGCGTTGGACGGCTTCCACGCTAAGTGTATGCTCGGCATTACCATAAGTTAACGTGTAATTGGCTGATTGATATAAAGTAGGGTCTACAATTCTGGAACATGCGGAATAGATGTGAGGAAGAGGAAAGGATATAATTGTTGCCAAAAATGTGGTTGTCAATCGTAAATGGTTTTATGTGCTGAGCAAAATAATATTAGGTACTAAGGATTTAAGGACTTTGTTTCAGGATAATTATCAAAACTACAGGTATGTCTGTCCTACTCAAATGAAGAGAAGTTTCGAGGCTATCGCTTTTGGATATACCATACCCCCTTTTTTGTTAATGGTAAATAACTTAAATGTTAACAACTAACCAACCCAACATGGTCCGTCACAATATTATCTCTTTAATCGGGAATAATAATTACCTACACATGTAATTGTTTATTGCTATGGATATGCTATCATTTTTTTACCAGTAGCTGCATCATAATTATTATATTAGCTAACTACGATCGTAGGCAATGAATTCGGGGCACCAACAGAAACCATATTATAATATATAAAAACAAACTAAAAATGCTAGCTTATTCAATTAAACAGTAATACAAAGCCTATTTAATACCACGAAAAAAAACATGAAATTACTTAGTTTTCATTTGTTTTGTTTATTAAAATATCAGTAATTAAACATGCGTAAATACCACAAAACAAAATGAAAAATAACCATTGCTCACGAGTGTGCAGTCCATAGCGAGACATGTAGGTACTGCTTCCAAAATGAAACATCAATTCTCTCAACAGTAGACTAGTAATAAGTTCCGCGCAATCTCCCCTTACTCGGGAGTCAGAAGAAACACAATGTTACACATTCAAAATAAAACTTGAAACAAACAGCCTTATTGGCAACATTATAGGGAAAATATACCCATTATTTAAAACACCCTAATTTATAGTGAAAACGAAATGAGACGATAATAATTTAGAAATCGATAAATATAAACAATTTTTTTGAAACTTTTTTAATAGAAAGTTCTCAGTCTTAAGTTTCATTTGCTCGGGGTCTGTGGGGGGCGATGGGGTACGGGGGGTGTGTTGTCGACAATTTATTGTTTTTAATTCAGGTGGCGGCGATACGGAGGCGCGCAATCACTCGATACGCCATCAAATAAATGTTTAGCTATTGCATTGCGGCTAGGGATGGGGGAAGTGTCGATAGTTTCCGGCTTAACTGTTTCTGGTTTCATACAACGCTTACACTACGCCACGTTAACGATACGATGGCAAGCATTAGGCAGTTGTAAAGCTGTGCTGCTCCAACGCTGCTCAAAAACTCGCTACAACAACGCTTCGCCAGCGCAACATCAACGCTACAACAAAGGCTCACTAAAGCTACGAAAATTCTTCGACATCGCTACAAACACGCTAAGCTAACGATACGAAAATGCTACGACATCGCTGCGGACACGCTAAACTAACACTACGAAATTGCTATGACATCGCTACGGACAAGATAAGCTGGCGCTACGAAAATGCTACGACATCGCTACGGACACGCTAAGCTAACACTACGAAATTGCTACGACATTGCTACGGACACGCTAAGCTAACGCTACGAAAATGCTCTGACATCGCTACGGATGCGTTAAACTAACGTTACGAAAATACTGCGACCACCATGCATAGTTACAGAGGAGGCTCGTGTCCCAGCAATGGGAACAGTATAGGCTGATTATGCTTATACATAGGTACAGGCATAAGTTATTATTATTATTGTTTCTTTCTCGACAAGACATCTTCTTTTGGTAATATGCATTCTAGTAATAGAAAAGCTTTAATTCTTAAAAAAATCGTCAAAACATATTATCGATATTTCCCCACCACATCCCTGTCCCCGCCTCACACCGTTCGTTAACTGGGCAAGTTTTCCAATAGATGGCGGCACCTGCGCCATGTTTATTGTGTGCCGGATTACGATTCATTAACAACGACTAATTCCTTGTGGCGTGGCGGCCATGGTGTTGTGGTGGTGAGGTGGTGAGCAAGGCAGCACATTTTGAGGGTTTATGTTGTTTGAAGTCGTTTTATAAGAACAGTCAGTGAAGTTGGTAGGTATTGTAGGATTTGAACGGGACAGATGGACAGAAATTAACAATAGGTACCGACTTTGAGCTGAAGTTGTTTTTGGCGAAAGCCTTTCGCTTCTCCTTCAGTATCTACTTAAATCCTAGGCCGTTAGTTTTAGTGCCCAATACATCGGCTTAAGAATTTATTTGCGGTTTGTGGAAAAAATGTGAATCAGTCGTTATTTTATTATTGATATATTTTTAACCGACTTCAAAAAAGGAGGATGTTCTTAATTCGGATGTTTATATATAATTTTATGTATATTTGGGCATAACTCCGTCATATATAGACGGATTTGCAAAATTCCTTTTTTATTGGTACCTTAGGGTTGGTTACATATAAATTTGATTAAATGTTCTTCGGTAGTTTTTGCATTAGCTTCAATAATACGATTTTTTCCACTTAGTTTATATTGATGATGTTTTAATAACTTCCTGTCACTGATATTTACATAGCAAGTAGTGTTAAATGAATTTGTGTGGGGTAGGTACAACTAAAAAATGAAAAACAAAATGTTTACGTGAGTATTTTTTGGAAGTTGATTTTTTTTGTGAACAAGTTTTTTTTATTTTGTTGTTCAGTGTATTGAACTGTCAAATGAAAAAAAAATTGCACGTGTTTGATATTTAAAATGAAGTATAATGACATGTACAACCGAAAGCACATTATTTTATCCGTCGGACTAAGTATAACTTCGAGTAATTCCAGAATTAAAAAGCCAGTGTCTCCAGCGTTAGTCAACACAACATTCTAATAAACTCTTTCAAATAAAACTCAAAGCATTTATTTCAAACTAGCTTCTGCCCGCGACTTCGTCCGCGTGAAATTTCTTGTTTCCGACCCACGTCGTCGCATCGCATCGCATCGCCTGCCCGCGCTGTCACTTCGTTTTCGCTTAGCGATCTTTCTGACTTTTATTCTTTTTGCTCGGCTCCTAAGGGTTATAGCGTGATGTTACATAGCCTTCCTCAAGAATTAGGCTAGCAAATGTAAAAATATTTTTTAAAATCGACTCCGAGAAAAATCCGACCGTAATGAAATGAAATGAAATGAAATTTATTTGCCAGAATATAGGCAAACGAGCGATCGATTAGCGCGTTCAGACAGACAAACTCTTCTGCTTTATTATTAGTATTTACAAATTCATCTTAAGATACGAAAATATGAAATATTATTTATTATCTTCGTCGTGTGTGATAGTCCATTGAATTGTATGGCGAGCGATATTGTATCTTAAAATAAAATATTATAGTATCTTAGCCGTGTGCAGCGCCCCTTAGTGAACTCCACTACGGGTGACGTAACCTACGACAAACTTATTATTTGCGGTTGGTACAGTAATCGGGTCTAGGGATCGAACCGCAAAATTAAGTTTGTTTTTTGTTGTATATACTTTTCCGGGATAAAAAGTACCCAGTGTGGTGCCCAGGATATTAAAGAATAATTATACCAAGTTTCATCGTAATCTAACCGGTAGTTTTTGCGTGATGCCTGAACAGACAGACAGACAGACAAAAATTTTTTTAATCACATTTTTGGGTTCGGTGTCGGTATAGTAACACCCCCTGCCATTTATTTTTTTGATATTTTCAATGTACAGAATTTTCACTTCTACAGATTTATTATAAGTATAGATCAACCAATTACAGACACTATTGAATTGTCAAAAAGTCGGTCAGTTAGAAAGATGAAGCTAGTTTCCCATTAAAAAACGTAGTAGGTAGGTAATTATTGAGAAGAACGGAGAAGAAACTCCACGGACACTCTTTTAAATTAAAATATTGTTAGGTAGATTCGTCAAATGTTGAAATGACATGCGTTGCAATGACACAACGTTAAAAGCGTCCGTAATAAAAAGATAAAAAAAACAACCAAAAATTAAAATAAATTAAGCCATGGCAGCTGAGAGATGGCCAGTCCCTCCTGACGGCGCCCGTTCACGAACATGACGTATGGATTAGCACCATTTAGCACAACCATTTTGAAGGGAGCTAAATGATACAACACACGCGCCACCGCCAGCGTGACATTTGAGTGAGCATGACATACTCTCAGCCGCCAGGGCACATTCAAGTCAATGTTAGTCTTATCCAGTAAATGGTAGCTTTATAGTAGACACACACAGAACTAAGTGATATTGTCTACATATGCTCAAATATTGTGACTATAAAAGCATTATACTTAATTGTTATAAAAGCCGGATATTAATTAAATTATTTTTGAAGCCGCAGTTTGTTATTTCTGTCGGAAAGCGTATTATGGAACTCAAATGGAGTTGGGCAGGACATCCGGTGCGCTGGTGAAAGGTGGAGTAAGGCTGTGACAGAGTCGCGTCCAAGGACTGGAAGACGAAATGTCGGGGCGGCAAATGGGCAGACGACATTGTTGCTAAACGGGCAAAGCCTGGATGAGGCTAGCACAGGAACGTGGGTATTGGCACAAGAAAAAGAAGCCCAGCAGTGGGTGTAGTCAGGCTGCGGATAAGTGATATGTAATTGTTATAGAGAACCACGATGACTTAACACTAGGACATCATTCTGTGGATTGGAGCATAATAACCAAGTTAGTACTTGAGTACCTCGTAGTGTGTGTTTAAAACAATAATTTAGGAGCATTTAGATTATGTGGTGAAAACTACGACAGAAGATCAAAATTGGTATTATTTTGAAAAAACAACATGTTAATCAAAGATTATTTGTACCTACATAAATATACATATGTATATACTCAATTTGAAACAGTGTAAATAAATAACTAGCAAAACGTTAGAATCAGTTATGATATCAGCCACCTGACACTTTAATCGCCAGTTAGTTTGGTAAATGGTTTGAGTATGTAAGTAGTTAACATGTGCGTAAAGTAACTGCAATCAACAAACTGATTATTTAAATGCTGTCCAATTTCCGATTCGTCTTTCAAGAACGATGCATGGCTGCACGTACCCTTGCAGGGGTCAACTTAGCCCACTCATATCAAACTAAAAGCAATATTAATCTATTCAAAATTAAATTCTAGCTTAACAACTACGAAAATGACTTGAAAATAATTGTATATCATTGAAACATAATTGAATTATCCATTTCATTAATCTGTTTACAAAACTGTGCGTAAATGGTGCGTTATAATTACATTGAACGACAATAGATATATCCTCTAACTTTTAACACGCGAGGGTTGCGGAACCCTATATAATGGTATTATACAGAACCCGGGGGTTCGGCTGATTTAATTTGAGTTTGTTTAGTGTTGCTGCGATTGATTCTACTTCGTTTTGGGAGATTAAATATTAAATTGAGTATGGTATTTGAGGGGTAGTTAGTTGGAAATAATTTTTAAAGTATTTATTAGATGCACCAAATGTTTGGAAGTGTCGATTATATTTTTAATAAGTCTTTGAAATATAAGTGACATTAGGTATGGAGGCCTGTATTATTTAGTTATCTATGCATGAGGGGTATCCAATTAATGAATTGCTTGAGTGAATTGCCAGTCCTTGATAAAGTCCAGCTGAATTGTTTTCCTCAAACAGAGACAAGTGCAAAGTTTTCATTTTGAGTTTGAAAATGATTAATGGTCTTTAGGTCATTCTTTTTTATAAATCGAGCAGGTTCATTTTTGAGAAAAGCTGTTAAGATATACTCGTCTTAAAAATACTCTTATGTATGTGTGTGTATCTATGATTATAGTGACATCTGCAAATTCGTTGACACTCGTATGTTTCTTTTAACACAACAAAAACCATCATATCTGCTAAAGAAGAGTTAGTGGCTTTAGCGTAACAGATTCAAAAACCCGTACTGAAAGTATTGCATTACATGTTAACTCCAAAACAAGGGTAAGCCAGGCCGGCTCCTTAGGGGATAGCGATCATAAGGGTGGCTGTGGTCGACTGCGGGCGCATGTGCTGGATATTACTTGCGAATAACTAAAAATATATTTTTAAAATGTTTAACTTGTAGGTAATCTATGGCACATGTGTGTGTGTTTATGGTTGAATGTATAATTGACATTCATTAGGGTTCCGTACCAAAATGGTAAAAAGAACGATGGTGCGATCAGTCTATCTGTCTGTCCGTCTGTCACAGCTGGATATCTCAAGAACTATTAATGCTATCAAGTTGAAATTTCGAATAGTTTTAGATGACGTATGCCCAATTATTTTGCAAATAAGAAAGAAATAAAAATATATAGGTAAGTACATATTTTTTGCAACAGGGACTGAAATGAAAAATTCGAAGTGGGGCTACTAGGGCAAAAAATACAGTTTCTCTCCCCCCTCCTTTATCGCCGAAGTTTGCAAAGAGGAAAATCTGAAATAATTCTATGTGGTTGAAGTTTATGTAAAAATTACAGGAAAAATAAAACGATGTCTCTAAATAGCACAGTTTTTCAGAAATCATCAACAAAAGTTACATTAGTTCCACGGTCAAGAGATGGCGCTGACCTAAAACTGCAATATTCTACACCGCAGCGTGCAGTGTTAAAATTCTCTGACGAATATAGGCCTCGCCGATGAAAATTTAAAAACATATGATGGTACGGAACCCCCGGTGCGCGAGGCCGACTCGCTCTTGCCCGGTTTTTTTATTATTATAATATTATTAGCCTGTGATTTCCCACTGCAGGGCAAAGGCCTCCCTACTCTCTTTCCACTTCTCTCTGTTCAAAGCTGCTAAGGACCAGTTCTTGTTGAAGAAGTCCAGCTCATCCCGCCATCTTCATCTGGGCCTGCTATGATGTCGCTTGGTATTTAGAGGGAGCCATTAGTTTGGCCCATTGTTCGTCTGACATGCGGCAGATGTGTCCAGCCCAGTTCCATTTTAGCATGGCAGCTTTCCAAGTGACATTCAGTTATCATTATGTTTGATACCCAGAATACTTCGTTCCATAGCCCTCTGGCAAACCTCGAGCGTGGACCTCTGCTAATTTATCAAAGACCATGTCTGACCACCATTTGTGAGGATGGGAAGTATGCACACGTCAATGAGTCTTCTTTTAAGGGGAGGACATTCGTTATCAAATTTTTGATTAAGTTAACTTTTATATGAGGTTTTCAACCCGTTTTATGAGGTACCTACTTACCTTACTAAAGGCCTATTTCGACCACAGCAATAATTTAGAACCGTAGGTACTAAGTTCAAAAGTCATCTTCTTATTAGTTAATAGGTTTTATTAATTTTCTTATAAGTTTGACAAGAATCCACTTATTTAATAATATTTTATCTACCTATATATAGTAATCAGTAGAAAAATACAAAATAGTTATACTAAATTACGCCTTTGTTCTAAATAACGTAACAAAACATTTCTCTCACATATACAATAAACTACACCTGTGCATAAAATACTTTATATGGACGTAAACTCCTGAAAGTTTTGCAGAGCATCGTCACGTCCGGCCTCGATCGCGGCCAAACATCGTCTGAGCGCAACAAAAACACGTGGGGTACTCCACACGACGGGGCGGGGTTCACGAAGCCAACCAACCAATGAAGGTGCAGGATTTATCCCCTCTCTCGCTTGCACGGGTGGTTGTCTCCCTCCAATTCGTAGATTACCGTAGTCGATTCTTCATACTGAAGTATGATTTTTTTATTATCATTTTAAAGTTGGCAAATATGGTGGAGTCCGCAGTTTGTGTTTAAATGTTGCCAAATTGTATGTAAGTGCGTTTGTATTACGTTAAGAGCTTCTTCTGAGATAAACTTTTATTAAATGCTTTTCTTTTATAGAGAATGACATTTTTATCTGGCTTTTGTGCCATATGCTTTTGTAAACTAAATTTGAAATTTTCATCATTTTTATTTTAAAAACACACGAATTACGTAAGTGAAATTTTTGTGACTAAATTAAAATTCAAGTTCAATAATTAGTTTTTAATTATAAACCATGGTGAAAATAAGCCCTAGTTTTCATTGACGCCTTTTTTTCTAGTAAAATATTGCAAAATATAACTTTACCCACGTTACATTCAGCAGAATCTAGTTTGTGCACTACAATGTTGAACATTTGATAGAGTTGTAAATATAAATTGATAACGACAGTTATGACATCAATCTTCGTCTATTAAATACGCTATAAATCAAAAGGCTTTCATACTATATGCTACTTTCATTAAAATGGCGACCAAGTAAACTGAGTGCAACTAGTTTTTATATGCAGAATATATTAACAGAGATTATTACTTAACGAGTTTTATAATTTACACATTATAATTACTTAGCTTGCTAGGTACCTATAGCTTTGTGTCTGGCAATCTGTGTAAAAAAAATGTAACTTCAACTTAAGCAATCAAACATGCACTGCTTTTGATTTCATCAGTAGGTAAGTGGACCTACCACTTAATACTACTACATATAATAATCACATAATGCCAAGACATTTTACGAATAGAACATTACAAAGTATTTATTAATTGAGTATTTTCTTAACAATAGACAGCATTACTGAAATATGAAGCGTCACTAACATTCAAGGCATGCTGAAAATAATATAATGTGGAGTTCACGGCATATGATTACAGAACATGTTTCATTAGCGTCTCCGTCTCTAAAACAATCTAAAATAAAAATATAATGAAATTTTATTTGAATGAATGCATTCCATAAGTTGTAAGGAAATAACACATTATTGTAAAAACGTTTATTACAACCAACTTCCTCCTCATTAACATAAATCTAATTACAGAAACATATCAACCAATTGATGACATAAAAATTAACCTTAATCTAAATTGAACATTAGTAACGGTGCTATAAATATTACGTATAATAAATATCGGACCAATTTATATTTCAAGTCAATAAATACTTTTTTCCAACAAAACACACCCTACTTTTAACTCTAACTCTCACAAGATAGGGTGTCATTTAGTCTATAGTGGTGGTGTATGAGGTGTGTAATAGACAGATGATAAAAGGCCGACAAAGCAAAGGTGTCGGCTAATTGACGCGGTGAGAAAGAAACCGGGACCAGAGGGGAGGGCGTGGTGCCAGTGGAAGCGGGTAGCGGTGTGATGAGCGGAGCGGGTTATGCACTGAAAAAAAAGAATTGTTGAATGTACTAAAGTAGCGTAGGTTGAGTAATGAACTGCCATAGTCAACCCTTTTCATAGTTAATTTTACCTTTTCATAGTTAATTTTACTATAACAAGAGTGAATTTAACAAAATCATTTGGTAAAATCAACAATTTCGTGTGTAGGACCTATATAACCCGCGGATTTGATAAAATTTACGCGGAATTTAGTAAAATCAATCATTCTTTTTTTCAGTGTGGATGGATGAAGATCAGTTTCGATTAGAGAATTTGTTAAACTCTGTAGTTAGATTGTGTTGAAAGTGTTGTGTGTTCTAATACATATTAGTACCTAAATTATATGTTTATTTTGAAACTAGAGTGGACCAAGAAAATTAAAAACCTAGCACCTTATTCACTGAGGATATGAGTAGTAATCTCATTGTTACAAATTTTCTATAATGCAAACTAATAATAGACGTAAGTAGGTACCATTAGGATTGCTAAGAATTTGTGAATGGACGAAGGAATTCTTAGAAAATTCATAAGCATTCAATAGTCGGCATACAGACACTCCGTACTGTAAAGCCCCTAAAATGGTGGCTAATATGTATACTCTCCCTTCTAGGGAAATAAAAACCAGGCCTTTATTCCTACCTGGTTCAGTCTGGGAAAACATCTAAAACATTAAAAATATTAATTACCAACACAATGATTGCTTCACCCAAAGCTCGCAACAAGAATTGCTTACCCGCTCTCAGTGGTACCTGCCCTCAAGTCCTGTGTTATATTACATCCGGTGTGTACAATACCGCGGCCGGTTCCCCGCGGCCCATCCTCGGCCATTGTGTGAGGAGCGGGACCCGGTCCGAGGTCCATTGTGTGGCAGCAGTTGAAGATATTTATCTCATGTTGTGATGGCCAGCTTGATGTGTTGTTATTTCATATGAGGATTAAGATGGGGGTATATTGTGATTAAGGGGATTAATGAATATGGTAAAGTATGTTCTGTTCGTCCGTTTTTAATTTGCCTGAAATGTGGTTTATGCTCAAATCAAATAAAACGTTTATTAAACTTGATCGATATTGCATATTTGATGCCCAGGGTCATTTAAAAAGGCTTAGTAGGTAGATTAATTTTTAAATCTGACTGCTTGCCATCTTTTAAATAACCTAGTGTTCAAAGTAAATTATTTTAGAATCAAATCTACTGAAAAGCAGTGTTTTTCATAAATTTTGATTCCGAACTTAAGTGATTCAAACAATAAGGAAATAACAGATGATAAAATAAATAAGCTGATTATAATGTACAAAATTATCTTTCAGAAAATAGCAGCTCCAAATATTATCAATAAAAATGTAAAACACATCCTGCGCCTACGTTGGTCGGTCGAACCAAACCCAATTCATTTCCACCAAACAGGATGCGCAAGCGATTCCATTTATTAATAGTTTAAAAACCGTTTATTGTTCCGCCATCTTTTATTAGGGGTCGCCTTTATTAGGGGATTTAAAAAACGAATTATAAACGTCACAGTGTGGCTTTGTGATGAGAATTTGATTGTGTGTGTGTTATTTTATTGTTGGTGATATGATCGGTTATTTTAAAAAGTACTTAATTGTAGATAATTTTATTTTTGCGAATTATATTATGCGGTCTTTTCAATTTGTTGTTGATACTATTTTGGGTTTGTAAAGAATTTTAAATGTAAGTACGCTAGTATGGCGATTTTGCTAAAAATATATTTAAAGATTTTCTTCAATAAATTATTGGTGAAAAAGTTTTGGTGTAAAATAAGTAGGTAAAGTTAAAATATTTTAATGGAGACCCTGCTTGGAAATATTTGAATAGGTAAGCCAGGAAAACAATTTATATGTCTTCAATTTTATATCAGCCAAGTACTTACAAACATATTTAAAAGATTATTTATTATTCTTCCAGGCATAATGAACTTCCGTTACCTATACTTATTTTATGTTTATAACTCATTTATATCTCCAATTTCGCAGAAAAAAATACAACAGCAATTTCTTAACTCCTTTCAAATATCTATCTCGAGTGTATAATAACGGAGACGACAAGCAATTCATCAAGTTTAATATCTGCAAACTACGGCGAGCGACAGTGTACGGCACCCTCAGCAGATGTCTCTAATTCTATGGGTGTTTTATTTCTTAACAAATCGAGTGCCGTGTCAATTAATATTATATTTGTCACATAAATTACCGGAGATCCTTCCGCTATTATCCGAACGCGTAAACTCTGCCATTCCAGCTTATTATTCGTGGCACAATAGTTTTTAGCGGGCGCGGGGCGGAGGGGGGGCGGCCCGCAAAAACTGCACCCGACTTAATTATAAAGAGACAAGAAGCGCCATTAAATAGCGATTCGTTAAATCTACGCTCTCGTGTTAACACCACACGTGCTCTCTCCCGCTCTAACGTATGCGGAACAGAGCGGGACGCCCGTAGGTTCGGGGCGACAGCTTGGTTTAGGGGCGGCGTCCGCGATATAAGGTTTAGATTGACTGGGCGGCGTTCTCTATTCAAGTTTTTTTCTGTTTGCGAGCAAAAGCGTCGGTGAGAGCTTTTCATTTGGTGTCGGGTCGCGCTCGCGGGCGGACGGTGCTCTGAGAGTGCAATGACCGAGTGAAGTCCATCGGACTCTGTGGTGTATAGTATATGCAGTGAACTGTCTAAGATGTCTGAGCTGCGTGGTTCGCCGCCCTTGTCTCGTGGTTTGGAGAATGGTTTCGGGGCTCCTCTGGCGGCATTGAGTTCTCTGGCAGAGGCACCTCCTCCTGCGCCGAACCCTCACGGGATCGACCACATCCTGTCGCGTCCGACGGTGGGCGCCAGCGTGGGCGCTGGTCTGCTGGCGCCGAGGCTGTCGCTGGCGGCGGCGGCGGCCGGCATGGCCCACTACCTGCAGCACAAGCCGCTGTACTGGCCAGGCTTCCAGGGACTGGTGTCCAACCCAATGGCATGGAGGGAGCGGTTACAGTCAAGTGAGTACTCATTACTTTTGTCATTCTCATTCTTTATCTTAGATTTATCGTGACGTTGCGGACTACCCTCGTTCAAATGAATACCTAGGGGTAAGTTATGTCCACCCTAACAAGTCAGAAATAGCTGATTGTGATAACATCGTCCATTGTATCTTCCTTTTTGTAAAAGCATTTTCTTACTGTACGTGTTTGACAGGCAATGTCGAGTTAGGTATCTGTTACCACATACCTACATATGTTGGAAAATGACCTAGTAGAAATAAAAATATTCGTTAGTTAGTTAGTTAGTTACATAGGCAGCTAACTTGTTTATTGAGAGAGAGTTTTATTGAGCCGATTAAAGTTTTGTACCTATTTTACCAATTAGGTAAAACTCGAACAATCTACAGGTGGAAAATGAAATTGATCTCTTTGACATAGATCTGTAGCAGATGAATCATTCTAAAAGCAACGTGTTTTATATTAATGAACTTTTTATATTAGGTATAATAAAATCCTTTTATCTGAATTTTAAATGATTATATTAATTGGATGGGTCATTCTATAGAGTTCTCTTTTATGCAAATAACATAAATAGTCAGTAGACGTATAAAAGACATCAACGCGTCACGATGGATAATCTTATAATAATAAATGAGTTTTTATTGTGCTAGTAATTATTTTAGATGGTCGCCAAAAAACAGTGAATAAATTAAAAATTACAAACGTGTTTTTAAGATTTGATGTTAATTATGATTCTGAAAAGGTTTATTGACGATTAACTTTTGATGGACTGTTTATTAAATGAATTTCCAAATAATATTTTATTTTCTAAAGAAATCCTTCACTAACACTTAATTGAAAACGTTTACCTTCAGGGAGTAATTAGTTCCCACACGTATGCCTACTTCTAGCGCTCTACTTCTGATTATAAATTAATACATATTTAATTTATTTTACATACCAAAAGTAGTAGTATAGAATAGTTTCTTTTAAAACTGCCGTACACTTGCTCAAGATGTGTGCTTGCTCGTACATAATAAAAGTTCTTCTAACTGAACAGTCAACTGCGGGCTGTGTGCTGCTGCGCGAGTTTGTTGTGCCACCTTTTCTTCTGGAGGGCGTGCCGAGGGACTGTTTTACGTAATTATAACGTTCAAACAGTGCTAATTCTCAGCCTAGTTTGAATAAATAACTTTTGATTTTAACTACAGTCCCGGTTTTACATAATCTAAAATGTTTAGCAAATAAATCGTAACAAAACACATAACTACTCTTAACAAGCCCACAATATAACCCACTCAAATCTCAGCCTGTAACAATCACCCGCAAACCGGAACTACGTCACTACACAGCCTCCTTCCTTGTTCCGGTGGCCGTCGGCCGTGTTCCGTCGGCCCTTAGCGGCGGGTTATAGCCCTAGGGCCGTTTGTGGCCGTTTGGCCGGCATTACGGGTTTGTTCACGTACGGGTAGCTGTAGTGTGGAGAATGGTTTACTTGGTTATTGTTGATGATGGATTTGTGGCTGAATGGATATAATTTTTGATGTAAAACATTATTGCCGGAAGTCATGTTGCCGGGAGGAGATTCAGTTCTTCTTGGGGAACTTTTCTAGCATTACTAGTATTATTTTTGTTGTGCATACTAGTATGTCAATAGAGTCCAAAATACTGCATTAGAAACATTATTTTTATTTTATACGATTATAAGGATGAAAATTTTTAATTCAGATTTCAAAAGGAGATTAGTTTTTCCTCAGATTTGTCGCATTTTCTCGTATATCAGTTTTCTGTAGTGCATCAATTGAGTCTAAAAACTGTATTGGATAATTTTTTTTATCTACGGTAGGATATTAATGATCGCTTTAACATATTGCTCTTATTGAACTGAACTGAACTATTAATACAAGCGGAGTAAAGTTACAAGAAGTACCTATTAATTTCAAATTAACATAAGTACATTTATCGATATTTAAGTAAGACATAACTGTCATGTTTCATCTCATTTAACATTTCTATAAATAAAACAAATTCGGGTTAGTTAGATTTATAACTCAAGAACTGCTGGACCGATTTTTATGATCTTTGATTTGTTGGATTTGTCTCCGCCCCGAATAGCAGAATAACTATTAAAATATGGGAAAAACTCCCGAAAAAAAATTAAGATTATTCATATTCTGAGGCGGTACGAGGTTCGCGGTCAGCTGTTATCATTAAAACAATAAATTGATAGGATTTTAGTGAGATATACTTTTTAAGCAGCCAATGCTATAGAAACGAAATCTGGAAAAGAAAATACATTTATTTATCGTATGAAATAAGAATTTTGCTGCGCCTAACCTGAATGGCCCGTCGCATATCTTATCCCTTAGATATATAGAGGAAATGACACAAAGAGACGAACTAATAAAAAAAGAATAAAACTTTCAGCCGCAGTTATAATAAAAATAATATAAATAAAATAAAAACTAAGGTTCTGAGGAAGAATCGACATTTTATCGATCGAAAACAAATAAATATTCAGACCAAGTCATTTGTTCTCGGAATTAATAAATTCGCCCACAGACCAAATCGATTGATTTGTAGCTAATACTTACAAATGTAGGTATTTGTAATCGTGATACATTGCCTGTTATTCACTCAAGAATTTGATGAAGTCTCTTTTAATCCGGTAATGGATGCGACATTTTCATTTTCTGATGATGTTATTTGATCGTTTCTTGGGATTATACCTAAAGGGTAAGGGACAGTACTGGTTTGCGTAATACCTACATATTTGGTCTTATTGTTGTATCGATTGCATCGGATTATGCAATTAGCAATTTTGAAGACTAAATACCTAAGTATATTTAAAATATGCAAAAACACTAAGAAAAAGTAACTATTTTAACATTAGTTACATTTCAAGTACTTACGAGTAATATTATTTAGATTTAAATTGTATTTTGCTGAAACGTATTTTAAATAACAAAAATAACTAATTAAACAGAACACAAGTCATGTTAAACTAATTTAGGTCCAATTTTGTTTTAAAAATGTCCTCACCGACCCTGCGGGAAGAGGCTATTTCATTTGATAGGTACGCTCATCACCATCACCTATTCGTTTAGGTTTTTAAAGTAAGATGACACATCAATAAAAGCAATAGGCACCTATTCCTATAATAATAGACTTGGTTCTCGTCGTCGGCAAACTATCCTTTCAAATGTCGATTTAAATTGGATTATTTCACAAATGACCAATTTACAAGCTTTTTAGAGTAGTAAATTGAAATAGTTAGGAATATTAATTCGCGAAAACTGACAATTTGTCAAACGAATCCATAATTTAATTTGTCAATAATTGAGATCACTTCCAAATAACAGAGAATCCTTTGAGTTATGGCAGGTAACTGAGTGTGGTCGCTGTTCATTGATAAAGTTGTGACAATTTTTACAAAAGTATTATGACTAGATAGATAGAATACTCTATATTATATACACCATGAAAATTACAGACATAAATATTGACATTTTACAAGGAGTGACACAATGGGCGGTCCTATCGTTAAGCGCGACATTTTAAAGACAACCTTTGGATAGAGACAATACTGCAGGTATTCTGTGGTGTCATTAACATATATACAATAAATACATACCTAAAAAATATTATACTTATGTATAAAAATATACAATAATGTCCATGAAACACGTGCAAGTGACTACTTTATTATGTAACGAAGAAGTAGAGCCGATAATGTTTAAAAGAGAACGTGAGTGGTTAAATATTTCTGTGTGATAGATATTTTCCGTTTAGAGTATTGTCATACAGGGCTTTTCTTGAAAGGCTTTACTCTATTTATAAAATAGACACAGATGGAAGGTAATTGACAGTGCCCATAGGTTTATATTTAAGAACTACTAAACACCATTTATTATAGCATTAGATAAGTAACGACTACATACCACCAAGTATTGTGTATTATTGCTGAAATGACTACACTTTTCTATGGAAATGGTAAATAGAATTATATTGCTTTGTATTTATCGTGAAATAACGGAGTTTATTAGATATGTTTATATCGAAATAACTATAGAGTGTTAACCGTTATTTTCTAATGTTATACATAAATGGAGTCTTATTCAACCCGAGATAAATTAATTTTTCGTCCAGATAAGTTTATCTGCTAACTTGAGCAAACAATACGGCACGTGACAAAACAATTCATGTTTGTGATCCGAATATTTAACTCAATAAGTTTCAACAATTTATTAAACAAGAACAAACTACAGTAGGTAAGATTATAAGATAGCAGGTAAAAATAAATACATTTATCAACATTTTCATTTAAAAGAGGGTTTATATTATTTATTTATAGTTAATTATATGGAGGTTCTTGCCCGTTCTTCCCCATTGAAACCTACTACTTACGCTTTGGGATAGGCAAATTGTTTAACCTTTCTGACTGACCGACTCCTTAACAATTTGAAAGAGCCTGTAAATAGTTTAATTGAAAGAAATGCATTGACTTTTGCATTGAAAATACATATTTCTACCTCTATTATCATTACCGCGTATATTCTCAGAGTATCTGTGTTCAAATACCAATAACACAACCAAAATGAAACAATAAAATGTCACAAAAACATCGTTTAGTCATTTCAATTCACATCACGCTACCGTAACGAGGGTAACAAGTGTTCTTACACGAGAACAGCCTCTTTAATTAATTTGTAACTTGTACTCGGTTAATTCGAGCGACGACGTCGACGATGCCGGCGACGCCGACGACGCCGCCAATCGATATCGTTCCGAGTCAAAAACGATGCGATATGACGCGATAATCTCGATACTCGAGATAACCGCATGTCGGTATTTGTAGCAATTGTATAATGAGTAGTTGTTATAATTATGGTGATATTCATATGATGCAAATGTACGATGAGGTAATGGTGGAATTGTTTTGCCAAGGCTTTGGAAAAATCAAAGATATTAATATAATTTCTTTATGGCTCCTAAAATGGGTTAAATGACATTGTTGTATTTGAGATGATTTGATTGTTTTAAATAATCACCATAGTGGTCATATCAGTTCATAAAGTTCACCACATTTAAATATAGATAGTTGGCATTTGTGGAAAAGTACAGTAATTGACAAAACTTATCGTCAGAATATGACACGCTGATTACATTTTCGACACAAACTAATAACTGTGTTATTCGCTATAACTCCAATCAATTATATTATTATTGATAAACTCACAAAATGCCCTAATCTCATCGTATCAGTTTTATTAAAAACACACAAAAAATAATAAAATTTGATGTCGCTGCGTCACGGATCGCGACAGATTTTAATAAAAAGCTAAACACGTCGAGTTGTAGATAGTCACGGCGAGAGCTTATTAAACGACACACGATAACATAATACTGTTATCAGTTGATAAGTGATCAGGTAATAATGTGTAAACTCAAGTATTTGACGTTTGACACAACGCAATTACTTTGTCAATGTAGCCTCGTATCATTAGAGGGTTATAATATTGACGACGCATAGACTGCAATCATAAACGGACAATATAATTAAATTGTACGTCAATATGTTTATCTATGACAATATTAGATGTGTCAAAATATGATGTTATTAAAACTGGGTGGAATATTTTGGGGGCGACTGTACTTATTGCTACCGTGTTGGACAAAGCAAATTGATTTGATTTTTGGCAAACATCATTATACCTTACGGAAATGTGGGTTCATTCTGTGATTAAATAATCATTCATAGTTATTTTGATAAAAATATACAATATCGTGCATAACCACAATGTATTGTCTAAAAGTTGGTCATATAATATAAAGTGGACCATGTGTTTGAACTGTATTTTAGCCTACCAGCGAAACAATAGATTGAACTATGTATTCAATAAAGAATTAAAAATTAACATAATACCTAAAGCCCTGACTATGGTGAACCTAAATAAATGCTATGCTATACAGTGTCATTAGGCAACTTGGTAGCATTGCTTATCTTTATGTACGCATAGCCTGTAATAAGTTGCACAATATTATCGGGCCAATTTAAAGTCAAAACTACGTGAAATTAAAGAGATAAAGTCCAAAATACCAAATTTAAATCAACTGGCCCGATTACCTACATAAACAAAGACAGAAAGCACTACACAAAACATTAAGAGATTATTATTAAAATCCCAAAAACATTGGGGAAATTATTAATTAGTTAGGGCGAGGCGCGTTAGGCTGCGGTCGCACTGGCGCGCACGAATGAAGTGCCACACATTTTTTTAATTACAGTGTGTCCCCACACCCACCTCGGCCCACCCCCGAGGGGCCCAGGGGCCCAGGGGCCGGGGGCCAGCATATGTCGCCGGAATTAAAATTCACGTTTGTGATGCAACATTCAATTGTGTCCAGTTATTCGATAGTGAGACAGTTAAATGAAGTGTTTTTTGGCAAAAAGTATGTTTTTGTTAGTAGTTGGTCGGTGAAGTATGGTAATTGGTCGCCGGTCGTCGGTCGCCGGTCGCGAGAAGACCGCAAATTGGTTCGTTTTATTAGGTTTTGTTGCAACTGTTTTATGTGCTACTGCGGCCATATTTTCTACGTGGAAGTTCGTCTGGCAAAAACATAACACCTGAACTAGGAACTCGAAATTATTATAGCAGACAGTTTCCGCTCCATCCTGTTGACTGGCTAATATTTTTAACACGACATGGAGGAAAACAATGAATCTGGTTTATTTTTTGGTAACACAAATGTTATGTCGCAATACATAATAATGGCGAGAGGCTGTTCGCTCTGATATTATTTTGGAATTAATTGTAATATAGCTAACCTCTGAGTCAACATTTAACAACTTTTAGCAGCTCAACGTCTGATTTGAAATAAATTAACCTAATCTGACATAAGTAAATAAAAAAAAAAGTGTTTTCGACATTGCTATCAATAACGTTGGAAATCGTCATACAATGTAAATATGTCTACATATTATTATAGCCTTAACGATTGATTCTACTGTGATGAATTATAAAAGCAATTATTTTAAACGAGGCCACTTTATGGGCCCAAACATTATGATGATAACGATATGCAAAGTTGTGGATACCAAAAGAAAATTAATAGGTAATAGGTAGGTAGGTTTTTAAGTTATATTAATATTGTATTGTATGTGTTTTATATGGGCCTTGACGCCTGAAATAAATGGATAAATAAATAAATAGTGTGTCCATCATAATAAGCTTCAAAACGTGCAATCTTCAAGCAAGAGGTAATCTATATAATTAACCCACAGACGAGACCTGCAGAATCCCATCTATTTTACCATGAAACGTTCATCGTACAAACAACAGCTTGTATGTCGTAAAGAACAGAAACGATCGTAACTGAGGTCTCTCAAACTGTATTGTATACAGTACTCGGTGCACCTCTAATTGATATTAAATCCAATAACTATTGATATTCTCTCAGAAACAGTAACTATAAGCGGCTTTCTTAAATGGTGTTTTTGACTATATTGTCTCCTTGGTTTTCTCCATATTCCTTATCACATTTTGCCAAAACAGAATTGGTTTAATAAAGCGTCGCTTCTGTCACTCGCATAACTGATTGACGATCTCTTTCTAAAGCTCTTTTTCAAGTTAACGCCCGGACACTGTAATTAATTTATAACATTACATTCATGAAAATTGTATAAAAAAAAATCATATCTCTATAATTTCTCCTGAAATAGATGATTGTTTTCATAGCCATTTCATGGCGGTCATGAAAGGCCGGGCCGGCACAATTACACGTCGGACACAAAGGCACAATCTCTGCCGACGCCCCCCGCACCGCGCAGGCCTAATGAAATTAAATTAAGAAATAACATAATTCCGCCCGCCGGCGCCGCCCGCTCACCGCACATTTTCGCGTACACCCCTAGCTATAGGGCTGTCGATGGCTTAATATTTAGAATTATTTAATAAATGGTAACATGAGTATTGAAACCAAAATAATTACGTTTAAAAAAATATTTGACCTCCCTAAAATTAGATTTGTGTGCTAGCGAAAATCGTTTTTCAAATGAATATTAGACGCCGAACATCATCGTAAAACACCAGTTATCCCAAAAGGATAGGCAAAGCGTTGCATAAGTTATTAACTTTAAAAAATTGGTACCCTTTCAAAATTACACAACAATTAATCATTTATAATTAAAAATTAGGTTAGGAATATCAGTTAAGTTAAGAAGAGTGATTATTTTAAAATAACATATCACTAAGTAAAAACCCAAAGTCCAACTGAAAACTAGCACATCTTTTAAAACCCTTCTCACCACTAACCATACGTACAGCCCTACACCTCTCCCGGTGGAGGGAGAGCGCCCCCCTCCCCCGGGCCTCCATCTTTGTTTTTCGCGATGAGGTGACGGTTATTACGGGCTATGTCGATGTATTATGTTGTTTTCTTCAGGATATAATGGACGCTCATAGTTTTACTGTTAGGCAAATTATTTTATGGGGTTTGGCAGTTGATTGTAGATTATTTTAGACGATGCTCACTCTAGTAACGAAACAGTTTGGTCTATCATACACTGGGCAGCTTTTTATTTTATTAAACAGATATTTCAGTACACTTTGAGAACTACGCCAATGATACTGTTTTGTTGCGAGTGGGCACCATCATTGTTTTCGTAGAGCGATCGTGTATCTCATAGGCAATCTTGTATCAGTGAACGCACAGACTAGAATTTTAAGAAATAAGTGGTGTTTTAATCGTAAAAGTAAATTTCAAAAATCAAAACTTATTGTAGTTACATCGAAGTTACTGTTATTTGTTAATAGAGCAAGCTTATAGGCAGTACCGTTCGAATAAAAGCTTTATTCTGTGCTTTGTAATAAATATTATATTTACTTTATTGTACACCAGAAAATACATAACAAAAAAAATACAATTATGAATACCAAACATACAATGGGCGGCCTTATCGCTAAATACATCTAATTAAAACCACACTTTATAATTCTAAATACGAGTGTTAACTCCGAAAAGGTGACTTGATTTCCTACACAACCTACCGCAGTACACACAATAGAAAGTTGCACAACATCTCTTCTAAGAGATACACTAGTATGTTGATGAAATGATGAAACTACGACTCCCATTACCAAATCACCATTGATCAGTCTTTATACTAACACTATAACAATTCCTAAAGCTAGCAATACACTTAGGAGACATTTCATAAGGCCATATGCACGAAGATAAAACGTCTCTTAATACACCCATATCGTTATATGAGATGCTCGCAGCCCGCAAGTTGTACGGTGTCCGATGTCCGGTGTCCGGCCGGACAAAAAGCGGACAGTTATCAAAGTGATATCAGAGAGGACGGCGGATGGCGGACACAAAAACTGCGCTTATGAGGGGATAACGATCGATGTAAACAGGGATAGTTTTAAAGGATTATATCAGTGGTATGGTTTTAAAGGGACATTTTCGACGTCATTTTTATGATTTTCTAAGTAATACCAAAAGAAAACT
This sequence comes from Luperina testacea, assembly GCA_927399505.1. Taxonomy (NCBI): domain Eukaryota; kingdom Metazoa; phylum Arthropoda; class Insecta; order Lepidoptera; family Noctuidae; genus Luperina; species Luperina testacea. Next base: position 17,624,646 of record OV656775.1, on the reverse strand, counting down.
TTTGATACGGCTTTTATGATGGTATGGGTTAAGTAGCTTCAGAAATGATTTAAGTATAAAATTCCTAAAGGTTAATTTTAAAATGCATTTTTAACAGTATTTTTTTAATCAAAATAATATAATAGTAAATGGAATAACTTTTATTCTACGGTAAGTTAAAATCCATTACTTCATTTACGCCTATACGCCATAAACGCCTCCACTTAATAATTCCCAAACCCGAACATATTTCAAACCAATATCGTACACAAAATAAACTTGTTTAAGATAATACAATCAACACACACGATACCCAAAAATATAAAAAGCGAAATAAAACGCGTAGCATTTTAATAATGTGCTACGAAGCTTTGATGCGCCGCTACGTATCTCGTAGCGCTACGAACAAATGTCGCGCTACGGCGTAGCGATAAGGGCGGCTACACGCTCACTGCATACACTTATCAAAATAGTTTTCGGGGACTTTATTTTGTCGAGAGTTTGTTTTCTTTAGACTGAATCTTTTAGGAATATCTTTTTTAAAATGCGTTATCCGTCCGATTATGTCGCGTTAAAAAAATATTTTTTTAAGAAACTTTTAAAACACAAACAATTTGGGTGTTGGTGCTTCATTAAAAATTAATACATACATATTAAATCATTATTTTGGTACAATTAATGCAAAGTGACGTCCGTACTTGTCGAGTTCTAACTAACTACTCCTTAGTTACAGAGAGCCCGTGATGATGTTGGATTCCATGTAAATGCTTCATCTATTACAATCTCAAAAATAGTTAATACATACTTTAAAAATAATTTTACATAATCTCAACCACAACTAAAAAACCTTATCTCAACAATTTATTATCACCAAATAAACAACCAAAATCTTTATCAGTCATGATTGTGCGTCAAACCTAACGTTATCTGAACACAGGTGTGTTGCTTGTCGGCGCCACACGGCGACATATCGCGACACATCGCTTTATTACAAGCCATCGCTTGTACGACACGCGTATCGCCTGTCGCTACGTTTATGGCGCTCCTTATGATCGCGCGTGCCATGAATAGCAAGCCTTACGAATAAGGAAGTGATGACGTCGACTTGCCTTTATTGTCATTGTACGCGAAATGGAAGTGTTTTGACTTTTATGTTTGGACATGGTTTGAGCGGCTTTTGGGATTTTTTTTTGGGCAATCGGAAAATACATATTCATTTTGGTAAAAGATATTACGCTATTTCCTCCCAAATACTATCTCAAGAGGATTTTCAATATGTTCTAAGACCATTTGTAGCGGTTATTGAAAGACCTATGGGTTTGGGCGTGGAAGTCTTCGAACAAAACGTAGTTGATTATGTTGTAGCTTAAAAACTCTCTTAGTAGATGGTGACAAAAATAATATTAACGTATATTATTACCGTTATCACCCAAGTAACATTTTAGGTTCTAGAAAGGTTTTGAAAAGGTTTTGAAAGGTTCTAGAACTTTTTCATAACCTTTCTAAAACCTAAAATGACCTAAAATGTTACTTGGGCAGTCAATCACCATCTCGTTTTGCTCCAGTTAAATAATGCAAAACTGTTCAAAAATAGGCCAAGCACTCAAGTTTATATTACGAAACATTTTCAACAAAAATAAACAGCCACCAATTTCAAGTTTGTTTCGCATACAGTTGTTCAGTCGCACCGCGGCGAGTCTCAAAAGAGTTATAAACCTCCTTCCTGTAGCAAACTCTCTGTAACCTCCGCGCAATCAAAGCCTGCGGTTTGGTTATAAACAGGGACAACTGAAGAACTCTGTGACAAACATTAAGTGTAAACTACCCTCCAAAGTCTCCGTACAATTAAAACGTTTTGAGAGCACGCTGTATCACCCCTGCGTAGATACAGGATGCGGTGAGCGTGGAGGTGGGGAGGGAGTTATTTGTAGATGATAGAGCACAGATTTTGTGTGTTTGTCTGTTGTTTGAATTAATTTTGTGTTGAAGGTGTGTTGTGTTATTACGTGTTGAGTATTATTTTGGATAAAAAGAAATACCTATAGGTACTTACCTAAATAATAAAGAAACTAAGAACCGATGAAAAACTTTTGGTTTGCAAGAATTTATGCCGTTTCTAAAATAATATACATTTTAGAATGGGTACAAATTCGTGCAAGCCGAAGGTTTGAAATAACATTGTAGACATACTTTATTATGAAAACGAAGGTATATTTTAAGAAAAAATAACACGTCAAAAGTACAACCTACTTTTTCAGTCACTAAAACTAAAGATACCCTCCCATTTTTCACACAAAGTTCAGTAGTTACATAACAAGAACATACAAAGGACTTACCCACACATACGCACATGTACAACCTACACATTTTCATGGGGCACCACAAAAGGTCTGCCCTAAAGAAGGCTTGATCCGTGCACGTTAACAGGGGCGCCCTAGGGCTCCCCTGGGCAATGGCTCCTCGTTAGCCCTCCAATTGAGACGCCCTCGCGTAGGGCTGATAGAACACCAACATGGGCTTTTTATGTAGGATTGTAGACCTTTTGTTGTTTTGTTTAATTCCCATATCAATACCGAGGATGGCAGCGGCTGTTGGAAATTGTTTTTCGTTGTGTTGAAATTTTTGTGCTTTTAGGATTTTTATGTTATTTAGAGTATGACAGAACATATGAATGTCATTGTGTTTAGTCGAGTCAGTGTATTAAACAGCTTCGTTTGATTGGAATCGATGAGGACACTTGTCTTCTTGTTTGTCTTCCTGATTTAATTGAAGCGACATTTTAAGCATACCTTTTCAATTACGGACGAGCGTACGTTTCGGGTGCTTAATTTTAATCATGTTTATGACTAAAATTAAGTACCTGAAATGACTTTTGTTTTATATTGTAACTGTTATAATTATACACATTTTTCATAGTAATTTTGTCCTTGGATATTGTTTTTTTTTACCGAATTGTCTTACATACTCGTAGGAATATACACACAAAATATGCGCACTAACACAACATACGTCAATTCAGACATATTCAGCCACTGAAAGCCTTCGCAGCACAGCCCTAGTGGGTGGTCCCAGCGCGAAGGGGTTGCGGTCACCACCCCCCTCCCTGCCTACCCCCCACAGGCACGGATTTGTACGTAATTGTGTATTTCATATAATTGTTTCACATCGCTTCACAACTCGTGAAGGAAGATGGTTCTGTTCACTCTTCTTGTTTATAATAATATGTTAATGTAAGGTGGGTTGTAGAGGGTGAGTCTGTTTGAGTTGGTTTTGATAAGGTATGTTGATGATTTTGGATTTTACTTTTGACTAAATTTTAAATTATTACTTCTGGGTTTTTTGTGACAAGAGGAATTTTGAGGAAGTTAAATGTAAGGAGTCTAAATGTAAATGCTGGCGTGACGATTTTTTACCGGTTTTTCACCCGGTACTGGTTGATAGGCTTACACTGTCCTACCATACCTGTTAACACTGTAATATTTAACAATTATTTTTAAAAGAGTTACCGCGGAGTTTCTTAGTGCAAGTGAGTGTCATTGTGTACATACACCTACTGATATTAAAATGTGAGATTTCCTAAAAGACAATGAAGATGTACGCGTTGTTTCACCATAGGAACTACATATTATTTCAAAATCTAAACATCACAGAAACTGAACCAACTTCTTTCTACGTAGCCATTTCCCGTCAACCAGCAACACATTACTGATATCGAAATCAAATATCCGCCACCACATGTCGCCCAAACATTTCAGAATCAAAAATATATCTATTTGAAATTGTGTGCAAGTTATTCAGAAACTCCGGTCAGCGAGTACAATATTAACGAAGCGGTGCATAATGCATGGCGCACAATATGGCGGACAAAAAGTGACGTCACTGATATTGGCGGGAACTTCGCTGCAGTTTGTTCACGAGTTTCATGGTAGAATGAAAATGTGGGATGTTTTATGAAGGTGTAGCGTTTAGTTACAGAATCGTAGTTTGTTGCGACTTTGTTAGGTACAAATTTTTTGCAATAGAACGTTTAGAACAGAAGAATGGTTTTTAAAATAATTTAAAAACCATTCTTCTGTTCTAAACGATTACTAAAAGATGTAAACTTGTTTGGGAACTGTAGGTACTTAGGTACTCTTAAAATAATGATCAGATTTCCATACTTAATTCATTTGCTTATGAAAGCTACTCTATTACAGAGTGTCATAACAATTATACTGTTTATTTATGAACTAATAAAAAAAACTTTTCGGAAATGCGACTGCTTGCTAAGTATATCATAACAAATTTTTGGCTGTGTAAACGAGTTTTCTTTAGTTATTTTTTTAAATCGGTTGTTTTTATACTTATTATATTATGCGCCATGAACTCATGATAGTACACAAGGATAATACGGCAGTTAAATCTCTTTTCATAACGTATCAAGCTATATGCTAAAACTATTCCGCCGCCATTTCCCCTACCCATCCGAAACCCAGCCTCAACAACATGCTGTAACGTTAACATAACTGAATCAATTAACTACAAATACAGCCATTGTACACCAAACACGAAATTAAATGAAGGTTCTACTGCTGACTAACTAACACCCGAATTTATACCTTGATCACTTGTAATAAAGTTTATATTCGAATGTGTAAAGTTGAATGAAAGAGAGAATTGGTTTTGAACTTTATAAAAGTGATAGTAGGGTTGATTTTGCTTTGTTTTGATGAGGTTTCGGTCAGCTATTGGGTGTATAATGCGTTATTTTTCGGCTGTCCATTGTTCTCGTCGGGTGAAAGTGGACTGTTCGTGTATTATTGTAGTAGGTACTAATGTTTGGACACATCGCTTTTAACGAGCTTTTCTTTTTGGAAGGATACATGGCGCTTTTCCGGCCTGTTCGAAGCTATTTTCGTGAGGGAAAATGGCTGAGCTTTTACATAAGGCATAGCCATTCCAATACTGTCTATAATATCGGTCAGTTTCTTGATTATTGATCCTGTCTCCATTAACTGCCTAAGATGAGGGTATTCCAACTTTATCTGAATAATATTCTTTCACAGTAGGTTTCTAATGTCGTTTGTATTCTTATAATAATATGTTGAGATATATAGCAGAGGTTTATTTTATTTTCTTCGTCAACCTATTTCAGCCATAGCTGGTTTATTTGAAAGGGTCTAAAAACTATGATCGGGTTTTAAAAACTTCACTATACTTACTGTCTATGATTTTAATGTGATGTAGAATAGAGTATTATTTATTGGGTACACTATAACAGATATAAATGTAGAGTTTTAAATAGGGTGATACAATGGGCGGGTTTATCGCTAAAAACGATATTTTAAAGACAACCTTTAGATAGACTAAGAGAGAAAGGAGAGACAATAATGTGGGTACTGGGTATTCTGTGTTGTGTCGACACGGGCAAGGTATTCCATAACCGTACTGCTATATATCATAGAAACTGGTGGAATGCATCGGCATCTCTAGTCTCAAGTTTTCCAATGACCTTAAAGTCAAAGTCAAAGTCAAAGTCAAAGTCAAAGCATTTATTTCAAGTAGGCACATAAAAGGCACTTTTGAACGTCAGAAATTACAAATAAAATAGAATTGATTCTAGTCGCCCATTCCAAAAGGTAGTTTTCGTATGGAGAAGAACGGGCAAGAAACTCCACCGTTACTCTTTTAAAATATTTTACAAAATTTTGCATACATTAATTATATAATAATAATATGTGAACACGATGCACCTAAAATAAAATTACTATACCACAATAGGTAAAAGACTTAAAAATGAAACCATGACATATATAAATTAATTATCTGATAGATACATGGTGCTCACATATTTACAAACATGGTAAAGGTAAAGGATTAAAAAAAAAAAAAAAAATAACAAGTAATAAGTCAGGGTGTGAGTTAAAGTAGTTACAGAATGTAAATCAATGTCAAAAAAAGTATAAATTTACAATTAAATTAGCAACCAGTTTGATTTTGTCTAGGCTCCAGATTGTCCTATGGAGCAGGACCAGCTTAGATACATATTGTGTGTGTAATGAAGAAACTTGAAACGTTCTTGCCTGAAATTTTACTGTATACCTTACTAAATCAAAGCGATGTTTATTTGAGTAAAGAGGTTACTTTTAGGGTAAATACATGAAATAATATTGTAAATAATTCAAGACATGCACATACCAAATGATAATAACTCATGTTTGTGGAACAAATTGTAAGTGTACCTCTGAAGAAATAAAATTAATATTTATATGTTATTACAATATGTCTTGCGGCAGATATAAGTAATGTGAGTAAATATGGAGGTACCTCGCTTTGTTGCTAATAAATACAATATCTTTTGGAAAAAGCTCTACCACAATATACACGTCTTTCAGTGTTAATAAGGCTGCCTAAATCTATATAAAATTCTGTTCGTTGGTTAGTGCATCGCTTGAAACGGCTGTACCGATTTGGTTAATGTTTTATTCTAAATTTTGGTTATAATCCGAATAGGGAAAGAATAGAGGAAAAGTAGCCCGGAAATCGAAAAATTCGTAGAATACTGGAATTTGCTTTTTTCTATAGGATTTGGACACTACAACGTCTGTTGGGTCAGCTAGTATTAAAATATTTGTATGTCTGTGTAAAATTTAACGTTAATACATAAAAAAGCCTAGACAAAGTGACTTTCTTTCTTTCTTTTATCTTTTTTTTCACGATGATAGAGAAGTCAAAATTGTATTGGACTGCCGTAAACTACCTAACAGCTTATGAAACTCGTTGTACAAATACGAAACGCTTTGAAAGCGATTGTCACTAACTTGTCCAGGCCCTATGAACAAAATATAGCTGCTGAATATAGGCAGTTTTTAGTGTAGAACATGCTTATGTCCAGCATAGGATTGATTTTCCGTGTTAATTTGATGACAATCACTTCAGAAACTCTTTTTCAATATTAACTTTAATACAATCGAGCATTGATCACTACGTTTGCTCAAGTCGGGTTGGTGATCATAATTATGTCTAAAATTAAACATAGTCCAATTATGTCCGAAAAACGTTTGTTTTATTCTAAATATCGAAACAAGATACGAGTTTGTATTTTTTCAATAAAATAAAACAAACATTGATACAGCTTCAATTTTTCCATCGGCCAATAAATTCAATCTCTCGCCAGACTCGTTTTATTCCATTCCCAATAGCGTTCAAAAACTAGAGTGTACATAACAGTACATCAATATAAAAGGCACATAAAGCATAACCTCCCGCCGCACCGCAGTGTCAACGCACAGGAACTGCAGAAGGACCAGTAAATAACAGGCAACACACAAAAATGGCGAATTAATATAGCTACAGTACGTGTCATAGCATTCTGACCCACTTCGTAGGCGACTTGCAAGTTTTAGACCTTCAAATAGTCGTATCGGGAAACTAAAACGCAGTGCGCAAGAGTGGTTTTATATTATGGTTAGATAGAATGAATTAAAGTTCTCTAATGTCAGTTTTTTTCCTGCGTTTGCCCTGCAGCAGGAGAATATGTCGATTGACATTGGCCGCGCCCATTGTTCTTGAGTCAGAAAAAGTATTAACTTATTGACATGGTCCATTGACTTAACTCGTCCAGCAGTGAACGTCTTTCAACTGAGATAGTAATGATGAATGAACCTTAGTAGCCACACTTGTTATGTTTAGTGGAAAAACATTCATTGCAATTCGGAGCTGACGTCGCGTTGCACCGTAGCAAACATTCGTTTAAAATGAAGCTTCTTCATCATTCTCGCATTGCGTAGCAGTATCATCGCGAATAAAATTGTTTTGATGAAGCGACGCCTGTCGCGTCACCGCCCCTCGGGGACCCGCGGGGGAGGAAGGGGGATGAGTAGCAGGCGGAGGAAGGGGGACACGAGTGGAAAAATGAAATGAAAATAATGATAAAAACGTCGACACGATGTCAAGGGACGGCGCGGGCGGCCCTTCGGATGAGGTTCGGATAGGTAGATTGATTTTTGTTAAGGTTGCTCATTTTTTTGTTTTCAGGATTGCATGTGTTAGATATTATGTTGAAGGGTGAGTATTTAGCTAGTGTGATGTGGTCTGTATAGTGCTTCATCTAATTCTCACCATGATAATAAGCAGCATTGTGTCTATACAGATGGTCTTTCCTCTTTTCTGGTGGTGTGTCACGTTGCGTTTACTGGTTTTCGCTTTTGCAATTTCCGATTGCTTTTTATAAATGTAAATATTGGAGCACGGACAATCCACCTGTGCATTTTTACTAAACTGTGGAGCGATACTGGGTTGATTTTATTTTATACACCCATATGTAATGCAAATAAATCACCAACAATCGTTATTAGTTTGATTTATAGACCTCTCAAAACTCATTATATTGAAATCTTTCTTTCTTCAAAAACGAATAATAAACATCTGTTCCAAATGATTGTTTCATAACATAATTATATTCCAACCTCCAAATACATAGAGCCTTCAATTAATTGTGTAATAAGCTGAATTGCATACAACAACAATATGGCGTAACACTGTGATCATCGATAGTGCATGTTAATGACGTCATCGGCTACAATGATGTTGTATTCACGCTCCATGGGCGCCTGGTACCGAGCAGCTGATGTATATTGTTAATTAAGTAATTAATGCTAACTACTACATTGTTTTGTGAATTAGTTTTAGCTTTTGATGCGGGAAATATTTATGATAATGAACTGAATGCGTGTGTGTGCGCGCATCAAATCGTATAAAAAAAACTGTTTCATCATATAAGCATCTTGGAGACAAAGAAGGATTGCTGAACGCAGTTTTTTAAATGACGGTAAATTAATTAAAAAAAAAAAACACAAATTTATTTTGAAAAACACTTTTACACGTCAAAAATTAAAATAATATTTTAAAACTAGATGAGGTGTTGTTGCTTGTGATACTTTTAAGCAGCCATTGACATGAGTTGCCTTTCATCTCACACACTCACTATAATCTGTCTTTCTTAGGCCTCGTATTCATGATAAACAAACACTGAGAACAGTTACTTAACATCGTTTGACAGTAACTTCAAATGGCGCTAGTAACAATGTTTGACATCAACCTTTCTTGTTCACACCTCACAGCCTTTTTTGCCATCGTGCTGCGTGCTGCTTGCAACATTGCAACACTACGCTCCCAGCAACACATAAACATTATGCTGAAACAATCGCGCTGAACATTTCTTTACCATTTTTTTGTTTACCTTCATACTTACAAAACTTTTTACACAAAGTTCAAATCTTACCCTATTTTTTTCTCACCCCAGATTTTGTTGCAGTGAGCAACGGCGCGCTGAGCGCTTGCTCCCAAGGAGGCATGGACAAGGATGGCAAGAAGAAGCACACCAGGCCTACCTTCTCCGGCCAGCAGATCTTCGCGCTGGAGAAGACCTTCGAACAGACCAAGTACTTGGCGGGGCCCGAGCGGGCGAAGCTGGCGTACGCGCTCGGCATGACCGAGTCGCAAGTTAAGGTTAGTTTGATTTTATACTTATTCTTCTCAGCGATAGCTTAGCGATAGCAATCTAAATTTATTGTTTTAGCACAGAATTCGGCTACAAGATTACGAGCACTTTCTTTAGCGTCCATCAGTTTTTATAATGTTTAGACAATAGTGGGGTAGTTGCGTAACACACTATCAGTAGCAATGGGTTTTATTTTGATAGTTCAACAACATTCATTGCGTAATTTACGTTGTTGAGCAGGGAATTTTTTGGAACATATGAAGCAATGGATTAAAAATATTCTTCGAAACGATTAAGACTGTGATTGATAGTGTGTTAAGCAATTAGGGTGCTGGACATATTTGTATAGGTACCTACTGACATATCGAACCCCGCCCAGCGACAACTGACCAACAATTTGAAGCAATGGATTGAGGTTGGGTTCTTAGCCGTTTTATATAATTGGTCGGGACTATACAAGTAGCAATCCGAACCCAATAGTGGAACAAAATAAATTAATATCGAACTTAACACAATTACCACTAGTACCGACGAGTAGGGTACAAGCACCAACACGCGGCACTCCGGCATAATCCGATTACACAGATTGAAAAGTCAATCACTTAGCCGGGCGGCGCAATCAAACGCAGCTCTATTACTGAGGATTAAACTGCGCGACATGTGGACGAAAGACTTTGTTTTATTGTTACACACGATGCTATTTAATATCGTGATTCACAGTTTTACCAATCACTGCCACGGTTTTGATGATAGCGTAGTTTTTGTCATTACATTTCTTTTTCTGATGGCAACTTTTATGGGAGTTTTATAGGCTGTGTCGTGTTTTATGAGTTAGGAAATATTCATATTTATTTAAATATTGCTTTCCAATTTCTAATGTAATTAACATTACGCCATATAGTAAAAATTATCTTCGTATAAGTCGTAAAACGCAACAATAACTAGCGGATCATCACCAAACTTTACGAGATACAAATTACCATCTTAAATGAAGCGTCTACTGCACAGTGAACTAAACACATCATGCAAAAGGATCTTTCAATTAAACCAAACACATAAAATAGGCGTAAAAAGGCGCAGTTATATGGAACTAATTGGGGTGCGACGTGGGCAGGGGCGGCGCGGCGGTCGCCGAGGGGACGGACGACAACTGCGGCGCTCACCCTGCCGCAAGCGGTCACGGTTGCGATTTCAAGTGAAACTTTATTGGATGGCGATGTTCAGCGTTTGTTGTTTTACATTTTGGTGACTTTTAATTTTTGGGTAGAATGATCAGAAATCGAGTGTTTATTTAGGACTTAATTGGTCAAATGCTCTTGATATAATAATAATTATTCACTGCCATTCATACTTCACATACAGAGTCATAAAATTAACTACATCGGCGAACTTGTGTATTAAATTACTGTAAGTACTTGTTTGGGGTAAAATCCATTAGTCTTTCTGATTTGAGGCTTTTCAAATCTTTACCACTTAACAGTAGATACAGTGACTCATCATCAAGACAACTCAACTACATAGGTATGTCTAAGATCGATATCACAGCGCGCTACAGTTTCAATAATCGCCGTCAACTCTGATGAGGTGCCCACTGCAGCGAGCACATCTTCCCTCCTCCGTAATGCGAGGGGAACAATCATATTATACTAAGTGATATGCGCTATTAGGGGACTGTTACTGCTCGGACGGCTACATAGGGCGCGATGGAAAGTTGACAAGTTAGATTTTGAAAGTTTTCAAGACGTGATGCTTTTATTTTATGTCGTACAGTCAAGCACACGTCCATGACAACAACATAACTTTAGAGGCATCTTTTCTATGTAGCAGTAAAAAAAAAAAAAGGGAGGGTTTCGTAATTAAAGTGTACTTCTGACGTGCTGTTGACCGTACACTGATGCTAGCTCCTCTTAATATAAACATAATTTGGCTGTTAAAATCCAACTGCTCAGTAGAATGTTTTTTTAGAAACTTTAATATTTACTTTAATCAACTGCTGCCTACATGACGTTATCATTTGACCAATAATTAAGTACTTTGTTCGCTTATTTTGAAAGTTTTGAACTTATTCCGTAGAAACAAAAAAAAAAAAAAATCACACAGTAAAATTATAACAAAATTTCAACAACAAAGTCATTCTACAAATGCATCAAACAAAATACAGGTACAAAAAAAAAATACTAGTCAGTAAAACGAGCAACAAAAGAGCTTCTACGTGTGCAGCCGGCCTAAATAAAGTTTCGCGCAATAGTAAGTGAAGCGAGTGAAACGAAGCGCACACAATGAGATTAATGGACGCGCCACATCGCGCGGAAACTGTTGCCATACTTATAGTGGCGTCGTGCGCAATAATCATGAATCTTCAATATTTGTGACGAGTTTAGAAGGATGTAAATTGGAAATACATCTGCCGTCGTGCTATAACAAAATCTAGAATGTTTTAAATTGAGATACATATCAATTGCACAAAGATTATCTTGAAATCGACTAAGAATGAAGGCATTTTTTTCTTTAAAACTAATATAATTATGAAGTTTAATTTAATCTAATTTAAGTGTCACTAAAATTGGAACGTTTCACAAAACCGTCTTGAGATAGGTAAAAGTACCAATTCTCGTCACACACAAAAGAATAGAATAAACTAAAATACCCCAATACCGAAGCTTTTAAGCTCCATAAGCGACCTAATGGTATCAATACACAAAGACCAACAATCCTTTACAATACTAAATACGTATCACACAATACACATTCACAAATTGGACTCAAAAGCCAATGTGCGAAGGGATAATCTACCACTTTATTTCAGAACACCCCATGCGATTTTCAACTGTATTACTTTGTGTTAAGAGTGTGATTAAGAGCAAAGTTAAGTTGGTAGGGTCTTTCAATTCCCCTGCATGGGTGTCATAGCTCATTTGGCATTCGATAAAATTAATCCATGGGGAAGATTAACAGAGAGGGAACTGTGTTTACACATGTGCGATGCAGGCGATGCAACGGGAATACGTAATGCAATTAATTCTTGACGACTGTTTATTCAATAACTATATTTCATACTTTCATAGTTTTAATGTCGTTTAATTGTTTCGTTTATTGAGTTAATGGATAGGCTTTTCGTTTGATTTTGTTATGGTTATACTTGCTTTGTTTTGAAAGTGAGTTTGGCCATTTGATCATCCCGAATTTGCATGTCTCAACTGACACCACCTACATAAAGACAGAAATAGGCATAGATTTAAACATTCGGGAAAACTATTTTTCTAATAAAAAGAAAGCAAAAGATGGCGGTCGAAAGATCTTATTTAAACCCAGCATACCGAGAATAATCAATAAGTCAAACTGAATCATCTTCGTATCTATTCACTTATAATTCAATAGGTACTCACTTTCATTATTTTAGTATCCTGACTCAACTATAGCCAGTTAGCCACCCATCTATGAATGATTCACTCCAGCATTTCATATAATCCAACATTTATACGATCCACATTAAAACTGATTGATCCTCGCTTCCCATAACTCAAAACGAAAAAAGCCTCGGACGCATCAAACCTCCTTTTTATTCCCTCTGAAACTATACAGCACCAATAATAAAAATAATAAAAGATAATCTTATAATCCGCACCTCGGACGAGGTGTTCGTTATTTTACAACTATGATATACAGCAGTCGTAATAAGTCGCCTTTTAGGCAATAACTCGTGTCACGTTCAAAATGCAAATCACTGTGTGTCGCTATCATTCCTTTTATTGTGGCTGTAAAACAGCGTCGAATTAGTTGTGAGCCAGCGATGGATGGTTCCCACAGCGATAGATGTGTTTAGATAATTTTATTGCGTGTTATCTTGTTTTTTTATTTCAACGCTGATTCGGGTTATATGGTCCTGTTTCGCGAATTTTATATTATTATGATGCAGTTTGTAATAATTTTGTTGTAAAATTGATTATGATTGGAATAAATAATTTTAATAGTGTGCTCGTAATTGGTGTTTTCACCTTACATCTGAATAATATCTGTTAATCTGACAATTTAAACTTTAACATTAATTAGGAGCTTTTTTATGAATTTTAACTTCTTTGTTTTTTCAAACATGCGCAAAATTACAGCACAGTTAGTACAGTCACAAACAAAACCCTTTACCAGCTAACTTGAAACATTTAACAATCACAAAGCGTCCTTACACATAATAAAAGCAATCCAGTTTACGATCAGCGCCTAATGACGTCACAGATAAGATAAAATTAAATGCAGTTCACAATCATGCAGATGAGCTCAAGGGGAACAGTGCAGCATATTAAATTATTTTGATAGATGACACTATAATTTAATTTTAATGTGTTTTGATAAAACGACCCTTTATACCCCTCTTTAGTGAATTTTAAATGTTCGACCCTTAATATTCTTCTATTAAAAATGTTTTTTTGCAAATTGGAAAGTGATGGAGTATGAATCAAAATGGCTGACGAGGCGCATTGTTAAGGGATGGATCCAATAAATGGTTGTGATGGACATTTGCATAGACGTCATTAATTTGATAACGCAGTTAATGTGCTTTGTGATGTTTTAAGTTTATTTACGCATGATTTAATTTTTAGGGTGAGCAGAATTTAAGTGATTTTAGCAAAATGTGAACTTTTGGTAGACGGTAGCGCGAGTGGTCATTTAGAAGTTCACACTTTGAACAATAATATATTTTTTTTACGTTATGATCTTTATTTTGTCATTTTCAAAAGGTTTGTTCATTGCGTCAGTAAAAAACCTTGACAATCTGAAGACATAGGTAGACAAGATTCTCTCAGAGACAAAGTTTTAATTATTTTTTAAATATCTACTTGATGGCCCAGTAGTTAACGCCTCGCCTCTCATGCACGAGGTTGTGGGTTCAAATCCGAGCAAGTAGGTACCAATGTGACTTTTTCAATTCATATGTTCCTACTTTCTGAGTTTATCTTGGATATTACTGATATCGGTGAAGAAAACACATCGTGAGGAGACCTGGACTTATAGTTAACTAGCTGACCCGGAGAACTTCATACCGCGCCGGCAGCCGCTCAGCCCCCGCTTTTTAAATCTCTGATATCTTCTAAGATATTCATTTATATAAATAATAATAGTATATAGCTTATGACACTCACAAATAATGTGGCTTTCTATTGGTAAAAGAATTTTCTAAATCGGTTCAGTAGGTCCAGAGATTCCCCCTACAACCTCACAAACTTTACCTCTTTATAATATTAGTATACGAGTAAGTCTGAAATCGCCAACTCGTCTTGAGCAAGTGTGGTGATCAATGCTCGTGCCTCCTCTGTGTGAGAAGAGGGCTTTACCCAGCAGTGGGACAACGATAGGCTTGTATTATTACCTACTTTTATAAATCTTTATCATGCATCTAGCATTTGAATTGCTAATCTAGCTGCTGCTAGCCCTATCAACCACCATTAATGTCTCACGAGGGTGATCCAACAACTCAATCAACAACAACATATTGTTATGAAGCTGCCGTCAGTTTACGATGTCATTAGCATACTGTTAGCCATCGTTAGATACCTATGCTAAACTAGGCTGTGGTTCTGTCTCGAAGAACCACCAAAAGAATTTGGTAAATTAACCCATTTTGTTGTCTGTAAGTATTATGTTTTCATGTTGACCTAAGGCTCCTTACACTGTATGATAATTCTGAGTTTCTACAAAGATACCTAAGCTGGTATATATGTATGTAGAAACTGAGAATTATTCCTTCACATACCATCCTTTGGTTAACTACAAGTATTTTTGGTTTATCCCAGCTCAGTAAAAATAACATCCGTTCTCACTGAATAAGTAGTTTTCAACTCTTGGGCATGAGCTCAGATAAAATATACAGCTCGTTTGCCCAGTATTGGGATATCTTGTATCTTTTGTACTTATCTATCCCATCAGAGTCATCATCATCTGTTATTACTCTGACGTGACGGAGCTACGAACAGCAGCAAGCGGTAGCATTGTACACGTCATAATTAAATTACCATATTATTCAATGTTCGTGCATTACAGTATGAATATGTTGCTAACTTGTGTTTCGTGTACAGATTATACGTGAATGAATCTGTACAATGGATAGATGGCTGTTACACAGTGGCCTATGTTGGCTACTCATGATCAGAAACGCGCTTAGATATAATAGGTACGTTAACTAACCAAAATCATATGAAATAGGTACTTTTCATCTATATTATAATAACATCAAGGACATTTTGCAATTTAACTTAAGTTTTTTACCGCAATCGGGTTTTTTATTTTTTTAATTACTTTTTTTTATTTCCAGCTTTTTAGTTTACAAATGTGAAAGGTTTTGGAGACGATTTAGTTCTTGGTATGGGTTTTTTTACGATTTGTCACTTACTTTCAACCATATAAGTTGTATATATTTTTGTAATTGCCATTTAAAACCCTTTATTTTGATACCCCACTCGATAGGTTTTGAAAAAAAAAAAAATTTTGAAGACATAATATGACGCCAAAAATCGGCCATTTTATTTTTTTTCAATTTGAATATACTCAGCGTCACTTTCACAATTAAGACGAATCTAACGGCACCTCTCAAGCTGAAATCGATCAAGCCGTTTAGGCTACAGTGCGTTCTAAAGAAATATACATACATACATACATACACTCGAAAAACATAACCCTCCTTCTGGTGCAGTCGGGTAAAAAGGAATTTTGTGAAACTATGAATTTCAGAAACCATGACCAAATCCCTGAAGTATTTACCCATAAATCATATCCCTATCACTCCAGTCAAAAGCCAACTAGTAACCAATTCAAATATTGTACCAATCGAAAAACAACTGCCTTCCCGATCCGACTGTTATTTGTCAAAACAACTGTCAGCCATGTTTTGTTTCCAATTGATTTGTTTAAACGCGACACCGATGACGTATATCTGCCTAAATTCCCGGCTAAATCTATCCGACAGACATCCATGATTCCATTCAGCCTGTATACACAACACAACACACATGGAAACTGTACTTTGTGTTGATGGTATTAAAGTTGAATATTGTTTGTGTGGCAGGAGGTTAGAGAAGTGATCAATCGATTGATTCGATGACAGGCGAGAGCGAACGATAATCGCCGCTCATTAGTCGAATGCGAGTGCCAGTGAATCGATTCGGTGTGACATCTGCGTTTTCGAATATAATCCACGAGCGGGATATTTTTAGTGTAGTAGCGCTGATTGCTATTCTATTTAGTTGTTGTTGGCAAGTGTTTGAACAATTTGTAGATATAAGAAACATTTTAAATAAGTTAGCATAACGTAACAGCGATTGACTCAAGATTTAATCAAAGATCTTTCAGATTTTACTTTTACTTCCTCTACAGCTTTCTTAACAAAAGGAATTAGGAAAGGAAGTAGGTAGGCAGGATTACAAAAACAAATATCTAAAATTCTAAATAGGCACACCACCAATGCCTATTTAACATGGCATTGTAATTTTGTTAGATGAAGCATTAGAGGAAATGCGGTCGGAGAGACATTTGAAAAAGCCTAAGTAAAAAGTTGTGATTCGAGGTTTGGATCTCGCCTATTTCCTCCTCCAGTATTCGACCAATTTGATATATACACATGATTATATACTTCCATAAACCGAATAAGAAGGATATTTATACGGTGTCCCAATGTTTTTCTTTTTCATTAATTGTTGTCGATTTGTACACTAGGCCTCTATTGACAGCGGTTTAAATCGGCACATATTGAAGGTTCTAGTGCCTATAAAAATAATGTATCAACAAAAAGGAAAACACAGGGGCATTACAAGTTGTTAATATTTATTATTCTGTAAGAAATCATTGCTTTATGGTCATTAACCAGAATGGAAATAGGCGAGAGCATTTCTATAGAAAAACGACCCACCCGCATTTCCTCTTAAGCTGATACTGAATCGAACGTGATCTATAAACTCTTCATCATATAAATAAGTAGGCGGAACCCAGAGAGCGTGTCTGATACAATAAACTAAATAAGTACCACAAACAATAGATACATTGTCGAGTTATATATGTACTTGTCTATGAGGTCGTTACACCCGGGCCCACGTGTGCTACGGAACCTAATTGATTGGCGCGCTAACGACAAGTTTTTAGGGTTCCGTAGTCGCGACCATCGCCTTGTTTATCGTCTATAAATTATTTTGATGGCTGCAAGGGTTTTTATGTGTACTTACTGTGAGGATGTGCTAAAGTGTAATAGTGGGTGCTTCAGTATTTGTTGTTTGTGTTTTGTAGGTGAATATCAGTAATATTGTGAGGATTTATGATACAATTCTGATGGGGAGAATATGGGTTGTAGTACAAAATTTCCTTGGTATTCTTCTCCATTGAAGTTTATCGTAACTCAAATAAACGAGTAATTTCAATAGGTATAATTTAAAAGCTTCAGGTTACATTTCAATGAACATTACAAAACGAATAATCATCGGCAAACCGTTTTATCTCGTTTTACAAAAACGCGATGAAAGAACCATACCTAACAACCAGGCACACATGACAAACAAAGCATGTCATCAGTACTAATACCTCCACATCTGTCCATCGCGAGGGTGTGATGAAGGCTAGACTGATGAGGATCGCGCACCTGTCCTGACATGATTAGCGAGAGAAATTAGCGGGTTTAGGGAGGGAAAATGTTAAAAAAAACACTGGCACTCCGGTAGTGCCGACAGAAGTGAAAACTTGAACAATTACGAGTGTATTTTGTGAATCGTCTTATAAACAAAACACGCGTGTTAAGGTGTGTTCCTTATTTTATAGGGTTTTTTGCAAATCAGGTATGATGACCAAAGTGACTGGTTTATTCTTCTCGTGAAAGGAATTTATTCAGATTTACAAATAAGCACACAGGATAGACTTCAGTTCGTGGTGTTGGTCGCGGCAGTGGTAAGAGAAGCAAGCCGCTCGCATGGAGCTCGTCGTCAGTTATATATCCATGGTTCAGCGCCATCTCGTCGTTGTTGGATGAACTACGTAGTTAGTACGCGAGGCCCTCGTAGTTCTTCCCGATGTGCATAGATGGCGCTGTCCTCAACAACGCGCGTCTTACGTTTTACGTCTTACGAATTTTCGATCAGGGTCACGTGACCTGACGCGAATTTAGAAGTTTTTACCCATTCCAAAAAAAGTACACAGCGCCGCTAAAGAAGTTTTCACTTCAAAAATTAAAAAGGCAAGATCAAAAAGTATGTACCTATCGTAAGTAGAGAAAAGTTTCGTGTTTCTGAATAAACTATTTTTCCGTCCGTTCCTTCGAACAGTTAGTTGCGCGTTTTATATGGATTATCATTGGTAGGAGGAATTTTCCCTGAACACAAACTGAAGTTGTAGGTACTTATTGTGTTTATTATTAAAAAAATATCATCAAGCAGATTTATAAACACCTTTGACCTGGATGGACTGGTTCTCTATTCTTTCAAAGAATAGAATATAATATTGTTGATTGTTTCTGCAGGTGGCTAGCAAATAAATTTGGTCAAAATTATTAATTGTTAACGACCTGCACCCACCATCACCTTATTAAAAAGTTCCTCTACAACATACCTCTAGTGTGTTCAATAAAATAATATTGTAACACCGATAGGATAAACAGAAACTAAACTTTACAAGAACTCTTCTAAGTAGGCAATACAGGGAAAGAAATAATCTCAAGCATATTCGTGTATCAAGAGCCGCAGTGTAGCAAAGTCACCAGCGTAACAACACACAGATAGACAAAAAGCAGTGGTTCAAGGGCTCGCGGAGTGCGGTGGAATCAATTATGGCAGGCTGCGCACAGCTGAGCGCTGAGCCGCAATGATGAGGGGCTTTGACGAAATGTCCGACGAGGAAGAATTACTCGCTGCTCTTTGAATATTGTTTCGTTTACAGATCGTTATGCTTTGTGGAATAATATACAATTCATTATATTTTATAGATACTTAAGTGTTGTCCACGACTTCTTCAACGTGTGTTCTATATTTTAGAAAGTCTATGTCCTTTCTCCAGGTTCCAGGTTCAGTTGTTTAGGTGTAAAATGGTAACATAGGTACAGACAGTTACTTTCGCGTTTATAATATTTGTATGGATTAGTTCATATTTCCAAAAAAAAAAGTAATACACAGATACAACAAGAAACCTAGTAGAAAAAAAATCAACGATAGCTTTCAATAAATGATTCAGGTCCTTTGGAACATTTCAAAAACAAAAACTATATAATAGGTGCACTCATAAAAAAAATAAGGGCAACATCATACGTGTACCAACGACGTTTTCCGTCCCCATGAGTCGTAGGCGTGTCGCAAATCGCAGTTGTGCGGCCTTAAGCGATTAGAGCAGCACCAACTGTTGTCCGCAACATTAACATGACAATGCGCGTGCGCCTGCGACAAATAAGTCGCATGATGAATGGATGCGATCGGTCGCGGTATGACTGGCCAAATATGGTAGCTTTATTTGATTTTAATTGTATTATTAGTGGGGTCCTGTTTATTTTATAATCGATAGGACAAATAACATGTATGGCTTATGTTGAGATTATGAAATTATTTTTTGCTAAAAGGGTCGGGTTACCTCATTTATTATTTTAAACGTTATTTTGTGTTTTGAGTTTGCAGAGTAAAAGTTGCAATTTAAATAAAATTTTAGTCTTTGAATAAGCATCTTATATAAAAGTGTCTTAAACAGTGGTGTGTTGTGTGTTTTCATTTTTGTTGCGTAAAATATTTGTTAAATTATTCAAGACACCACCTTTAACGAATTTACCAACTCATAGCAATAGTCAAACTAATTGTAGAAATTTATGACTGGTAAAATCCTATTAAGGTAATTTGTTATTGTCTTGCACGTCCTTCTCGAGTGGAAACACGCTTTGGAATGGACTAGCTTTATCTTCAAACGTGCCTGTAAATAGTTTAAATGAAATAAATGCTTGAAGTTTGATTTTTTTCGTCAAACCTGAACGTGTACAATTAAATAAAACAACTTCAATTTCAAACACAAGTAACGAATCAACAGTTACCTACTTACAAACAAACAAAAACCTTCCCAAATTCTGTAAACTACTACATAACACAGAGAATCATTATCACATACCCACAGAGACAACTCAAGCCTCCTCGAGGGCGGGCGGGCAGGGCGGCGTAGGGCGGCGCCCATAAAAATGCAAATGGCGTGTCGACGAGATCCGGAGTATCAATCACTGCAGGTCTTATTATTGCCGGATTTGGGAACAACTGAACAACGTGCGATTATTGTTTTCGTGTGTGTAAGATAAGTGTAAGATTGTTGTTAACTTGTGTTGTTGTCAGGGGTCGTGTAGTACGTGCAGGCTTATCCTTTGTTGGGGTACCAAGGTGTGATTACTACTTTCGTTACGAAACAAGAGGTTTCATAATAAGAATTGAAGGACCAAAAAAAGTCTGGAATGGAACAAAAATGTTTTTGATACAGAGTTACAAAACTTGTACCTTTAACTACTCGTAGTACGGATGAGGCTTAATAATTTAATAAGTACCTATGTATCTTTAACTGTACTTTGCGATTATCTATTTGATTCACAGCTATTGGCTAAGTACTTGAGAATGGTTTTCTACCTATGTCTATGTAAACACATACTCAATAATATAACTTTAAACAATTTATTTGCGACAAATATTAGTAGTGTCAATCATATAAAAACCAAAAATCCGCATAGAGCTAATTTTAATACGAGTAGGTATGTCACTGTTCAACCTAGGATCTGCCCACATGCTTCACCCACTTAGGTACACAATACCTAATAAAGGTAAACTTAATTACTAAATACACGCCGATAAAATATCCAATTAATTTTCTTCAATGAAACCGACGTAAGCGTCGATTATTATAATTTTTAATTAACATTTGTCAGAGAGAAGCGAGGCTTCCGGCTTACCCGACTTATACGAACATACTCGATGTCACTGATCATTCACGTAATCGACTTTGCATTCTATTAGTGTAGGAATCAATTGGATTATTCGTATTGATGGAATAGAGAGGGCGGTTTTGTAAAGGGCAATTGAGTAGGTCAATGCTGTTTTAGTGGGTGATGGAAATTATGAAAAGGTGAGTGATATTGTATGAGTTATTGAATAGAGTATGTATTATATAGGCACATATAGGTCTTCATACTTATAGGATAGGTAATCTAACAAATTATATGAGAATATAATTTGTTAAACTATATTCTGAAAATTTGTTTTTTATTGTATGAAATTCTGTT
This sequence comes from Luperina testacea, assembly GCA_927399505.1. Classification (NCBI taxonomy): domain Eukaryota; kingdom Metazoa; phylum Arthropoda; class Insecta; order Lepidoptera; family Noctuidae; genus Luperina; species Luperina testacea. Next base: position 17,602,933 of record OV656775.1, on the reverse strand, counting down.
TTTTATTCTCCATAACATTCACTAGCCTTTCGAGAGATCGAAGTTATTATTCGATGTTTTTTTCATTGAAAATCATGTTGTTTTTCATTTTAACAACGTCAGCCCTGAACCTTTCAATTTGCATACCCTTAAAACAAAAGCCATTTTTCTCATAATATCGTACTTAATCACGCTCAACGTAACGATATAAATGGTGTTCAGTTGTTCAGCCCGCGATGCTCTGCTCAAACACTTAGAGCGTACAAACAGACAATCAGTCAGTTTTGACACGTGTTTACGAGCCGCTCCGTGGAGTCGCGGGCGCCTCGTTATCCCAGATTACCTTAAACGTCGCCAAATAAAACGATCCCCGGCTACGTACAAACGGCACTACAGTTTTACGCGAACAAACAATTATTTATTGCTCCGTACACCCTATATAACTCGCAAAACTAACCAATATCAACTCTAACGCAACTAAATAGAGCTCAAAATTGAACAACGCGCCCCCGATCCATAGTCGAGCAAGATTAATAGGGCATAAAACGTAAGATAATACAATATACAAGAAGACACGTTGTTAACCGTTCCGTTTTGAGACGGTGTTGAGTGGCTTCATCTATCTCTTTCACTCGTATGTGGAGTGGTGTGTCTGTCTCGGTTGCACAGTTTCAATTATCTGCCTAATCCTTCAATTACGTCGACAGATGTCGCGCGCGTCTTCGAGCTTATGTGCCAGTTTAAAGTACCGTCCGCAGAGCAATTACTGTGATAGGACCAGATTTTGTAGGCTTTTATTGGTAGAATATAATTAAATTTTCATTGATTTCGTAATGTAATTTATTTGTTATTGGATATTTAAGTCTGAGCTAGAGAGCGATGTTCAATTTCTCAGCTCAAATGAATATTCTAAATAAATGTAGGCTTATCTTAGAATTGAAGCAATTAATTTTAATATTTTTGTCTACTGTTTTAAAAAGAGTGAAAGAGTGTCTTGGCTTTTTTATTTAGAACTGTAGTTGCTACAGTACCGTCTATATTAATTTATAAAATATCCGAAGAAGATAAGTTGTAGTGAATAGTGATACTCACACGTGAAAAAAGTAGGCGTCTTTTCTTGACATTGGGTCTTGCCCAAAGTTTCATAGGTTCCAGTTCTTATTAGCTAACGATCTATTTCTATCGTTATTTTGATAAGCACTCATAGTAGGCATCGCTTAGTTGTTAATTTGATAGTCTTTGTCAGTCGTTAATTAAAGGACATATACCTATAGGATGCCATTACATTCCTAATGTCCTTCAAAACATATGACCATCCTCCAACCCAATTAGTATTTAAACAAATACAGATTAATAATCAAAGTTGCTGCTGTCGCTACTCTGCGGCGTCCCTTTAGGGTACACGAGTTAGCTAATAATTAATATTATAATTAATGTTGCAATAACTGGAACCACGGCACGCTATTAATCCGACCCCCCACTTCCCTTAAAACTCCCCCCACCGGCACGAAATAGATAGGTGCAGAAGGTCAGGTCTGTATAACTAGCGAAAACAGCCGCACGCACACATACCTATGATCTGTTCCAAAAGTATCTGTTTAAAGTGACAAGAAACTCTGTTAGGGTTAAATTCTCACGCAATGACTCACTAAAAAACATGTCACGACATAATATTTTTAGAAGGTTTTATCTTTTATATCACACCACTTCTTCCAACTCCCAATTATTGTTTGAATAACATTTTGTAATTGAAGAAACATTATCAACAAACATTGAGGTTATAAAATTAACCTCATTGTCAAATGAAAAACATCTTTAAGGTGTCTTAAAATTTCAGTATTCAAATAATCAAACCAAAGCACTTTGTAAGTAGCACTACAAAATGGTATCCACAAGTATATTTTCTGATCAATTTGCTTACGTTTTATTCAGGTATTTTTGGAACAGACTTTAGACGCATACGTAGATACGGAGATCTCAAACTGTCATAAACAAATGCCAGTCGCGAGTGCGCTAGCATTCCCTGTACGTGAACGTGTCTGTGTGCGTGTATTTTCGCTCGTTCTATGGAGCTGATCTTCTGTACCCATCTATTCTGTGCCTCCGGGTTCATTAGGATGTTTTTACAATGTCACACTTAATTTAATTACGACATTTGTATAATTGTCCGTGAATTGTGAGTCAAAGGGTGTCTTAATGTTCTTGCGGAGTTTTGATTGGAGTCGAAGTGAGGAGATGAATTTTATAGCTTCACATTTAAAGTAGGAAACCTTGCTTGGGATATTTCCTAAGGCATGGAGTTACGAGGAATTAAGTAACTAGGTGCGGAACGAAGGCGCAGTTAGTGTAGTGTAGTAACGTAGAACCGGTCTATTTCTAGTAGTTGACTGTGATAGGATTTGATTGTAAGTGGCAGTAGGCAGGGCACATTGCTCGCAGAACAGATGGCCGCTAGGGCCGAAATATTCTGGAGTTACGACCGCGTACCGGAACACGAAGCGTTGGAAGGCCTCCCACAAGGTGGACCGATGACGTTGTGAAGGCCGCAGGAATCCACTGCACGCGGGAAGCACAGAACCAGTAGAAGTGGCGGTGCTTGGGTGAGGCCTACTTCCAGAATTGGACGTCCTTCGGCTGAAATTATGATAATTGATAAACAAATTGGGTGGATAGTAGATAAAATAGAAACAGGAAAAATACAATATTACTTGGCAGTTGCACTTAGTGCGAGTGTCACAGTATGAATATGTGAAGTAGAGCCGATAATCAAGCGAAACCATTTTAATTAGAATATCACATTCCATTTCGAACAGATCGTATCTGCCCACCGCGACCTGATTATCACAAAAAACGCAACAAACAGAAAGAAATCAATTAAAACTAATCTCGAACAAGATGTCTAAACGAACGAAATTAACTCTCTGCTAATAATGGTAGCCGCCTTATCTGAGCATCGGTTTAATATATCACTGGCTAAACACGGACAATCTGTCCGTCTGTCCGTCCGTCCGTTCGACAGCCCTGACAAATGAAAGCAGCCGACTGCCTCATCGAAATAACGCCGATAATTATCTAGGCACACATCTGTGATCTAAATTAAACCTTAAATTGTAGTGGGGACAGATTAAAATTAATCGCCTGTACCAAATTTTAAAATGTTTCAAGCATCTTATGAAATTCTGTACCTCACACATTGAAATCCCAACTCTATAGTAACAAAACTAAGATTCCAATTTAAATGTATCGTTTCCGAACTTCAGCTCGGTGTAGACCATCCGCGGCTCGGTCGATTGTCGTGTCAGAATGGTAATGATGGCGGGCGACAAGGCGGAATGGCGTTCGGTAGCGGTCGACGATTTCATTAATGACATTAGACACAGTAATGAGAATTTAAGTCGGCTCTGGAAGCTAAATGCGCGTGATTGAGATAAAGCAGTGCCTTAATGCTTGTACAACATGCCTTAGAGGCTTTCTCTGGCTTTAAGTAAGGATCATTCTACTTAATGCGACTTTGATTTTTAAGGATTTTTTAAGTTCTATTTATGTACTGGTCATTGGATGGGAATTTATTCAATAAAATGCACATTTAATTTTCTTTAACCTATTGACCGCCACACGTCAAAAAATCAAAAACGTGCCCTCGGCGATGTCTGACATGGAGTCGAACCGTGGCGTGCTGGGCACATTTTGGTTTGTCATCTATACATGACTTTGGCGGTCAAAAGGTTAATAAACTTTCCTATGTAGAAATGATAGATATGACTAGGCAAAAAAATACTATAAAATGATGAGTTGATCATAATTGCTCCCACAGCCACTGTATCCACTGACTACATTTCCAAAGTACCTACTGCACTTTAAAAACATGACCTCTATAATCATCGTTACATTTTCTAAACATCAAGATTAATATCTGTAATAGAGTTGGAAGACGTGCTTATTAATTAGTTCTCATTAATAAGTCGTATTTACGACAGCGTGTGAGTCGACACGCTTCACTGTAGCACGCGTTACACGCTTGGCACGTAATCGCGGTCAATCTGATCGCGACAGATCTGATGATAAGCTTAAACGTATGGGAATTGAACTGTGTGCATGTGTGCTTGGTCTTAAAGAGATATTTTCTTAATCTGAGTCAGGTTTAATTCGGATATTTGAATTTTTGTTACTTATGCGTGAAGTAACAGTTAAATTGGAAAAAGAACGGTTTTAAATATATAGGGTGTTTGGAAGCTGGATACAAAGCCTTAAGGGGTGATAGTTGACACCATTTCGAGCATTTTGAGCCATACATGTCTTAGACAAAGTATGTTTTTGCGCAGTCAAAGTTGGTACCTATGATATTTTAGACCAAAAATTTGCTGTTAAAAAAAAAGATAATTCGTCTAAGACATGCATGACTGAAAATGCTGTAAATGGTGTCAACTATCACTCCCTTAACAATTTCACTATCCATAAAGTAGACACAATAATTAAACAATCAATCTGGACCATATGTGGTTCATGGGACAGAGAATGGGTTAAAGCTTTGCACTCAGCTTCCAAACAGCCTGTATATTATTAGATATCATTATTCAAAAGCTGCACCAATTTTGCTCGATCAAAATCAATACAGCTCAAAATCTCTTCAAAAGCGAGCCAGTCTGGTATGAAATATTAACCATACCTACTTGGTAGATTGTTTCAGTTTAAGGCTGGTAATATTTTTAAAACTTTTAGATTCTCGATTTAGATAGATTCCACACAAAAGAAAAGTTAGAAAAAAAACTTGGTCATCATTAAACTCGAACATAACTTACATGAGGCTTTATTTATTATTTTATTTATTAATTACTTGCCCATTCTTCTCCATAGGTACCTACGCTTTGGAATGGGTAACTAGCTTCATGTTTTCTGACTGACCGACTTCTTGACAATTCAAAAGTGCCTGTAAATGGTTTAATTGAAATAAATGCTTTGAGTTGAGTTAAATTTCTGGCTGACCGAATCCTTGACAATTCAAAAGTTCTGTGAATAATTTAATTGAAATGAACGCTTTGAATGTGAGTTTCAAATAAGGCAAAAGTCTAATTTTTCAAGGATAACAACAGGCTTTTAGCTTTTTACTATAACGCTCTAAGCAATCTCCCAAAAGTAGCTTGGATATTGCCTTCTCATTGCATAGAAGACTAACCCATTGTAGTGGTCTGCGGAATGTCGTATAGATATCAATAAGTGTGCAGTTGTAGAGTGGTGAGACAAGAGCGGGTGTCGTCGCGCCGCGGTCCACACAATCGATAGCACATTATTCATAGGAGACGCGACGCACACTGCCTTGCCGCATAGGGGAAACTGGGGAGACGTCTTTATGATCATGTATTATATTCTACACTTTAGACAATAAGGAAAAGTCCCTTTTCCTCTTTAATCTGCTGTCCATCTTATAAAATTCTTTTAGTTTATTCAGTCCGTGTCTACGTCATGAAAAGGTTGTTGAATGTTGTATGAGTGCATTTTTTCTTATGGTAAAGGGGAAACATCCTTTATAAACAGTAGATAGTGATACTCAATCTATAGTTTAATAATTCTAGCAAAGAAACCAATAAACCAAGTTATTTGACATGTTTACACTGCAGTTGTGACATATCATGATTTAAAATAAAATAAAACATAAGATACTCCTAAGGGACTATACTAGTACTTGAGGGTACTTGATTATTTTTTATGATAAGTAATTGGTAGTTGAATTAGTCAATAAAACGTTATAGCAGTTCAAACATTTGGATATCTAGAATTTTAAATCATAACGTGGTACTTATGTCACAAATGAAATGGAAAAATGTCAACTAACTTTAGGATGCCACCGTATACATTTATGTATGTATATAGAAATAAAGCATGTCTGTGTGACTGTGTTGGCATTTATGAAGCTTTGGTGACTCAATATCGCAATGGAATAAACATTTTGAGGTTCATACTTTCAAGCTTTCACATAATAAAGTGGTATTTGTCTTATTATAAATAATAATATAGATCACAATTTTTATCGCATTACTTTCGTCTCCACGGTTGTGCTGTCCGGCGCGGAAGTTAGGACGGTAACAGTAGCCGCGGCGCGCGGCGCGCGGCGGGTCGCGTCGCGATGTTCACGTCTACAAATGTTACTGCTCTTATGTACAGCTTCACTTATGTAATACACTTCCTATAGATTGTGTATCATTTTGATATCGTACTATTTGAGAATTATGGAAAAAAGATTGATATTGGTTTCATTATGATCTGACAAGCTTTTTCCCATTCTTATTTGACGTCAGTTTTTAGGTTAAAGAACTATAAGCAGCATTGGTTTTCGCTTTTTCAGACTTCTGGCTATAATAAAACCTGCGGCTACTTGAATTATTCCGACATCATTATGAGTGACTCCAACAAAAAACCAGTCATATAATGCTGCTTATTCAACTTTCTTCGCTCTTATTATTTTTCTATTGTAGTTATTCTGCAGAACGAGTCGAAGATAGCCGCATCATCACTTGTTGTTGTACCTACATTTCAAGTACCTACCATTAGGTTAAATCTAGTCAGTTCTGTCATCATAAGATCTTTATCTTGCATGAACATGAACAAGCAAACATCACATTATAACATCCGCACACCACCACAGCCCCAACAAAGGCACACACGGTGCCAATCTTAAACACATTAGCTATCGATTCGTCCAAACATGTGTACCGCCCTTATAGACAACGCAAACTCAATATGTGGAAATAATAATAAAAGGAGACGGCTCCCGCATACATATCGTTTTATTATCGTTATATTATCGCGATGTATCGGCCGGTTTAACTTAGTACGATTGCTTCAGTGTGTTGTATGAAGTAGTTGAGATTATTACAGATAAGTTAAGATTATGATCCTCTATAGGTACTTCTTGTAATCTTCGAACACCAATTTCTTTATTTAGTGCTTTGATTAGTGATTAAGTAACATACCTTCACGCCTGTGATCCCTGAAGGGTCAGGCAGGGGTGTAGCCAAGTACGCTCACATTTCAACATTTATGCGGGTGAAAGCGCGGGGCGCTGTTAGTATTATTATAAATAAAGAGAAAATATTTGCTTTTTTGTATATTTTATTTGTTACGCTAAAACGGCTGAACGGATTTGGATGAAATTTGGCACATATGTAGACCACTACCTGAATTAGAACATAGAATATTTTTCAACCCGATATTCCTACGGTATCTTAACTTATGCGGATGTAACTTCTACAAACAAACAAATATTTCGACAAACATTGCTTAACGTAGTTAGAATTGCGTAAGGATCTGACTACTGAAAATAATAGAGAACAATGTAATTGATTACTTCCATTCATTTCCATAAACGAGAAGAAAGTAATACACTCAATACGCCACAGACCAATAATATAGTAAAGATCAAACGTGTCTAGGCACATTCGTCTCTTGTGTGGCCTAATGAATGCTGGGATATTATAATTAGTCACATAAGAATTTAATTAACTTACGAGCACATATTATTTAGTCAATCATTTCTTGTTATTCTACAACATTAACCTCTATGCTACAACTTAATCCTATTGGTTTTTATTCGCTTATTTGGTGTAAATTTAAACAAAACCATGTTTATGCTAAACTACTGTTCAACAGGAGTATAAAGTATGGAGTTCCATGTTACACTGACAGTAGGCAAGCGTTAAACAAGTATTTAAGTGCTCGTAGTATGACCCAAATTGTTTATAATTGCTCGTTTATTCAAATTACAACTGTCGTTCTTTGAGATTTGTATAAAATGGGTATAAGACGACAAATTGACGAAGTGTGTCAATTTGATAAATAGAAAGAGACAAGAGTATTCTATCTATCATTTATACACAATCTATTATCTCCAAATAATACCTACCAAACAATACAATCTTTTACATATTCCCCAACAGAATCCAGGAAAAATTCCCCAAATATGATGTTACCTACATCAACATAGCAAGGACATGAAAATCCGATGAGGCATCATATCGATATTACGTCGTCCCGACTCGATGCCACTCGATCCTAGCGATTCATGAATACATATCGATGCTTGGCCCGTGCTCGCACTATAATGAATACTTTGCACTGATTACCTACGTTCTTGTTCTATCGTGATAGGAAGGATTTAAAAGGAGGATATTATGATGAGGAAAACTTTTGAAGAAAATTTTCGGAAAGTAATGTTTACATTATTTACTTAGAGTTCATTAAAAAGTATGATTCATTCAATAATGCTTCTACTGAAGTGAAGAGTATTATTTCCGAGCTTAAAAAAACATAAAAATTAACTACATATTATACCTACATAGGGATTCTGATATTTGTGGATCACAGTGAATCTTAAAAAAGTTGCTTATAAACGATAAATTCTTGATCTAAATAGATTTTTTTTTGGTAGATGGATGATTTACCGCAATATTTAGTTTTAACTGTAACTATGAGTCATAGGAAAAATGCCTATGTAATTAGAAATACTCAATCATTACAAAAAAAAAGGATTTCGTACTTTTGTAGCATTTTTCGTAGCCATGCTACGCCGTCGTAGCAGTGTGCGAAAAACGCGTAAAATGATAATCAATTGTTACGAACAATACAATGTATTGTTATTTATGTTACGTTATAACATAGAATGTCGGTGTATATCGACACTTCGCTTCACTGAAAGTGCCGTCGCGTCGGTGTAACTTGTAAACAGCACACGTGTGCCGTACACTGCTGGCCAAGATTAAATAAAATTCATGATAAAATATTTTAGTTTTGTTTGCAGTTTGCAACAATGTGACTTGTGAGTTGTATTCAATCTGTCGAATCAATACATACATTTAGGATATATACTTTGCATGAAGAAAAATGTAAATTCAACTTTTGTAGAAACATTTAACTAGAGACTAAGAAAAGATACAAAAAAAACACTCGTAGATGTCAGATAAGTTACACTAAGCAACAAAGTAAAGTTTAATCTATCCCACTTAACATTTCGTATAGATTACAGCATCATACGTAGAATAAGTAAACTAAAGAATAATACACAAGAGACCTAACAAACTAGATTTTATCACATCACCAACTTTCCTAAGTAAAGTAAGTAAAAATAAATAAAGCGGTATACTTCCCGTGGCCCGAAGTGTAATACGTGTGTTAGTGATGTTATTGGAAAACTTGGAGTTGAGCGCTATACAATGTAGCTGGAATCGCTTGGGTGGCTCGCATCGCTCGAATAGCTCCGCTTAATGCGCTCTCCTCGCTCACCGCGGTCACTCGCTTCCTTAACAATGCTGTTTGTATGCTAATGTTCGCGTTTTTATTTGAATTTAGATATTAGGTTCAGTGTAGCTTTCAGAGGGGGTTTATAGGTAATATTTAATGATACTCATAGTTTCTGAGGTTCACACAATAACCGTATAGATCTATTGAAAGAAGTATTCTTCTATAATTATTTCGTTTCTGAATGTTTAAAGCTTGTTTAAAGGCTCTCAGTGTTGAATGTGTTGACTCTTTGGTATGTTCGACCCACGGAGCAGGTTTCACCCTTTGGAAATATTATTTCATTTATTTGCTCAATACTTTATTTGCACTGTGAATAAGTATAAAGCCTCGCTTAACTATTTACTCTGTTAAGATAATTACTTTTTAGTTAAAATAAGTTTGAACATAATAGCTATTGAGCATTACCTAAGTAATTTTTTTTACGAATGAGAGCTTTAATAGTTCGGTAAAAACTTTATTTTAAGGGAGAAAACTTCTCTACTGACGCATTATGAAATAATTTCAACCCTCGATAATATGTATTTCCACGTAGCTTTTCCTCTGTATTATAGAAAATATATTTAACAATAAATTCCCCAGCCCAGCAGTCCTCCAGTTCCGATCATAACATGTAATAAAGTACAACAGATACCTCGGTAAGCAAGTCGGATACGGCGCGTAAATCCGTCGTAAAAAGTTCGCTGACTGGACGCGATAGCGTGTTCTGTCGCAGTTGATCTACTGCTGTTTGGATGTGCTGTGGTCCGTGATCAAATGTTTATGTCTTGTGGAATATGGGACGTTATTATATTATGAGGATGTTTTTATTTAGGTTGCGATGTTGCCTATTTTGATTATGTTCCTTTTGTTTTTATGTGTAATGTCTTAATGAGTTATGCAATAAATTATGTTGTGAAGCTTTCCATTCTCTATGTTCTCTGATTTACCTACTGCTTTTAAAAACCTACAAAATCCTCTTCTTTGGAGCATAATACAGTTCATATACATAGATGGAAGTAAAATAAAATAGTTTTTGTTTTTCAGAGATTTTCTTTTATCTCAGCTTTAGTTTAGTGTATATTAAAGTTGTTTTTACTTTCAAATTCTGCCCCATTTTGTGCTAACTGGAGCATTGGTAGTTCACAGCACCTGCACACAGTTGGGCACACCACGATATGCATTGTGTGAGTACTAACTGCTTCAATAACCTTATGGTTGTAGACTCTACTACATATAGGTACTTATACAGTTCTAAAAACCCATATAGGTAAATAAAATAAATATAACTTAAATATCTGAAAGCCAATTCTCGTTCTTAAAAAAGTTCAAATTCAAGTCGTAATCTCATTTCAGCGACAATCAATGTCAAAAACTTTTCAGAAATGTCGAGAAATCAGAGGCATTTTTGACAGATTAAGACTGAGAACCGGACTGTGAACGTTCTTGAAATTTTGGGAATTAACGCTCTGGTGTATTTCGTGAAACATTGAACGTGTGTTTTTTAAGTGGAATATGAAACAATGGTTTTGAAATATCTTATTTATTTGGTTTAAAATGTTGTTAAGTAAATACAAACTATTTACACTAGATACTAAATTAAATGACTAACTAACTTACTATACAAATAAAACAAAAACAAAGGACATGAAATCTACTTTAAAAGCTGTCATAAATAGTTAATTCGCTATTATTTCAAGTAGGTAAGTAATCCGTGTATTTCAGTAAATGTGTGTGTATAAATGAACTCGTCCAGCTAAACAACAAATCAGAAATGTTTCGTATTTTAGCAGAATATCCGAACGCTCATACGCTATCGGGCAACTGTCACGTTTAACAAATTTGTTAGGCAAAAAAACTCGGGGCCACATCCATTTATTATCCATTTTGTCGTGTGTATCGCGGGTCCATTAATAACCAGGATTTATCCGACTCTAATCTGCCTCTCATTGCTTTCCGCGGATGATTCTTTTTCGCGCCAAAAACTCCGCCATATTGGTATCCGAACAGATTTATTGCGCGGATTAAAGGTTTGATAAATAATAAAACAGAGTTTTATGTGTGTTTTGTTTATTGCCGTGTGGCTTTTGTTTAGTAAGAGTAGATGTTTCTAGGAAAACAAGCCCAAATTAACCAGTGTTTAGTTGCCCAGTGGAATCAGGCTGAAACGACCCGAATAGGTAGCATAGCATAGCATACCACTGCAGGACACAGGCCTCCTGTCGGTGAGAGAGCGGGCCGTTATACACAACCCGGGCCGGTTGGTGCAGTGCAGGTTGGTGAATGTCGCATGTCTTCGAATTTTTGGTTCTAGGACATGCCGGTTTCCTCACGATGTTTTCCTTCACCGTCTTGAGAGCAGTGGTGATGAAATAATTTACTCAAAGTAAAGCGAACCAACGACCGACTCGTTAGTCGCAGCCGTCACCACTGCGTCACCTCTACTCTCACAGAGCTTGAGAGCAGTGGCGACCCGTGTAGGTAGATGTACCTATTTATGATTAAGATTTAATTTCCTGTCGGATGTCTTTTTCTCTAAATATGAATTAATTTAATATGAAAGATTATTTCTCCTTCCTCAGTACAAAACAAAGCAAGATATCAGACCAAAAAATTGAAGCAAACCAAACCGTCGCCGTCGATCCACAAAACTGATTCACAAAGCACCGGCACACTTCTTCAACAAACAAACCACACAACACTTTACATACCTACATATGTGTAAGATTTTCAATTTGTACCGGCTTGATCCCATTTTATCGGGGATCCTCGCCCGGGGACGGAGGGCTCGTAAGCCTCGTATGAGGACAACTGAGGGATCACGCGAGAATGTTTTTGTGAGATCCGAGGACGTTATTGGATGCCAAATGAGTGATTGAAGTGTTTGTTCGCTAGTTAAGATAGGGTTCCAATGTTTTCGCGAAAACTATTTATGTTGGCTATTTGTTTTATTATGTTATTGCGGTGGTTTGGTTATGAGGATGGGGATGGAATTAGTTTGGGTGGCTGTGAGTTATGTGGGTTTGAAAAATAATTGATTGGGAAAATTCGTTTTTTTTCGAAATCATTTATTTGTCACTAAGAAATCTAAACATATACATCAAATTGTTCTTAATTTCTTGAATAACCGAAAAGGGATTGAGACGTATCTTTCTTTTAAGTTTCAAATGTAGTTATTTTACTAGAATCTTGTACAATGATTGCTTCACAAGTAAAATTACAGTAGAACTGCTTTAATTAACCCCCTCTAACATGAACTAAGACTTCAACCAAACATTTAAACAACAAAATCTCCCATTGAAACATTCGTACGTAATAAAGCACTTAAACCATTATAAGGCTGGTTACACACAATTTAAAATTCACCCAGAATCGCCCGCCGCCGATAAGAGAACGAATGCGCATTAGCAATCCGGCGACGGCTCATAACAACACTGTAATACCTTAATTTAAATTTAAATGACATCTAAGCTCAGGCCGATTGTATCGTCGCGTCATGGACGAGGGGCCGATGATGAGTTATCTCAATGCTTTCATGTATTTTCGTGGTTGTTTAATGTTTTGTAGCAGTTGGTAGGCTTTAATTTGTACGTAAAGGAAAGCAGAAATAGTCCTCTTTTAATATAAACTTTTACCTACTTACACTTTAAAAAGGACTAAGTATAAACGTTTCGGTTCCAAATTGACGTAAACGCAAGATCTATTTTTTTGAAAAAAGAATTACGAATCTTAACTTAGCATTAAAGTTCCCAATATTACATAAGTGATATTGAAAAAGTTATTAATAACAAACACGCTTTAACAAAATTATTCACATCACGGCCATTCAAAAAATTTATCTAAATTGTATTCCACAAAGATTTCAATGAAATACTCCAACACAAAATCACTTTATTTCCCTTAAATTATATTCGGTTATGCTCAATTTATTCCCCCAACGGTTGCGTGGAACAGTTTTTAGACGCGGCTAACAGCGACTGATGAGAGGCTTACACGCGCGATAAGCAGGATTACCGTGGCCGCGTGTGCACCCACCCTTAGTTTAAAATTTCAAGATTTGTTGATAGATAAGGAAATACAGTGACGTATGTGTTTTAGAATGTGTAAAAGATAAAAAGATTTGATGTCTGGGATTCCATGACCAGTTTTATGGTTTTCAACTAGGACATGTTCCCTTATTTACTAAATAATAATATTAAATTAGGTTCTGGATTAATTTAATTCCCAGAATAATAATTTTTGTTTTCTACAAAAATCTAAACCTCCTATATTTTTGCGGTTAGACCCGAAATATTTTTTAAGGGTCTGAATACCTAAGCAGTAGGCTACAAACAAAAAATATTCATAATTCACAAAAATTAAATTACACTCCAATTCTAAACTTCCAAAAAAACTGATACCAAACTTTCTCAATTAGAGAAAAAAAGTAATCGCAAAAGAAACGCAGAAATAAATAACAAAGGTAGGCTGAATTCATTAGTTGCCTTCGTCTCCTATCAAAAAAATCTCTGCCGTTTCATTAGCTTAAAAAAAAACGAAAAAAAAGAAACTGTCACCAAAAGAGCAGAGATTAAATTTTAAAGGCACTTTTTCTAAATTAATTAATAGGGGTGAGGTGACTTGAGGGAAAAAATTAAATGTCAAAATTACAACAAGATTCGCCTTAATTATGTCGACGGGGCTCGCACTAATTACATTTTCTTAATTTGTAAAGTTCTGGCTCTTTGTGTTTTGGGATATTCGGTTATTTTTCGTCGTGTGCTGGTTTTGGGATAGTTAGTAGCTCTGGGATTTAAGTTTTGATCTTTAGATCGTAAGTTTTGATAGTTTGGATTTTAGATAAGTGAATAAATACTGAGCATCTATTTTCGGTTGGAAAAAAGATAGTTACCTACTTTAAAAAAAATCCATAGGCTTGATTATGATCATTGAAATATCTTGAATGCAATAGCTGTACCTACCTAAGAGCTACCACCACGGTTAGCAGAGGTGGTCACATACGTCAAAATGCAAAATAGATAGAGCTGCTGCTAAGTTTAAAATACTGCAGCCAGATTCTTATCATCGTAGATATTTCCTCAGGATGTGGGCAAAAGAAAAGAGTACAACACAACAACAGTCTCTTATTACAAGAACAATATCTTGAACGATCACTTAAGCGTGTCTTAAGTCATTCCGTGTTCCTTACCAAAACGCAATATCCCGGAGACCATTATCTGTACAGAGCGGATGACACCCTACGACTTTACGGCCGAGCCCTCGCTAAACGCGCCACATTAAAAATTTTATTTTCACTTCAAGTTTGTACAAGAAAAGGGGTGTATTTTTTCTCATTGCCCACCGGGGACGGCCAAATTGAAGATAATTCAGTTTATCGCTTTAATATCTCTTTGTCTTTCAAAATTTGCAAATGAGTTTTTTTAATAACGCCAAATTTGTAGCGGCCGGGCCTTCCTCTAATCCTTTTATGATTTATAGCCGTCATGCGGATAGATACTTGGATAATGAAGTTTTGCTCCAATTTTTTTTGTTGTTTATTAGTTTCAACCCTTTGTTTTTAATCGTAATCTGCGTTATCTACGAAATGAGTTTCTTCGTTTTTGTTGGATTGTACTTGATATTTATTTAGGTGAGTGTTTATATTAGTATAAACAGTTAAAAATATGACTTTAAAAGTTAATTTTCACAGCAAATAACTGCAAAAACAGTCCCCCGACACAGAATAAAAATAAAAAAAACACCAGAACCAATAACAATTCAAAAAAACAATGTTTGCATATCAATAGGATGCATCGGATGCGTTTGCCTGCCCTCGTCCATTAGTGGCGAGCCATCGATCAAATACACAATTCCAATTTACCCGAAGCCACAAATTCTTCAAAACGACTGTCCGATCTCGCGCAAATAAAGATAAAAAATAAATTGGCGTGCCGCGGTGCCGCGGTGGTTTTTGCCGCTCTATGTTATATTCGTGTGTAGATAGGAATTGCAATGTATGGGCGGGGCGATTGGCTTTTTATGGGCTGTCCTTTTCGGCGATAGCGTGATGTACGTTACTTAGTATGGTACTGAATGTGTGGTGTGGAGGTACTTACATAAGGAAACGTATACGTAGCTACGTTGTTAGTAGCAAAGCAACCAGTAAGGTTGGAATGATGTCTTACTAGTTGTCTCCCGTGACTTCTTCTTCGTATATTTTGTACCTATTTAATACAAATATCCAAACCTGCGTCCAGAAGGAACCTACCAATCTGTCTTTTACAACGATCGGTGGTTTAGGCGTGAGATGTAACAGACAGATACCTATATACAGTATGTTAACTAACAGACGGCGTTCCTGTTAACCCGCAATAGTATAGCATCCATACATGCTAAAAAAAATATTACTATTCGAAAATAAAATGTTTTTATTTTTTTTTATATTAAAATATTCACTAAAAATCGTAAATTGATACTCTATTTATTTAATTCATTCTAATTTATTTAATTAAATAAATTCCGACATTGCTGTCCTTCAAGTACGCGTGTACAGAGTGTTTATTAACGTATCAATTTACGATTTTTAGTGAATATTTTAATATAAAAAAAAATAAAAACATTTTATTTTCGAATGGTAATATTTTTTTTAGCATGTATGGATGCTTTACTATTGCGGGTTAACGGGAACGCCCTCTGTTAGTTAACATACTGTATAGATATACAGAGTTACTGCATTTATAATATTAGTAGGTATGCATAAATAATCTAATTTAAAATACTTACTATGGCCTGTTTTACTACCTCCTAATCATTTTCGGATATTTTTTCTGGCAGATACCAAAGTCAAAGTCAAAGCATTTATTTCAAATAGGCACATAAAAGGCACTTTTGAACGTCAAAAATTACAACAAAATAGAAGTCGCCCATTCCAAAAGGTAGTTTTCGTATGGAGAAGAAAGGGCAAGAAACTCCACCGTTAGGTAGGTACTTACTCTTATAAAATGTTTTACAATATTTTGCATATATTATTATATAATAATAATATGAATATATTATAGTATAACAATAATATATTACATAATAAAATAATACCTACGAGTAATATCATTGATGTCTAAAAATCCAAAATACATATATAGTACCTACTTATCCCGACATGGTGAAACAGGTCTAACTAAACCTTTAAAATTCTAAACATAATTACAATAAAACAACAACATTATTCATTTATTATGTGGGTGAACTGTACATAGATACACTTCTGTCTTACCCTTTGGGGATTACAGGCGTGATCTTATGTTAATTAAAAACAATATTTATGAAGTGAACATTCGGAAAACGCTTTATAATTGTTGTACAATCTGATGTTATACAGCCCCTTCATATATTAATAGCCATGCCGACGATCTTAGATCATTTAACACAAGTAACTCTGCCGCAGTTATATAGAATGCGCAATGGAAGTAATTACAGCTACAATTAACATTCGACCGCTCTTCAATTAAAATAACTGTTGATGGTTAAACGTGCATTTATTATAGTAAATGATTTATAATTAAAAATTGTATTTTTCTATACACTTATTCGTATCGTTTGTATGTGCTGCGCGCGTGATGATAGCTTCGATGATAGTGTCGACGACATCGACACGATCCTTTCAGTCGAGAGCCGTCCACCGCTGCACATAGGCCTTCACCAAGCTTCGCCACATCGAAGCCCATTAATTTATAAATGAGTAGAAGCGTCTTAGCATAACTAAGAAAACATGAAATGGTGAAAAAAAAAAAAATCGGATGCTATTACCCACATCTAAATCTTTCTTTGTATAGTTATTAATCAATTTACATGCATAAAGAATAGTTCCTGTAGCACATGGGTAATCTAAATTATTCGTGAAAGCTTCAAAGAAAAATAATGACTCATTTTAGCAAGACTTATTGGACTACCTACAACTTGTTACAATTTAATTTATTACCAATTTGCATAATTAATTATACCAGTCACTTGTCAATCGCAATGTGCTACTTTGCACAGTAGCTAATATGATAGATAGGTATGACATTTTATGAACATTGTGCTGTGACTTGCGCAAGCGCATAAGTACTATAGATGTAGTGTAGTGTGTTGCAATCATTGAACGTTAACTTGTCATTACCGTTAAGTTTACAAGTTATGACCGCTAGCGGGTTTCATAATAAATTTTACGAAAATATTGAAATCATTCTGAAAATTCGGTAACTTCTACTTATGTTGGTCAAAAAAGACGACAGGGGAAGCTTTAAAAAAAACATAAGCTATCATTTTATATTCAAAACAATAAATGCCTTCTGTTAACCAACTTATTTTGAACATAAAACATCAGCATCGCTCTTTCGATAGACACAAGCATCAAAAAGCAGGCGCTGAGTTATAGTGCTTTCATCTTCGATCAATATTGATCGAAGGCTTTCATACACAGTTAAAATTACGTTGCTGGGCATCTATGTATTCGAATCAAAACATTTAAATCCATAACACAGGTTAGTATAAATTCCGTTTGAAATTAAAACACAATATGCTACCTACATAATCACTTCAAGCCAGTATAACATAAAGGCTCCTTCAAACAGGCGCGACACGGCACGCGACAAAAAGGCACCGCAAGTCGTGCAACGAGCGGTGCCTTTGGGTCGCGCGCGATTATATCGCGTGTCGCGTCTATTTGTAGGAGCTTTAATTATAAAAGTATAAAATTGATTCGCTATCTCCCACAGCTCGCAGCACACTCCCGAATGACCACAACTTAATGACTGCAAGTGAAGCGTAAACCTTATTAATAATTATTATTTCGCTATTAGCGGCGCCGGACTGGCCCCGATCTCTTATTGATTGCTACACATGTTGTATAAAAACTATATTATAAGGAAAATTAATGGAATATATTATAGTTACTTGGTTTATCATTCACACGCGGATTAAAATGGAGAGATAGATCAGAGGGTCTAGACGAGATGCAATCACTTTCAAAGCGTTGACTTTCAACAGGATTGACAATTGCTTTTCGTTAGGTTATGTCAATCTAATACATTTTTGACTTGTCTGTCATGTTATCGCTGATAGAATATCACCTTTTATAGGCCGTCAGGACATAAGGTAGACTGCAAAAGTCATCATTTGCCTGCTTTTTCCCAACTACCTTGGGATTGGCTTCCAATCTAACCGGCTGCAGCTGAGTACCAATATTTTTATATGAAGTGGCTGCCTATCTAACCTCCACAACCCAGTTACTGGGTAATACAAAATCCCTTGGTAAGACTGGTTGTCAGACTTTCGGGCTTCTGAAGACCCGAAACGACTGCCAAAAAACCAAACATGGTCACCCATCTAGCGACCAACTGCGGCAAGCGTAGCTTAACCTGATCGATCGACCCGTGCGGCTGTTGTTACTTAGCCACGAGCCCCTCCGGGTAGACTCTGAAAGTATTTTATGAAAATCATAATGATGAGCAACTGCAACTAATCTGTTATAATGAAGAGTACCTAATTGAAAGTTCAAGTTAAAATTGGTGTGAATAGTGGGTAGGTTCATATTTAAATCCCAGTGTGCAGTAACCAGAAGCCCATGACAAAGATAATATAGTACTAGTGTTCCCATGACCAGCAGGCCGGTGTAATTCCTTGGCCTAACGTTAAACAATATATCTAAAGCTTTTTAGAAACCACCAAATATCTTCACTGTCCCGAATAAAGAAAGACTATTAATGAAGTGTGCAAAAAATACGACAGACTAATAAATAACTACATTAAGACTTAATAATTTGATCAAACCAGTCTCTCACAAAAAAAGACTAGTTCTACATTTTTTACTTCAATTCTTCGCTATTAGCTTACAAGATGAGATGCGAAAAAATCACGGTGATTAAGGCTCCGCACACATTAGGCGACGCGACAAATCGCTGCGACTATTAACTGGAGCAAGGGGTGCGATAAGTCGCGCGTGACAAATGACGCCACGGCTAATGATGTCGGGCTTAGTCGCAATGTGGTGGCGTTTGATTACATCTGTTCTACGGGAATGCGTGAATATTGTTCGTGGGGAAGAGGTTACGACTAGAAATGTATTGAACTGACTTTGTTTTGTTGTGCTCGTGGTTTTGGCGAATGATCTGCGACTGTCTCTTCTTTTAACAGCTTAAATCATGAATAATCATGATAAAAACTAGCAGATATTATTAAATGCATTTTTAAAATGGCTTTAACAGAATCTACCTAATATGTATCTACTAGTACCTAGACTGCGGTGACTGTTAATGGTCAGAATAATTCCCAAGCAGCAGTCGATTGAATTAAAACTATTTGTTTCTCTTTCGTACACGAGATCAGTAGTGCCAATTTAGCACATACCTACTTGCAGTTTTAAAGACTTTTCTAACACCATAAAACAACATAAACCGAGCTACCGCCAAAACTATAACTGTAACAATGTTATGCTGTCGATACGTTCGTAAATCAAACATCTCATCTTGCGAGAGAAATTGCGTGACGTGACCTGCCTGCAAACTTAACACTTAAAGTATATGCATTTTAATATAATGGCTTAGGTAGGTACTACTAAGAATTTTAAAATAAGATAAGTACACACATTTATAAACTTGGGGGTAGGCAGAAACTATAGAACGCCACGATCCTTACAAAGTCAAAGTCAAATCATTTATTTCAAATAGGCACATTAAAGGCACTTTTGAACGTCAAAACTTACAGTAAAATTTAATTGATTCTGATCGCCCCTTCCAAAAGGTAGTGTTCGTATGGAGAAGAATGGGCAAGAAACTCCACGGTTACTCTTTAAAATGTTTTACAAGGTTTTATATACATAATATAATTATAATGTGAAGACGATGCACTTAGAATAAAATTAGTCTACCACAAAAAGTAAAAAGAATTAAAAATTAAGCAATGACAGGTAAATCAATTATGTGTTAGATACATGGTGCTCACATATTTACAAATACATATTGTCAAAGTAGATGATTTTCCTAGAATTTTAACAAGTGTGTGAGTTACTGTAGTCACAGATTGTAAAAATCAATGTCATAAAATTTTAAAAAATATAAAAGGAATATAATTATATTTTATAAATTAATTTAATATATATTTTATAAATTAAATTAGGAACCAGTTTGATTTTGTCTAGACTCTAGATTGTCCTTTGGAGCAGGACCAGCATGTTTCCAAGCATTCTTATCTTGGATATAATCCTCTAATTTGTAATATCCTTGTTTACATAGTGTACTTTTAATATGAGTTTTAAATTTTCTTTCATTTAATTGCATAAAAGGCTACTTAATATAATTATTATGATGAAAGTCAATTAAAATTATTTAGCGCCAATAGTGCATCGTAAAGCTTTAAAAACTCTAATTAAAAATCGCTGTATACTTATAAGACTAGTTAAAAGGGGTACACAGAAATGTATAAATGCAACTGAATCCTTGTAACATTCCCAAAAATATATATATTAAAGTAAAAGTACGTTCGTTACATTAATTAAAGCTAAAGCCCACAGTCCACTACGTTAATCTACATACACATGAACCGAGTGCATCAACTTATGAAGCAACAGACGTAATTACAACGCGCACAAAAACATCAATTCATTCAAATTAATTACCTGTGTACAACATGGCCGCTGTTTATTCGACATGGCTACTGAAACACCATTATCCCTATCAAGCCATTACCGAGCTCTCTTGTGAAAAATAATAGTTATTCACATAATTACCCGACCCTAACCCTGAGCGAACGAGACAGACCCACTTCATTTGAACGTTGGAAAGAGACAAGCGTATTCTCAGCGGGCCGTCTTCGAACACTTAAGTAATTGAATGGTACGGAGGGTAAGACGGGTATAAAAGTATGAACGAAAAATGGAAAATAATATTATAAGTGAGGGTATCGTGTGAAGGGGTCGGAAATCGTCGGGAATGGTCGGATTGCTCGTAACAAGCTTTGATGAGCGTATGTTTGGACTGAGGTGTTTACTCGTAGGCTGCCGTTGGCACTAAATATACACTTACGTTGATGACACATTCTGAAGTTCAGAACACTCTCGTGTAATGTATTTTCAGTAAGTACCTACGTATATAATATAACGTTGTTTTGAAAACAATGCTTCGCGTTGAGTATCTATGTATGTAAATGAACTCACTATCTCGGATTCAGAGTGAAGTATTTTATAGAATATGTAGTTTTATTTTACGTGTTATTTTTTACGACTAGTTTATTAAGTTCAGTATGTAAGATAATATTGGAAATGAAATGAAATGTCACTTGTTTTTAATCAGTTAAAATATCTACCATCTACCACTATAAAATTACCGATGAATGTGCTCACTGACATTGTTTTTCTGTTGTGCCTTTGAATAAGAGCCTGAATAGCCAATCAAATTGCAATGAAACATTTCATCATCACCATTTCAGCGGAAAGACGTCCACTGCTGGTCATAGGCCCTCAAGCAAGCACCCAGCTGGTGACTGCAGCCGTATACAATTTAACATTTGTATACTCAAATCCAGAGAGCAGTGGTGACCCAATGGTAGCGGCTGCGACTAAGCGTTCCTGCACACGATGCCGTCGCCGCGCCGTCGCCGCGCCGACGCCGCACCGTTACACTGTAGATACGAGTCGCGCGAAGCCCGCCACCGCGCCGTCGCCGCGCCGCCACCGCGCGCGTTTTTACTGTTTCATTCATTCCATTACCGGCCGCGTACGAACGGGCACGCCGCGTAATTTCCCGTGAATGAATCAAACAGATAGGGAGGGGAACGCGCGCGGTGGCGGCGCGGCGGCGGCGCGGTGGCGGGCTTCGCGCGACTCGTATCTACAGTGTAACGGTGCGGCGTCGGCGCGGCGACGGCGCGGCGACGGCATCGTGTGCAGGAACGCTTACGAGTTGGAGGTCGTAGGTTCGAACTCAGGCAGGCGTTTCTTTTTTTTTTTTGTTAGCCTATTTTATATCCCCTTTTTTCTTTCAAACCACCCTGTCTTGTGCGATCTCTGGCCATGTTAGCAGGCGCTTTACTTTGTGTAAATAATTTCATCACTCTCAAAACGGTGAGTTAAAAATGGAAGCCATGTGACACCTACCAGCCCGCACTGGGCCCATCACGTGGTGGATTAGGTACGGCCCACACCTCACAGACCGGCATTGGGAACATTATAGGCTAATAATGCTATACTTATGCTACTCCAATCCACGTCAGTCATAAAACTTTCTTGTCTAGTCAGCAACTCTCTACTCAACATACACAGCATCAGATCCATCTCCATTTAACCTTCTACAAGACTGCCACCATGCGTCAAGTCGCAAGTCGCGTCATAAACTAAGACTGCCATCAACTCCGCGAATATAAAACCAAATGGCCCAATGATAATACGTATATATTACTATTGTGTTGTTTTGCCGTCGCATATTTTTTATTGCGACTGTGTATCGAGCCGGCCGATTTATTTTTATAACTTTATGTAACGTCGCACTGTCGTAAATGTGGAGCGGGACTTATTTATAGTGTCGATAGTTGTGTTGGATTGTCGCAGTTTTGAGTGAGAAGTTTTGATGGAGTTGCGAGTTGGTTTGTTTGAAAGAACCTGGTTTTTGGCTTGATTATTATTTAAGAGGGATTTTAGACGTAGGTTAATCCGGGCTGGTGTCCGCAACTCCGCGTAAAAGCGCGTATTTTGCGTACGTAAGAGACGTAATAGAAGTATTGATAGAGTTGTGAGAGCTTAGTTTACATGGACAACGTGCCCTGTGCACCTGACGGAATCGTGCCCACTACCTCACCAGCATCACCATTGGCAGCCTTGCTCCACCCACTCCTACTCCCTAACCCTGTATATTTTAACATAAAATATAAACCGTTCCGTACCACTCTTTTTACAGCCTATAATTTTATCAGCTCTACATTTTAATGACTGCAACTGGTATTATTTACGAGTACATTGTGTCGTTAAACAAGACTTCTGCCGACGCCCGTAAGTACACACGGTAACATGAACTTATATGTTTGAGGCTATCAACATTGAGGGCTAAAATATAGCCGATAAAGTTGTTGTGATAGTGCTGTAATTGTCTTAAATCATCACCGCATCAAATAGCTTTTTATAGCCAGCTACACTAGGTTACCTAAATGCGACTGAATATATTTTAGCATGAAGCAACTCCTATCAGGGCCTTATTCTCTATGACACAATGAATGAAACCACGCGAAATCAACGCGAGACTGGCGGGATTAGCTAAGGAATTGACGTGATTTCGAAGTAAGGAATCGTTAACTGGCCGTAGTGAAACAGGACCTTCATCTTTACTGACTCGTCCTCCAAGCTCCTGGGACCCTGCTCATGCCAGTTTTCCATTCAATATAGAACCTTGTTTAGTATGGACGTGCACTCATGCATATCCCAAAGTTGCTTTCGAAACTTATTTTCACCGCTTTTGATAACCAATAACGCGCCGTATTAACAACAAAAGCCTTAACCAAACTCCCAGCACCGAATATCATCGATGTGCCAAAATCAACTAAAATTTTGTCCAATTAAGTGCTGTTGTTAACATAACGAGGAGACCTAATTCCGGACAGCCATGATACCCTTATAATGACATCGACATCTGGTCCGAATACCCAGCCTTCAGTACAATCGACGACCGTCCTACGGGCTAATCATGAAAACGTATTTATGACCTAATTAAACTCATGTCGACCCGCGCGACGAGGACGGAACATATCAACCTCAACAGGAGCAAAAGAGACAGCCAACTCCCCAGGCCAGTGATTAATGATCGTTATATGGCTGGTTAAGTACCGTGTAATTTGCAAAACGACCCTTAATTACCGTAGAACACGGCTACTATCGCCGTCTTTGTCGTCTGTAAAGATTTCATGGGCGTGCGAGCGGGATGGCGGGTAGTTCGTGATGCGACTTTAAAGGCGGTATTTAATGAGGCATTATGATGTCGACCGCGCAGATTAGGTCCTCATGGAGATGAAAATTGTTTGCTGTTCTCTTTATATTTGGCTTGGCTGGTGAACAAACATGAGAATTTAGTACAGATTTAAAGCAAGACCGCCTGTGTTTGACTTTCAGTCCACTAAATATAGAGATTTTAAAATTGCGCTTAGTTTAATGCTCTTGCAATGAAACTTTTATTTTTCCGAATTTGTTTTTGCTTTGTGAACTTTGCCATTTATTTCAGCTCAACTTTGCCCCATGAAACTTCTCTCCGGATATAAATCTACAAACATCTATCTACTAGAACCATTTTACATTGCTATACCTAAGCTATCATAAAATAAAAACACAAGATCATAATTATTATAAGAATGTTGCTGCTTCTGTAGCACTGAACATACTCGTATCTTACAACAAACACAATTACTCTTTAGTTCTACCTGCAGGTTTCTAGTCCACCCAAGTTACGAATTAGTCTACCCTATTATCCAACCTGTATAAACCAATAATTTGGCGATACCTGTTCATGTCATTAACCTTCTATTTCTCCCCCAGGTCTGGTTCCAAAACAGAAGAACAAAATGGCGGAAAAAGCACGCGGCCGAGATGGCGACCGCGAAACGTAAGCAAGAGGAGCTCGGGGAGGAATGTGACGACCAGGAGCAGCACGACAACGAGTGCAGTGACGAGGAGGAGGCCAAGAGGCCAAGACTCGACATCCACCACATGCACCACCAGCTGCCGCACCGACAGTGATCACAAACCCCGGGCGAAGTCCCCGCCCGAGACATGACCATCCCCAGTGCCACTTTCAGCCAGAACGATTCCTACTACCAGGATTTCTCTGGCTATAAAGAAGAGGAAGCTCCTTGTGACCTGTCAAACTGGCAAGTCCGCCGGTTTGAGGACATGACCAGATCTGGTGATAGTGACAATCTAAACAGTGACGGCGTCAGTGTCGACGAGGAGCAACCGATTAACTTCGCGTATTATCACTTTTAACGTGTTGTGGACGAATTGTGTTGCGAAAGGATGGGTTCTGTCGACTTGAGTGTAGAAATTAAAAACTTTTAACGAACTATTATTATAATTATCATTCAATTGATATCTTTTTACAGTCACATTGTTTGTTAAAACTTTAAGGCGAGTGTCGTGGATACTGTACGAGTAAGCACTATGTAAAAACGATTATATTAAAGTAATTAGCTTTACATAACTGTAAATATTTATTGTATAAGTAGTCATGTGATAAATTATAAGTAATTTATTGATAATTTTAGATTTTACATGTATTTTGTGAGCATAAACGTGTAAATTGTATGAATCTTGATACCGGTGCCAATTTCCTATCTGTAGTAATATTCGAGTATAAAAGTAGATGTTATTTTGAAGTTAAGTATTTTCTATTTTTCGTAAAGGCAGAATAATTATGAATAATAGTAGTATCATAATATCCCCGCTCTCCCCTTTCATAAAAGCTTGTTCACATAATAATTAACTATTGGCTTTATTTTTATTGACTTTTTGTAATTATCCTGCTATAAACATTTACATAGGTATAATAATACTCCGCCAGAGTGCATCCAACTTAGTCAAACTGTATTATTTTGATATCTAACATACATTTGCATACCGCAGAAATAATGACAGGTAATTTACGTTAATGATGTGAACAAGTAATTATTTGTCAGAGATTTGCCGTGAGATGCTGTTACTCGACACATGATGAAAACTCATGAGGGCTAGATATTTTTGCCGTCCGTCGGGAACTCAAACTGAAGTTGAAAGAATGTTTACTTATTCATTAGTTTTTGAACTAAACACGTTATTCTTAACTGTGTTTTGACATTATATATGAGATCTAAAGTAAAGAAAGTTATTATCAGTCCGCTTTCAAATAAATTTATCCTTTTAAAACAGCATTATGTAATCATAATATTTTTTCATATTTAATATTAAAGTCACACCTCTAGGGTACGACAAAAACTTGTACAGATTTCTTCCCCGGTAACTGTAAATATTAATATTTGTAACATTTATGTCGTCGAGGCATCGCAATATGTATATTGTACATTTTAACTATAAAGATGTAAATAGATAATAATATTTAAACGAATTTAACTATTGTAACTAAACTACGAGTAGACCACGCGACAGTATTACTATTTAAAAGATAAATGTGCATTATTTGTCACTGTTTGGTGACTTAAACCATGCTATGTGTGTGTATACTCATGTTTTGAACAAATAAAAATTATCTTATCTTACAGTTTTGAAATGTAGCAAAAATAAAAATATCGTTATTTTTTTGTATCTCAATTAAATAGTAAAAGTTTTAGTAAATATTCATTTGATTTTTTTAAATAATAACTACATATTAAACTTAAAATAATGCTGAAATGTTTCCACCCCTGTTACATGGGACTTACACATAACTGGTGCAAGGTACTATAAGTAACCAGGATCACAGGCGTCTTGTTATATGTTATGTTTTCATAACAACTTCTGTGTTTATTTGACCACTGTAACTAAAGTTATGTCACCAATAAACAAACTCAAACAAATTTGTAACATAAAAAAAATTATTAGTAACCTCAAATACTGCACATTTAACTCACTTACATCTATAACACTAAAACTATAAGTTTACATAGAAAATGAGCTTCAAAATAACGAGATTAATTCGCTTATAAATGCACAAAATATGAATAACTGTAAATGTCTGTAAAAGCTTGGAACAATCAGCGCTAGAGGGCAATGACCTCTCAGTTACAGAAGAACCTGCGTTTAAAGTAATCATGTGTAGATCTAAAGAGCGTGGACATTCTACGTACTGTGGTTGAAATAAACAGTTAGTAAAAATATTATACGTTTTTGATTTTATTTTTATCATCTATCTTCACCTTCATTGTACCTAATTTTAAAAACTGCTCGTAGTCTAGCACTAAAGAGCAGAAAAGGTTTAAGTTTCATAATTTGCATTTTTTTATTTAAAAAAAAGGAGTTCAGGTACTTAATTGTGGTTCTAATCCAAAAACTCTGGGTAAAGGCCCTTTATATGAGCACTGTGGTGTAACACACTCACAGTAGCAATGTCTTTAATTTTGACAGTTCAACAACATTCATTGCTATGTTTACGTTGTCAATCAGCCAAATTTTTCGAACATAGGAAGCAATAGATTAGCAATATCCTTCAAAATGATTCTGATTGTGATTGATAGTGTGGTACGTAATTAGGGTGTACGTACATTTGGTCTAGATTTGAAAAAGGCAGTTACATCAATAAGGTAAATAAATAGAGGAATCATGAACCAAACCGAAATACATTTATGAAAATACATGTGTTACGCCTGGAAATCCAAGCGCCTTGCAATTTGGATGAACACATTACATGAATATATAGTAGGCGTAATGTTGGCGAGAGGTAGCCAATAGTGAATGGGATATACTCTGTAGAGCAAGCTGAGGAGGATGTTCAGTGTTGCTTGCACAGTTTTATGGACTGACAAAGGTGTATTATTGCAGTAAAAATGGTTATTTAATCGATGAAAAGGTAGTTCTACCGAAATATATCTAGTCAAGACAAAGAAAATACAAATAAATTCGACAAAATCCACCTGTATTCAAATAATCAGCCATCGCACAATGTAGAGACAGTTAGATTACCTCACTGAACAACATTCTCAAGCAAAATCCATTCCAGATACAATTTTCTGAAGAAAATCCGCTTCTCCTCCCAAACAAAGGAAATTCGCGCAATCCTCAATTTTGAACCGTTTCAAATCTGTCAATAAAACATTGTACGCATCGGCAGCGTCCCGTTTATCGAACCGATACGTATGTACCAGCCTTACATCGGAAAAACCTTTAGGTAATCGAAGGAGGCGCGAGCGGGCAAAAATCGCGACGCCACCCGTTGCCATGGCTACGGACCAAGACGGTAAACAAGCACTTAGAGAAAATCAAACTTTATCTGAAGTAAAATAGAGTTGGCTTTTGAATGTTGGAGTTGGAGTTGTACTACTTGCGAAGCGGCTTGTAGTTATAAATGTAAAACATCGTTTACTGGCTGTTAGAGCGAGAGATCGGAGGGGGTGAAAGGGGGTATTCTTTCATCTGTTGTGGCGAGCTTGGCGCGATAAGGTGCCGCTTCTACCTTTTATTTATGACTACATTTTAAAGCGGGGGTGAGTATGTTACGCAATTCGGCGTGTGATTTGACGGTGGGGTTGTAGATAATGTTGCTACTGATTTTGGTGATAGCACTTCTTTCTGTATGGAGTGCGTGAGGGAGGGACTCTCGGTTATGTAGGGACTGGGGTACAATGTGGTATATGTACACGACTTTTATGTAAAGGAAGAAATAAACTATTAAGAGGCCGTGGCTTAATATTAAGGTGGTATCGATTCCACTGGGCCGTATTTTATAAGATGCAGAATAAAGTAGAGAAGAGTAATGTATATGATATTACTATAGCAAAATCAAATGAACTACTAAAAGTCACAGTTTTATTTTTTAAATACTCTCCCTTACTGGAGGATTAAGAATTATAAGCTAGTACAGAATATGCATAAACGTCAGAAATTGAATCAATTAAGATCTGAAAAGCGGGACATAAGAAAAATAGGACGTAAGTATAAATAGACAATAATATAAGTTAATAAACACACTTTTAACGATGACCTGACTCACTCACTACAAGGCTATAATAGACAGGCATTTGCATAACTGTATATTTCAATAAACTGAATTAATGCAGCTTTACTGAATCTAGCCAAAAAATACCACATCATTGACTTTAAATAGACATCTTCAATCGTAAATCAATAACCGCAAATCAAAACATACATAATTACAACCAAACCATATTTAAAACATAACATTTATTGTCAAACCTAAAACAATAAAGAAAGTCCCATATTAAAAGTTGATATCACTTTTATAGAATTAAATAGTCAAGTTCACACCAACAATGGATATAATTACAAGACAAAAGAAGATAAATGTCGAACAACAATATATCAATATCGATGATTAGTCAATTTTACAAGTTACTAACAAATATGGAGAGAATGAAATATAATAGCTATTGGAAATCGCTAGGCATATGCCGTATAAGAATAATAGATTCATTATAAAATATGTACTACAAAAACCACCCATAGTGTTAGGAAAGAGATGCTATCAAGGACAGATTGTTTACTTCTAGGGCTTTGCTTTAGGCTGCGCAGGCCTCTAACTGACAGGTTAGTACCTATTCAGTGTATTTAGAGATAAAATAAACACTTATGAAAAGTTCATACATATAATTTCTACAGTAGTAGGTTAGGTCACTCAGATTATATCGGCTCTGTGCACTGTCACACTTTAAGTTAAGAAGGGTACCTACCGCCCTTCGTTTCGCGGGACGCAGAAGGGCTTGCCAGCGCAGGCTCAGCAAGCAGCCGCGGCCGATCCGGCCTTCGAAAGGGTGCAGTCAGTGAGCGTTAGTAGCAGGCCGTAGGACCAGGAAGCTGGTAGCGCACAGTTCAGCTACGCGTGCAAAGCGCCGTTCGGAGCAGCGTGCAATATGTAGAGAGGGCCCTCAGTCTGGACGTAGATCCCCTAGGTTCGAGCACACAAAATTCCGGGGGTCAGGGAGTAGCTTTTGCTAGGAAAGCCAGCGGATGTTCAAATTGACGAGTGTTCTTATAAAATTAGTGTTGTTGTATGATTTTAGTGATGTGCTTAGCAACTTACTAATTGAGAAATATTGAACATCACTCGACTATTTACCATTGAGACCCCTCACAACGCTACAGGAGAGACGTGCGGTTGACTGCTTATAAGACAAGATACTTATGGACATACCTACCTGCATAATGTCATCGCGGTAGTAAACTCATCATATTTTGAAGACACAATCCACACTGGCTTATGATGAATCGTAAGTATCGTAGGGAAATCTTGACTTTGTCTGTAATCGCCAACATGCATGGAGTGATCAATACTCGTTGTTTCTCTGTATGAGAAGATACTCTACAGTGGGGCAATCACAAGTTGATATTAGAAACTAAGATACACCCACCATTTAAAAAAATTGTCTACCTCTACAATTTAACTAATTCTAAATTGTCTAACTCTACAAAACCGAAACCCACCAATAACGCACACTAAAAACACATTTCGTTTGATCTTCGCCGTTTTAATTGCCAAAACAAAAACCCTATATCTTCCACCTACATGACTGAAATAAAACAAGCCAATATGGGTTAACTTCGAAACAAAGAGCGTGTCATAGTCGATGCAGTCGTAAGAGTCTGAGAACACACGTCAGTCATAAAGATCCTACGTGGACATAAACCTTGTATTTAGTGTGCCAGACCTACTGGCCACACAGACCTGCGGCCGTATTCTGGATACCACCATGACAAGTTAAGTTGATCTCGAATATTTAGTGTCGTTTTGAATCGTTTATCGGGTAACCTTTATCCGGATTTCAAAAATCAATAAATTCGCGGGTTCCTTACTAATTGTCTTTTTTTTTCAGGATAGGAAATCATCAAATGACTCCTCCCGCTCTGGGTGGAGCGGAAGGGAGTGTCAGACTCTTACTGACTAAAACCCACCCGTGTTCCTTCCCTAGCCCTTTATGTTCCGGGCCAGCGGTAACCCTTTCGGACAATCCCGCTGACCCGGCATTACTAATTGTCTGACTCAAACTATCGGCCATAATGTTCCCACTGCTGGAACACGAGATCCTCTCTTCGATAGAAAATGGGCTGTAATCGTAATCTACCCCGCGGGCCAAGTGCGGGATGGTAGGTGTCACATATCTTCGAACACCTCCGTCTAGTGCGCACTGAGTCAAAATAAACCGGTCAAGAGCGAGTCGGACTCACGCACCGAAGGTTCCGTACCATCATAATAGTATGTTTTTAAATTTTTATCGGCGAGGCCTATATTTGTCTCATAATTTTAATACTGCGCACTGCGATGTAGAATATTGCAGTTTTGGAGGTCAGATAGGCAATTGCTCCATGTAAAATACTGGTATTCAGCTGCATCCGGTTAGACTGGAAGCCGACCCCAACATAGTTGGGAAAAGGCTAGGCAGACGATGAGAAATAACTTAATTAAATGACTAACTACTAACTAGAGGATCACATCAGAGGAGTTGCAGAGTTTAAATTAGAATTTAGTTTTCTCTTCAGAATAACCCGTCTAATTGTGAAATACCTCGCATCATTCCAAGTCGGTGAGTGATAGACGCACGTATTTAAAGAACGTCGCGCGTGATTTACGCGTGTATATCCCACGCACCAATTACCGGGACCGCAGCGATTCGGCCGACATTAGAAACCGACCGATTTATTGAATGACAATAATCGTCAAATAAGACTTTAGCTCTGTTGCGGTTTTTTTACGATGCGGTCGAGAAGACTTTGGGAGGTCTATGTTTATGCTCGTTTCCTATTAGAATAAAGAGGTAAGCAGCGAGGCATGTGTATTCAATTTGACCATACAAAGAATACAATTTGGCATGAAAATGAAAAGGAATTGTTGTATAGTATGAAAAAGTGACCTCTAGAAAATATATAAATAATTTATTCGTTATAATGTGCGCATACAGGTAAGATGCATTATTTACAAAATTAGTCCCAATGCATTTTACCATGGCGTCACAATTTTTCTGATATTTGACTTAATCATCAAAACAATATTGCAAGTTTTTATTCATAATTAATTATCTGATGGACTCATTTAGAATTACTATAATATAATAATTACAAATAACCTACAAATTAAAACCACACTACCATCTAATTGAGCACATGAGCAGCATATAATTGAGATTGCTGTCATTGAATTTTTTTTTACATGGTGTAAGTACTTATGTATTGTCTCATGAACAGTCTAAGAGTATAGAAAGTGACTAAAGCATTATGTAAAGTAACCTGTTATCAACAAACCATCCCTTTATCTGAATAAGGAATCATTATCCTCCTTGACTAGTCATTGAGAGACTGTTGTTCAGCAATCGACTATTGATGCTTCTCATTTCTTTAACATCAAAGAATACCGAACAGCTATTGGATAATTTTTAATGTATTCATTTGGTAATTTGACATGTAAAGACCCAGGGTAATCAGCTAGAGAACACTTCAGTAAGTTATTCTGATTGCGCTAACTTATGCTAAGAAGATAGACCCACCTAGGAAAGAGACATTCGATCAAAATCAATGAATGTTAATCATGAACCGACACACTCACATAAACTTTAATAGTAAATAATGTGGCGTCACATAAATAAGACATGGTCACATAAATAAGACATCAAATAAAGCCAGTTTGAGTGGCACACGTCGCCCGCAGCTGTCGTAAACGCAAATCAAGCCGAGACAAACGTATCGAATGACCGACATGTATAATTACTTGATTCAAACTAATGATGCTGCAGTTTACGACCTGGAGTTAGTTGAGATTGATTCCTAAATTTCTAAAACATAGTGACAAAATACAACTTATCGACAAGATACAACGCAACCACGGCAGTTGTGAATGCAGGCAAGCATGCTGTATCCATACTAATATTATAAATGCGAAAGTAACTCTTATGTCTGTCTGTTTGTTACCTTTTACGCCTTAAAGGCTGAACAGATTTGGATGAAAGTTGGCAGATGGATAGCCCGCGACCTGGTTAGGACATAAGATACTTTAGCTCCCGGTAGTACGATGTTGTGGGTAATTTCCGAGTGGATGACCAAGTGGGTGAAGCCGTGGTCTAAAGTTACCTGTCTATACAGAAATAACTAATCACCCCAAGATAACTGAAGAGGTTGCCTCAAAATATAACAACTCTGCAAGGCGATTTTTCTTACCATATCACAATTTAGCAACTTACTACAATAAAACAAACTCATTGGAAGCCCTCAAGCGACCAGAATTGTATTGTAGCTCTTACATTAGCATAACATAATCAGCCGTTCCTACTACTAGAACATAGGCCACCTCTCGGTGAGAGGGAGTGGGCCGTAATTCACCACGCGGGCCCAGTGCGGGTTGGTAGATGTTAAATGGCTTCGAATTTTTGGTTCTATGATGAAATAATCTATGGAAATGAAATTACTTACACATAGTAAAGCACCTGTCTACATTTGAACCTACGACTTATAACCCATAACTCGCAACTGTTACCACTAGGTCACCAGTGCTCATTTACGAGTAGTACGTAGCTCTTGTAGTTTATAGTAATTTGTTAAATAATTTTGCAGCTCAATTGTCCAATTCACGTTTATGTTTCTACAAGGCTGTAATTCCCAATGATTGGGTCCCAAGTCACCAATTAATAGCAGGTTATGATTAACGACTGTTATTAAAGGCAAAATAATAAACTTAAAATTCCTATTATTTACGTGTGTACCCTATGGTAAACGCAGTTTTAACTCATGTTAATTAAGAGTAAACTGAGGCTATGATCCGTAATTGCTATCCATACATGACTTCTGTGTATGGACAGCACCTTTGATTCCACTGTTCTATAAAAAATAATTGATGTATCTCTTGGCACCAGATTATGACACCAGAATAAAGACTTTGCTACCTATTTGACGTGTAAAAGTGTTTGTGCAAACCTACTTACAAAAATAAAATGATTTATCATTTATTATTAGCATAAATGTGGTGCATATCTTACTAATCTATACAATATATATAATTTAATCTATAAATCTATCTAAAATTGAAGGGTCTGTTTGTAATGTCAAAATAACAGCTTCTACTAAATGCATACACGTATATTATAGAAAAAAAAAATATTAAAAATTTTGCCTGTCTGTCTGTTTGTTCCGGTTAATCTCCGAAATGGCTGAACTGATATTAACGGGACTTTCACAGGCAGAGCTAATGTTATAACAAGTAATTTATGCTACTTTTACTTTATAAAAAGAAAAAAGAATTAGTAAATGCGAAAGTGTGTATGTTGATTTGTTGGTGTCATCATTCTTTAAATCAGCAACGCAGCAATGGATCGGAGAGTACCTAGATAGGACAGTAAATAGGCTATTTTTACCTCGAAATATGAACGAACCATAAGAGCATAGCCGCGGGTATAAGCTAGTAATGCCTTGGAGGTCAAGAGCAGAAGGGGGCCAGTAATCTTATTGAACCATCAAACCCATCCAAAGAGACGAGACGTATCGTTGGACGAATTTACTTCGCTCATCATTACTGTTTGTCAAAAGTTGTTGTAGCTCTTTTTATAAGCATTCCTTTTATCAATTATTTTGCTTAAAATTAAGTAAGGTACCTACTCTTAATTATACAAGGACCACATTTTATAATCAGAAGTCTCATCCTAGATTTTATAATAAACAAAATTGTTTGCCAAAAACAATAAAATTGCCAACCATAACCAAGAAATGACAAACTTGATGAACACTCCAAATCTCACGGGGGTCGATATAACCCGACACTTGAAACTTTTATTCACCATCAAAATTCGCCAAATTGATTTTTTAAGCCCTTCAGTGTCCGATAATCTTAAGAGTGATAATTCTGGTCATCAATCGACACTAGGGCTCTAAAGTGTTTGACACTAAACGGTTTATGGCCACAATAAACCGAGGGCCCGCAGTTCATTCACTGGGACGGACGGACTTGTAGGAATTTTGTTTAATTAGCTTCGGATTGAGACTAGTGGTCGCGAAGGGATCCGTCTGTTTCAAAAGTATCTGAGGAGGTGAGGAATGTTTTAAACACTGTTAACGAGCTGTGATTTGAAAAAGTGAACACTGATAATACCAAATTACTGTTTGCCGCACATAAACGTATTTTATTTTTTTTCTATTTTCACAACAATTTTGCTCGTCTATCTCGTTGTAAGAAAAAAAATAAGCTTTGTTAGACGATTCCTTACCAAATATAATTTATCTAACTGTAGAAACAGTAACAATAGTTTGGTAAACAAAAATGGTAGGTGTCACTAGTGCCACGATTCCTGAAGTAAACTATACTTATTAAGTATATCTACTACGAAGTATGAGCCAAAGATCAGCAAAGAAATTAAACAGTAACTCCTCCCAATTACCAGGAGATCATTACAGCGAGGTGGTGCTCAATCTATCAACAGCAATAGCAACTATCACCACGCGGCCCTCTGTTGTAGCCCGGTCGCCTGCGATTGGCGATTTTATTAAAATTAATAACTCGACTGGACGTGGGCTGTAAATGGAAGTATAATTCGTTGAGCTATATGGGAGGTCTGTCTGTCTGCAAATGTCTGGGATGATATTTATGTGTAGGCTTTCTCTTCTTCTAAGCGTGTCGATAGCAATCTAAATGGACTCGGCCCAGAATTAGGCTACAGAAGCCGGCTATTCGGCTATTGTAGGCTTTGATAACTATTATTAAACACTTTCTGTTGACGTTATACCTACGGTTTCACGTATCATAGGACTAAAATTCAAAACAGTGTTTTGATCTTTCCATTCTCTATTGGTGGGTAGGTACACACTGTCAATCTCAATCTGAATTATTGTGTTACGCAATTACCCCGCTACTTGATAAACTTGTTTTGATATGAAATTATTGCTCGCAAAATGTCAAATAATTTGCATTTGGCATTTTGCGAGCAACAGTTTTACGCCCCAAGCCAACACACTTTTCACATTGTACGAATGTAATTACACTAGGTACAATTACAATTTACTGTTGTTGACGTCTAAAAAGTTTACAAGATATTTTTAACCGGTCAAGCCCCGCGCGTATGTGGGTACTACATGTGGCACGATACAATAGAAAATCAATTGTGCCTCATGAGCGGAACTTGAGAGGTCATCTAACCAAATTTAAAAATACCTGACTCAGCAAGCGAACCTGGGAACCTTCGCCACTGCCAGTTATACAGCCACTGAATAATCCCGAGGCGTCGGGATTTAACAACGGTAATACGATCGCGTATTATAATTAACAATTTGCAGGCGAGCGCGCGCGCCGCTCTATGGAGTCCTAACGAGCGCCTGTATGGTCATTATACTGCTGTACGACGTCATTAATTTAATTAAAACAATCCCAAATGATTGTCTTTTATTGTTCAGTGTTTTGGTTTTCTGATGACTGTACGAGTCGGTTAAAGTGACTCGCTACGCTGTGGGGTATTTCTGCCCTGAAAATTTAACTAACTGAAACATTTCCCTTGAAAGATATTGCTCAACCATTGCTTCATATTATGTCCAAAAAGTTTGTCTACTCAACAACGTAAATAACGCAATAAATGTAGTTGAACTGTCAAAATGAATGACATTCCTACTGCTACTGCTACTGCTACTGCTACTGTTACTGCTACTGCTACTGTTACTGCTACTGCTACTGCTACTGCTAGTGGGTTCTGCAACTACCACGCTGTTCTTCAACATTAGTGGTTTTGTGAGAGGATGAGAATGTGAGCGACATGGATTGAGGATGTGAGGACACAAATATGGGTAGTCATCGCAAGGGGCCTATAGAAGAAGTCTCAATAAGAAGTCCTTTTATATGGAGTTAAGGATGCTTTTGAAAGCGCTTTAGAGACTTAATTAAATTAAGAATCATTATTGGCTTCGATCATTGGGCCAAACTTACGACCCACTGGGTCCCGCTTAATGGCAAACGACATCGCGACAGGCGCAGACGGAGATGGCGGGATGAGCTGGACTCCTTTCATAATGATTGGTCGGTGGCAACTCTGGACAGAGAGAGGTGGAAGGAGAGTAGGCCTTTGCAGTGGGGCATCAATGACTAGTAAAAACAAAGAATTGGCCACGAAATTAGTCTGCTTATGTGTACACCAAACACAATCAAACCTATCTATCATTTCTGACCGGATCTGGTGTCAATCCAAACATTCAAGATATCCGTGCACGGAGAGCGCGTTATTGTCGCCAGTGTATCGACACCTATATATAACGTTGTACACTGCAGTGCAGAATCAAAGGCATAACAAACACAGATCATGGGAACTGTTGATATTTCTGTCATATTCCGGTGTGCCTTTTCTCTCTGCACTTTATGTTTTTTTATTTTCAGGCAAATTGAGCTACTTGTTTAATTTTATCTTGTAGTTTTAAAGTATAGGTGGCAAGCAGTTTCTTAATTAATATTGAGCATACAAGCTGGATCTCTCTGACTAAAGGTTTATTTTCTGTAATACATTGCATACACTGCATTCTACTCACATAAAATCATAATAATTATTATAATATTTGGATTTTAAAAGGGACCTCTGGGTTGTTTCGGCATTTCTTCTCAGAGGTCAGTCAGCTAGGAAGGCCAGATAGTTGCAAAATATAGAACATTAAATCAAAAGTTTTTTTAAAAGATACCTATCTATACCTACATAAAATAAAATCGTAGCGAAGTCAAAACTGTACATTGAATTATTTTTTAAACAATTCACATGGATAACTGTACGTGGCTTGTATATAAATAAATATCATTTCAACATCATCAGAAGCAAATAGCGAGCGAAGTTTCAGGGATAGTTCTAGAAATTCTGTTTCTTACGAACCTTGAAACTCGCTAACCTCAACGTCATAGACAACAAACAATCACAACTAAAACAGCATCTATTCCGTGTCCCGCATCCCGTGTCCCGCACTGTACCACATCGATCAAAAGCCAAGATCTGGTACCTCCGATAAAGCCTGACGGGACATTAAAACATTTTAAAATGCAATAAATAATTCCCTTAACGACGTTCTGTTCGGGCAGCTATTAATCAACTGCTCACTTCAAGCAACTTTTTATTACATGTAAATGAGTACCTCGTAATGCTGAGGTTTATGCTTACCATGGACATGAGGATGTGTGTGTAGGGGGTGAGCAGGACTTGGAGCTAGAGATGAAAATAAAGCTTCACTATTGAAAACTTGTTCAGTACTGTAGTCAGTAGCTATTATGTGTTGAATGTTTTTCAGATTTCGTTGGCTGTAGTAGATAACATATCACATAGAGGGGGGGTTATTTGTATCTAAAAGTAATTCATCATCTGCCTAGCCTTTTCCCAACTATGTTGGGGTCGGCTTCCAGTCTAACCGGATGCAGCTGAATACCAGTATTTTACATGGAGCGACTGCCTATCTGACCTTCACAACCCAGTTACTGGATAATACGATACCCCTTGGTAAGACTGGTTGTCAGACTTTCGGGCTTCAAGATCCACAAATGATCCGGCACCAACGGCTTAACGTGCTTTCCGAGGCACGGAGGGGTCACGATATGTAAAGATGGTCACCCATCCACAGATCAACCGCGGCAAGCGTAGCTTAACCTGATCGATCGACCTGTGCGGCTGTTATTATTTAGCCATTGCATGTATTAATACATGGGTAGGTACTAAATTGAGCTGTTGTTTTGAGACATACATTTTTGTTTTTAGACCCGTACCTATTAAATCATGGTAGAACTTGACATAAGTTCCATGCGGAAGGATTTATTTAAGCAAAGGAATTTTCATGTCCCATTTCTTTCAAGATTGATCAGGGAATAATAACCAAATAGACCACCTATTTGGTTATTATTCCCTGATCAATCAAATAGGTGGTTTTGGAGCGCATAAAAGGTCCACTAATTATTGGTTCTTTGTAGAATGCCGCTCGATTCTGTAAAAACCTCACAGTGAAAACTTAGGTAAACTGAGTTTGTTTTTGCTAGGAATTAACACTATTGGCAGCTCACTTCACCATTTTCACGGTCAGATTTTTACAGAATAGCACCGCAGTGCAGTGTTTTGCAGAATATCAAATCAGTCATCTTCAGGAAGAAGAAATGACTGCTTTAACTTTCAGATCAATTCGGGGTTCCTAAACAAAACTAAAACCTCGTCAAACCTCTGAGCTAAGGAAATACATCACCATCACGTGTAAATGACCTCACCACGTCTTAACATCTAAAGCTCGGTGCACACGAGCTCACAGCCCAGCTTTATTACAAATATCACTAACAATCCGTCGGCCGGCGTCATTAAACCCCCATCGGCTCACAATGGCATAAATAACGACGGATTTATTCCTATATTTATTTATTTATATGTGTTATTTATTTATTGCCCGTCCGGTCTGCACTCGGCTTTATAGATTTTTTTATACTTGTCCTCTTGATCGAGATGTATTAAAATGTTTATTGTCTAATCTATTTGGGGATATTAAACAAAGTTTTAATTTGGGTAAACATTCTTATTTGATTTCGATAAAGATTAGGATTTTGTTAAGGAATGCCTTATTTTTATGCCGTATTATGGATGGCTCAGAGGGTTGATATAAACTGAAGATTTATTTGATCCTGGCTTATAACACAAGCTACGGTATCTTGGCAGCTGCACTGCTTTACATTAGGTCTTAATACAGAGTCTTCGGTCAGCTGGATCCGCTCGTTTCTGGACCCGCGGGGTCCAGTTGACCACATCATTACGATTTAAACCTTTTATGTCTAAAAATGCCGGTGGAGCAGACGAGTCCTGGAGTGAAGAGCACGTATCTGCAAGCGTAGTGTAGGACGCACCCAGCTAGTGGACCGACGACCTTAAGGTGGCTGGGACTGACTGCATGCGGGAGGCGCACAGCAAAAGAGTGGAACTCTCTACCTGCGTCTGTGTTTTCGCATACAACCCGAATCTCTTCAAAGTAAGAGTGAACAGGCTTCTTCTGAGTAAGCTCACTCCATCGTCGACTTTGTCTCTGTCATCTCTGACCTAGACTAGAGTCAAGAGCAAACCCATTACAAATAAAAAAAGGCGGAGAACAGGGGTGTTGTGGAGCAGCTTGGGAGAGGCCTATGTCCAGCTAAGTGTGTGTGTGTGTGTGTGTGGGGGGGGGGGGGGTGTTTATATGTTTATTACTTCTTCACGCTTAAGCGCACAAAATGAATTGGAAGCTAACACCCTGAATTTTTATCCCAATATTCCCACAGGATCGACACTTACGCGGGTGAAACCGCGAGGCGCAGCTAGTCTACCATAGAATCTCATCTTGCTAAACCTACTTGTGTCGAAAAAATGATGCTTGCACACAAACAAATACAAGTGTAACTTAATGAGGTGGGATACCTTTTTTTGTCCGCCACTTTCAAAACAAAGTTTGTCAACTCGTCAAGGAAGCGAAACCAAAGAACTATCCTAGTGTGTTATTGTTTATATTATACCACCTTTTTCCTTTTTGAAGCAATCAAGTTTTCATCGGTTCAATAAAAATATTCAAACGCTATTTCCAATTAAAAACATTGGTATTTTTTTTACTTCCTCATTTAAAAAAGACTATCCGCAACCCGTGGGTTTTTCTGCGTACTTAGATTTATTTCTATGTTATTATGTGTTATACTGATGACAGCATAACACATACCTATTCATGTTGGTTCAAATGATGAAAACGTGTATTTCAAGTTACAGTACTTGGGTATAAACGACCGGCACCCTAATTGCGAAACGCAGTGTTACTCTCAATTTGAATCATTTTGAAGCATATTTCTAATCCATTGCATTATGTTTGAAAAATGTGTCAGCTCAACAACGCAAGTAACGCAATGAATGTTTTTGAACTGTCTAAATTAAACGCATTGTGACTGATAGTGTGACATTACGCAATTACTCTGCTGATTAATTTAAAACATTCCTTCATGTATCGACGGGCCTTATGAATTGTTAACTGTAGTATATTTGGTAAATAGCTATTACATAAATTAAAGTAGACTTTACGTAATAAAAAATCAGACGTGTTGCCCCAAAGGGTTAAACAGAGGTGTATAAAGTACATCTACGATTAAAAAAATACCCGCTTCGGATGTGTTCGGCTGTCCTCGGGATCTACTCGGTATCAATGTATATCCGATAATTATGTCAGTGAGTGGTGGCAAAGTATTCTGTTTGTGTTTCGTTTTCACTTCTGTCGGCACTCCCGGACTGCCACAAATTTATTCTTAATTCAAAATTTTGCAACAGACAAACCAACCTTCCCCTTACAATGTTTACACAATAAACATAATTACCTAGCCTGTAACGTCGATTGCATCCATGTTAACTTCACGGTGATTTAGCAAAGATGTGTAAAAGCACGGCCGAGCTAATTGACGGGAACGAATTACTATGGAGTTTGTAAATATGACGTCTACAATATGTACTAGGTTCGTATGTAATTTGTAACTCCTATTGTTGATACACTCTGCGGTGCGAATCAATTCAAAGGAAGCAGTTGAATTGGTGAAATTAAACAATGATCAAGATCGACAGTGAACTATCTTTTTTTCTTACTTACTGTTGTTATTTTTTTGTTTGGATAATGGAGAGTTTCTATCGTTTTCATGTTCAAGTAGGAACAGGATAAGAGATAGAATAAGGCGAGTTCAGAGTTACCTATAATTAAGTGGATTTAATAAAGTACCTACGTAAATAAATAGTTTGTTGAAATATCTTTTTTTATTTCCTAGGTTTCCCGATAAGCTTGCATTTTTGAGTGAAAGAGAAATCGTGCCATTTCTAGATCTAGAAAACTTTCTTTGAGTAAAAATAGGTAAGTTTGGTAGAATAAAACACTTGAAATATGAAAAATATAGCTGCTGTCAAAGTCAAATTGTTACCATGGACATGCAGTTGACACGAAACGATTTACGATTAGCAACTTAAGTTATGAAAACGAAGAGAAAATGATAGTGACATGTAAAATCCTTCGCCTGACCCAACTACCGGACCAGTCCAGTCTGCCCGGGCAAGCCAACGAGACCAACATCCCCCCCTGCCATCAACAATAATCTACAAAGTCAGTTAATTCCAACCATATCTGCTCATTAAGTCCGGCCCGACATCCGGTCATACAATACAGAACTCATCATTATTCAACCGACATCAAAGATCCAATAAATCTAACATTAATAATAACTCTATTCGCTGTTGTGCCAGTTTTATGTTCACCTATAAAATCAACCGTAACTCGCAGGTGATATGGTTGGTTTTTGAGTGAGGATATGAGGGTATTTTAATCCCTGGTAATAAAAAGGTGTGGTATAAAACGGTAGCCATCACTAACAATCCGTCGGCCG
Source organism: Luperina testacea (assembly GCA_927399505.1). NCBI lineage: Eukaryota > Metazoa > Arthropoda > Insecta > Lepidoptera > Noctuidae > Luperina > Luperina testacea. Next base: position 17,560,676 of record OV656775.1, on the reverse strand, counting down.
GCGTCATTAAACCCCCATCGGCTCACAATGGCATAAATAACGACGGATTTATTCCTATATTTATTTATTTATATGTGTTATTTATTTATTGCCCGTCCGGTCTGCACTCGGCTTTATAGATTTTTTTATACTTGTCCTCTTGATCGAGATGTATTAAAATGTTTATTGTCTAATCTATTTGGGGATATTAAACAAAGTTTTAATTTGGGTAAACATTCTTATTTGATTTCGATAAAGATTAGGATTTTGTTAAGGAATGCCTTATTTTTATGCCGTATTATGGATGGCTCAGAGGGTTGATATAAACTGAAGATTTATTTGATCCTGGCTTATAACACAAGCTACGGTATCTTGGCAGCTGCACTGCTTTACATTAGGTCTTAATACAGAGTCTTCGGTCAGCTGGATCCGCTCGTTTCTGGACCCGCGGGGTCCAGTTGACCACATCATTACGATTTAAACCTTTTATGTCTAAAAATGCCGGTGGAGCAGACGAGTCCTGGAGTGAAGAGCACGTATCTGCAAGCGTAGTGTAGGACGCACCCAGCTAGTGGACCGACGACCTTAAGGTGGCTGGGACTGACTGCATGCGGGAGGCGCACAGCAAAAGAGTGGAACTCTCTACCTGCGTCTGTGTTTTCGCATACAACCCGAATCTCTTCAAAGTAAGAGTGAACAGGCTTCTTCTGAGTAAGCTCACTCCATCGTCGACTTTGTCTCTGTCATCTCTGACCTAGACTAGAGTCAAGAGCAAACCCATTACAAATAAAAAAAGGCGGAGAACAGGGGTGTTGTGGAGCAGCTTGGGAGAGGCCTATGTCCAGCTAAGTGTGTGTGTGTGTGTGTGTGGGGGGGGGGGTGTGTTTATATGTTTATTACTTCTTCACGCTTAAGCGCACAAAATGAATTGGAAGCTAACACCCTGAATTTTTATCCCAATATTCCCACAGGATCGACACTTACGCGGGTGAAACCGCGAGGCGCAGCTAGTCTACCATAGAATCTCATCTTGCTAAACCTACTTGTGTCGAAAAAATGATGCTTGCACACAAACAAATACAAGTGTAACTTAATGAGGTGGGATACCTTTTTTTGTCCGCCACTTTCAAAACAAAGTTTGTCAACTCGTCAAGGAAGCGAAACCAAAGAACTATCCTAGTGTGTTATTGTTTATATTATACCACCTTTTTCCTTTTTGAAGCAATCAAGTTTTCATCGGTTCAATAAAAATATTCAAACGCTATTTCCAATTAAAAACATTGGTATTTTTTTTACTTCCTCATTTAAAAAAGACTATCCGCAACCCGTGGGTTTTTCTGCGTACTTAGATTTATTTCTATGTTATTATGTGTTATACTGATGACAGCATAACACATACCTATTCATGTTGGTTCAAATGATGAAAACGTGTATTTCAAGTTACAGTACTTGGGTATAAACGACCGGCACCCTAATTGCGAAACGCAGTGTTACTCTCAATTTGAATCATTTTGAAGCATATTTCTAATCCATTGCATTATGTTTGAAAAATGTGTCAGCTCAACAACGCAAGTAACGCAATGAATGTTTTTGAACTGTCTAAATTAAACGCATTGTGACTGATAGTGTGACATTACGCAATTACTCTGCTGATTAATTTAAAACATTCCTTCATGTATCGACGGGCCTTATGAATTGTTAACTGTAGTATATTTGGTAAATAGCTATTACATAAATTAAAGTAGACTTTACGTAATAAAAAATCAGACGTGTTGCCCCAAAGGGTTAAACAGAGGTGTATAAAGTACATCTACGATTAAAAAAATACCCGCTTCGGATGTGTTCGGCTGTCCTCGGGATCTACTCGGTATCAATGTATATCCGATAATTATGTCAGTGAGTGGTGGCAAAGTATTCTGTTTGTGTTTCGTTTTCACTTCTGTCGGCACTCCCGGACTGCCACAAATTTATTCTTAATTCAAAATTTTGCAACAGACAAACCAACCTTCCCCTTACAATGTTTACACAATAAACATAATTACCTAGCCTGTAACGTCGATTGCATCCATGTTAACTTCACGGTGATTTAGCAAAGATGTGTAAAAGCACGGCCGAGCTAATTGACGGGAACGAATTACTATGGAGTTTGTAAATATGACGTCTACAATATGTACTAGGTTCGTATGTAATTTGTAACTCCTATTGTTGATACACTCTGCGGTGCGAATCAATTCAAAGGAAGCAGTTGAATTGGTGAAATTAAACAATGATCAAGATCGACAGTGAACTATCTTTTTTTCTTACTTACTGTTGTTATTTTTTTGTTTGGATAATGGAGAGTTTCTATCGTTTTCATGTTCAAGTAGGAACAGGATAAGAGATAGAATAAGGCGAGTTCAGAGTTACCTATAATTAAGTGGATTTAATAAAGTACCTACGTAAATAAATAGTTTGTTGAAATATCTTTTTTTATTTCCTAGGTTTCCCGATAAGCTTGCATTTTTGAGTGAAAGAGAAATCGTGCCATTTCTAGATCTAGAAAACTTTCTTTGAGTAAAAATAGGTAAGTTTGGTAGAATAAAACACTTGAAATATGAAAAATATAGCTGCTGTCAAAGTCAAATTGTTACCATGGACATGCAGTTGACACGAAACGATTTACGATTAGCAACTTAAGTTATGAAAACGAAGAGAAAATGATAGTGACATGTAAAATCCTTCGCCTGACCCAACTACCGGACCAGTCCAGTCTGCCCGGGCAAGCCAACGAGACCAACATCCCCCCCTGCCATCAACAATAATCTACAAAGTCAGTTAATTCCAACCATATCTGCTCATTAAGTCCGGCCCGACATCCGGTCATACAATACAGAACTCATCATTATTCAACCGACATCAAAGATCCAATAAATCTAACATTAATAATAACTCTATTCGCTGTTGTGCCAGTTTTATGTTCACCTATAAAATCAACCGTAACTCGCAGGTGATATGGTTGGTTTTTGAGTGAGGATATGAGGGTATTTTAATCCCTGGTAATAAAAAGGTGTGGTATAAAACGGTAGCCAACAGGATTACCTATAGGTTTTGTATCCAAGTAGCGCTGACGGGTTGATGCTAGGGATGTGGTGGACTTTGTCGATGGACACTCGCTGAGGTTTTGAGATTTAAGTTAAAATGTTGTTATTGCTATTCTATTTTAAATCACTATCGCCGTATACAAGTTTAAGATATGTGCTATTTGAAGAAATGGAGAAACGTAATTAGTTTTAAAGATTACTTTGTCTTTATTAAGATTATCTTTTTGTGCTATCTCTTTGGTATCTTCAATTAAGTAGACATCTAGCAGTTTAATGGAGGGAATAAGTATGAACGCAATGAATGCAAATTGAGAATATTATGGTAGGTACCTAATGGTTTTATAATGGCTAAGTTTATCATACTATTCACCTCTATTTTTAACTGAAATCCTATTGAACTCAAAACTTCAACATAAATATCGCCTCGATACTCTATATAGATTTTGTCCCACCTCTAGCCACTAATATTAATTATAAATGATTCAGGCGTCATTAGCGGTGGCAAAGATCTTGGCGATACAAAGACTATCACTGTCTCGCTCGCACTCACGGGCTACATGAGCCCATGTTTATTGTAACGTGAGAACAGACTGGCACTTGTGTCATTTTGGGACTTGGTGATACAGGCTGGATGAGAATGCCATTTGAAAAGAAGGAAGCAGAAACTAGTGAGGCTTTCACCCCTTTTCTCCGACTCTTAGCAATAATTTCCGTGTCCGTTTAGCAAATCAGCGTGAAAAGAGCCTTCACGTGAGGTTTAGCTTTCGGCCTACTCCTCCACCAATCACCCTTTAGCATTATTTTTAAATATTAATTACATGATCAGATCAACAATGATAAAAATAGTCACCTTGGCAGACAGGTCTCATTTGTCAGATGTAGGATACCTAGGTATAGTACGATTCTTGAAAGCAAAGAAATCCATAATCTAGCCTACGCCTAGCATTTCTGTGTACTCTCTTGATTGTGGTCTTTTTAGGATAACCTAATAAAATGTCATTGAATTTGGGCAAGACGACCAACGACAGCTGATTTAATACTTGTTGCCTTACTAAAGTCTAACTTCTTATATTTGCGACTCGATGGAATATACATACATATTGTATACGTAAGGTCTAACTCAGTGCAATCTATAACGTTTCACCAATTTATGAATATTACTGCAGACTCAGATATAAAAGGTATCATAAAGTTATCTTCTAATTGGATGTATGAATTCACCTGAACTCCGTCCAAATCTTCCTCCAGCCGCTAAAGTTTACACACACCAATATATTAAACCCTATTATTAAAACCGTGCTTATAAAACCCGCTTCACACCGCTCAAAGTAATTTATTTTTTTTCTCCATCCTAATAACATAAACTTATTAACTGCAATACTACTAAAAACCATGAATGGACCCATAGAAACGGCTGGATCCCACAAAATCCACCCCCTATACAAGCCTGCGCGCGCGCATCCATTCATGTTGTTTTTTCTGCACGTTTACCTGCAACTTCCTTCCTACAGCGATCCATTACCATGAATGACATTCCTACGTTCTGACAGTTAAATGGATACCCTGACACTTATGTGGTGATACATTAAAAACTCCATTACGAAACTCTACCTTATCACTAAACGAACAAAGTTAAAATTCGTTCAAAGGACCAATTTCCGATTGATGACGTAACAACATTAGATTTACACCTGACCAAATCACTCCTCACTCTTTCATACCTCCAAATAAGGTTCAATTTGGAACGTATTTTCATTTTCCAACAGCATTACGTAGTTATTATTTTTCCTAGCGCGTAAACGATACGTACGCTCGACGTAAACTCCTGCGCATTGTTGAGCGGTGCCACACTGTCTGCCGAGACGGTTTTTGTTCAAATTTAGAACGCGTTTTTTGACGGTTAACTTAAAGCTAATGATACTTGACGTTGATGTTACGGTGTCAAGTTAGTTAGTAATTATGAAGAAAATAAATGGTCAGGAACTTGGACAAATGTCATTAAGGAAGATTACTAATGATCTTGATGAGTGATATGATAAAGCACTTGATGATTCGTTTGTTTTTTAGTAATAAATATCTTAGAGGTAGGTGGTACCTATTTAGTATTAAATTCTGTCGCGTCGACTCAAAGGATTCACAAAATTAGGTTCATTAAATTCGGTCAGTAATGTCATATGTAAAGGATAGCGATAAATACTCGTAGTTAATGAATAATAGATAATTCCTTTCTGTCCGATCTGCCCCAACAAATTAGCTGTCACATTACATGCGACATCAAATACATTAATCCGGGCAAAGCCAATAATTCCCGAGAAGTATCAGTAATTGTCGAAGTGACGAATAAAGTCAACTACACAATGGAAATTGTCGATTGTTGCAAATATACTATTTCCTATGCGTGCTGCAGCTGGTTGGAAGAAGTGAAACGTTTTTGAAAATTGCCGATTTTGATTAAACTTTACAACTGACTATTACATTACTATGGTTTTCGCTTAACCCGCAGTTAATTTATGCGTATGTGTATTTTTGTTTTTGTTATTTCTGTACTACTTGGTCATAATTATATACAGAATTACAGACGCTGAATTAAGTTACAATAAAATATCACAGTTTTTCTAATCTGTAGAACTGTAGTTATGACAGTTCTGTCCAAAACCTATTTTAATCAATGGAACCGACAACAACTGTCCTGCCTGTCATAGTGACTGAAAGTGTTCAGTTAGAAAGTTTGCAAGAAGACCAGTTTCGCTCCACCACCGTCATAAGTACCGGTAACAACAGCGCAGCGACACTTCCACAAAGCAACCGGAGCGGAAATACGTCACACAAAGGTGCTATCAAAGAGTCACGTTTTTTCCACCCTGCCCACCCCCTGTTATAATAGTCAATAGCTTTAAGAGTCCATTCTTACTACTTAAATGTCGCGTAAAATTACTGTTCCGCTTTTTTGTCGAGTCTCGGATTTTGGATAATTGTATGAAAGTGCAATATGATTGCAACATGCGAGTTTTGGGAAAAAAAAGGTTTTGTGTAGATGAAATTAATTTGGGCAAACATACACCGTATTAATTTTTAGTCCCCCTATCTATTTAAAGATGATTTTGTGATAGGTGATGGAAGAAATCGCCGAGAAGAACGCCGTAGGTATTTAGATATTTACCCCAGATCAAAAACAATATTGTGACCTAGTTCAGTGACTGTAAACCTACCTTTACAGAACTTTACAACTATCACATTTTCAATATTTGTAAAAATGGCTCTAATTACAGTAAGTTAACTTAGGAAATGCACACAATGAAATTGAAAATCCACATAAGTAGGTACTTAGTTGTCCCTCGAGTTGACCAGCGGGGACATTGCGTAACACACTATATTTTTATTTTTATATATTTTATCGCAGTAGGAATGTCTTACATTTTGACAGTTCAACAACATTCATTGCGTTATTTACGTTGTTGAGCTGACAATATTGTAGAACATATGAAGCAATGGATTAGCAATATAATTCAAAATGATTCAGATTCTGATTAATTAATAATTAGGGTGCAGTACTAATTGTTTGTAAGTTGTTCCTTTGAACCGACATGCAAGACAGGGCCTAAGCTAGCTTAAATTAGCACAACATTGCTTAGTAAGACAGGCTAACGATAATGCTTTTATCATGGCAACAATGAAATCCACATTCCATTTATTTTTAATTCTCAATCTCACCAAGAACACCACCAACATAATCAGCCTAATGTTCCCACTGCTGGGACCCAGGCCTCTTCTCTATTAGAGTGGGCCATAATCCACCACCCGGGCCCAGTTCAGGTTGGTGGATGTCATATGTCTTCGAATTTTTGGTCCTAGGACAAACTGGTTTTCTGACGATGTTTTCCTTTACCGTTTTTAAAGCAGTGGTGATGAAATAATTTACACAAAGTGAAGTGCCTACTTAGGTTCGAAGCCACAACCTTTAACTCGTAAGTCGCGGCCGCTACGACTGGACCACCACTGCTCTCCAGAGATAACGAGAACACCATCAGATTCTCACATTAGTAAACCAATAATTAAGACACCTAAAAACAATTAGCAGGTCCATCAACGGAAACTAAAGGTCGCGACACATCTCACATGTCAGCGTTATATCTCACGTGCAATGTGATTTGACAGCTTGTTGACGTTTAAGATCCTAACACAACAAGGATGTCGTGACAACATCCATGCTAATGTAAGAGCTGTTTATGTTGAGAAAGATGATGAAATGAACTAAATTTTTATTGTGGAGATATTTTTAGCTTGTGTGTAGGGTTTTAGATTGTGTGCAAATGATCTTATTCAAGGTGTAATTATTGAAATAATTTAAAACCTGAAAAGGGCATTATACTTTGTACAATCAAAGTGTCTTGATCTTATGAACCAATGCAGCTTCCTATGGTGTAATATTCTAAACAAGTATTCGTTTACAGTCCGGCCGTCGAGAGAACGCGGTGACACCTGTCAGTGCGACAATTCTAGTAGCTAATGTACATAGATTAAATTCGCAAACGCACACGTAAGTACCTATTTGAGAGGCGTCAAGAACGCATTCTCTCATTGGCAGCACTGTAGACCACACAGAACAGATAAAAGTTTATCTGTTCTGTGGTAGACCATGTAGATCAATCCAATGACTTTCTCACTAAATAAGTCACTTAATAGAATATTTTGTAATCAATGACATATTTATTGTTAAACTACCATCCTTTGTTGCTTGTAAAGTGCTACATTAAACAAAAGAAAAGTGTCATTCTAGAAACGGCCACATTAACAAAAACAAGTTCCAAACTGACACTCTGATCTTCTTGACACCTTCAGCAACCTATTACTATATAAGAATAATCATACCACATTAGCCCTAATGTAAAAAAGAATCCCCATACGATTACCTCGTATTCTAATACCTTGGAAAGTTCGTTAGTTAATTGGCCATATAATATGAAATGGTGGTCAACACATAAGTCCCTCGGGCCCTGGAGGCCTGGAGCAAACTCTTTGTACGAGAGTGTCAATAAACTCGCCTCGACGTTTAATACACCGCCGGACAAAAGCTACGGAACTCTTTTATTTTTCATACACTTAGGGGCCCGTGAGTTTACGGACGATTAGAGATATTTTATATTTATAGAAAGGAATAGGGTTGTTTGAAAGTGAGGATTTCGTAGGGGTTTTGGAAATGTAACGGTTTATTTCGATCTCGCTGCTAAATGGAGGATTTGACCTTTAAAAATGGCGGGGTCATTGTGTAAGCACGCCTCCTGTGGGTTTCATTTTGACAGTTAAACAACATTCATCGCGTTATTAATGTTGTAGAACAAACATATTTTTCGATTATTATAGCAATCGATTAGCAATATTCTTCAAAATGATTCAGATTAAAATTGATAGTGTGTTATTCAATTAGGATGCAGGCTGTTATCTACAATTAAAATCTGCACAGAAATGTATATGTATTTTTCTTTGACTGCACTCAACAGCTAAATAAGACCGAATCAGAATTCCAATGTACAGAACCACATCACGAGGCAGCCTACCGGATTCTCCGTCAATACCAGTAGCCGACAATAGGCGCTCATTTATCAGACTCAACTTAGCCCTTTTTCTTTTTCCCCCGCACGGCGTCGAACGCGCTACCTGATCACTGGCGACCGCTACTTATGCTCCGAGATAATGACCACTATATACCTTTTGTGAGGTTAAGTTGTATATGATAAGGTTGGAGAAATGATGGGTGGCAGTTATTATCTTTAAATAATGAGAGATTGTAGTTTATGTGAAATTCATTGTAAAGTTTGGGAGGATTGACTACAGTCAATCGTCCCAAACTCCTTTCTTTGTTGGGGGATTTCTGATGGAGGCATTTAAAATTATTATTGCCCATGGTGACGCAGCTCTAGCTACTTACATACCTATTTTACTGGAAGCTTTATACACTAGAGAACTCTAGTTACTGAAAATAAGTAATAAAACATCATTATGTAACGGCAGATTTACTGAAAGCTAAAAATCTTAACCATTCGCCGGCCAACTTGGTAATATGCACTTTACTTTAGTTTTTATTTCTAACAATTACAACTAAGTATGTACTTAAAAAAATAATGGCGTACATACATACATTGTTATTGTTACAATAATAGGCAGTCTCCTTCCTGTTTATACAAATATTCTAAATACTTACCTCCCAATTTCTGATGATCGAAGAATTGGAGATATTAAATAATACCTAATTTACCAAATTCAACCAAAAGTACCAATGGTTACATTTTTATTTTGTCACTCTACAAGAGAATCTACAATTCCGTAGACAATCATCCTGGAAGGATGGGGAAGTCTTCTCTCCCCATAGTCTAAAGATTTATTCTTACTTTACGTTATGCTCATAATAATATGAATCGCCTCATTTTAAATCTCACATTTTTATTTGATTAGATATTGCAATGAGGGAAGATCAAAATCAATTCTTTGGAAATATAATAGTGTCATTATATGTTTTTTTGTCATTTCTGTCTCCATTAGGGTTCAGTAAGAACTCAGTATCATTTGGTCGTTTCGTAGTAGTCAGAAGTGATGGAGTACCTCTAGCTAGATTGAGTCCTAAGTCTTTCAGGTCTTCTATCTAAAGGAAACGTAATAACGGCACTTGAATCTTCATCAGTATCTCTAAACACTGTATCGTTTTCAAGATCTTCCCTGGCGAGAGGTAGCACTCCCAGGTTTCGGTTGTCATTGAATCTACTATTAGAATGCTTGAGACGTGACTCAGATGGACTATCTTTAAGTTTTTCTAACCTAAGGCCTTCGGTGAGCTCGTCGTATGATCGTCTGAAATAATTTGGATGTTTTTTTTTATTTCTGTTTCTCAAGTATGGGTGGACGTAGAATGGGTCTGGTGTTCGGACAGCTGTCTTTTTACTAGAAGGCTTGTCAGGACTTGGCTTGTCATTCCAGAGGAACTCAAGTTCATCCTCGTTCTTTGGCTCTTTGTCTTGTCGACTATCTGATTTGCTCCTTAAAAGTGATTGTGATTTAAGTTCACCAGTTTTATTCATGTCAGGACTTAGTGCGTCGTTCCACGGAAACTCAAGATGTAGTATATCAGAAGTATTTTTAGCATTATATTTTTCTTTAGAGTTCCTTAACTGTGATTTTGATCTGAGAGCAGTGACTTTACTTATTATGTCATTATCAGAGCTCAGTGCATCATTCCACGGATATTCAAGATGCAGAATATCAGTAGTATCCTTAGCATTATCTTTTTCTTTAGAGTTCTTTAACTGTGATTTTGATCTGAGAGCAGTTAGTTTACTATTTTTGTCACTATCGGAGCTCAGTGCATCATTCCACGGATATTCAAGATGCAGTACATCAGTAGTATCCTTAGTATTATCTTTTTCTTTAGAGTTCCTTAACTGTGATTTTGATCTGAGAGCAGTTTGTTTACTATTTTTCTCATTATCAAAGCTCAGTGCATCATTCCACGGATATTCAAGATGCAGAACATCAGTAGTATCCTTAGCATTATCTTTTTCTTTAGATTTCTTTAACTGTGATTTTGATCTGAGAGCAGTTAGTTTACTACTTTTGTCACTATCAGAGCTCAATGCATCATTCCACGGATATTCAAGATGCAGAACATCAGTAGTATCCTTAGCATTATCTTTTTCTTTAGAGTTCTTTATCTGTGATTTTGATCTGAGAGCAGTTAGTTTACTACTTTTGTCACTATCAGAGCTCAGTGCATCATTCCACGGATATTCAAGATGCAGTACATCAGTAGTATCCTTAGTATTAGCTTTTTCTTTAGAGTTCCTTAACTGTGATTTTGATCTGAGAGCAGTTTGTTTACTATTTTTCTCATTATCAGAGCTCAGTGCATCATTCCACGGATATTCAAGATGTAGTACATCAGTAGTATCCTTATCATTGTTTTTTTCTTTAGAGTTCCTTAACTGTGATTTTAATCTGAGAGTAGTGACTTTACTTCTTTTGTCATTATCAGAGCTCAGTGCATCATTCCACGGAAATTCAAGATGTAGCGTATCATCAGTATCCTTTGACTTGGATGAATTTTCATCAGAACTTCTTAAGAGCGGTGGTTCAAGGCTCAAATTGTTCTGGCTTGTTGAACGTAAGGCAGATAAATCACTTGAAAAATTTTCATCAAGATCCAGTCTGTCATCATCATCTTCATTTTGGAAGTTTAACAATGTGTCCAGGCTGAATTCATCAGAGAAATCATCTATCCTATTATTATTTAGTTTCTCATTTCTTATACTCTTAGGTAGTTTGTTACTTTTGACTTCATGATAAGGTACTAGATTCTTAACAGGATTATCATCAAACAAATTTTTAAGGGCTTCTCTGTTATTTCCGTGTTTTCTTAAATTTCTATCGTTACTAAGATAGGCAAGATCATGGTATCTTTGAACTGGTAATTCACTGTTTGGAATATCTACACTTCCTAAACGTAAAACGGGAATATTGCTAAGATTATCCTTTTCAGTATCTAGCTTATTATTTTCTCTTCTAATGTACTTGTTATTCGATGGTCTAGTCCTTCTTAAAGATACTGGTACGAATTTTATTTCATCTAAAGTCTTTGAAAGTAATTCTGACAATTCAGAGGCGACACCCTCATCAAGAATTAATTTATTATTAGGTGACAGCGAAAGTCTCAGAAAGTCTCTACGGTTACTTTTTCTATTGTTCTGATTTTTCCGATCACCGCTTCTTAGCAACGAAGAGCCAAGGTTCAAGTCCTCCAAGCTTGCTAAACGCAAAAGTGTCAACTGTTCAGTTTTATCGTCATCGGGAAACAATTCATCATTTAATGACGATTCAAGACCAGAATTGCCATTACTCTTCCTGTTAAACTTTCGAGTTAACGGACTATCATTTGTTAATTTACGACTTCTTAATCGTGATTTCAGTCCACCGAAGGGTAACAGTTTATTGGAAACATCGTCATCAAGATTAAGTCCATCACCATGTCTTCTATTGTAAAGATTGTTATTACCTCTTTGTTCCGGGCTTCCTAGTTTTGGTCTTCCGATGGGTATTTCATCTGGTTTATCATCATCAGTTACAAGAAGAATTGTATCTACATAGTCATCAGGAATAACTTTTACGGCAGACGGCTCGTGGATACGCGATGCGGGTAAGTCATGTTGGTGATTATTGTATTTTTTGCGGTAATTTCGTCTCCTGTACGGAGAACTTAGCAGAATGTTGACAGAATCTTTATCAGGATCTAATTTATCAATAGGCGACTCATCAGGGCTTATGCTGTTTGCTTTTCTGTAGTATTCACGATTTTGGCCTCTTCTATTATTTGGTGGTTTGATATGTGACAAGAGTGATCGAATGTTGGTTTCTTCTCCTAGACGAGATCCATCCTCAGGGTTGCTACTTTCTAAAGATGAATCTTCGAGGCTTAAGTCATCGTTTACTTTTCTATAATAGTTGCGACTTGAACCCTGTCTAAGATTTGAAGGTCCATTTCTTAAGTATGGTCGTCTGAAGTTCGGGTCTGTGCGACGTGATAAGGAAGGAGATGATTGAAGGCTATCAACATAGTCGTTTGAGTTAATTTTGCCGAAAGGGGCTGATTCGAGGCTTACACCGTTTTCTGATCCAGTGTTGTATCTCAGATAATCATTTTGCCTCTGATTTGGCCGGACTGATCTAAAACTGTAGTCATCGAAACTTGAATATTCATCATCTGATTGTGCACTGTCACTGCCTGGTATACCTCTTGAAGACAATGGTACAAAACTGTCGGAGTCCGGCGGATGTCTTCGTGTTTGTCCGGAGTTTACGAAACGTGCTGACGGAATCAGCAGTTTGCCATTGTAACCATGATTGTTCAGCGCAGCGTTAAATTCAATTTGTAAAACCTGTAAATGTAATGTGGAAGAAATTAAAACCTGTACGCAACGTGAGCATAATATGTTGTGTTAATAACAAATGAGACGCTTTCAAAGTAACTTAATGTTGCGAGTGTGAAATTAAATTAATTTGTTGTTTAAGTAATTTTAAAATTTATCTTGGTTAAAGTGTAGTATACATTTATGTATTAGCTATATAACTGTATAGGAAACTTTTGTTCAACCAATAATCAGTAATTAGAAATCTTTGAAAAGCCACTCATCCATTCGCTTGTCTGAACAAAATCTATAAAAACCTATAGGTACCTACACAAAGTTTATGACGCACATCAAAAACTAAATCAGTCTTAAGATAGGATGTTTACATAAAAAAAAACAGTGAACTTCAGAAGACCACGTAGGTAACAGAGAAATGTACCTAAAGACCAAGGATTGGTTTTGATTGGTTTGGTTTGATCTCTATGAAAAATTATCATTACCTATCTTTATGGACGAAATCCTATAAAGTAGGCTTCACATTAAGTTACTAGTTCAAAGATTGATGATGACAGACGAAAAAAAGGTAAGGTATGACCCAGCTCGAAACACCTTAAGAACTTTAGAAATAGTTAAATAAAACAATGATAAATCAAGATCTGCATGGTTTGTACTATTTAGAAAAGAAAGAATGTACTAAACCCTAGGAAGTGTAGTCATCATGTTGAGGATTGTAAACTAACTAATTAGTAAATAAACAAAGAATAAAAAACACTAACTTATGAAAAGTATGAGAAGGATATCATATAAGTTTAAAGCAAATCAATTAAAGAAATCTGAACAGATGCCTAAAGTCGAAACAAAACAGATTGCTTTGACAGAATATAAAGAAGTATTAAACAGATGATAGTTAAATTATTAATGTAGAAAAATATTAAAAAAATTTACCAAAACAAACAAAGGTATTTCCATTTTCTTTCAATATTTAAAACATAATCCGCAAATAATGACACATAAGCGTGCTCCCACGACCGTGCTCCGCGAATGTGCACGAAACAAACGATTTCTCAAGTTCGCAGTATTCTGTGCTCGCAGCAAATCAAATCCAACTTCTGTTAAATAAGTAATGTTTTCTGTATGTTGTATCGACTTGTTAAGAAAATTAAAACATGCATCGCCAAACTGATTATTTGTTCTTTAATAACTTATTATTAGTTAAGTTAGAGTTTTTGTTCCGATTTTTGTATTATTTGGTATTATGACGTGGAGAAATACGATTATTATTTACCTACATATGTATTATACCCACGTAATGCCTTGTAGGGTTATGTAAGTGTGCATAATGACAGCTAACGTGGTTGCTGGTGATTAACATGGTTGAATGCTTTTTCCAGGATGTCACGTCATAATCGTGTGGATAACTATAGGTGGGCAATTTCTATGTTAAATTCACACACATGGACGTCGAGATATTATGAATAGCAAAAAAAACTATTTTAATTGGTTAACTAGCATTATAGTCGCCGCAGCAAAGAACCAACACGATGATTAGGTATTTTATTAACCGACTTCTTTAATTATTTATTTGTGCACATTTTATTAAGTACCTACCTTAAATATACTGTTGACATTACAATGAGTCACAATACCCCCGTAGGTACTAGTTGATACTAGTATTACAGTGATCGTGTGATACTTAATGTAGACTTGATTGTCGTGACTTCCTCTCTATCTTTGATTTTAAATAGATTTCTCGCCAAAATGACTTTGTAAAAGTATGTTTTACAAAATTTTGAAATCCCACTTTTTTTCAAATGTAAGTATTTTCAACCACTTTTGCAATATGATTGTTTCTGTCTGTCAATAAGTTTAAGGTGCCTTAGCAACAGAAGTTTGCTGCCATGGTGAGTATGATGAACCAAACTAGTCCAAAATTATTACAGCAATAAATATCGAAATAATTAATTTGCGTATCGTCGCATGCGGTAAGTTCTATGACCAGCTAAACAGAGGCATTATATTTTAATTTAGTTCAAGTGTGTCGTTTTGTGGTGTGTATAAAACTAAGCTGGTATAAGGTACGACTCCTGCGCAGGTATTAAAGCGCCCAGGTTTTAAATAAAGTGCGTTTACATGCGGACGAGTTATGTCAAGTGGATAGAATGTTATTAAACTGTACCTAATTTGAAGAGGTACTTATGTGGAGATGTTTTCTGCACTCATTGACAAGGTATATCCAATGTGGTAATTATGCCTTTTGACTTACTCAAATAAATGTTTTTTTTTTTCTCCGCCGTTTCTGTAGCGTAGCCTGTTATAATTATTGTTTTATCTCGCGGTTAAAAATTTGTAGGAAAATCATATGACGGCATTCGCTATACTAAAAGAAGTAGATACACAATCGATAATATGGCAAATTCGAAGACATAAGATATCTACCAACCCGCACTGGGCCGCGTGGTAGATTACAGTCCATTCCCTCTCAAAGAGAGGAGACCTGTTTTCCAGCAGTGGGAACATTTATGCTGATTATGCTAAGATAAGAAAAAAAACAAACGGCACAACATCCTACATATTCCATCGCCATATAAACCCTATCTAACAGCACTGCACCGCTGCAACATTGCCAGTAAACAAATATATACATTTAATAAGTTTTTATTGCCATAATCTGGACATAATTTACGTTGATAAGCAGATCATACTGCCGTAAGTCTGAGGCCACAATGAGCAGTTTGTTTTATTTTAATTCACCTTTATAATCTTTTGAATTCACTGAACTCATCGTTTATTTTTGCGTGTGCTATATTTAATTTTGTATTGTGGAGTAGTAGCGTAAAGGTAGAGTATCCGTTTATGAATACCAGGGGTGTGGGTTCAAAACCTGGCTACTGTGACTTTTTATTTTGAATGATCTGAAACACCATGATTCTGATTATTTCCCTTTGACTTATGTGGTCTGAAAACGTTAATCAATCTACCTAGCCGTTTCCCAACTGTTCTATGTTAGGGTCGGCTTCCAGTCTAACCGGATGCAGCTCAATACCAGTATTTTACATGGAGGGACTGCCTATCTGTCCTCCACAACTCAGTTACTGGGTAATACGATACTATCCTTATTAAGAATGGTTGTCAGACTTTTGGGCTTCTGACTACTTGTAACGACTGTCAAAGGCTTATGAATGACCAATGACTTAACGTGCTTCCCGAGGCACGGAAGAATCTCGATATGTAGTAGATGGTTACCCAATACCCATTCACGAACCGACCGCGGCAAGCCTAGCCACCAGGCCCTCCTTGTCTGAAAACATAAATAAAAGACAAAAAGACGTTTGGTCAAAAATAGGAACAAGCATATCACTCTGTCTCACTCCTTGCCCTAACGTGACACAGTTTACAGGCTGCCATAACTACCTAGTTATGGTGTTATAAGTTTATAAATAAGTAGTTACGCGATCCGGTAAATTATGAGTTTCGTAATTTCGTTTTTATTATGATTACTTGTATCTTACCTAACATTATAAGTAAATAAATACCTATCTATAATAAATTCTATTCTATTTTTCTCTGTGGCAATTGTGCCGATGTAGACAATTCTGCCAATGTGATGAATTCTGATGTGAGAAAACGTATGGAGGAATGGAGGAGGAAAAATAATATGTCAATCCAATACTAGTTGATTAATAAATAATTAAATTTAATGCGAAACTTGTTGACGAGTACATATAGTATTTGTAGTGTAAATCGAAACAAACAAATAAAAAGTATTGTTAAAATATCCATTACAGAACACTTCGACATTACTGGGAACGCTAAAAGTGTGACATATGCCCCAAACATCAAACCAAACAAACCTCATTGTTCAGCAGATTGCTTTACAAACCCAATTAATACTAACATTAGTACACAATCACAAATATGTTCGAAAAACACATTTTATACAGAAAAACGACACACATCGCGATCATACACAACTGTCAATCCAAACGTCAGTTTTGGAAAATCGACAAAATCCTATTATAGTATCCATAACAATTGTGTGGGTGATATTACACCCGCCAACATTACATATACACCCCGCTAAGCTGAAACAAACTTTATGACAAAGTAATAAGGGTGAATGCAACAGTTTATGTTAAGTATGTTTGTAGTGGAATATTGAATATTTAGGGACAATCGGTGTGAAAAGTGGTGCCGATCTATTACGGGTAATCGGATTAGGTGGACGTGTCATTTCTATGGGATTAAGGTAAAATGGCTGCGAGTAATAATTGTGTATATTTTGCGAAGCACAGTGAAAGGAATCGTGGATTGATTCTGTTAGTTTACGCCTTGTAATGTAGGTGACAAGGTGACAAAGGGCCTCCTTAACTTTTAGGAGAGGCGGTTGTAGTGGAACTGATACCTACGGAATTACTATCTCACTTTTTTATAAAAATAAAAGGACTTGCTTTCGGGAGTAAATTAAATCAACGTCGCCCTTGATTATATTATGTTCAGGAGAGACTCATGTTGATTTTAACTAGAAGTCACAAAAAGATATACCTAAGTATACACATGCATATTACTGTTTTTTTTTTAAATAAAATATTTTACAAGCACTAGTTAACTAGCCATGTCCACTCCAGTCCACCCACCAGCAAACTAAGTAGGTAAGTAGCGCCATCTACCATCACAATAGGAACCAACGTGTTCTCTAACTACTTAACAAAAGTCAACCTATTATAATAAACGGTAAATACTTATTTTTTGTTAAAATTTGTCAATACACACATCTGCTATACCGGGTTCGATTCCCGACCCGATTGTTATGGCTCAGACAAATTGTCGGTCAATGAATGCGCGTAATGGCAGCACGCATGAGTTCATAGCTCGAGTGGAAGCCCATTCATTACGCGATTTACTTTTAACGACATTTATTTTTGCAAGAGGTTAACAGAGAGGTAATTCCCTTATCTTTAAGAACTTTTGCAATTTAATCTCAGTCTCAATCTGTCAAAAATACCTCTAAATTTCCCTACATTTTTGACATTGATTGTCACTAAGATGCGATTGCGACATGAATTTAAATGATTTTTAAGTAAAAAATTTAGAACTCCGATATTGGTAGAAAACACTGTTCGTACTTTTGGCATTGCTAGTATTAGTAGATATCTAGGTACCTACCCATAAAGTATAGACTTTTTATATTTTTGAGTCATTACCAACCTATAGGTAAATTGAAGAAGATCTACAACTACTAAATATTTGTAAAGATCATCTTGCAAGCTTGCAAACAATAAAACTATAAAAGATCACCAATATTGCGCTAAAAGTCAAACACTGATAAATTGTCAATAACACCACAAAAAAAGTCCTTGCATCCGGTCAGGAAGTCCATTTTATTCACTAAACTCATTATTTATTGTCATCCAACTAAATAATAACTTCGTCAACAAAGGACGCGACTTCACGCGCCAATCGCACAAGTTAAGCGCAGCGTGAATGGCACACTTTAAAGGTGCGAGATACAGGCATATGTTTGGTAAAGGTGCCTGTGAATGTGTTCTGTTTATTCGCTCGGAAGTAATTTATTGGAGAGTAAAATATTGAATTTGTAACTGTAACAGAATTAATTGCCGAGTCAATGAAGTGACGATTAGCGAAATAATTTATTGATAGCAGCGTAATAGTCCAACGACTAATATGTTGGAATAGCTGGTAAACCGATGCTGGATCGAGTTTTATTTTCAACTTTTACTACGAATGAACTTATCTTAGGTATTACATTATAATGGTCACTTGTTTTATTTGTGTTTTACAATATGGATAAGTCAAAATTGAGATAATGAGCGTCGTGGACTCCTAATAAGTCCAGTCTGTCAGCTACACGCTTGTCCACGAACGTTCACAAGAGACTTGCATAATCAGCCTATAATGTTCCCACTGTCGGGACAGAGGCCTATAATCCAAGGCTATAATCCACCCCGCGGGCTCAGTGCGTGCTCACACGTCTTCGAATTTTTGATTCTAGAACAGTTTTCCACACGATGTTTTCCTTCACCGTTTTGCGAGCAGTGGTGATGCAATCAGTTGCACAAAGTAAAGCGCCTGTCTGGATTCGAACCTACGACCTACAAAACGTAGGTACTCGTCACTCGTACAAGTCGGGGTCATTATTACTGGACCACCACTGCTCTTTAAACAAAAGAGGTTTACAAATCTGAAAACATACGAAATACACTTTTACCTATTTATAGGTAGATACAACTGGTACAAGTCCAAGGGGTCCCCATTTATTCCGCAGGCTACCGGCCCTTTGTTTTCCCACTTAACGTTACGACGGTCAAGATTTACCGTCATGTGCAGGCAGACTGCCCGACTAATCGCAGCGACTAACGACTAGTCGTAAGGGGTGTGATCGTGCTCAATTAGATAGGGGTAACTGAGTGGTCAAGATGTTAAATGGGGTCCTAATTTGTTGTGCCCTTTTAAATCCCCTTTTAGGATAAAACAACCACATATTGGAGATGTATTCTTTTGTTTGTTTGTCTCAATCAAGTTACATACATACATATTTGGCTACATGAAAATACTGGTGTTCAACTGCATCTGGTCTGGTCTGGTCTGGTCTGGTCTGGTGGGGGTGGACTGGAAGCCAACCCCACCATAGTTGGGAAAAAATTAGGCAGATAATGATGACATATTTGACAATAATTCGCACCGAGAGTAAACCAGACGAAGTATAAAAACTGGCCAAGTGCGAGTCGGACTCGCCACAAGGTTCCACACTCGTTCCGTACCACAAGGCTAAAACGACGAAACAAACACGTTTGTTGTATGGGAGCCCCCCTTAAATATTTATTTTATTCTGTTTTTAATATTTGTTGTTATAGCGGCAACAGAAATACATCGTCTGTGAAAATTTCAACTGTGTAGCTATTACGGTTTATGAGATACAGCCTGGTGACAGACGGACAGACAGACGGACAGTTGAGTCTTAGTAATAGGGTCCCGTTTTTACCTTTTGGGAACGGAACCCTAATAAGTGAATAATGTACTTACAGTTTATTTTTCTAGGTTTTATAATTTAGTCCACTTTCGTTCTTCTAACATAGGCTCTGTCTTGAAAAGATGATAATTATCCGTTAACTACTAGGTATTGACTATGAGGTATTCGGTGGAAGACCCTTACTGGTTGGCTGATAGAGATTCAAATTAAAATGAAGCACAACATGATATTATTATGTAATTTTATACAAGAAAACTAAGTTTTAATTAGACCCTTGTAAAAATATAAATGTATAAGAAAATTTCGCCTTAAAAATATTGTTAAGAAACGACTTTCCTCAAATCATGAGGATTTCGTTGACAAGAAACAAATAGCTGAAGGAATTTAAATTCAAAAACTAATAAAAGTGTTTTCAGCGAGAAGCGGAACCTTCATATTATCGCATAAACTGAACGAATGAGCGGGCTGTAGCGTTAGCAGCACAAACTGTATGGAACACTTGTTTTATAACTACCATTTTAATATTAATAAAGATAAACCCGCGGATTTTGGGCTTTGGGAGTAGTCAATGCGTACGGAACTCGTAATTTCGTCCGAAGTTACGGGTCCGTATCACCTACGGACATAATAATTTGATGGCAACATATATTTGATTGTATTTTTTAGTTTTACTTAATGTTTTGTTAGTTATTTTGTTTATGATTCACTAGCTGACCCGCGGCGAACGTCATACCGATATTCTGCTATTCTGGGCCGAGGCAAACCCAACAAATCATAGATCATAAAAATCGGTCCAGCCGTTGTTGAGTTATAATTAAATGGTGTAATTAACCCGACTTTGTTTTATTTATTTATACTCGTAGATGATTGTTACTCGTACCTTATTGTTAATATGTCTGTTTTTATTAAAATTTCACTGTACAATAACTAGGATCTATATCTGTAACGGTGTATACGTTTCTCCCATTATATAAATAATAAAATAAATAAATAAAATATTTATTAAACATAATTTAAAAAGCCACACACAAAAGTCGTCATCTTATGCAAACCGTACAGCAAAAGATAGATTTTTCAAAAATTTAACAGCCTGTCATTGGGGCTCTGGCCGGGGGCTTGCGGGGGCGCGGGGCTTGGGGGACGGAAAGTAATCAACAATTTAAAATTGGGGGCTAATCTCGCGCCCGCCGTAATCGCCGGTGATCGGTCTCCGCCGGATAAGGGAGGCTGCTCATGTAGACACACTTGACAGGTGGCAAGTTGGTTTTACAAGGCTTTTGGGTTATCTTTAAGAATATTGTCAGGATGTTGTGATTTAGGGTTCGCAATATACTAGGTAATGTAACTCTCACCTTTTGATTTCAATGAAGGTGATAAGGCACAGTATGAAATCTGCCGATTTATTCTGTAAAAATGTCACCAAAATTAAGTGAAGTGTGAAGTGGTCTTGAAGTCAGCTGTTAATAGTGTCTATCTCTAGCATCAGGAGGAAAGATAGGAATAGAATACAGAAAACAGGAATAGTAGACAGCTCACTTCATAAAAATTATCACGGTGAATTTTTTTATTGTTCACAAAGTTTTCTTTAGTTCCACCGACTTGATGCTCAATAAGTTTTAGAACTGACATGAACTTTTAAATGCACAAGAGTCAACTAAAGACCTATTTGGCTCGCCTCATTTCAAATAGACTTTTGAAAAAAGGAAAAACAACTCAAGACATCCGTTTAGGAAATTAGTTTCCAATCAAGAAGGCGTTAAAAGGCAAACAGTCGACAGTGTTAACACGTGTCCCCACTTATCTCACGCATTTGTAAACACAGTCCTCACATCTTAACTTTGAACAACTTCCTATTCTAAAATCTTTGTTAAAATAATAAAAGCTCCTCCCATGTGAAAACGCCTCAAGGTGTTTGTTTCTCCGACAAATTGACACGTCACTTATCTTGCGTCCTTCTCATACTAATACGCCTCATGAATAAGGTTTATCGTCGTCCCTTTCTCACTAAATAACGAATAACAAACATAATCCTTGCTTAATGGTCAGTGGGATTATTTTGGCGGCAAGCCTCTTTGCCGGGCTGCTGCCATGGGATCTGGAGGCGATAGTCCTCGCGAGCCTCTTTGAGTAGCGCGCGGAGGCACTACGCCGCGCCGGGGGCAAACTCCGCTTCCACGGCAAATCGCAGCGGATCGGACGGATGTGTCGGGAGGTTCCTGCACATCATCAGCGTGAGGAAACGCCCGGGTGTCACCATTGCGAGGATCGCCCAGAGGGCACGGTGGAGTATACGGTGGAGGTCTGCCCCGCTTGGGCGGAGCACCGCCGTGTCCTCGTAGAGGCGAATGGCAGCATTTACTTGATAATTATTAATTTAACTAAGTAGTTAGGAACCCGACATAGGTATTGAAAATATAACCTATTTATTAGGTAAGTGCGTGTTTGCCGTTAGATTCCTAAAAAAAAGAAAAATAGTTGACTACTAGAATGCAATAAAGTGTAGCAGCAATTATTTCACAAGAGGAATAGGTTGTCTGGGCTCAACCGCGCTGAGCCTCTGGGAAACATTGCATCAAGGTAGGACAGTCCTCCTCCTCCTTGACAACTAATAAAATTACGTAATAATCACTTATTTGCAATAAACATTGTGTAATTCTAAGCAATAAAACACCGCTAAGAATTACTTTTAAATACTGGATCAACATTAATTTCTTTAAAGTTTTTGACGGGACGGAACTTTGATATCACAGTTCTAATAATTTAAGGCTATGTGTCGGTCACACAGAAGGGTACACAAAATAATTTAAATTTGTTGATTTAAGAGGACTAGTAGAGCTAAGTGTCCTTGAGAAACGCATGCACACATATACACAATCGACGCGTACGCCATCTAACGACGACGCCCATCACAATTATGACATACAGCATACGATTTACGATTACGCCCGAGTATTCCAATAGATGACGCGGAAACAAGTAGTTATGACAACAAAATTATTAACCGATTTCTAAAAAGGAGTAGGTTCTCAATTCGGATTTGTTTATTATTATTTTTTTTATTTATGTTCGGGTCCTATATAGACGACCTCCATCATAAATAGACGGATTTGCAAAATTCTTTTTTTGTTCGAAAGAGGTTTGTTTCGAAAGGGTCACATTTAAATTTCGTAAAGATCTGATGATGAGTTTCGGAGACAGACAACGGAACTCTTCAATAAATGCCAGCAAATCAACCGCGATCGCTGCTATCGCATTTGTATGCATTATTTACGCAATCACACAACATAACATCACGCCTGTACCCTTAAAAGTGGTAGGCAGATGTGTTTGATAGCTTCCTGTCGCTGATATTCACATAGCAAGTAGTGTTATATGAATTTGTGTGGGGTAGGTAGGGACAACTGAAAAGTGAAAAATAAAAACTGTTTTTACAAAAAAAAAAAACAACCGACATCCAAAAAAAAACCACTACAAAGTGAAAAATAACTTTAATTTCGGAAGTCGGTTGTAGCTTTGTAGTGTTTTTTTTTTTTGGAAGTCGGCAATAATAAATTATACGTTGTACGAGTACCAACCCATTCGAACTGCTCCTAAGAAAATATTGTTGGTACGCGTCAAAAGTGCTCTAAAGTGTCGTTAAAAGTGCTGATCGTGTGAATAATATCAATAACAACAATCCGACTACAAGTAATAAGTGACTTAGTGCTTTGTGTCAATTTCAATTCTAGACAAAAAACGTATCAAAATAGCTGTTATTCATCTACCGTCAGGAGTAATTCACCAGTTATAATAAAACGCGTAAGCGCCGCAGATAGCACGGCGCATACGACGTTCTTCTCGCGAGCTCGCTGTTAGTTCGCTCGTTGTGTTGCGCAGGGCCTTTATTAGAGTGCACTTTTACCAACAAAGATTGAAGGGGTCTTTAATAGTGTGCTTGGAACAGAATACATATTTTTCTTTTTAATAATTATTTCTTTTTTCTTTTTAATAATTATTTCGGCATTGGAATTGTTGTGAGACTGACTATTAATTGGAATGGCTTCGTCAACATTGTTATGGGGATGCTGTGCTAATGAAGACAGCAAGGATGGAAAAAAATCGATTAATTGTTCCAAATGCAATAAATTGTATCATTTTGAGTGCCTGTCTCTTCCGGAAGTTTCCGAGGACACGGATGTCTACTGTAAATGGAGGTGTTCTAATTGCGGGAGTCACATCTCGAATACCTCCAAAAAGGAAAATACTCCAACCCGTAATGTCTCCACCTCTAGGGGGAACAAGAGACCTGCTTTGAACTCGCCCCCTAAAGCAATCTTTGTGACTCGTGATGATGTACGCGATATCCTACAGGAAGTAATACAGGCTGAATTCGCTTCTATGCTTCGTCAAATAAACAATACAATACTCAATGTCGTAAATAAAGAGCTTGAACCGATTAAGAAAGAACTTACGGAGATGACGGCGTCATTGAATTTTCACATACAGGAGTTTGAAGAATATCAGTCTGAAGATAGGGCTTTGAAAGTCTCGGTAAAAGACTAAGAGACAGAAAATACTAACCTTAAGAGGTCAGTGGCGGATATGGGCCAGTGAATCAACTATTTGGAGCAACAGGCACGTTCGACTAACCTTGAAGTTCATTGTTTGCCCGAAAATAAACAGGAGAATCTCTATACAGTCGTTAAGCAACTAGGATCAGTCGTTGGATGCAAGTTGAGCGACACCGATATCCATCATTGCACCCGTGTAGCCAAACTACAAAATTCTAGTGCCCGCCCGCGCTCTATCGTAGTCCAATTGGCCTCCCCAAGAACTCGTGACCTGCTCTTGGCTTCTGTCATTAACTACAATAAAGGCAAGAATAACATCGAAAAACTAAATACAGCGGACCTTGGACTGGCTGGTGAAAAGAAGCCAATATATGTGCAAGAACATTTGTCTCCTTCTAACAAAGCGCTGCATGCTGCTACTAGACTTCAAGCAAAAGAAAAAGGATATCAATTCGTCTGGGTAAGAAATGGTAGAATCTTTGTCAGGAAAAGTGATGGGTCAGAACATATCCTCATTAAGAATCTAGAGTCCCTAAATAAGTTGACGTGAAAAAAAAACATACTTTATATTTAAATTAAAAATACATGTAATTGTAACTTGAATATAATACAAAATTCGATAATTTACAAATTTATTACCAGAATTGTAGAGGCGTGAGAACATAAACGCGTAATGTATGCTGTAATAACTATGACATTATCATTTTTACAGAGACTTGGCTTAATAATACCGTACTGAGCAGCGAGCTGTTCGACGACAGATACATTGTATACAGAAGGGACAGAGAAAGTTCTTGTCTACAGAGTAGTAAAGAAGGTGGGGGTGTTTTGATAGCCGTAAAAAAATCTATAATTTCCAAACGAGCAGAACAATTTGAAAGTAATTGTGAAGACCTTTGGGTAATTTTAGATCTACCTGCGGCTCGATCTGTACGTCGGGCAGCTCTCTGTTCTGTATACCTGCCACCACCTGTACGTATCTCGTACTTGGAACACTTTTTGGACAAATTTAATGCAGTGTTTGAACAGTTAAACTTATCATATGTCTGCATCGCAGGTGATTTCAATATCGGTGATATCGATTGGAGTATAGTCAATAATTCTGATAAATGCCTTAAGTTGTCCAATTTAAGTCAAACTTTGATAGATTTCACGTATGTTAATAGGCTTAATCAATTTAACAATGTATGTAATGCTTCAAGCCGCATTTTAGATCTTATACTATGTAACCATTCATTGTGTAGAGTGAGTCAAAGTGAGGATCCGATTGCTAATATTGACCAGCATCATCCACCCCTCGATATCGTGATTTCTCTAAATAAGGAAGCTAAACTTCCATATAACACTACCTGCGGTAGACCTAATTTCCGAAAAACGAGTTACATACCAATTCGGAAATATTTGAGTGAAACTGACTGGGATGAGTTACTTGAAGCACAGCAGGGAGTTAATGAGATGGTGGAGGTATTTTATGACGTTATTCAGGAAGGTATAGAAAAATTTATAACTAAGCGAGTGCCAAAAAAAAGTAAATTTCCACCATGGTTCAATCGAGATCTAATCAAATTACTTAATTGCAAAAATAAGATCAGAAATCGCCACAATATTTACAAAAACCCTTTAGACAGAATTGAACTGCAGATTATAACTAAGCGCTGTAATGACCTAGCAAAACTTTGTTACAACAATTATATGAAGCGATTGGAAAACGAACTCAAAAATAATCCGAAGTTCTTCTGGAGTTACGTTAAAACTAAAAGAGGTGGGTCAAGCTCTTATCCCGTTATTTCTTCTAGTACACGTTTAGATGAATATGTAGTTTTATCAATAACTTCACAATCGTGATCTTCCTGTGGTACCACTGTTTCCAATCTATAAAAAAAATAACATCACATATCATCACTTATCATCTATCGCTTTCCATCAGGCGTGATCGAGGTCAAAAGCGGGCCGCCCATTCAGCAATAATAAAATGAAAAAAATAGAAGATTTTAAATTACGTTTTTAATTATTTTAAATTAAGTTAAAAGGAGGCTCAATAATTTAAAAAAGTGCATCATTAGAAGCGCAAAAAGTTTTTAGAGGTTCATTAATTTCAAAAAGTGTCCATCATTAGCAGGTCAATAAGTTTTGAAAGGATAGGTTAAATATTTCCTTTTAATAAATCAATTCAATTTCCTCACATAACTT
Organism: Luperina testacea; assembly: GCA_927399505.1. Taxonomy (NCBI): domain Eukaryota; kingdom Metazoa; phylum Arthropoda; class Insecta; order Lepidoptera; family Noctuidae; genus Luperina; species Luperina testacea. The sequence continues at coordinate 17,534,002 of OV656775.1, read as the reverse complement.
TCTTCTCCAAGTGAATTCAGACATGCTGTCTTAGGATTAATTAAGCAAACTACTCCATGAGGGCAATAAAGATCAACATAGTTCATAATGCTGCAATTAACTTTGTGTCTGGGTACGGTCTACCCATTCTCCTTTGTCAAGTAAGTAACGCCTTTTACACGTCATTATGCCGTGTCTGCGGCAGCGCCGCCGCGCACCGCCCGCCACGGTATTTTTATCTATACAGTATTCTATCTTCATAAAAACGGTCGGAACGCAAATCATACCTACGCGCCTCGATTTCGGTTTACACTCGGTTAACAAACAGTCTCGAATGCTCCGCAGTGACGAGTGGACGCCGGACGGTGCGGTGTGACGGTTTCGTAAGCAGTAAGCGTGCAATTTGTGACAATTGAAATAAGTACAAGTACTTACTTAATAATATGGCAAAGCAATTATAAGACTATATTGTGCTGTTTTTGGTTGTTTGAATTCGTCAATAAGTTTTTTTTATTAAATCTATTGATCAAAAAGACCATGTATTTTTATTGTACTCTTTCTATTGCATTCACAACGTGTTTCTATTTTATAAATAAAAAGTCTTTTTTACAAAAAAAAAAAAAAAAAACTACGGACTTCAAAAAAAAAACAAAACAAAGTAATTAACTTTAATTTTGGAAGTCGGTGTCGTTGGATCTGCATTTTCGTTTTTTGACACCGACTTCCGAAATTAAAGACTTTATTTTTCACTTTGTAGTATTTTTTTTGGAAGTCGGTTGTTTTTTTTTTTGTAAAAATGTTTTATTTTTCACTTTTTAGTTGTACCTACCTACCCCGCCCAAATTCATATTATACCACTAATTGCTATGTTAATATCAGTGACAGGAAGCTATTGAACACATCTGCCTACCCCTTTAAAGGGTATAGGCGTGATGTTATGTTGTGTGATTGGGTAAACTGGCATTTATTGAAGAGTTCCGTTGTTTGTCTCCGAAACTCATCATCAGATCTTTACGAAATTTAAATGGGACCATTTCGGAATAAACCTCTTTTGAACAAAAAAAGAATTTTGCAAATCCATCTACATATTTTTATGACGGAGTTATGTCCGAACATACATAAAAAAAAAATAGAAACATCCGAATTGACAACCTCCTCATTCTTAGAAGTCGGTTAAAAAAAATATTTACCTATACCTATAGGTAAATATTTTTTTTTAACTTCTTGAGGTTCTTTCTAGTTTTGTGACTGTAGGTACAGTCACAAAACTAGAAAGAACCTCAAGTAGGTTGATGAAATTAAAATACTGTAGGCGGGAGGGGTTATCGCGTGTTTACGTACCGCGCGACTGTAGTACATTATAAAAAAAAATTATATAATACAGCGGCGCCGCCGCCGCCGCGGTGCCGCTGTATTGGTTGCCCTTGGATTTGCATGAACCCTTGCACACGGCGGCGCCGCGGCGGCGGCAGCATGATTCGGCGGCGAGTATTGCTACGGTTTTATCAAAACTCGTCGCCTCCGCCGCGGCGCCGTGTGTTCATCATCATACAAATCCAAGGGTGACTGATGCAGCGGCGCCGCGGCAGTGGCGGTGCCGCTGCAGCTGCGGCATAATGTGTAAACAGCCTCAAAGATAGGTACCTAACATTCATACATAATATTATGAATCTATTTATTATAAACGAAATCAATAATAATAAAAACCAAAATCTTGCTTGTGATAATTTTCATCGCAATTTTTAGATGAATTTGTTATTTCGTTATGCCCAATATCAATAAGTCGCGTTAGGTGCTTTTAGTTTTTTTTAATTGTAGTTTCGCATTAGAAATAACTTCCGTGTTGATATTTACGACTGTGTTTCTCCTGTGAAAGATAATTACATTGTAGACGTTTTAATTATTATTTATAAAAAAATAATAAATACATAATATATATAAATTCAAAATACATTTAAAAAGAAAACTTCGGTTAGAGAATCCCTGGGAATCGAACCCGGGGACCCTTGAATACAAATCTACACATCGGCCTCATACGCTAACGTAACAGTCGCGAATGTAGTCGAAAAAGTTGAGCTTATGCGTATATGCGTCATGACTGCACTATCTTAGACGTTTCTAAATTCATAGTTTTATTGTTAAAAAAATAAATATTCAATAATAATAAAATGCTCTTATTTTTTAATTTCGTATATATATATATAATATGTTCAGCGTTTTATATGAACGTTTTGTAGTCCGAACGGAATTTTTCACTTCATATTTACAATAAATGATAATTGATAACAAGGTTACGCTATTTTAACTTCAAAGTATTTTATATTTACACGAAATAAAAATATTTACGCAAAGAAGATTATGCAAATAATAATAAACAATGAATTTACAAATAAAACTATACAAAAACATAACAATCTTGGCGGAAATATTGCGGCGAAAAGAGCGACACGTCCGTATAGCATCAGGCCTCGGCCGGCAGTGTCGCTACCAGTGTTGCCGCAACTGAGTTCCCAAAAGGTACTTATCCAGCGCTGAAAAGGTACATTTTGGGTTAAAAAGGTACATAAGCAACGAAATTCAAATTTTCTTACGTTTTTTGCAATTTGCTGGTCAGCATTAAGTTGTACGTTGATTAATATATGAATCGCGGCCGTAAGAAATATGTGTTTACAGAATTATAATTTATAATCATTAAAGTCATCAACACAACTAAAAAAAAGGGATGGATGACATGACATGATGTAAACACGTACTAGTTTGGGCTAGTAATAATAATAATTCTAATTGTAGTATGTAATACATATTAAGAATTCGTTGTCCTTACTTAAATATGTACAATGTCCGATACAAGCCCCGATAAGAGTAACTTGGTTCGCGTGACAAACCTGATAAAACCATAATCTGCCTGACCGGGGTTTGTTTGCAACAACCGACATTGTAGGTAATTGTATATTATCGAATTACAGTACTGTGATTGAAGACACAGTAGCAGTGGCAATTTGTATATACTATAAAAAAACTTATGTACTTAGGTGGTTGAGGCTATATTCCATAGTTTGAACCTACCTACGTTCATAGAACGCATTTTGCATAGCTATGTAGTAAATCGGGAATTGGGCCTATGGTGTGGCACCACCCCACCTCTTCCTAAGGGTGTCGTAAGAGTCGACTAAGGCGAAAAACCGTAGGATAAGCAGCAGCGTTCTTTCCGCGTACTGTAGGTACCACCACACTCAACACTGCGATCGCCAACTCGCAACGTCAAGCATGGCGATTACGGTAGGTACGTGGCGATTACGGCAAAACCCCCAACTTATGGGAGGCCTACCTCCTGCAGTGGACACCTAATGGCTGATTAATAGTAGGTAGTAGTTAGTAGAAGTAGTAATAGAATCAAAGCCCACAGCAAAACACAATGCAACACACACACACACACACACACAGAAAATATCTAGTAGGTAATATTCTCAAAGAAGTAATTTAAAACTTACCAAGCACCACAGCAGCGAGCGAATAAAGGCACCAGTCAGCCGCTCGGGGCCACCACGAACAAATCGAACACAGGATTCGATTATTGGAAATGGGCTTATTCTATTTATTCATTGTGCACTATGTAGGTATACAAGAAAGAAAATCACTTTCCCTTATCGTAGAGACCAATATCTCGCACGCTTAAAAATACAAAACAAAATATAGGTACCTATCAAAAGTACCTATCCTCTTTGCAAACAAGCGCGCCCTGCTCTGCTAGTAGAGTAGTGTTCTGTCTCTGTGTATAGTGTCTGTGGTCACTTGGTGAGCGCGCCCAAAGAGCGCGCCGCTCGGGCCGGTCGGATACACGATACAATGTTCATTGCCTACCTACTCTCGGCGGAAGCGAGACAGAGCTACTTCCTATTCTTACAATACGTACGTCTGTGACTTCACATTAGGACCGAAGACGCTAATCTCGTTTTCTCATTTTGGCGGCGGTTTCAAGAAAGGTAGGTACGTAAAATAGTCTTTAAACCACGATTTTACACATGATTTTGGATGTTAAGTTGAAAAGGTACGTAAAATGGACCTTACTACACATTACACATAGGAGGCTTAAAAGGTACGTCAAATGTGTAAAATGTACGCTAACGGCAACGCTGGTCGCTACTGACGCTACACAGCGTTTACGCACACATGCGCACGTATTTTGTTCGAAAATATGAATATGCGATTTACAAAGAATCTATTGTTTGGACAAAAAAATTAAAACACTAGTATTTTAGTATGTTGCTTGTAGAATAATCTGACAAAAAATCAGAATGATTGTATGTATTTTAGTATGGATTTTATTGTAAAAAGAAAATTTTTAGAGGTATCTTCATGATTTTTTTCTATCGTATCAAATTAGTTGTATTATGTTTTCACCACACTATCTATCTAGCATATATCCTGAAGAATATCATATATTTTTCTGATTTTTTTTACTGTAGTCTATCATATACTTTTATTGTTTCGAAAACTTGCGTTTAGGTCTTGTAAGCCCCTTACGCGCCACCACGTGGAGCCCTGACAGAGCTAGAAGGCGACGCGGCAGACCCCGTAGAAGATGGCGGGACAAGCTGGAGAAAACATACGACCAGTCCGTCCACTTTAGCCTTGGATCGACAGAGCCCTTTGCTCAGCAGTGGGATGATGCAGGCTAACAGTCACCAGTAACGCTCTTTTATTTTATTTTAAGTATTTAATTTGGGAAAACAAACAATAGTAGATACTTATATTAAGAAAAATCTAAAAAGTCTTAATATAATATTAAAAATGTAACTTAAAATTTAAGTACCTCTACATTTTCCACAGATTACATACTTACTAAATTTCTTTATTAAAAAAAAATTAAATGACTAAAACTAGAACTTCTGCCTGTTACTTCTACTTACCTAAATATATTTTTCCCGGATCGGGTAAAGTGTTACTTATTGGGTTTTTCCTTCTGGAATTTGTCAGAAGCACCGCGGAACCTGGATTTGTTCCCTGTTGATGGCACTAGGCTCGCCCCCTATTAAGTACATGGGACTTAAACATAACTGGTGAATGGCACCTCTCTTTCGGGTAATACCCCAAGCTAGTGTTGATAAGTAAGTACTTATGTTATGTTTTCCAGAAGGCGGAATTTAAACATAGTAGGTAACCTACCTAAGTAGTAGAACTGGTACCTAATAATAATTATAATATTAAAGAATTAAGTAGATAATACGTAAGAACCTACCTACCTATATAGATAATGATCATTAGGAAAGTTTAAATACAAATCACTACCATTTCAAAACTGACCTTGTACTGTCATCATTAAGAGATACCAACTGTTCTGAACATTAATTAGTAATTAACGGTCAGACTGATCAATCCGACCTGACAGCTTGACAGCCCTCTGTTGGGGTTAATGTCAAGGCCAATGTCGCACAGTTGATTGATACATAATATTTAATAATGCTATTAAAATAATGTAATTATGATTTTATTGTAAGTTTTGAGTTATTATAGAGCTGCAGTATGTTTATTATGAAATCGGTCGCCCTAAAATTATGAACTTGTTGCATTGCAAGCTTGTTTTTGGGGTTTTATAAAAATACGGCACATATCAAAGAAGTAAAAGACCGACAAAAACATTAGATCACAAAAAACATAATAAGGTAATCCGAAATAAGCAATACAGTAAGGATAAAAAGTAGTATTGTTATTCAACTTTCTTTCCTCTCTGCCATAGCGTAGCGTGATATTTCGCTACAAAAATCACATGTAGCGACATCTAGGAGAGTTCAGAAAAACTACTCAAAAAATAGTGAAGTATAATTTATAACATAACTGTAAAATCCTAAGGAGAAACACATTTTTAGTACTATTGTAATGTATAATTCATTCAAATTATGGGCTTGTTTACTTTTTTATTTGTTTGTCTATCATTTAGATTACGACCATCGTTCGTAGGTTTGATAGTATAACGTAGATGGCACTTTAACCAGAAACGTAGGTTGATGGTTCAGTAATACCAGCACCATAAGACAGATGGCGTTACTAAATACAAAATAAGAATTTACTTGCTGTTTTTGACTTTGATTGATGATTTCTTTTTTTTTTTATTTCGTTAATATAAGCTTAATTTTGGCATATCTTCTCTTTATTTGATTGATCTGGGAATCGAACCCAGTCCACTTCGTTATCTTTAGATCAACCTGCGCTGCGGGGTAATTGTATAACGCATTTAAGACGGCGCCTATGCAGCCCAACGCGAGCGATTTCGTACCTCTCGCCCGCGCCACCCCGCGCCCCCTCTACTATAATACGCAAAAGCGCGCGGCGCGCGACGCAGCAAGCGCGATCGACTGCGTGAGTCGAGTTCGAGTTTGAACGGCGCGGTGCCGCCCAGCTGATCAACAGCGATCTGTGCCGGAGACGGACCGTGAATTTGAACTTGATTCGTATGGCAATAAAAATGTATTCGTAAAAAATTATGTCATTCAAATAAAGTTCAAATTCACGGAAGTATTTCCACGGTACGACGGATCGATGTGTAAAAGATAACACAGCTAAACAAACGAGCTCATTGTCGGTATACAATACATACATAATTATTATTTGAAGCTCTGTTCATAGACCTACAAACTGACATACCTACCACCAACATAGTAGGTAAATAGGTACTAGGGCTTCCATCTCGAGGCGCGAGTTTCGAAATTTAGAGGCTCGTGTTTTTTTTTGTGGACTCGATACTATATAGACTGATCCGTTATTCTATCCTCGCGTAGGTACTCAATCTATATGTATACTTACCTAAAAGGTTAGTATGAAATAAAATGTTATGTAAATATTCATCAATGTTTATTTATTAAACAATTTAATATGTATATTCAGAATATATAATAGGTACCATTACAATAACAATAAAAATCCCATAAAAAATAAAAGACAAAGAGGTTTCAAAAAATTTCGCGACGTGCAACGTTCGAAGGTAGGTATGTACTTATTACAAATATCGTATTACCGTAATAACAAAAAGTAATGTTCCCTAAACAAAAATAAACTCTCTCATAAGCATAACATAACCATGCATGTACCTAGAACAAAATAATGTTTCCTTATAAATAAAAATATCGACCAAGCAAGTCGGGCCATGCATAATATAGGGTTCCGTAGCTGTAATTACAAACGACTGTAACATACTTTTTATGATGTAAAGATAAATAGAAGGCTATTAAAAGAGTATTGTTTGCTAAAGGCAAAGGCAAATCTTTGAACTAGGACGTCTATTGTCTATTATGCAGTTTTATCTTTATTATTCGAAAAGTTATAATCACATTGTTCGCGAAATTATTTTAAAACAGTTTTTACTAAGTTATAGCAACGTGGAAGTTTCTAGGTTAGAAATGGCAGGGAGGGTGGGGGGCACTGCAGTGCCTTGCAACGCCCCCTGGCATTGCAAGGCAGGCAATTTGGCGGGCCATATTTCGCAAACGGTATAACTGAAAAAAAGTGATGTTTTAATTTATATTACCTTCGTTTAAATAGACCTATTCAATTATACCCATCAAAAGGGGGTGCATTGAAAAAAATAATTCTTCCCCATTTGTATCTTTAGGCTTGTAAAAAAAACCGCCCAAGTGCGTGTCGAACCACGCACAATGAAGGGTTCCGTAGTTGGGAATGAGTTTATCCCAAGAAGCCTAACCTTTTCTCCCCTATCAACTCCAAATTATTTATACCGCAACCAAAGGCTGTTGAGGGAATAGAAAAGGTTTTTAATTCTTTAAAAAAAATTTAAGTCTATCATTCTTCTTTCGTCTGATTCTTCATTGATTTCTATCTGACCTGTCCTCTTCGTCTGGAAACCTACAAGATTAATGCATTTTATTACATAAATATAAAGCAGACAATAATAGCAATGCATGAATGTTCTGAAATAGTAGTATATTTTTGAATAGCTCCGATACTTTCCCATGGCCAAAGCCCTTTCATATAATATGCCACTTGACAGAACTTGTACGGAACCCTAAAAACCGTCAAATAAAGAATATTCTCCTTTTTGAAGTCAGTAAAAATGCGAGAACTGCAATATTATCGATGCATTCATTTCTATTACCTACCTTTGATTCTCATAAACCAAGTCTTCGAGCTCATCATCGTCGTTCACTTCGTCCACGTCGTCGTTTTGGATTTGTTGAAACAATAAGATTTTAAACTTTTTGGACTTTTTGAATAGTAGCATTTGGGCCCGGCTTTGCTCACGTGGTACCTGAATAAAAAGTAACCTTAGTATTGCGCTTCCAGTCCCAAGCTCTGAGACTAGATTTTCAAGACTCACACACTGTCTCGGAAATTCCCGGGAATATCGAGACTTATACAGAATGAAATGGAATAGATACGCACAATGAATGATTCCGTAGTTGGAATGAATTTATGCCAAGAACAAACTTAACATTGTAGTTGAAAATCATGTTCTCACTCGTAAACTTGTAAAGCCTACGTAGCTGTGATAGTTTTCCTTTTATTAACATCGTTATACTACTAGCGTGAATTTTTTCGCATATCGAAAAACAATCATTTAGCCTTAGAAGGACTTGATTTTAACAAAAATCAGCACTTTAAAGCTTATTACACTGGCCTGCAAAACTTTACACTTTTGAAATTGGAATAACTTTTTAAGTGCAGAAGATTTTCGAAAGCAGAACTTTCGAAATAAAAAGGACTCGAAAAAGAGTTAAGTCTTTTAAGAAATGGCTGAAAAGAGCTTTAAAAAGGAAAATAATCCTTTTCGAATTACAATTTTACCAATAATTTTTTGTTTCTGTTTTTGGTTTCAACCTTTTTCTTGATCGATGAGTCTTGTTACAAAAGCTAAGTTAGACAACAGCACATACATTTTATTTATCGTGCTTCTTTCACCTGAAGAATGTGCTAGGATCATGACTTTTCTGGAACTAGGCATCAGTATGCGTTGTAGTACTGCAAGAATGGTGGGTGTGACGTTACGAACGGTCCAGAAGGTGAAACGAAGGTACGAAGAGATTGGAAACCATCTGAGGAGACCTTGTAATGACCGACCCAAGTGTACTAGTGCCCAAGAAGACCGTTATATTGTTTCCACTGTGTTGAGAAATCGCCACCTTAATGCAGTTGAAGTCCAGCAACAGCTTCTTCAGACCCGAAGGGACTACATTAGTGACAGTACAGTGAGAAGACGACTTGCTGAAGCAAATCTGAAACCCCGAAGACCAGCGAGTGGCCCCAAACTCGAGAGAGAGCATCGAGTAGCGAGACTGCGATACGCCCGTGAACACATACAGTGGGATGAAGAAAAGTGGTCAAGAATTTTGTTCACAGATGTGTCTCGATTGTCACTTTACACTTTCGATGGAAGGCGAAGTGTCTACAGGCGGCCTGGTGAGCGATACCTTCAAGACTGCTTCTCAGGAAGAGTCCAGTACGGTGGAGGCAGTGTACATGTATGGGTTGGCATATCTTCAGAAGGTCGCACAGAGTTAGTGGACATAGAAAATGGCACTCTGACTGGGGAAAGTTATGCCCAAGAGATGCTCAACGCGTATGCAGGGCCGTATTTAGCAAATATGGGTGACGGATCGATGCTGATGCATGATAATGCCCGGCTTCACACGACTCAGGTTGTGCAAGAGTATATTCAGGAGGTAGGTATCAGCGTGATGGCTTCGCCATCAAGAAGTCCTGATTTAAACCCGATTGAGCATGCCTGGGATGAGCTAGGGAGGCTAGTCAGAAGCTGTAGACCACCACCTACCACCCTCAGGGCACTAAAACAGGCCCTGATTGAAGAATGGGAGAATATTCCCCAACATCAGCTCTGAAACCTCGTGTTCAGTATGCCAAACCGGCTCGAAGCTGTAGTCAGAGCCCGAGGAGGCAATACCAGTTATTAAAAATTTAATTAAATGTAACTGCACTGTACTGTATTTTTGACACTAAGCTAAAAATGGCTATTTTTATTGTTTTAGATATTTTTTAAGTTAAAAATATTACTAATGTATAGTTACTAGTTTCAAAGAAAGCCGATAAAATTTGCTACAAAACGTTTTTTATTTTAAATCTCTAAATTCTATAGTTTAGAAAAAATATAAATTTTAAAAGTGTATTACTTAGTTTTGCAGGCCAGTATATTTCACAAACTGATCCCTAAATCGAAAAATGGTTTTCACAAACCCGCAAGATTTTTTAAAAGACCATCCAACGGTAACATGGGTAGACGAGAAAAAAAAAACAGCATGTGTGCAATTTACACGTGGTAGAAGGTGAAACCTTCAAAAACACTGTATAATGCTTCCTGTCTCATTTTCTCCCACGTTAAATCTTATGAATTTACATGTCTCTTTTTACTGTCGCTTTTTCGTTTCATAAACTTTCAAATTACAACGATGCTAAAGAACATCCATCGATCCATCCATCCATCCATCCATCGATCCATCGAACCGTCGATCGATCGATCCGTCGATCCATCGATCCTTCGATCCACCGGTCCGTCGATCCGTCGATCCTTCGATCCACCGATCCGTCGATCCATCGATCCGTCGATCCGTCGATCCATCGATCCATCGATCCGTCGATCCATCCATCCATCCGTCGATCCATGGATCCATCAATCCATCGACCTGTCGATCCATCGATCCGTCGATTCGTCGATCCACCGATCCGTCGATCCATCGATCCGTCGATCCATCGATCCATCCATCCATCCATCGATCCGTCGATCCATCCATCCGTCGATCCATGGATCCATCGACCTGTCGATCCATCGATCCATCGATCCGTCGATCCGTCGATCCATCGATCTGTCGATCCATCGATCCGTCGATCCATCGATCCATCGATCCGTCAATCCATCGATCCGTCGATCCATCAATCCATCGATCCGTCGATCCATCCATCCATCGATCCATCGGTCCATCGATCCGTCGATCAGTCGATACATCGATCCGTCGATACATCGATGCTTCGATCTTTCGATCCATCGATGCTTCGATCCTTCGATCCATCGATCCATCGATCCATCCATCCATCAATCCATCGATCCATCAATCCATCGATCCATCGCGATCCGGCGATACATCGATCCATTGATCCATCCATCCATCGATCCACAAAAACACATAAAATTTCAAATCACAACGATGCTAAAGAAGTTTTCACTTCAAAAACATCCCCACTTTACGAGTGCTGGCGTCTGTACATATTATATCCATGCCAAATTATAGTTTTCTAATAGTACTAAGAGCCTCTGAGCTAAACTGCGGACGGACATGGCGAAACTATAAGGGTTCCTTTTTGACTACGGAACCCTAAAAAAGAGAAAGCCATCATGGCAAATTTTTTTTTTCTTTAAATAAAATTCATCAGTTTGAATAAGTAATATTGATTAGTAATAATATCAGTGATTGAACCAGGATGATATTATTTTGATACTTATTGTATTTTTACCCGCATTATATAGGTAGATTGAATAAGTAATATTGATTAGTAAAAATATCAGTGATTGAACCAGGATGATATTATTTTGATACTTATTGTATTTTTACCCGCATTATATAGGTAGATAGGTAGGAACACACGGCTACGTACCAAGCTATACATTTCCAGTATATAAGCTGACCTCTCATTGTACGGGAAAGATTCAATTATGTTACATTATGCGATTTAAAATTTACATACATAAATACAAAGCATGACGCCTGTATTGCCCGATGAGGTGGGCAGAGGTGCGGGAATCGAACCCAGGACCTCACAGCTCAGCAGTAGCGCTTGCGACCGCTAGACCAACGAGGCAGGTAAAAAAAATATTAACGGGGATTAAAAATTTACTTACTTTTTTTCCCCAGGCAATAGACATTCGAAATACCTAAGTAGCTAAGGAAATAAAAGAATTGATACCGTTATATAAATCGGTAGTTAGGTACAGATGCCAGCACACCAAGCTACCCGAAACTGTCAAATTTTCCCATTCAACTTTGAACCTTATGCTTCAGTGATAAAGTTGAAAATCTATTAAAGAAATTTGACAGATTGTAGTAGCTTGACATGCTGGCGTCTGTACTTACTTTTTTCTTTCTTTCGTTCAGAATACGGAGTTGTTCCCTCAAACGTTTTGTTTTGTTTTTGTTTTTTTTAAAAAACGTTGTCCCACACTAGGAATTACTCCTGTATCGTGGGTGCGTTTACAAACATTTAAATTCACATACACAAACATCCAGATCCGGAACAACTACCTGTAGGCAATACAAATATTTGTCCGGTCGGGAATCGAACCCGCGACACGCAGCGCAGCAGTCGATCGCTCAGCCACTGCGCCAACCACGGAACAAACTGTTTTTTCTGATCCGTGGCGCCAACCATGTGTCGTGTTTTCCGAGAGTTTTCTTTTTGCCCATCTTTATTTACACTAAATAATGATAATAATTTATTATGTTTACACCAAACGGGTTTAACTCCTTTTTACAGTAGGTAATACTTACCACTGCACAAAATAAAAATGTCGAAAATAGTGCTCTCTCTGTAATGTCGCCAAACATAGGTTCGTCCTCCAACAGGTGCCGTAGCAGACTGATTGAATAAATTGAAAAGGATAGCGCTATTACTACCGCGTGCAAAACAAGAGACAGAAAGAGAGTATGCTCGCTTAGAATAAAATGACGCAAGCGCCAAATCACTGGATTGCTAATTACGAGGAGAACGAGTAGAAAAATAAAAAAATAATTCTGCACGATTTGAGATAATATTATTACCTATCTATTAGTTTAAAAATCATCATTAAATTCCATAGGGTTTCAGAGATCTAACTCAAAATAAGTGCAAAACGAGGTTTTTTCGTTATTTTTTTTTATCGAGATTTTTTTATCCAATCGTGTTTTCGCTTCTGCAAATTTAAAGATTATAAGTCCAAGTTTAATGTGTCCAAATAGCAAACTCTCAAGTCTTACAGATACCGAAATCCAGATCGCCCAATATCACCAAAACATCATAATATAGACTCTTAATGACTTTCATTTTGACAGTTTAACAACGTTCATTGCGTTATTTACGTTGTTGAGCAGACGATTTTTTCAAACATATGTTGGGCCCGGTCCGCTATATTGATAGTTGGATACCTAAGCCTCGTGAAATAATAACTATTGTACTGTATGAATTAATTATATTGGAAATGTAAATTAAAACGGTTACAAGATTTGAATCGCGACAATAAAAAAAGCGTGCGTTCTTCCGTGAGTCGGAGACGAGTCTGTCGGTCCGATGATGGCCGAACAGGAGCGCGCGCGCCGTAACTGGCGGCCCGCCCCCGCGTACTCCGCCGTGCGTCATCACCAGTGATCGGAGTAGGTAGATTGAATTGGGGTCATTGATCCGAAACGTATATATTAATATGGACATTCCTCCGGAAATTCGGAATTGGTTGATTATTAAAAAAAACCGGAACTTAGGTTGGAGTTGTATTAAAATGAGCTATATCTTATTCTTCATTTTTTTTTTGCGGCACACATTCACGATTTGACACAACCCAACGACCAACCAGAACAAAGGATCATGGATGGTGCACTAACCGGTTATCGAAGCAATGCGTACGCCCACTGACGACATGACGACTTCGGTTCGTAAAGTGCGCTTCTTTGTTTACTGTGTTGTGAAAACGTTACGTGAAAACAGATAAATAATAAATTTGATATCTATTTCTCTATATAAATTTAAAAATATATAAATTATCTCTATATAAATTTATCTATATAAATTTGAAATAGTTTTGATATCTTCCTTTAATTTTTTTATTTATTTTAGAATTGAGTAGTAATAATATCACTACCAACAATAACAATATTTAATTAGATCCGGAAATTATTTATTTATTAATCACAAAATGCACAGCTCTGAAATTTTATCTTAAGATATATAAGCTAGTCTTACAGCCAATTACGGATTTACAATTTAATAACTATACAATACATGCAGCAGAAACAAAAATACAGCATGAAATAATAATAATATAAATATAATAAATAAATAAAATATAAATTTAATTTCCGGAAATACCGGAATTACTTTCCGGGAAAACGGCTTATCCATGTTATTCTTTCTGTGGGCATTTGTGATACAAGTACCAAAAATCAATCTACCTAGTCCGATCACTGGTCATCACATATGCAGCAATTGATTAGGAAAATCCGCGCGAGTAGGTGTATCATGTAGAGACGCCAGCACATCAAGCCAAATCAAATCAATCTGTCTTTCTTTAATAGATTTTCAACTTTATCACTTCAGTAAGTACCTATAAGGTTCAAAGTTGATTGCGAAACTTTTACAGATTCGGGTAGCTTGATGTGCTGGCGTGGCATATGAACATAATTTGTATGAATCATTTTTTCTATTTGACCAGTATAAGTACTTACCTAATGCATTTATTTTTGTCACACTGGAAACAGTAACTCGTCTAGTAGTTATGGCCTTTGATCATTATTTGCATTATTATTGTATAGAATCAAGTTCTTCCAAATGAACAGACAGCTGTTGCTGGGGCGTTTGATGAGCCACTTCTTCCCAGCTAAAGCACTAGGAAGTGGAGAAGGGAGGGCGTTTTGGGAGACTGTCTTATGTAATTTTGTCGTTAAATAATGCTGATTCTCAGCCTAGTTTGAATAAATGACCTTTGACTTTTGATTACAAAGAGGACAGTAAAACAAGCTAAAATTATGGAAAACTATTTATTTCTCATCCTGACTATACGAGTACGTACACTAGACTACGTCGTACAGAGTACAGCGCTCTTCGCACACTACATACTAAATCTCTTATTACTCTAATGATATCAATTTACAATTTGTGTTTTTGACTTTTTTTCTCTTATGTACAATGGAGACTAGTTTATTAATCTTCAAAAAATATTTCTTGAGTTATTTTTCTGAAAATACTGAACTAGGTAGGATGTACTCAAGGCATTTAATTATAATATAAAAATATTAGTGTTACAGACAGTGACAGTTTTTTATTTTTAATGAAAATGTGTTACCAGTTTAGCCTTATAGGAATAAAACCAGGCAACTTTGTAATTTGCCTCTAAAGCCTAGTTAAGTAGGTAAAATCCAACTCAACGCCAAGGTGGTGAACGCTATGGTGTTTTTATGTGAAATAAACAATGTCTAGCAATGTTGTATGTTGGGGTAAGTTCGACACTGGGATAAGACCGTACAAATAAAAAATGGATAAGAACACAATGTTCACAGCATTAGAAAAAATTTAACATAAGCCGGGACATATAGTTTGATTCAAACGGTTGTAACCTAGCGCCGAACTTACACAAACTAGGTATATTATAATTAATTACAATAATAAAGCGGTATTTGAGCGAAAGAAGGGGAAGATATCAGTGGTTGGTGTTAATTGGCCATACATAAACAATAATAATAATTGAATAATAATTTAAGTAACATGTTAGTCAAGTTAAGGAAGCTGTGAGTGAAATAGTAAAGAGATTGGTGCTAATGCTAAACTGTTTCATTGTGGCTTTATCCTTACAAAAAAATTTTGTGGCGTTGTTTTCTACAATTTTATCTACTTGTCTGAAAGTTTATGAAAAGCATAGAAACGCGCAATTTATTATTATTGATGTTCGTTTGTACTATGTTATCAGCTGAACGAGTAATAAGGACTATGATATTGTTATGTATAAAATTAGCATGGCATACCTATAAAATAAATATCGTATTGTTACGAGCTTGGGGTTCGTTACAATAAAACTGCCGATTTAATAACCAAAAAAATGACAATTTACTCACCAACACTAATTACAATTCAAACACTAATTAGAAACACAATGTCACTTACTGATCACTCTTAGTCGCACTCGAATATCGCTTTCGATGTTATCGCATGTATAGCTTATTCAAAACTATGTGTCTCGCGGCTCGCGCCCGCCTTATATAGTCCCACAGAGCTACTTTAGAAACATCTAGTATGTTCGAGTACATAGCGGTCCCGACCGACTCGACGTCGATAGTTCTCGGAACTACTAGTACCTACAGGAAGGGTCAATGTCCTAGTACCAAGGCCAAGGTATTAGTTCTGCTACCCGATACAAGATGGCGCTAGTGGTAACTAATGGCGATACATGGCGATGTATCAAGCATTATTTTTGGCGCGCAACACTGCCCCCTCCTAAGACATGCTCGTCCCGAGCATTATCGGCCCCGTAATAACGCGCCAGTCGATCCACATGGACGATCTTAGGAGTACCTCTTGCACCTTTCCGTATCCGATAGGTTACGTCATTGATCTTAGTCACAATCCGGTACGGTCCGTCCCATTTAGCTTGGAGCTTAGGAGATTTCCCTTTGCTGCGGACTGGATTGTGCAACCACACGAGTGAACCTTCGTCGAACTCTTTGTTGTTCATTTTGCGGTCATAACGGGTTTTCATCTTTTCGGACATTTGGTGGCCCGATTGTCTGACGTGCTCATAAATGTCGTTCATTTTGTTCCGCAAATCATTCGCATAATCAGTTACACTGCGTGGGGCATTAGGTGGTATTCCGGTGATCAGGTCTGCAGGCAGCCGTAGTTCTCTTCCGAAGTTTGCGAAAGCTGGCGTCACCGATGTACTTTCGTGGACAGCGCTTCGATATGACAACAAAAACGGTTGTATGTGCTTGTCCCAATCTCGTTGCCGATTTTCCACAACTTTTGCTAGATACCTCTCCAGTGTCTGGTTAAATCGTTCCACCATTCCATCCGATTGTGGGTGGTAAGAAGTCGTTCTTGTTTTATGAGTACCCATAACTCGACAAGTTTCCTGGAATATTTGTGACTCAAAATTCCTTCCTTGATCACTGTGAATCTCCAAAGGTACTCCAAAACGACAGAAGACTTCATGAACTAATTTATCCGCAACTGTCGAAGCTTCTTGATTTGGAATGGCGAAGACTTCCGGCCACTTCGTGAAGTAATCCATCACAACCATGAAATACTTGTTACCACTTTCACTTTCCGGAAACGGCCCCGCAACGTCAAGAGCTATCCTCTCCCATGGTGCACCAACGTTGTACAATTTCAATGCACCCCTACTACGAGTCTGAGGTCCCTTTACAGCTGCACAACTTGTACATTTGCGACACCAATCCTCGACATCGTCTCGACAGTGGATCCAGTAAAACC
Source organism: Luperina testacea (assembly GCA_927399505.1). Taxonomy (NCBI): domain Eukaryota; kingdom Metazoa; phylum Arthropoda; class Insecta; order Lepidoptera; family Noctuidae; genus Luperina; species Luperina testacea. The sequence continues at coordinate 17,516,839 of OV656775.1, read as the reverse complement.
GTTCTCTTATCTTCAGTAAAGTCCGTTTTACTCCCAGATGACCTCCTGAACAACCATTATGGTACAGCTGTAGAACATCCGGTACTTGAGCTTTAGGGACAACCATTTGCAAATGACAGCTGTCTCCCCGAGCATTTTCCCATTTACGGCACAGGACTCCATCCTGAACCACCAAGCTGTCCCATTGGGCCCAATAGCTTTTTGTGACCGAACTCATCGCTGAGACGTCACTCCACCTGGGCTTAGGAGCTCTGGCCTTCATCCACTCCAGAATCGGCTTGATGTCCGAATCTTCCTGCTGTGCACGTTGTAGGCTCTCCTTCCACTCGTTGTTGAGGTCTGTCTTGAGCATCCTTACAGGTACCACTTCCTTACTTTCCTGCCTAGTACAGTGCTTGCATTCTTCAGGACAAGGTCTTCTTGACGATGCATCTGTGTTGCCAAAAGACTTCCCGCTGCGGTGTTTAACCATAAAGCCGTCCTGCTGCTGCTGGGCGGTGCTGTTAGCCGTACTACCCTCTCGAGTCCAGCCACTTTCCCTTTCTGCAGTCCGCTTAGGGCAACTGGATCGAAGGTGGCCCCTTTCCCCACAGCCGTAGCACCTAGGTCTATATCCTTTATTGCGGTCGCGAACTGTAGCCGCTGCAACCTCCCTGACGCGATGGGAACGATGATCCTGCCGCGCAGCTTCCACCTCCAGTGCATGGGCCAAGGCGTCCTTAAGTGTTCCGTGGTGACCGAGCCTCACAGCAGCTCTAACTTCAAGGTCACGGATGCCATCGATGAATGCCTGCAGCAGATTCCCATCAATAAGCGCAGGTACGGACTGGTAAGCCTTACGAACCAGCTTCTCCACTTCAAGGGCCCACTGCTGCAGGTTTTTGTTGCTGCGTTGCACGCGATCCTTGAGCTGCGCCCGAAACACGTGTTCCAGGTGAGCGTCGCCATACCGAGCCTCCAATGCCTCAAGGAGCTGCTCGTAAGTCACTTCCTTACCGAGAGCTTCCAGGACAGTTAAGGCCTGGTCACGCAGGCCCAGGGTGAGGGCAGTCATGGCCTGACTTTTATTCCACCCGTTCGCCTTCATGACAGCCTCAAACTGGATTTTGTAGGCCGACCAGGAAGAAGTTCCGTCGAACGGTGGCACTTTGAATCCACGTAGCGAAGGTGTTATAGCTACGGGAGCTGCGATTCCATCCCCAAGTTTAAGGTTACCCAACTCTTGCTTCACATTCGCAATGACGTCATTAAACTTGCTGATCTGAGTTTCAGCATCTGACAGGCGGTTGTCATGCTGGGCAACCTTCTCCTTCACCTCCTTCATCTCTTTCCCCAAGGTTGCGTGAAGATCCTTCATGAGGAGCATCTGCTCTTCCTGGCGGCGCACCTGCTCCTCTTTATCCCGCTGGAGCTGTTCCTCCAACCGACGTGCCTGTTCCTCCTGTCGGCGAGCCTGTTCCTCCTTATCCCGCTGGAGCTGTTCCTCCAACCGACGAGCCTGTTCCTCCTGTCGGAGGGCCTGCTCCTCCTGTCGGCGGGCCTGCTCCTCCTGTCGGCGGACCTGCTCCTCCTGTCGGCGGGCCTGCTCTTCCTTGTCCCGCTGGAGCTGTTCCTCCAACCGACGAGCCTGTTCCTCCTGTCGACGAGCCTGTTCCTCCTGTCGGCGAGCCTGCTCCTGCAGCATCATCATCAGAGCAGCAAAATCTGGTGCTGATGATGCTGGAGCAGCTGTGGATGGGCCCGCCTCCGTGGTCGGTATCTGGCCTTCCGACCTCTGTGGCGTTGTTCCACCGAATCGCCTCTGGTCCGTCTCTTGCTGGCGTTGACTCCGGGTACGGATACCCTCCATGTCGTCTTTCGGTAAAATCGGCATTTTAAACCTCGCTTCTGACACCAATTGTTACGAGCTTGGGGTTCGTTACAATAAAACTGCCGATTTAATAACCAAAAAAATGACAATTTACTCACCAACACTAATTACAATTCAAACACTAATTAGAAACACAATGTCACTTACTGATCACTCTTAGTCGCACTCGAATATCGCTTTCGATGTTATCGCATGTATAGCTTATTCAAAACTATGTGTCTCGCGGCTCGCGCCCGCCTTATATAGTCCCACAGAGCTACTTTAGAAACATCTAGTATGTTCGAGTACATAGCGGTCCCGACCGACTCGACGTCGATAGTTCTCGGAACTACTAGTACCTACAGGAAGGGTCAATGTCCTAGTACCAAGGCCAAGGTATTAGTTCTGCTACCCGATACAAGATGGCGCTAGTGGTAACTAATGGCGATACATGGCGATGTATCAAGCATTATTTTTGGCGCGCAACAGTATACAATAGCAATATAAAATCGTATGTACAGACGCCAGCACATCAAGCTACTACAATCTGTAAAATTTATTTAATAGATTTTCAACTTTATCGCTAAAGCTTAAGGTTCAAAGTTGATTGGGAAAATTTGACAGTTTCTGGTAGCTTGATGTGCTGGCGTCTGTACTTCAAACATCGGCTCTATATTTTTGTAGTTTTCCAAAAGTAAGTAGGTACTTATAATCTAATACTATACGATTATTGCACAAAATTAATAAACACTTAACGTAGTTTATTACAATCACTGTATAAAAACTGCAAAAAAAAGCTTAAAAAACTATCTACTAATAATAGTGCTGCCAAATTAAATTATGATCACAAAAGATTTTGTACTTACAAAGTTAATAACACTAATTGAAATAACCGCTTTATTTTTTGATTTTAATCTGGCAACACTCGTATACATATAGTTCTGAGATTTGTCCAACAGATGGCGTTATTATAAGTTTCCTAAGTTATTAGCGAACATCAAACCGAAACGTAAATGTTATTCGTATCTAAACTACATACACAAAGTAAGCTTGTACAAAAACTTTAATAGCCCACACAAACACAAAAATATTTACAAAAAAGGCTCCACACATTATTGTACTTTATTTTTCGTCCAAATAATTTTGGAGTGCGCGGTAGGTACACGAGCACAAGTTCTCTAACATTAACAGAATTATTTTTGTAGCAGTTTCAAAATAATGATAAAACAATGCATTTCCTAATAATTACCATCTATGGTGTTAAGTAATATCGAATTATTTAATAGCAATATTAAATAATCTCTTATGTTTGAAACCAAAACAATGAGATGGAGCCCTCAGACTTACAGATCAGTCACCACAAAGATTTTGATAAAACGATACAATAATAATTTGGTTCGATAATTTATAATATTCTATCTCGCACCGACATCGACAGCACCTAATCTACTATCAAATCCATTTTTCTCTGTGTGACCCTGATAATTTTGTTTTCTAAGAATTGTAGGTATACCCAGAATCTGCTAGGCCAATCAACACAAAAACTAGTTGTCAGAAGCAACTAATAATGAAAGTAAAGCTACTTTTCCCTAGAAGAAGTTCCCGTAATTTTTTTTTGTCTTTTGGCATCCGACTTATTTTATAACGGACATCATGAAAGCTGTCATTTTCAACTGTGTTTGACATGAAGGTGTCAAAAAACGCTCTGTATGTGGACATGACGGCCGCATGTGCCGGTCACCGCTCCTACAGGAAGCCAAACATGGCAATCTGTCACCTTTGTCCATTTTCATTGGCCTTTCAGAAACCGTGTGTACTTATTCTAGATTCGTAATTAAACTTTTATTACCAAACGGTTTCTAAGAAAGCAGTCACTGATCTCAAGTTCAACCCTTAACCTAAACTTTACATCTCAACATTACTCAGACTATCAAACTTCATCTCTTTAACTTCCTCGGGGTTAAAACTCTTCACAGACACCTTACCGTCCCCCGATAGGTCTGTACTCGATAACTTATTCGTAATCTTAGTTATCGATATACGACTCTCGATATCATTCGAATCACATATACTTTCTAATATTACACCTTTTTCTACTTTCCTTGGCTTCGGTAGGACTTGGTTCACTTTTGTGTTTCTCAACTTTTCACTTAGTAGTTTGTTACAAGTTTTTCGGGACATGTCTAAGGCTAACGGGTCTTCTTGAGAAGTTTCCTTCTTGTCTTCTGGCTTGTTCTGTTGCTTCATCTCCGCTACTTCTGCATTCGACACGTTGTCTTTCTTCTTCCATTTCGTTCTTCTGTTTTGGAACCAAATTTTTACCTGAAATTAAGAGAAGAGAATTTATTAATATGTGGAATAGAAAATTATATTATTTTAAATGTACGTAATGTCGTCGAATTTTCACCTAAAAGTCATAAAAATAGAGTAATGTAAATAGCTAACAGGAATATTATATAGATTTTCTTTGATTAAGTTATCACGTGGTATCTAACACTACCTAAACATTAAATCCAACAAACATAAAATTAACCCTTGAACTCTCTCTACTGTGTCGGGTATTGTAACAATAATCAGAGGTGCTCCCTAATTCTGACAGTTGCCATGGGACTTAGCACGAGTGTGTGCAAGTGTGCGTGAGTGTGCGCGAGTGTGTGCGAGTGTATCGGTTAACAAACAGTTAATTACGAGCTGATCGATCTCAGCCCGGGGGAACCGCTAGTGTGGGGATGTTGTCGATATCGATGTTTTTAAGCGGAGAATCGAGGAGGATTATCGCGTTTCTGTTATAAGCTCGTTAACTTAGAATTAACATTTGGATGTAAGGTGAATTATTGACAATGTTGTGTAAATATGTGAGCACCATGTATCTATCACATAATTGATTTACCTGTCATTGCTTTATTTTTATTATTTTACCTTTTGTGGTAGAGTAATTTTATTCTAGGTGCATCATCTTCACATATAATTATACTAGCTGTGCCCCGCGGTTCCACCTGCGTTAATTTGAGGAAAAAACCATGACCGGCCGCCTTGCAGAGTTATTTTAAAACAATATCCTCTAAGATAGGTATTCATTGAAATCAAATGATGTCAAGGGCAATTTTGTTCAATATTAAATACTTGTGATGAATAACGTATATTTATTTGGATAAGGATTAATATCATGTTTATAAAAACACCTTCGCAAATAATGCATTATTTTAGAAAAAATTAGATTACCATAAAAAAGGTTATAGTGAGTCAACCTAAAAACATAGATATACGCTGTCGCGGACTTTTCTTTACTTTTAAAGGGGAACAATTCCGTCATACATGATTTCATGAAGCTCTCAAAAGAAATCTTTTTTCCCGATTTTGTAACATTTTTCATTGATGTTCCGCTCCTATTGGTCGAAGTGTAATGTTATATAGCCTTCCTCGATGATGGCCTTCCTCGATAAATGGACTATCCAACGCAAAAATAATTTTTCTATTCAAACCAGTAGTTTCTGAGATGAACGCGTCCAACCAAACAAGCAAACTCTTCAGCTTTATAATATTAGTACCTATAGATAAATGAATGTATATAATGTATATGTTACCGAAAATGTATGAAACTTAGGAATTGTACATAATTCCTAGGAAATATACGCAATTCCGAGCTTACTTAGGAAATGTGTAAAATAATTCTTCTTTATATTTCACAGGAATTGTATGCGATTCCGAGATGATACTAGGAAATATATAAAAAGTACCTAATGCTTTCTGCGACTAAAAGAAATAAAACACGTTTGTAACCTGAAATCAGAATTTTCACCGAGCACGGCTGCACGGCGGCGACCGCCAGCCGTCAGACCATAACTATAAGTAGGTACCTACACAACTAAGTAAGTAGGTACTCTAACTAAAGTAGGAGTAGTTGAGCGGGGCGAGAACTTATCTCGTAAAATAATCGTAAAAATAACACCACTTAGTGACTGAGATGCACTTGTGAGGGAACGTTAGCACCCCTTATTGTATTGCATCTTGTGCAGGTAGAAATCTTTTTTTTTTTGTAAAAAGTTTTTATTTTTCACTTTTTAGTTGTACCTACCTACCCCAAACAAATTCATATATCACTACTTGTTATGTGAATATCAGTGACAGAAAACTATTGAACACATCTGCCTAACCCTTTAAAGGGTACAGGCGTGATGTTATGTTGTGTGATTGCGTAAACAATGTATACATGTAATAGCAGCAATCGCGGTTGATTTGCTGGCGTGTATTGAAGAGTTCCGTCGTTTGTCTCCGAAACTCATCATCAGATCTTTACAAAATTTAAATGGGACCATTTCGGAATAAAGCCCTTTCGAACAAAAAAATAATAATTTGGAAATCTGTCTATTTACGAAGGAGTTATGCCCGAACATACATTAAAAAAAATAGAAACATCCAAATTGAGAACCTCCTCCTTTTTAGAAGTCGGTTAAAAATATTTCAAACTGTCATATTAATTTTTCAGATAAAAGCTATCTGACTATTGAAAAATCAAATTATATGCATACATACTCGTAGTTAGAAACTTTTTGATCACTTCTATTTCCATGTTGTCGTGTCATTGAGATATAAGCTATTTTTTTTCTTTCGTGTTCCTCATTATTCTGAAAAAACCCTATCTCCGTATTTCCTACACGTGAAGCAGGTGATTCTTCAAAGAACCTTTAGAGAAAAATTAAGGTTTTTATTCCGTTCTGGGTAGTTAACATTCCAGTAGTTTTAAAGGTTTTTTTTTTTCGTTAAGTACTTGATATTTTTGATGTTCTGCTGAAAATGATGAAAGTGTGGGGATCAAACCCGCGACTCATAGCACAGATGTTAGAGCGTTTTGTGAGAGCCTGCACTCGTCAGGCGGCTTCGTGCATCGCCAGTCTATGGAACCGACCCGGGAATACTCATAAGACACATAATGCTTTGAAAAGTCTCTGTATCACTACAATACAACTCGGAGTGACAGTAACTTAAATTCTGACGCATATTTGTGTAGGCCGCACCGCATAGTGTGGCAGACATCTTGCTATAGATCATTATCGGACTACATTTTGTATGACCCTTCGCAAATAAGCAGCAACAGTGATTCTGTCTCGCATAGAGTCACAGCATTATGTTGAGCGATCGCAGTTTTGCGTGTATGTGGCGCATTTTTTCCACCAACTTTCTTCTTTTTTTGCGTCATGTTTTCCGCAAATAGAGGTATCTTCTTTTCTTTGAAACTACAGGCGGGCCGCACCGCACTTTTTGCGGCCTGATGCGGTAATGTGCTCTGAGCTTAACTATGAGTTTAATGAGCTGCGGTACAGTAGTCAGCCGTATGTATGTATGTCGGCACATTGATCAGTTTGTCAACTTTGCTGCGATCAAATTGTGTTCATTGCACCGCCACTGATTACATTGATCGGTGCGTGTTAATCGGTCAAGTAGTACGTTTGAATATTAGCGTTAATTAGAGAAAGTAGGCTTTACTCGCTACGTTGCTAATACTGACATAATATTTCTCCAATTATATAGCCAACATGGACTAATGACTGGCATTATCGATGATTAAAGGAGAAATTGCTATTATTTATAGCTATAAAAGTTGATAGAGCAATGAATAACCGTAGTTTTGTTAAAAGGAAGTGGATACATACCGCACACCTGATAAACTTGGAGATAAAGTCTTCAAATCAGAACAAATCAACATTGTCTAGTACAGTGTCTTGCTAGCAGAAAGTCATTTTAATTTCATCTTTTTTCTAGTTTTTATTAAGTAGGTATGTGATTTTTAACCTAATTTTTATGATTATATGACATGTTTTTTTTTTTTTTTATAATGGCATCTCGTAGTTGACCTTGAGAGGTCGTGACTACTTAACCGGACTATATGACATGTGTAAGTACCTAATTATTTATTACTAATATTGATTAATAACTTGTATGTGTGTGGTGCTTTTAACTAACACTAGGCACTATTTTAACCGTTGCCATTGTGTCTTGGGTACATCCACGTTCATAAAAAGCTAGATGAACGTGGATCCACGCGAGACACAGTGATTTTTTAACATTTTTGGCATTCAACCTGTTAAGCGTCGCCTAGTGTAGTGTCCGTGAAAACGGGCATCCTTTACTTTAAACCCTACTAAAACATTTTGGATAAACAAACTTAGCGGACATTTTTGTTCATCTATTTGCCCCCCTCACCCCCCACCCGCACAGGTCGCGACTCGCGCCACAGATGATAAACGCGGCCGTATGATTTACAACGATGGCTGCACACAGACACACGGACGCATGTCGCACAATGGCGCGCCATGTAATTGCCGAGCAAATTAATCCGGGTAACATGTGACATTTGACTCCAACTGTATACACAGTACACCTTTAGTTAGGATGTGGGCATACAGGGATAGGCGTTATCCGGCTTCCGGGCGAAAAATTGAAAGAGGAACTGAGTTACGATAGACGTCATGATAAGAAGTAGGTACCTTCACATGAATGTATACAGGCTGGCAGGGACAGCATGCATCTAGACCCCTAGCGTAGACATTTTCCGCCGATTATTAAAAAACAGCTGTTTCATCTATTTTTTTTAATAACCGTCGAAGCATTTCAACGCGGGGGGCGGGGGCACAATCATGTGCTGAATCCGTGGTTACAGTTTGCTACCCTCTATTATTCCAGGTAATATTTTAGACTTGATTTGTCTATGTAAAGTACTCGTAACTAAAAAAAACTACCCAACATGAAAACGGTTGATTTATTGGCATCAATGTACCCTGCGTGTTGAAATTGAGATACGTTTTAACTGCAGCAGAAAAAGTCTGTAAACTGCTGACTAATGGCCCCCTAATTAACGTCCCAAAAGGGTGTAATGTGAGCAAGATAAATATGTATTTTCCATGAATACCAAAAAATATATATTTCCCCCCGTTGTGCCCTCACCCTAACGTCACAATGCAATCCACTTGCTTACAAACATGAAGATAATTATTATTGATTGCGCATTAGCACGCGTGACTGAAACAGATATACACAACACCGTACGCGTGAGCGAGAGGTCAGAGGTCCGAGATGGATTGATAGTGCTACATGTCAAAGGAGTGCTAATTGGACGTTTGTGTCAAATGGGGGTAGGCAGGACAGGAGGTGTTATGATGGAGTTACGGCCGCGGTTTTGGGTATTATCTGGTGGAAGAAACAGACGACTGAGTGACGTAGGGCGGTTCAAGACAGAGAAAGGAGCAGCATAAACAATAAGCACAGAAATGTAACAGAGTTTTAATATTAATTCCTTGAACAAATACTGTTCGTTCGAATTTTTTTATATATTTCTAGAATGAGTCATTACCGCGGACTGCGAAAACACTAGGAAATCATGGACATGCACATTCATAAACATGTAATTGGTTTGAAGAGAGGCAATCAAAATCGAACATTGTAATTATGTAGTGTGAAAAATAAATAGGTACGTACTTATCTGATTGTTTGAACTAATTTTACCTACCTACACAAACAACCAACATTGTCCTCATTTACCCTGTCAGACAAGATTACCATCGATACATCTCAAGTCCTAAATCCACTATCCGACTGAATAATCAAACTCAACGTTTCCAGATTATCGAGCAGTGTGCCACCGCATCAATTAGCCGTACAATAACATCACTATCATAAGGCCCGCTGTTCACGGTAGTTCAGGCAATCAATATTACCGCTGAGCGTCGCTTTGTTCGGGAGATCAGTGCACAGGACCCTATTAGTCCGGACAACCGTGTAGAGATGGGTAAGTATCGAGGGATTTGTCGATGATTCGGTTGTTTTGGGCTTGTGTGTATTGAGGTTTTGTGTTTCGTGTTCGGTTTGGTATCATAGGTAGGGTTTAGTTATGTTTTTGAACATATTGCTCGGCTGTAGTGCTTGGTGTAGGCACTTCCAACTAAATTAATCAACCCCTCGATTGAAAACAAATACAAAACTTTAAAAAGGCGCATTAATATTGTTATTTTTAATATCATTTTAACTTTTATATTGAATTAACAGACATCACTTTTATTATTATTAGTGTAGCTATTTTTCTCAAACCTTATAAGTATTAACTTGTATTTACAAAGGCTACTTTCACAAGTAACATTATCATCAACCTCACAATACCTAAATATAAAACAAACCTACATACACACAACCCACATAATAAGGAAGCAGCAATCAATAGCGCAGTGTCGCAAACGTCTTGTTCGCAAGATCATTGTACATGACCCTATTAGTGCAGGCAATTGACTAGGGAGGGTCAGTATCGATATAATTCTGCGAGTCAACGGATTCGGTGCGGGAACGGGTGCGGTTTCTATTTTTAGTATAAATTAAGGATTGGGGGAGTGAAAGCCGTTGAACTACACACAATTCTATTATTGCTGATTTTTGGATAGGGTTGCGATAAGTATCAAAATAAAAGTAAAATAATATATTTTTTTTTAATATTAAATAATCAACTTAACCAAAATTATGTTATTATGTACCAAGTTAGGTATTCCTTTAAGCTATTTAAGTTAGTCTTTAGCCAGAAGGTCCTTTATATTTTATACTAAACACAACCCCTACTTGCGTTTATTTACAAAATTATTGGCAATTATAAGTAAAACAATTAGTTGAGAGGCGCACAATACACAAACAGTGAGCAGTCAATAGCACACGGTGTTGCAAGCGGCGTGTTCGCGAGATCATTGTACACGACCCTATTTGTGACGGGTTTGCGTAGGGAGGGGATACTGTCGATACAAATTATATCGACAATTTTATTATTTCTGAAGTTTATGTTTCTATTTAATATGGAGCGAAGAATATCGATGCTAATGTTTTATCGATAGTGTAGCTATAAAAAAGAACTAGTTTTTATTGTTCCAGGATTCCTAGAAATACCAGTAATCGTACCTAGAAATAATTATGCGTATAAATAGTGTAAAAAAACGGTGTTAAACTTAATTGAGTGCACCACTTTGACACAGGTTTATTTTATTATACAAGCGTGTGATTTATATGAAACCGTTATAAAATCAATTAACAGTATAAAGCCAGTATTTAATTACTGATTGCAAATAAATTTATGGCCCGACAGAAATATTAACACTGCACTGATATTACACATTTACTGAATACGATTAACAAAGTGATTGTATTGTTGATATAAATGGCAGGGATTAACATGTAATTGATTAAATGCACGGCTCTATAAATTCACGACAAGTCTATTTTTAGGTTACCTACGTAAATGTCACGTTTTAAGGCTCCTACAAACAGGCGCGACACGCGATATAATCGCGCGCGACACAAAGGCACCGCTCGTTGAGCGACTTGCGGTGCCTTTGTGTCGCGGTGTCGTGTCGCGCTTGTTTGAAGGAGCCTTTACGAAAAAGCGTAAGTCTTTATTCCACTATGGGAATAAAGACTTATGCTTTTTACGTCTTGAGAACAATATTTTGTTAGGACTTTTACGCGAAGTTTTCTCAGCAAAGAGAAAAATGTTGACGTTGGACTATTTTGAATCATACTACCGCTAAACCTTTCAAACAAAATTTACCTTCCAACATTCTTATAAACGAAAACATATTCTTTTAACTACAAAAAATAGCAACCGAAAAACATAATCTGCACAATAAAAAAATCGTTAAAATGACATCAATCCATCGAGCGAGCCGTCCATCACTACGCTTATCTAAGCCGCCGGCGATCGAAGCCAATGACTAAGCCCCGTTAATCGAACAATTATTCATTGAAGATAGTCATTCCTCCTCATCCCACCTCCTCACCCTTCTCACCCCGGGACGACGAACAATCAATTATTTCACCCCCCTTTGTTCTTCTGGGACTGTTACGAAGATAGGCTGCGTAACTTTTGGTGCAAGGTAGCTTTTTTTCTCCGACGTTGTATCTAATTCATCTGAGCTTACAATATTTTGTCTCATTGTGATACGCAGGTTACAAACCAGCTCCCTAATTGCGTGACACATTTTTAATCACATTCTAAATCATTTTGAAGGATATTGTTAATCCACTGCTTCATGTGTTCGAAAATTTTGTCTGCCCATCAACGTAAATAACGCAATGAATGTTGTAGAACTGTCAAAATTAAAGCCATTGCTACTGATAGTATGATACTATTACTCCGCTGCTCCCCAAGCATCAAATAGTGGTTGTCATGTCATTCTATCTTTTTAGATGGCCAAAAAAAACATGGTACCTACAGAAATCTTGACGTCATCACCCAGAATGGACAGGAAACGGTAATAATTTTCAAGGATTTACCCTACAACCTACCCATATCCTACTATCCTATTAATCCTACTAATTATTATAAATGCGAATGTTTGTATGTTTGTTACTCAATCACGCGAAAACGGCTGAACGGATTCGGATGAAATTTTCACACAGTTTAATAAATAATGTTATTTCCCGAGCTCCACGCGGGTGAAACCGCGGGCAAAAGCTAGTGGACTGAAATATTTATGAAATTGCAGTTACAACACAAAATAATAAGTAGGACCTGAACATAATTAGGAAGTTACATAACACTAAATAAGCTCTCAATACACTATCACCATCAAATTAGTGAAAGTTTATACCCTACATGATACTATTAACAGTTAATAGATGTCGATGCAACGTTAATCGTTACCGAACGCGAGTCCGCTCGATAGAATCGGTAACCAGTATCGATTTTATCGATCAATCGGTTTAGACAAACAAATCGATTTGAGTAATTAAATTATTATCGTTTTGCATTCCAATGGGTTTGTACGTGGTTTGTGATTCGTTAATTAGGTATCGATTTGATTGCATTAATTTGTTTCACACAGGTTAGCTTGTTATGTTATGCAATTTAGAATGTGAAGATAATTAGTTTTTGTGAAAGTGAGGTATTTATTAAGAAAAGTTACGAGTTCTGTTTAACTTTATATTTAAAGGTACATATTATATATTAGGTATCTATTATGCCCACTGCTGAACTAAGTTTGAGATCTATAAACGTTACTTAGGTCATGGTCCGACGTAGATTATGTTCCCGTCTAGATATTTTGCACTTGTGGTTTGACAGTTGTGCGATAATGACAGGAATAACGCTTAGCCAAAGTACGCGCTAAGTAACGTTTTAGATCTCGACCTAAGGCCTATCTAATGGTCAGCGGGATTGTCCGAAAGGGTTACCGCTGGCCCGGAACATAAAAGGCTAAGGAAGGAACGTGGATGGGTTTTAGTCAGTAAGAATCTGACACTCCCTTCCGCTCCACCCAGAGCGGGAGGGGTCATTTGATGATTTCCCATCCTAAAAAAAAGGCCTATTTAATGGACAAACGAGAATCTATAATCACCAGCCTTGGGAGACGGTTTAGTGATCAGTTTGTTTTTATAATCAGACTTCTGTCTATGCTTTTTAAGGAGTCACGTGATGGAAAAGCATGACTTCCTATTCGAAGACCCTTACTTACCAAGAACTGAAGGCCAAGAGTTGTATTCAAAAACCTAAAAACTTATCTCACCTCAGCGACAATCAATGTCAAAAATTTGTCAAAAATGTAGGCAAATTAGAGGTTTTTATTGATAGATTGAGCCAGAGATTAGAATGCTAACGAATGTCTTGTTGCCCCCTCTGTTAGCCAGCACCCTAATTGCGTAGAAGCACTATCAATCACAATCTGTATCATTTTGAAGTACGAGTATGTATATTGCGAATCCATTGCTTCATATGATCGAAAACTTTGTCAGCTCAACAACGTAAATAACGCAACGAATGTTGTTGAACTGTCAAAATGAAAGCCATTCCTAGTGTTAGTGTGTTGCGCAGTGACCCCGCAGCGCAGGTTGAGGCACCCGCCAGTACTCACTTCCTATAACACACAGATACACACCTATAGTCGATCAAATCCCCTATTCTCCAGCGAGACCACGCGACAATTACAAGTCAACACAGCTATTATGGCAATGTCCTGTACAATATAATCTGGATGAGCTGTCAAACTTGACAGCTGAACGGCTGTTAGTATTGACGCCAAATGACAGTGTTGCCAGCCATTGGCATTGTATCAACTGGGATGTTGTTAGCCTAGAGAATAGCATTGATAGCTGGTAAGTAGATAGATTGGTAGTGAGCAGTGGGTTATAGCGTGCATTGTAGCGCCGGATCAGATATTCTAGTTAAAGAATTTCATTGAATAAAGCATCGAAATAGCACGGTTTGCCTATAGAAAAAGTGGCAGTGTGGTAATAAAGAATCCTAACTAATATTATAAATGCGAAAGTAAGTTTGTTTGTTACTCTTTCACACTACAACGGCTGAATGGATTTGGCACATGGGTAGACCATGATCTGGAGAAGGACATCCCACCAAAAACGTTTTCATGTAAAATGTTGCCAAGACTAGACCACTTATGGCTCGCACTGACTAATAGTTACCAGATCTCATGTAGAGCCAAGTTTCTAACTCTACACGCCCTAACTCTACAAGCCCTAACTTCACAAACTCTACAACTTAGTCAAAATATGAGGCTTGGCCGTTTCGTTACTACAAGAACTATTGTATAACAGAAAAGTAATGAACAGTGAATAAATTTTGCACCTTACCTCCATGTGACGCTAGCGAAACGGCCAAGCCACATATTTTGACTAAGGTGTAGAGTTACTAGCTTACATACCAAATTTCAGCTTTCTAGAACTTCAGGACCGGAGGAGTACCCTATGAGTTTTGACGATCATTAGTCATTGTTGTAAACGGGGTTTTTTAGATATCAATAAAATCTAAAGTATAAGAGCTGTGCAATTGAAACTTTATATGTTTAATAAGTTCACTGTTGACATTATATCCCGAGAATTTTTACACATTCAATTAAACTGTTGTGCACATAATTTCCGGATCGCAGCCATATTTTACGGTCAAATAACATTTAATTATTATAAAGCCTTATGAAGTTGGCTGGACTGGCGCGATTCCGGTTTATTTTTCCCTATATTACTTGAATAAGACCAAGTAGTTGTGGTTGTTGTAGTTGTGGTTGTATAATATTTCCCGCGCTGAAAACTAAGTCTCCGTTGAGATTGGCCGCCGTGACCGAAATACGGTCTGGAGGACTTTTATTTTAGTTGTAAGATCAAGAATTAAATGACGCTTATTTTAAGCTAAGAAAAAAGTATTTTTATGTAGGTAAGTACAATATTAAACTACATATTATTACTTTTATTATGAAGCTTTATGCTATAAGTAAGTTCTAACATAAAGCCTAAGCTTATTATTAACTTTTCAATAGACTTATCCAATAGTAGTAAACTCTTCCATAAAATCTCATTGTTTATCATCTTAATCAGCATCACAAATGACAAATCATGTAATTAGATACAGAACTTGTTAAAGGTACTTTTCATCCTAAACGAAAACTATTCACGCAAGCAAATCCGCGGGATTACCAAGCATAACATAAAAGCGCAAGCTTGCTCATCAGTCAATGTGTGTGTATCGGAATATATGTGTGTGCATGGTATGTGTATGTGTGTGGGTGTAGTCGGTATGTTGTGTGCACGTGTACACACACGTGTGTGTGTGAGTACGATTAGATATTACCCCGCGCCGTATGAACGATCAAAAGCTTGCGAAGAAGTAGAATGGCTGGAAGTGGCGGGGTATTCGGTGACAGTTTGAAATGGTACAGGTTGGTTACTTGTATGTTTGTTCGGGTTATTGAAAACTCGAAAGATGCAGTTATAAAATAACCTACGATTTTGGATTTTCCCAATCAAAGAAGAAAAAAACATTTACTTGCACGGTTGCTTTCTGCGTTTTGGCGGCCTCAGACTTTTAAGTGAAAGTTCCTCATGATATCGTATCGTATAATATTCCTTTACCGTAAGTGGCTCAAAAATTACCACAAAAAGGATAGTCACAATAGTTACCAACAACCTAAATACCTTCAAGCAATGAATAACATACAATTAAAGAAAAAAACAATGTCACATAACCTGAGAAATAGATACAAAAACAAACTTGAAGTCATCAGCGTACGCACAAATTACGGTAGAAAGACAATATTATTTGAAGGAGTTAATCTGTTCAATGAATTACCGGACGATATTAAAGAGTGCGATAACATGAATTCATTTAAAAATAAGCTTAAGAAACATGTATGTACATTATAACTTCTAATAGGTACTCTGGAGGAAATTGTATTGTACTGTATTATCATACTTATTACTCTGTATCTCATTATAAGCGGACTGTATGTTCTTATGAGAAATAAATTTCTTTAAACCGATAAGAACCATTTATTTGCAAGACATAATAATATGTGTGGGCACAGAGTACATAAGATGACACATAATTACAACATACATTGTACATACTACTGCATGTAATGTTGTTAAACTGGAAACTGTTTGATATATGCAGCATCAACCTTTTAAAAAATCAGGTTAAGTAGAGCAACATGCTAAAGAGCGCGAGGGGCCACTTCCATTGCTCCATCATCCCCGTGCGGGAGGGCGCGTATAATTCATTTAGTTGCCATATTATTTCATCTCATTAAGCGGCTCGTTACAGGTGAATACCGTCCAATTATAGCAGTGTGTGGAGCTGTGGGGCTGTGCAGAGAGGAGTCGTGTGGGTCTGCCACTGATAGGGTGGGTACTTCCGTCATTCCTAATAAGGAGATGACAAAATTGGTTATAATTGTGAAGTGTGGTGCAGCGCTGTGGTAATGACGAAAGGTTTTTAGTAAATTCGCTTTAAATTAAACGTAGCGCTACTGCTGACCGTAGGGCCCTGTGTGATATTCCCCGGTCGGGCAGTGTGTTATTGGGTTTTTCCATCTGGAATTTCTCAGTAGCAGCCCGGACCCTGGGTTTGTGCCCGGTTGGTGACGATAGACTCACCCCCCGTTTCATGAGACTTAAACATAACTGGCGAAACGTGGGGGTACTTTGGTACGTACTTTCAATCGCTACCTATCTGAGGCTTTGAAGGATGTTCCTTATCCATTGCGTCAAAAGTTTGAAAAATCCGTAAGCTCAACAACGTAAATAAGGCAATGGACGTGGCTGACCTGTCAAAATGAAATAAATTATGATCAATTATCAGTTGTATGTGTTAGGCAATTTCCCCGCTGCTTCTTTATGCGAGCACCTATAGGCTAGATACCGCGATACAGCTACCTAGTCTGAAGTATAGTCCGTAATTGATGCGTTGTGTGAGATATAGCTCGGTAACAATATTCTCTGGCTCAGGAAGCGCGCCGGATGCTGTGTTGATGCGTCCATCCATCTCCCGGCTATCTGCATACGTTTGTGCTTCAGTCTAGTACCTACATGGTGATTACATTACATTTGATATACCTACTTGGCTACTTGACTTTGTATCTATAATAGTGTTTTATAATGCCTCAAAGTTTTTGTTTTTAACCCCCGATGTAAACAGAACGATGATATAAGTGTTATAAGCGCCTATGTCGTTCTGTCCAACTGTATGTGAAAACAAAGCTCTCAAACGGATGGACCGATTAAAATGCGTTTTTTTTTTCTAAGAAAATGTTTTATCTTTTTCTGTCGCAATTTGTTTGTTGTCGGTGCAGCTCAGCATGTCTGCTTCTTCTATACATCTCTAATAATCTTTATTAACAGTCATGTCGGTAAGTAGTAGAACTAACTGAAAAGAGTTTTGTCTTTGATCTGCGCATAGCCAACTGTGTGGAAGAGAAATTAATGTTTATTGTAATGTAATGTATAGCCTTACTTAGGCCCGTGTTGTAGAACGAAGCTAGAGCAAAAATCCTGGTTTGTAATCTACTTAATTCAAGATCAGTCCAGTCTTTAGTGTAGTTCTAAATCCAATCTAGAATAACTTAGAAGGCTTAGACGTGCCCTCTTACAACTAACACAGTTTGCGCGATTCATTAATACGCGCTTGATCGGTATCGATCTGTCATGGCCGACTAGCTCTGTTTAAAAATACATCACTATCGAGTCGTCAGCTGCCTTCAGGCGATTTGTGAGGCATTTCCTGAAACTTGACGATACAACAGGCTCTAGTTAGTGGGGAGTTCATTTGTTTAGTTAAGTCAGAGTGGCAGGTTTGTGATTGTAGATAATGGTTTTTGATTTGTGATCAAAAGAATGAATTAATGCTTAAGGTGTGTTTATCGGTTGATTAGGATTAACTGGAAACTGTTCCACTTGCAGTTTAAACGTTTAGAATTATGATTAAAAGATTATCGCTAAGAGCGATCTTTTAACGTGCCGTCCATTGTGTCATCCTTTGTAAAATTTCTATACTTATGTCTGTAATTTATTTGGTGTACATAATAAAGAATATCCTATTCTATTATTTTGATATGTAGGTAACGGTAAAGAGCAATAATCGCATGCCATAGAGCACGTTTAATTATTGCCATTCAAGGATTGCATGCAAGTGTTTACACGCGTGAGATTTCTATAAAATAATTGCATGCGACTTCTGTTTACATCAAGACAATCATTGCAAGGCGATTATTGTATGCACGTTTTGCATCGTCGAAACAGGAAGTTGCACGCCCTTGTTGAATGTAATTAAGACGTATTCCAGTTTTAAGCGACAACTAACTTACCCGTATCGTGCAACAATTATACGTGTTGTTTAGACGGTGCCAGACAAAATGTTGTTAAAATTTTAGGGTGGGTATGCGACAGGCAATAAACTTGCACCGTTGCTTTAGGTATTAAGGGGCTTACATGACCTAAAGCGCGGTCACTGTCGGACTGCATAGAAAAGAAAGAGAAGCGCGATGACACAACGCTTGTAATTTATTGCAAAATATGAAGCAATTATCTATTTACAAAAATCTATTGTTTGGACTAAAAAATTAAAACACAAGTGCTTTAGTATGTTGCTTGTAGAATAATCTGACAAAACATCAGAGTGATTGTATGTACTATATTAGTATAGGTTTTATTGTAAAAAGAAAGTTTTTAGAGGTATCTTCATGATTTTTTTCTATCGTATCAAATTAGTTGTATTGTGTTTTCAATACAGTATCTACCTAGGATATTTATATCCTGAAGAATATCATATATCTGATTTTGTTTACCTACTGTAGTCGATCACATACTTTTATTGCTTCTAAAACTTGCTTTTTTTTTTCGTTTAGGTCCTGTAATCCCCTTAAAAAAAACCGGGCAAGAGCGAGTCGGACTCGCGCACCGAGGGTTCCGTACCATCATATGTTTTTAAATTTTCATCGGCGAGGCCTATATTCGTCAGAGAATTTTAACACTGCACGCTGCGGTGTAGAATATTGCAGTTTTAGGTCAGCGCCATCTGTGGAACTAATGTAACTTTTGTTGATGATTTCTGAAACAGTGTGCTATTTAGAGACTTCGTTTTATTTTTTCTGTAATCTTTTCTCTTTGCAACTTTGGGGATAAGGGGGGGAACGGTATTTTTTTTTACATTTTTCACCAAAAGTCAAAAACTATGCGACCTAAAAAATAAGTGAAAATTTTTGAGAATGTGCAAACTGCGCTCTTTCATATGATACCCCACATGCCCTAGTAGCCCCATTTAAATTTTTCAGAACCGCTTTCAGACACAGTTGCAAAAAAAAAATCTATCTTGTTTGCCAAATAGTTGGGCAAACGTCATCTAAAACTATTCCAAATTTTAAGTTGATAACATTAGTAGTTCTTGAGATATCCAGCTGTGACAGACAGACAGACAGACTGCAGACCCTAAAAGCATTCAAAAGTTCTCAACGAGTAGCTATAATATAATTAATTTCAATTATTACAATAATAAAATATATTATTTCATTTATTTATTCAGAAAACAATTCACATTGTATTTGAACATTGTAACATGTTATATTAAATAATTTAAATTATATAACAACAACAAACCCTAACAACTTGATGACGTATTGAATTTTTGAGTTTCAGCTCATTTCGAAACAAGAGAAGAAGCAACACGCGCATATCGTGCAAATACTGTGCCTATTCAAAATACAAGGAAAAATAGAGCAGTTTTATGCCTCTTTAAAAGCCATATCGATAACAAGGGTGATAAAAATCCCCGCGTCACATAAATAGCAGCAGATGACAGATTGATGTTCCAGCGAGTTAACGAGACTATAATGTCATTCCAGTCAATTGTCCCATCGCTTGCGGCCGGCTCATGTAGTGTTAATGGTATTGTTTTTATGGGAGGTATGTTTAAATTGTCACGAATATAATATGCCTAAAGTTTATTGGAATCCTTATTACCAATTGATGTTATTATACACTTTAACGAATACCAACTTTAGTGACAATAAAGGTAATTTTAGAATGATTAGTTCTACTGATAAAAATGTTGTAGTTGTAGCGTTAATCTTTATAAGTGGGTTTTTTAAAGTTGTTTTTCCAAAAACACATACATTTGTTTACATATTAGGAAACTAAGTCGCGAACGCAGTATAAGTACATCAACATCATCTGCCTAGCCTTTTCCCAATTATGTTGGTGTCGGCTTCCAGTCTGACCAGATGCAGCTGAGTACCATTACTTTACATGGAGCGACTGCCTGTCTGACTTTCACAACCCAGTAACTAGGTACCTGATACGATACCTCTTGGTATGACTGGGTGTCAGACTTCCGGGCTTCTGACGACCTCTAACTGACCATCCACAAACGACAGCCGGGACCACCGGCTTAACGTGCTTTCCATGCATTCCACGGCTGGCGCGGACACCCACGGACAACCGTGGCAAGTGTAGCCTAGAATAATATGCCTACGGACCTATTATAAGAGTGTTGAGGACCTGTTGAGGTTAACTTGAGTCGACGGTATCGAAGCGATAGTTTTCCGTTTACTTTACTGTTAGAAATGTTCTGATGCACTCGCCATATCGATGATACTGGCTGTCCAGTAGCAGAATTCAAAGTTTGAAAAATTGTTAATTAAAAACTACACCTCTAATCCAAAGAATGTTTATTGTTATTTAAAAACAATAAATGCGGATTTTATTTTTTTTAAAACCACCTTCTAAATGTTGACCATCGAGCCTAGCACACTCGTCAAGTCTAACACACGCATGTTTTCAAAAACGCGTTTACAGAGCGACTGAATCGTGTACCTAAATCTTGAATGATTTGAATTTTATACGGATGGATGCCATGACTTGAGTTTTTTTCGCATTATAACCTGTAAGGTTGATTTCGTAATTTCCAATATCGATGAACGTGCACAAAGTGATAAACGGGGATTTTCAGCCACAGAAACCATAACATGTTCAAAATTTTCGTCCGTGGTTACCGCTGGTACAGGTCCTGGTCTGGGGCTGTTACACCCTGTATTAACTTAAGTACTTATTGCCCGATCAACAATAATCATCTTTCAGATAGCACTACTCCTGTGTTTCCCAAAGGGTTAGGCAGAGATGTAGGGGTGCTGGGTGTCAATCTTCATACAATTATTAAAGGAAAGGGATCACAACTAAACCAAGTAGGCCTTCCACAAGTTGGGATGTCGTATCCTGGGCAATCAGTCAGTCCCCTCGCTGACTGGCCAACATGTGTTACCTCGGAATGAACTTCGACCAAACGGGAATTACTTAGCATCAGCCCGGAGCCTTGGTTTGTGCCCAGGTGATGACAGTAGGCTCGCCTGCTGTTACATGGCGAATTGTGGGTGTACTACACTATAGCTGCACCTCTATCTAACCCTTTGAAGATTACAGGTGTGATGTTTTTTTAAGTATTTACATAAAAGAGAAATTACCAACACTTTCATCAATCCCTCTCACAGTGCTTCTGACATGCCAATAGTAGCCAGATCGTATGTGAACTTCTTACATTTAATCCGATACGAGGGTAGATAGTACCCACACTCCACCAATTCTAAGTACTAACACCTTAACACGTAGGTACTAAGCATCCTCAATTGAAGCCAACAAAGTGCTCGATATTCATTCCAGATAGCGCAGGGGATGATAGCTGAAGCGCTGAGTACTGAAGCGCTGCAACGCTGCAAAGCTGAGCAGACATCAAAGTCGGCCTCTTGAGAGGCGCGCCGTGATACAAATGTTGTGCGGTTGCAATCTCGATGCTTATGGACCGCGGATGTGCAGCTACTGGATGGGGCTTGTTATCCGAATGATATACACAAGTATCGAAAGAAAGATTCTTCAGAGGGAATGTTTTCTCAATGCGAAACCTTAATAGCATGCATGTTGTGATAAACTAAATTATTTATAACGTTACAACGCTGAATACCTATAGAACGCTATAGTTAATCAAAACGGCAGAAAATATTGTTCAAAAAGCAGGTTAAGGACTAATTTCTCGATGTTAATCCTATCGGATGCAGTGTCTTGAATATAACAAGAGGTATACCTTAATTAGAACGAAACTCGTACCTTGAATATTCCCTCGTCATTCAATGTTCTTGTTCAGGTGATATTATGAAATAACGGAAACCCTAGTCGCTCAATCACATGTCATGTCACGTCTTCCAGCCCAAGGTTAGTCGTAGGTAAGCGACTCGGCCAACATTTGACAAGCTCCTCAGTCACAACCAGACAGTGACGGAGTGTCCCACTTCCAGTCTAGATCGCATGCCAAATTAAATCTAAATTATAGCTCATTTAGACGATAGTAAATACTGACAAGCTCTTAACTTGTCATGGCGGCATTTGAAGAATGTTTATGTATCCGAATGATGGCTGGTATTTAAATGGCGTCGTTTTGATATTGCGCTGGATGTAAATTGTTTATTTATGAGGTTCGTTTCTAAATTGAGGGAAGAGTGATATTGAAGTTTTCCGTTTTGCTATTGGACTGGAAATATTAATAGTAGGGTTTTCCAAAGCAATTCTTTTAGGAATTATAATAAGATTATCTCTGTAATTTTTAAACGACGTTTTTCAGTTCCGGGATGAAAGTACCCACCCTATAGTCTTTTTCAATATCCAGCTACCACCGACAGTTCCCTACATGAATTGTACATTACATATTATGCAACTGTGAAAGCTACATAGTACTTAAAACTGATAGTTGTTTTGCTAGGTTATTGAGACTCAACTTCCCATCTAAATACGTATCCTTGTTTTCCAAGAACCCAACCACGCTCACCACCTAACACTCCCTTCACCCTGCCGCATCTAGTCTCCCTAACCCCGCGTCAGTTAGCACTCCTCTATCGCAATATCTGCAAGTGTATGCGCCGAGCAGTTTTTGGCACCACGTCGGACTTGCCAACTTGCCGAGTGGCACAAACTTGGCACTCAACCAATTTATATTTAAACTCTATTAAATAAAATGCCACTTTGTACTAACATGCTTTTGATAAATTTTATTAGGGATCTGTGCACACAGAAGCGGGACATGCACTGTTGTGTGTGTGGGTGAGGCGATTATATCATATGTAGGTTATAAATTGTTAGACATTCGAACTTGTTAACAAAATTATATATCCAAAAATCATTTGGAATTTTATATAAATAGGCAGCTAGGTACTATACCCTACTTTAGATATGATTTTTAACTCTTTATTTCGAAAAAGCGCAATGCAATAAAATCTTTGTTCGATTCTCACACTAAGCGTCTGCAGTTAAATTCAAACCACTTCCCCAATCAAATAAAAATAATATATCGTTCCAAGCATCAACGAAATCCAATACAACCCAAAATATATCATTCCACAAAATTCCTTGACACAGAAACAAGTTTATCTAGAAACAAGACATTCGACAAATGACCGTCACTTCCTCTCATCGGCCATCAAGAGCCACATAATTACCGCTCATTAACAAACATCATCAATGGCCCGAATCAATGCCAAACAAAACATCAATTAGACAACTCATTGAATTGCAAAACGAAAACCTGCGCCAACGCAGCCCGCGCTCGGCTCTCATTGGCCGACAGAAACTGGGCCTACCGTGCTCCCCTCCCATTGGTGGAACAGAACAATTTGGCAAACTTTCAAACGGGCGGGGCTTGGGAAAAGTTTCAAACAAATGAGTTTCTATACTAGTCTGATGACAGGCGATGTTATCTAGTGTATTAAGGTTAGTGTGCACTATCCGTCGTTTATTTTATTAGTGACAGATGACATTCTCATTTATGACATGTCGCTATTTGATGGTGTCGGTACAAATGAGCCAGTCATTTTAAAAACATTTTATTCATTTGAAGCGTTTTATGAGGTCTGTTTTCTTTGAGGAAGTAATTGATTAGTTTAATATTCTGTCTTTTATAAACACGTTTATTTAATAAGCGTTTCCGCCACGGCAATTTCGCGAAAACTATTAGATCATGTTCCGAGAAAATATCTTCTCTATTATCCGGCCAATTTTACGATAGAAAACACAATAAAACTGAACATTTTTTTACTTAAAGCCCAAAGGAACAATACAAAAACAGTTTCTAAACTAAAAACAACATTCCTTTGAACGTTTTAAACGGAAATTACAATTCATTCTCATTATAAATACCTCTAAAATAAAACAATTCCCCCACGCGACGAGAAAGTCGCATTTATCGGCCCTTAAAATAACTCGCGGGCAATCTCCGAGGTGCTAATTAGGTAGCCCTAATCGGGAATGGTCACTCGTGAGCACCGGGCCTTATGCAGATAAGATGCTGTAGTTAAAGGACTTGCTCTTAAGTGGATGCTGAAATGGGAGGTGTAGTGGCATTTATAATGCTTGGTGTTTGTTGTTAAGTGGAAAATAAAAGCTGTAGGAATCGAGTTGATTTTGACATCAAGTATAAGTACGGAGATTTCTCGATAAGATACTTAATATCAAACTGAGGACTGCTACAGAATTTGAACAAGGATCTCATTAGATAGGTACATAATACCTAGCTAAAGACAAATTGGTAATCTCTGATGGCATACTACATTTTATGCTCTACGTTGTTACGAGTCTTATAAGTACGTTGTTCCGAAAAAAGGAGTTTACCACCACCCATCCTGCACGTGATGGCGTGAACTGGTTATTCCCGACATAATATGACAAATAGAGTAGCCTTTTTCAAACAGGATGGACGGAGCAATTGTACATATATTTTAGTGCGATTTTCTCATACCTAACCCAACGGACGATATAAGAAATATTGCGCAACTCATTTTCTTCATTTTCACAAATCCTTTAAACAAAAACAATAATTTCATCTAAACACAAAATTAAAGTAATAAATTCTAAAGTTATAAAAACAAACTCATATTAATTATCCATAAGAAGCTTCGTTATCAATATAATATAATCGAAAACTGAACCGACGGGTCTACTAATATTTAAACGATCGCTTTGCTAAGAACCTTATCGATACTCGTTCAATAAAATCGATAGATAATCGAATTATCTGAGACTTCCTAATATCGAGATCAGATAATAATCTAATTGATGTTTCTAAATCAATGACGAGAGCTTGTGTATTGTATCCGAAACC
The DNA here is from genome assembly GCA_927399505.1 of Luperina testacea. Taxonomy (NCBI): domain Eukaryota; kingdom Metazoa; phylum Arthropoda; class Insecta; order Lepidoptera; family Noctuidae; genus Luperina; species Luperina testacea. Next base: position 17,491,553 of record OV656775.1, on the reverse strand, counting down.
GGATCACGGTAATGATATATACAGTAGGTCGTCTTCATACAAACGGACGAAACGCGGGCTATACCTACGCGCTTCGATCACCGTGTGCGCTCAGGCGGCTCGGAGTCGCGACTGTGCAACAGTGACGAACGGACGGTGTGTTGTTTTTTATAACAATAACCGCGCGATTATTTCACTAAAAATAAGTTCAAGTATATTTAATATGACGAGTAGGCGATATTGTGCTGTTTTTGGTTGCATGAATTCGTCAATAACGCATCCAGAGATAGCTTTTTTTACATTACCTGGAAACTCGGAAAGGTAAGACTATTTTACTTACTAGTGGGTAGGTACAATAATGTGTGTCTTTTTAATGGATAAGTATTTCCTATTACCTCCGGAAAAAAAGATGTCTGGATTAATAAATAAAGTGATTAAAGTAAAGGAAAGTGATAGACACGAGTGAAATAGGTAGTTATAGGCGGTTCATGAATCATTATACGGTAGGTACGCTTGTGTTAAAACCTCGGGGCATGTGTGTTTTGTTAGTTTGTATAATTCAAAGTAAAGACGTGGTTTTTATTATTAATAATAGTTGTTTATTGTACTGTGTGTATGAATAATACTAGAAAAAAATTGGTTGTCTGTAAAGTCGATTTACGGACGATAGTTTAACGTGACAACATCATAACAAAACATTAATGAAATGATTGCATACTTTTATGAATAAAATTAATTATTTTTATTGAATAACTGTTACTGTAATAAGAATAACTGTTTCATGAAATCATCATTCTTTGGACTTACATGGTCTTAGAGAGTTGTGTTGATGACTTTAATGATTATAATTCTGTAATAGTACATTACGATATTAGTGCGTTAAGATGTTATAACCAATACGCACGTATATCGTACGACGTTTTTTAACACATTTGCGAGGAAACAGAAAAAAAAGAAACATTTCACAATACAAGTTACAAAGAAAAGAAAATTTGAGAAAAATGGCGCGAGGATTATTTTCTGCCGTGGCTGCGTGAAAATGTTGGCAAAGACACTAGAGCATGCAGCCAAGTTTTTAAATTACCGAATAAACTGTTTTTTTAATTTTAAATAAAATCAATCTGTGATGCACACTTGCTTTCCCGCCATTTTAACAGCGCGCTAGCGCTGCCTACTGACTGGCGCCGCGCGGCGATAAGTTCGAAATTTGAATAGCAACAGCGCGCTGCTCACTAGCTGGAGTCGTGCGGCGGCGATCAAAACAACACGCATTTTTATTAAACACTTCCTATTCAATTCACAAAGTATTTTATTTGTTTATATAAAAAGAAGTAGGTATATTTATTTATTTATTTTATTATTTATGTACACACAGTAAAATACAATAACAAAACTAAATGGAAACACAAAGTAGGCAAATGTAATTAAAATACTGGAGGCGGGCAGCCCTATCGCATGTTTACGTACCGCGCGGCTGTAGGCATTTACATCAAGGTTACGGCCGAGATACAATACTGTATGTCTTTATACTGTGACCGGATGGTGGACGACCATAGACTAATTAATAAAATGAGGCAGATGAGGCATTGACAATTGACATGCTTAGGGAGGAAAGGAAATCAGGGATCCTGTCTGTTTGTTATGAAGTTATTTTAGAGCTTAAATAGTTCTAAGTTATATTTCTTCAAATAACTTAAGATTTATTTTCATTTGTATTTTCTACCTTGATTTAAATATGAAATAAAAAGTCAATTTTTATTATAAAAAATTGAAAGACCTTAACACGTAGCGTAGATTCATAGACACTGTTATGAATTAAAAAGTTTTCTGCGAATCAAAATCCAAGAAATCTGAGATTCTGAGATCTATAAGCGTTACTTATTTAGCACACGCTTTGACTTAGACATGTTCCCGTCACTATCTTGCACTTCCTTTAGTTTGACAGTTGTCGACAATGACAGGAATAACGCTTAGCCAAAGTACGTGCTAAGTAACATTTATAGATCTCAGCCTTAGTACCCACCTAAGTCGAATACCTACCTTTTGTAAAAATAACTGCAGCTTCCTTGATAGCGCTGTCATCCATGATAGCACACCGTAGGCACAAACGATTGCTACTCATTTGCAGTCCCCTACATCCTTCTAACTCGTATATTCTTTGCCCCGTACCCCGGACGGCTGGCTCGGGACCACCGGCGGAGATATTAGCATAAAAATGCCCGGACACGCGCCTTAATTGATCGCGACTGTACCTACTACCTACCTACCAGGCCGCCTTGTTCGAGTGCGAGTATTAAATTATATTCTAAGTGGGCTTAATTGGCGCGTGTTTAGACTACGTGTAGGCATTATAGTGTTTGACTGTCTGTTGTTCGTTGCAGTGTTTTTTTTAGTCTTTGGTGGATTTGTGTTTGGTTTTCTGGGTTTTATGGAGAGAAGGACCTTGATGTGGAGTCTTTTTAAAAGTCGGCAGTTTAAAATTGACGTTTTAAGTTGCACCACTTTACGGGTATGAGAGTGCCCGTAAAGTGGTGCAACTTGTCTTCAGTTTAAATAGTTATTTGTGCAACAAGAGAGCAAAGTAGTTTTTTGCTGCGAGTGCTGATTTTGAATCCTGAGCAAGCGAAGGATTCAACGATTGAATCACGAGCGTAGCGAGTGATTCTAAAGTTGAATCCTGAGTGTGGCGAGGGATTCAAAGGCACGAGATGCAAAAAAACTTTGCTCTCGTGTAACACACATAACTTTTCACTTCAGCAGCGAGAACACTTTAGGAGATAAAATAATAAACAGGAATAGATTGAAATAACTGTTTATTGTGAATCAAAATAATTAACATTGTACTTAGGTAGATACCAATTCTATAAAATCTAAAAAATAAGATAGCAACTCCGTCTCCGAAAAACTGCTTGCGCCCTTTGTAAGTCTCCATTCATTGAAGACATGGTATGCTTTCAGATATTTCTCGCGAGACTTCTCAGGTAGGAAACTTAATTCTGCAATAATAACTTGTTGTGTTAACTCTTCCGGTGTTAAAATACTGTTCTCGTCGCTAGTTTTACTCATATTTTACGATTATTTTAATATTTTTTAACTTATTCAACTCTGTACGCCAGTCACGAAATTTTTTCCCGGTCTTTTATTTAAATTAAGGTGTGTTCGGAAATAGCACCCATGATATTTATTATTCAAAATATATTACGTACCTACCTAACATTTATTGAAACTAGAAATAAATATTTACAAGTTAAATATCAATTTTATTTGCAGTAAATACTTATTTTCGTTTAAATACAACAATAAGTTAAAAATTCAATAAATTACATTAAAAGACATAATTTTCTTTTTGCAAAATTTCTTTAGTTAGTACGAAATTCCGAACGTGTTTGTCTTTAAGGTCGAATTCAAAATCCGAACTTCGAAAGGGCTGGTCTTTGTCTCTTTCTCTTTCTAATGGCGGGAAAGAGATAGAGTGTGAATGTTTCGAATTGTATGATTAACCCAAGGCTCAATAATAATTTCGCGGATTTCTGAAAAAAAAATTAAAAAGTTACTTTGTCTCACTCAGTGAGCAAAATCGCATTTTGCTCACTGATTTCACGCAGCAAAACCTACATGTTTGAGCTACTGAAGTGAAATAGTTATTTGTGCAACAAGAGAGCAAAGTATTTTTTTGCTTCGAGTGCTAATGTTGAATCCCGAGCAAGCGAAGGATTCAACGATTGAATCACGAGCGTAGCGAGTGATTCTAAAGTTGAATCCTGAGTGTGGCGAGGGATTCAAAGGCACGAGATGCAAAAAAACTTTGCTCTCGTGTAACACACATAACTTTTCACTTCAGCAGCGAGAACACTTTAGGAGATAAAATAATACACAGGAATAGATTGAAATAACTATTTATTGTGAATCAAAATAATTACCTAACATTGTAGGTAGATACCAATTCTAAAAAATAAGATAGCAACACCGTCTCCGAAAAACTGCTTGCGCACTTTGTAAGTCTCACAGAGTACACTATAATAGACTGAAAGTAAGTCTCCATTCATTGAAGACATGGTATGCTTTCAGATATTTCTCGCGAGACTTCTCAGGTAGGAAACTTAATTCTGCATTAATAACTTGTTGTTTTAACTCTTCCGGTGTTAAAATACTGTTCTTGTCGCTAGTTTCACTCATATTTTACGATTATTTTAATATTTTTTAACTTATTCAACTCTGTACGCCAGTCACGAAATTTTATTCTCGCTCTTTTATTTAAATTAAGGCGTGTTCGGAAATAGCACCCATGATATTTTATTATTCAAAATATATTACGGAAGTACCTAACATTTATTGAAACTAGAAATAAAGATTTACAAGTTAAATATCAGTTTTATTTGCAATAAATACTTATTTTCGTTTAAATACAACAATAAGTTAAAAATTCAATAAATTACATTAAAATACATAATTTTCTTTTTGCAAAATTTCTTTAGTTAGTACGAAATTCCGAACGTGTTTGTCTTTGAGGTCGAATTCAAAATCCGAACTTCGAAAGGGCTGGTCTTTGTCTCTCTCTCTTTCTAATGGCGGGAAAGAGATAGAGTGTGAATGTTTCGAATTGTATGATTAACCCAAGGCTGAATAATATATTCGCGGCTTTCTCAAAAAAAAATTAAAAAGTTACTTTGTCTCACTCAGTGAGCAAAATCGCATTTTGCTCACTGATTTCACGCAGCAAAACCTACTTGTTTGAGCTACTGAAGTGAAAATATAGTTTTCTTACAGAGAATATTTTACGCAGTTTTTTTTTTTTTTGCGAAGCGCAACTTTTGTTTGGGTGCTCTGTAATCACTTACGTGAGATTAATTAATGTAGGTATAAATAATTTCGTTTTCATTATTTACAAATTTATACTCAGTCACCATGTTTTCCCTAATACCTCGACAACCCCTGAAAAAAAGAGCATTTCCAAAACAAACGGAAGTCATGTCCGCGTGTGTATAAATCTGCGGAGTGCTCGGTGGCGAGACAATTAGGAGAGCGCAGAGCGAGCACACATTTTTAATTGTACCTACTGCTGTACCGAATTACGTGGGTTTTAATAGCCACTGTGTTGCGAATTTGTGAATCCAAAACTCTACCCGCTGAAAAGTTATGATTTTCCCGAAATATATCCTCAATGAAAAAAAAAATTGCTTTTAGCTTTTCTTTAGTACACTGTCTGTAAAAATAATATTCGCTATTTTTCCGGGTATCCCGAAACAGCTACAACTTTGAGAAGTTGAAATAAAATCAGTAAACATTAAAAATCGCTAAATAAAATTTTAAAATTATTATAATTCTTAAAAGTCATACTTGTTACGCTCGCGAATCATATTCTGTTCAACATGCAACCTGACACTGACCTGCAAATTGCAAAAACGTAAGAAAATTTGAATTTCGCGGGCGACCCCGGCGCTTCCCCCTTAACGAGGTTTCCTGCACAAAAAAGACTAACCGTATATTTTTTCCTGTACATCCATAAGCACCCTATAAGGCAAGGTTCACTGAAGACAATCAGCAGAACCCTCCTGAGCGAACAACAGCAGTGACTGTCACCAATTCCTCTGCCAGTGATACCAAAATCACTCACAACGATTAATTACATATAGCACTTTATTAATCTAACAAACATCTAATGTCAAAATTATTACAGAAACATACATTAAAAGCTCCCTCTAGCAACCTATACTCATTCCTTACATTCCAACACGTCACGACACACGTACACAAAACTATGTACGAGTACATATACATAGTCTCCACCGCACTATGAATATATGTACGTTAACAGCATCGGCATGTACAAAGGTGACCGCAAGTCAATCACAGCGTGCGGTCACATAGTATACATAACGTTATCACTAAACTAAGCGCACTGATATGATTACACGATTACATATCAATCTGTCTGTGGTAGTATGGGAATGTCATCTGCATACTAATTTTGTAATGCAATGAGAATTGGCTTTGAATTTGATGGATCTACAAATGGTTATCATACGGTAGGTCTCGGGTTCCATCCGCGGAAGGAGCAAAGTTTTATTAGGTCTTTTAATTAATGACATAAAGTAGTAGATTGACGTATTATTATGGGACTTAGACATGACTGGCAGAGTGTCGGTGTAGACACTATAATATACCTCTCTGTATAGGTACGCTTTTGAGGAATACAAGCGAGATTTTATGTTATGTTATTTATATATGTAGTATAACAAATTTTGAATGAATCGTGAAAGAAAAATCATAAAATATTTAAAAAAAATTTTTTTTTATAAAAAACTAGGAAGAGAGGAGATTATATCTATGAATTCCATTGACCTTTAAAAGCATAAACCCAACTAAACCTACCCTCAGCTGGATCCGATAAAGGCGCTACCCATCAAATAAATAAATCCTTATCAAAACCACCTTCACAATAATCGACAATTCTCAACAACAGCTGATATTGTAGCACCCTCTCACCCAATTAGCATAGCTCGGAGCTACCTCTGATATAATTAACAATAACACTTCATTACTACGCCATCCACCCTTGCACAAAAATATTGATGACCCCCTCCGACCCTCTGCGACCCCATAGGACCCACCGTGTGACGAGCACACATTTCATGTGGGGCTAAAAGGGAGTATTTAGTGATATGTTCTTATTGTTACATTGTAAGAACTGTAACTTGCAAAGGAGGTTGTTACAAGTTCAGATCGAGAAAACTTTGAAAGTTGTGTTGAAACTGGACTAACATAAGGCTACATTGGGTAGGTATAGGAAAAACTTTTTCAATATTTGCTAGAAATAGATACCTACGCTAAGCTTAGTTTGAAATAACAAAAATCAAAGGTGAATTACAAAAGAAGGAAAATTATTTAGTTTCGTCTTTCTGATAATTCCTCTGTCTGAATGGATACCATTATTTTTATGAAAGCGTAAAATCATTATATGTATATGAATCGTTGCAGTCAACCAAATCTAAAGACAGCTAAAGAATGAAGGGTTTCCGCAATTACGCCCCTACGGGTCAAACGGGAAGTTCACATTTTTTACGCCAAAAAAATACCGAACAGAAAAATGGCTCGCAAAAAAAATACTGTCAACCAATAAATCAATGGACAAACATAAATTTGTCCATCAGAATGCCTGCTCATCACTTCCGAAGGGCCCCTGACTGCGGTGTGTAGCGCACGTGCGTTATCTACCCGCCATCACCCCGGGCCCCGCGGCAAGAGAGGCCCCCGCAATTTAGGGGCCCTTAATGACAAGGGACTTTCAAATAATGAATTGAGTGTCGAGATTCTTTTAGAGTTTAGACTTGTGATATTGAATGAATTGCTTGATTGGGAATTGTGAATCATTATTTTACTTAGTGACTATAACAAATTTCCTTGGTTCGTGTTTCCGGATAAATCATCATCAGCTTTCTGTTGTGCTTATCCCAATTTATTTAATGTCAGTACAACATGTGTTTTCCCATTAGTCGCCATCTCGTAAGTTATTAGTTTCGGGATGAATACGGAATTTTAATTTTAAAGAAAGCAGCCACAGTCATGACTTAATATTTAAGAAAAATTAGTGGTGGCCTAGTGGCAACGGTTGCGACTTACGAATTGTAAGTCGTAGATTCGAACCCAGTCCTTACTTTATGTTAATTGTTTCATCACCACTATACCCTAGAACCAAACAGTCGAAAACATGTCACAACTAACAACCCGCGCTGGGCCCGCGTGGTGGATTACGGCCCACTCCCTCTCACATTGAAGACCCAAGTAGCACAAAATAGCTTTATAATCGATGGATAACAGAATTAGCATATTATTATAGCTTTATAAGAAGTTACATATAGGCATTATAAACCACTATACAGCTCTTCTAATGCTAATTTGGGCCCCAAATTATACAGCCTTAAGTGTAAGAATGGCATTTTAGCAGCATTATATTGGTTTTCTACCGGAATGATAAACGCATTATAATGGGCTGTGAAAACAGGTTAAAGCAGTGCGCATATGTTAAATGCGGCTCTTATACAGCTTGTACCATTACAAAGGCAAAATAAAAACATTTTCAAATATTAATTTTAATTTCTGTTATTATTAATAAATCTTGTGTAAAAAGAATATGGATACTTTCAACAAAAAAATATAAGTGCTACAAGGCAAGTAATTAAACTCTTGTTTTTGTTCTCTATGAGTGAATTAAGGTTGCGAGTATCAGTTTACTGTGAAAGTATGTATATATTTGAATCAAATATTTCATGCGCCTTCAAATTAAAGAGCTATTTATTACAAAAATATTATAAAAATATGTGGAATTGTAAAAAAAATTATGCTCTTACGAAGAAATCTTTAGTTTTAGTCATTATGATACCTGTATTGTACCGGCCGGTCAATACCATAGGTTGAAGTCCTTTCTAAAGGACTATTTACCATAAAAATAAATTTTAAATATTATCGATACAAAAAGCAAAATGGCGTAAGCATAATTAAAAACTTTAGGCATGCGGATGGCCGGTATACGACTTATTGCTTGTTAAAATTCTTGTCATTATACGTTTGTATAGATAAAGGCTATATAATATTATGATGAAATGCTTTTAAAAAGCTGGCATTAAAACAGCACCAATGTACACCGTTAAACAGTTGTGACCCATGCGAAAGGTCGTTATAAAACATAGAGCAGTTTTAAAGAATTTTAAAATGCTTTTTAATAGCCTAAGCCGTAATTAATGCTTACATACGGCCTACACTTTTGTATAATGCTTACAGCTGTATTAGAAGCTGTATAGAGACATAAATTATGTCTAAAATAAAACCTTTAGCTGCACAAAAGATTGAAAAAGAGGATTATATAGCTTTAGGAACTACAAAGTTAATAAAATGCTGTTATACAGAAGCAAGACATTGCTAAAACCCTTCAAATTCTATAACGAAGCTAGAAGAAATTTTCTGGTCATCACTTTTTCCATTATATCGATTTTGTGTTACTTGGGGAGGCGTGTGTCCCAGCAGTGGGAACATTATAGGCTGATTAGATGCTGGGGTGAGTTTTATCTCGGAATATTTAAAAGTTTTCACATGCGATGTAGGCGAGTAGACAGTCATATTCTGCAATATAATATGTGGTAGGTAAGAGGTGAGGTGAGGTGAGGTATTGCATGAGTTAGCGTGTCACGTGTGCGCATGTCTTTGTCGGCAATTACCTACATATTAAAAAGAATTGATTAATAACCAAATGTAGGTAATTTTCTTCAAAAGTTTAATACAAATATCGACCAATATAAACCATTTTTCTTTACACTAACTACATTAAAACATATATCACACTATAAAACCGCGATTTCGCATAAAAACTATACAATCACACAGTTTCCGTTGGATACATCCCAATATTAATTTTTAAAGAGCTTTTCAAATTATATCATTCATTAAAGTTTCATCGCTCGTTCGGACGTCATCAAAGCAATTTAAAACCGTATTACCGATTTTTTTAAGTTGATATTTGAGTAATAAATCACACTATAAACTTTGTAACACGAACTTGGAAATGGTCAGTGTGACGTCATATAAGGGCGGGTTTACAGTGCTGGCGGAAAAGCTGTTGTGAAGAAGCGATTTTAAAATAAAATGAGCTGATAAGTTAACTAGTTGAAGCACTCATAACAATAATTTCATAAGTAATTAGAAAAGGGAAAATATTTTATTTCTGTAACTTAGATAGTACTAGCAGCGCCCCGCGGTGTCACCCGCATCCCGCATAAGTCTCCATCCCGCGGGATAAAAAGTAGCATATATATTATTCTTGGTTATAAACTATATGTGTGCCAAATTTCATCCAAATCCTTTAAGTAGTTTTTGCGTGAAAAAGTAACAAACATCTATCCATCCATCCAACCTCACAAACTTCCGCGTTTATAATATTACTAACAACGCCCCGCGGTTTCACTCGCGTAAGTTTCGATCCCGTAGGAATATCGGGATAAAAACTATCCTATGTCCTTTCCCGGGACTCAAATCATCTCTATATTAAATTTCATCTAAATCGGTTCACCGGTTTAAACGTGAAGAGGTAACAGACAGACACACTGACACATTGTCGCATTTATAATATGGATATGATAGTATGGATTCGGCTGCTGAATAAAATTTTTCCGTAGATAATAATTACAAAGCTGACTATCATCCTCATCTGCCTGCGATCCTGACCGCCTCGTCGGTCTAGTGGCCGCAAGCGCTACCGCTGAGCATGAGGTCCTGGGTTCGATTCGGGGTCAGGCAAAGAGTTATTGGATTTTTCCATCTGGAATTTTTCAGTAGCATCCTGGAGACTGGATTTGTCCCCGGTTGATGGCAATGGGCTCGCCCCTATCACATGGGACTTAAACATGACTGGCCAAATGTGGGGGTACTACAGGTACTGCCCAACACTTTGTTGAATACAAGCGTGATGTTATGTTATAAAATATTATGAAATTCAGAAACTGAAATACTTATCTATACTACTAATATTATAAAGAGGTAAAATAATTTATTCACAAAGACACAACAATACAATTTACAAGCTAACACTAAAATATTATATACAAGTACATATATGTATAATAAAATATTTAAGAAAAGGCAGAGGAGGTCATTACTCATTAGGCATCAAAAATCAAAAATTAAAAAGGTAAAATGTGTTTGTTTGTTTATTCTTATGTAGGGGTAGTCTCTGGAACTACCAGTCTGATTTGAAAAATTCTTAAAATTCTTTATATATATTTTTTAACATCACGCTATGACCCTTAGGAGCTGTGCAAAAAGAAAAAAAGTCAGAAAGAACGCTAAGCGAAAATGAAGTGACAGCGCGGGCGGGCGATGCGATGCGACGGGGTGGGGCGGGGGACAAGACAATTCACGCGGATGAAGTCGCGGGCAGAAGCTAGTAATTAATAAGAACAATAAACAATCAAACATGTTTACGAAATACAAAACCTCCAGTGTCCCTGAGTGTCCCCTAATTTGTACAACAAGCATTTTCTCGGAAAACAATTCCTACAAATCTCGGAAAACAAAGTGGCCCAACTTAAATAAACAAGCATCTTACTAATGAAACAACAGACACGCAGACAGCAGACTACTCACTAATCTATCTTCAACACATAAAAATAACGTTAAAAACTGCTCGAAGCAATGTTATGAAAGCTTCAGTTTCAGTAGAAGTCATTCAATTTATCTACTACGTGGAAATGTTGATGTTGAGGCACGGAATACTGTTGGCGGGGATCGAACTGACAAATTGTGATTGAAAATATACTGCGGTTGTGATTGTGTGGTAGAGAGAGGCGAGCTGCAAGCGATGAGCTTTGAAGATTTGTGTTTGAGCGTTTTATTCATAGAGATATTTTAGTTTTGGACTGTCTCGTTGGTCTGGTGATCGCAACACCTGCTGAGCATGAGGTCCTGGGTTCGACTCCCTGGTCGGCAAAGTCTTATTGGGTTTTTCTATCTGGAAGTTCTCAGTCGGAGTTTGGATTTGTGTCCGGTTGATGCCATTAGGCTCTCCCCTTATTACGTGGGACTATATCATAACTAGCAAAATGTGAGTGTACTAGAGGCACACCTCTGTCCACCCCTTTGGGGAAACTTGTAGGCGAGATGATATGTTATGTAAATATATTTGTGTTCCTTGACTCGGAAATGTGCTGAAGTTAATAAATACTAAACAGTTTGAATATTACGATCTTCTTATGTATTAGTTTCCGACTGTCCAATTTATCAAGAGAAAGAGTTCTATATAAATAATGTTTATTTTATTAAACGATCAATTGAATTCTATTAATACTTTCAACACATTTTTTATCGGTATACTTTCGTGACATCTAATTGATGACAGTACGTTGGCCCATCGCCCACAAAATAAATCGATACGGTCCTATTTACTCAATTCACAGAAATACAAACTACAACGTCCGACCTATGTGATACAATTTGTCACATTCAACAAGGAATTTAATAAAAATGAACACAAGAAAGTACACTGATGAAATAAATATGTTTCGCATCGCATAGCGCTCACTCCGCCACGTCCTACATACGTCACATCGAATGGACTTAAGTATGCCGTCTAAAATTCCTGTAAAGTCATTTTTCAGCGCGGAACACATCGTTGGCTGTCGTCGAGCCATGTCGTTGCCGATTAAAAAATAAAACTTCACGGAATCGCGCTATATCTGACATATCTTGCAGAGGATTAGTTGCTTTAATATTTAGATCAACGTTGCATTTTGATGTTTGTATTAATCTTAACCGCTTAGAAGAATTAGTAGCTGTTTAGAATTTAATGGAAGAGGTAATTTTTTGGGTGAATTATTAATCCGTTTTGTCACTTGAAAATTGTGATTTCGTAGATTTTTTAAATGTAAATAAAAATCTTGAGCCAAGATGTTTTGATAAACAGGCGATTTTGGTTAAGGGGCTTACATGACCTACAGCGCAGTCACTATCGGACTGCATAGAAAAGAAAGAGAAGCGCGATGACACAACGCTGGTAATTTATTGCAAAATATGATTTAATTACAGAAAATCTCTGTTTGGACGAATAAATTAAAACACTAGTATGTTGCTTGTAGAATAATCTGACAAAAAATTAGAATGATTGCATGTATATTAGTATAGTTTTTATTGTAAAAAGAAAATTTTAGAGGTATCTTAATTTTTTTTTTCTATAGTATCAAATTAGTTTTATTATATTTTCAACACACTATCTACCTAGCATAATTATATCCTCCTAGCATATATCCTGAAGAATATCATATATTTTTCTGATTTTGTTTACTGTAGTCGATCATATACCTTTATTGTTTCTAAAACTTACGTTTTTTGTGTTTAGGACCTGTAAGCCCCTTAAGGTAAAAGAAAAAAGCTTGTGTCTAAAAAGCAATCGTTTGAAATCCGGATTTTGCGTCTCTTCAAAGCATACGTTTCGTAGATTCCGCATATTAAACAAATGATACCTACCGTGAACCACATGGGACTTTTATTAGTTTAGTGTGCGCTGTTCCCTAACTTCAACTTCAAACATTTTATGACTTTTTCAATAGTAGGTACTAGTCTTTTATAGGTACCTACGTATTTTCTGTATCATTTTTCTAAGAAAGACAAAGCAAGGTACATACCTAATATAATTATCGTTGCAACGGCAACGGTAGATTTTTCCGATTAATCGTTGATTACATTTTCCACGAACGCTTGGCTTATAAATGATGAATCTAATCCACTGTGGCTTGTTGGAAATACAATGGCTTTATAAAAGATTAGCGATATCGTAGAGTTGTATAAGTGTTGTCACTTATTATAAGAAACTTTTAGTTATCTTATTGTATATGTTCCGTCTATTAGTTAGTTAATTGACTGTACCTTGGAAATAATGCTCGTGTTATTTATTAATTTTAAAATTACTACTGTAATCGTAACTGTTAACGCCTCGCATATGTGTGCGAAAGCATACACACATGCACATGTGTGTGTGTGTGTGTGTGTATGTGTGTAGGAATTCCAGAAGCCTGAGCAACCGGCGCGCCCACGACAGGTGCGCCCTCTTTAGTTATTCATTATCTTAGTTTTTTGACAAAAAGAATGTAAGTTTTATTATTTTCTACGAATTCATGAATTCATTTTTGTTACATTAATTATATTATACTATTTTTATTGGGGAAACACTTTTATTATTTACTTCCATCCATCGCCCCACAACGAGCACCAATAATCCCCTCACAGTAATAGTTGGTAATTCCTTTCCTCTGTCCGGTAACATCATTGAGGAAAATCGTAATTTTCGGTTTCAAGAATATATTTCTCTAAATGAATTTTACAATATTCTCTTACAAGAGAAACAAAACAAAAAATCTTATTAGTTATTAAAGATACAAGCATCGGGAAGAATGACTATTTAAATTATTTATATCCAATATCACTTACAATTATAAGGTTACAGGTTTTACAAAACTGTTTCTACTAAATATTTTTTTTAGTTTAAAGACGTTTATAGATTTTGACATTTTAATATCATTTGGTAAACTATTATGTAATTTGGCTCCCTCAAATCTTATATTATCTATATTTGCCATAATTGGTTCTTGGAATAGAGACTTCTAGAGTGTTTAATTTACTGCTTCTTGTGATAGACTTGTATTTTTTTCTACTGAATTATATTTGAGACTGTGCACTGTTTGTTATTATTTTTGTATGAATATGCATGTGTGATATATTATATATATGTACATGTTTTATGTTAAATAGTTTTGTGTTTTTGTAAATTTTAAAGGTGGGTGTTAGTCGATGATATCTGAATAATAATATATTACCTTGTTTTGTGTTATTTGAAGGTTTTAAGATATTTTTTAGCTGCAGAATAGATCAAATTACGTACCGAGTATGGAACACATTTAGATATCATTTTAATCATACCAATCATAGGAGATATTTTAGATCGTACGTAGTCGATATGTGGCTTCCATGTCAGTCTGCTGTCTAATATTATTCCAAGGTATTTATCTTGATTAGGTTTTCGTAGCGGTTCGTTATTAATAGTTAAAGTTGCATATTTTTTGCAGAGAAGATCATGTATTATGTCTTGGATAATATTGATGATCAACAGGTTACAATTCAATCATTTTGACAATATGTTAAGATAATTTTATGCAGTATCAATTATACTGTCAATGCTGTTTCCAAAGTAAAAAAGATATGTATCATCCGCATATAATGTTACGTGTCCCTTTAATCATATTTCATTTATTTTATTTACATTTATCGAGAAGAAGGGCCCTAAAATTGAGCCTTGTGGTATACCACAAACGATTCTAGCTAGTTGACTTTGATATTGATCCATTTTGACCATTTGAAATCTGTTTGAAATTTAGGACTCAAAAATATCTAATGCAAAACTACTTATTCCCATAGCTTTTAATTTATTTAACATAGTTAAAATTTATTTCAAACTTTATTTAAAAAATGTCTGGAAGTCTTGGCTTAGAATTATTTTAGAGTGCTATATGTAGTGCTTAGCTAATAGAATTGTCGGATTCCTATCGTAACTATAGTTAGTTAGGCGAGTTTTCACATAAAAACAGCGTTCTACTAAAAGCATTAATTTGGCTTGAGTTGATGACCACACAAGCAAACTATTTTATCTCGTGTCACATAAAATATTCATAAATTCCTCGATCCGGAAAAAACAAATTATCGACGACGATAGACTATAGGTATTTTAATTCAGATGTATGTTTTTAATCTTAGCGGAATTGATTTCTGAGAACGTTATAACGGTCGGTGGATGGCAAATGCGCGAGATCAAACCGCGCGGCATATCCGTCGTGCAGCCGACGCGCGCGCAGCGATGCTCCGTAGGGCTGGCAATTTAGCTCTAAGACTAAGACAGTGTTAGTAAATCAAGTGAGAATTATACGATTTTAGAACAGTGAGCAAGTTACAACTGTCTGCATAGCTCACCTACAATAGAGACAAAAATTCAAGATGTCGGCCCCGGCATTCTGGTTTCTAAAATCCACTTCGTGCTCTTGCAGGAGTACTGCTTATTAGTTTTCATTCAGTGATCTGACTTCAGGGGAAAATACTTATTTTACTAATTGCTGCTTTTCTGCGGCTAGACCCAACATTAGTTTTAACTAAGATATTTTATACATGTATATAAATTAATCCAACCAAAAATCCAACTAAAACTATCAACTACAATCAAATACGCGAACGTGTAAAGAAGTTCATCACTGGACAAGCAAGCAAAGTCATAAAAATATCAATACAATTATTTCTTAATGTTGCAACCCTAACCAATGAAACCTGATGACGGGAAGCGCACAATTAACGAGACGGGTGCGCCCGCGCAACGTTATGAGATCTGCTTCTGTGCTCGAGGATGTGTCCTGAGCTCATTATGCTTAAGAGGAATCAAAAGTAATATCCGTCCAAGATGCGATTGAAAATGTCATAGGAATTGTGGTCTTTGTTAGATTTTAAGAGTTTTGGTGAAGAGCCGAAGAATCTTGGTGGAAAGCGATTCAGATAACAATGTGACGTTTATGATGAAGGCCTACGAATATGTCCAACACAGTCTAATAATGTATGAAAGAAGAAGAAAAGAAAGAAAAAAATATGCGTTTATTGGCATTACAGCAAAATAAATACACATTAAAACTATAAAAAACAGAAAACAAAGATTATAATAATGATAATGATGATGTATGTGGAGTTTCTGACTGACTGACCCCTTGATAATTCAAAAGTGCCTGTAATTCGTTTATTTGAAACAAATGCTTTGAGTTTGATTTGGTTTGGATCGGTAGCAGACACAATAAATAATAGAACTTAGCTAATAAAAATGCAGAGTTATAAGTACTGCGTGATTCGTACTGGGTAAAGAGTCCCCAAATAGTAAACATTTAAAAATGTTTTCTTTCTAAAATCAAAAACTCGATCATCGTTTTTGCGGTCGGCTTCCAGTCCTATAACTTCATCCCACTTGTTACCCCTATTATGTGACACCTGATTCTTAACCCAACTTTAGATGCTAACCATTCAAAAATAGCTCTCAGTAATCAATAGAGATCCGACAATTCGCTACACAACAATTGTTCTCGATTGTACCCATAGCCCGGTGGGAGCTGGGGTCGGCTAATTAACCCCGACTGTACCCGAAGGAGCCCGACAGAGCCCGATCGCTCCCGACGAGGGTCCGAATATAATAGGGTTATGATCGCTATGATTATCTTGTTTTAGGGGTACAGTAATTAAAGGTGGGCAGCTATACTGGTATTATACAGAGAGGGATTTCGCTAAAGAACTCAAAAAGTGCTGACCGGTTTTTTTTACAGAGATAAAGTGTTTTAAAGCAATCGTGATCAATGAAAAAATTAATAATATCCGAAAGAATAATAATTGAGCTGAAGTAGTAAGAGTTTAAAAGCTGAGGAAGTTCAGTTCACATCTTTTAGTATTTCCTGATAAACATTTGCTGTGCTTAAAACCGGTAATTACTTAGTAATCTACATCTAAACACTCATTAGACTTGAACTTTAAATCCAATTCAAATTCCATTAACACTAATATAGTTACAATCACCTACGCCAATGACATTTGTAAAGTTCAAACCACAATTCGATCCACCTACTTAGACAACAGAATACACACACAAACACACTCACAACATCACCACGGTCTATTTAAAATAGACACTTACTAAACCAAACGCAGAACCATTCAGAAACATCAAACAGTAATAATTGCAAAGACATACGGATCCGAAATAGCCGCGATGAATCAGGGTTCTCTGCGGCAATCAAACGCATTAGGCGGACATGGAGCTCTGAAACCTATGATGTCGCATCTGAGCGGAGCCAAATTGCTCACTCCATAACGTGGTGTTAAATGCGAGGCTGTAAATCGTACCTCTATGTCGGATAGTTTCAATGTTAAGGGGGAGGAGTTGATCTGAAAGCATTTCCGATAAGAAGACAGGCCTATTTCAGCACTATGAAAACTTGATTAAATTCGATTAATTTTCAAATGAGTTGCATATATGAGCATAACGCTGCAGTACCTACCTATACTTATTGCTACCACACGTTTCCTGTAATTTGGTATTCTGGTATCTACGAAAATGTCGTCTAGATAATATTTTATAGATCTTCGACGTTACGATGAAACGATGGTAAAAAGTTACTAGAGTCAATGCACCAAATTAAATACCCCAAAACGACATCCTATTAAAAGAAATAATTCGTAATAACTACGTATGTGCGTATTTTCTTAAGTAGCCGAAATGCTCGGTAACTGATAGATAATACCCCGAGACTGAATCCACCCAAACCGTTCCACGTCTACCTACAAATTACGGGCAGCAGTGCGGTGCCTTGTTATTAAGCGGCTAATATGAAGCCTACCTCGTGAATATGGATGAGTTTGGAGCGAGCTGGTAATTGTCTACGTAGACGACGACGTGCCGATACAAGGATAGATGATCAGGCTTGGGGGAATCGTTTAAGTAGAAAGGTTTTCTTTCGTTATGTCGATGGAGGATATTTTTTTGGATTCAATAAGTAGACAAGTGATCAGCGATGATATTCAACTATGATAAATACATATGATATTTATCATAGTTGAATATAACACAATAAAATATAATCATTATGATACTGATGAATGCCATTTATTTTGTATTCAAGTTGGTATTAATTTTGAGTATGTAAATCAAAATCATCATCATCAGCTGCGTAGCTTTTTCCCAACTATGTTGGGATTGGCATCCAGTCTAACCGGTTGCAGGTGAACACCAGTATTTTACCTCCTCCTCAATCCTGTTACTGGGTAACACGATACCCGTAATATTTACGAGAACCGTACAAATCTTTAGCTCTGTGTCAAGTCTCAATAAGAATTGAAGTACACCAAAAGAAAATAAAGAAAAACCAACAGTCGTCTCCTTAACCGCCATTTTCGAACATCGCCGTATTATTGTCGCGTACGTCATACACCGACGTGTACACCACACTTTGATCTACTACAGAAATGACATCCACTCTTAACACCCACGCAATAAAGATCACATTCCAATGCAACACAATTTATAGACTGGGCTCTATCATTACCATTTTAGCTGAGTTTTTCTTGTTGGGTTGTAGACTTTGTGCCGTTGAATTAAGGTTGCTTTTCGTTTGGGTGAGTGTGCAGACGAGCAATACCGAGTGTGTTTGACACACGTATAATTGGCGAGAAATGGGCCGCACTCCCTTTATAAACTGTTGCTTAAAGGTTGCACTACATTAAAACGTAACGCGTGGAATATTTGAGTGACGATTTTTGTTTTAGTTTCGTTATGCAATGGTCGCTGCATTGATGCTGTGTTACAAGAGGTATTTGGAGGATTCAGTTTTCGTTCTTTTTAATAGCGTCTTCTTACTCAGCAAATAGGCAGCACTGAAGCTTAAAATGTTGGTCCTTCGGGATTTATTTCAAAATTTTGAGCAATGAGATCTTCCATAAACGAAAAATTTATGAGAGATTGGCCGGAGAAGACAACACATAGGAGAAAGAACGGAAAACTGTGGGGGAGACCTTTCCCAACAACGGGACAATGCAGATTAAAAAAAAAAACAATTAAACAATAAAGGACAATTTCTTTTCAAGTTGAAACCATTATACTAAACACTTTTGTATGAAATATTATATAGATACTTTGCAATCACTTTTTCAGCTACCGGGAATTTATTGGGACCGTTTTTTAAGAAGAAAAATGCAGTCACGTATTTTTTTCTATATGTCAATAAATTAATAGAATACATAATTTGATTTTAAATCATTAATAAAACATCGTATCCAAGAATCCTCCTACAATCGTTCCTGTAAGCAACCCCCTCAGTGAACACAGAGCCTTACGTTACCAATTTAGCTATTTTGATCAAATAACCGATTCACAAGGAATCTGATCGTCCCTGATTATGAACTTACCCTCGTTTTGGCCATTCGTTAGCACGTTTTAATATTAATTGCTTAAATATTGCATCTCACTCTCTCTTAAGAGTTAAGTGGAAGTGAGAAAGAGATAAAGAATTGATTCGGGTATTTGGGGTGAATGATGAAAGATTAGTGATGTCGGAGGATTATTATTAATGGTGGTTGATAAACTGTAAAAATAGCAGGTTTTGGGCTTAATGAAGGGGTACCGGGGTCGACTAGACGGTGGGGGAATTGAGTGTTCCTTTTGAGGCAAAACATTTCAGAGTTAACAGCAAAAACTTAACTGGAACTCCCAGTCGGATTCGAAAAATTATTTTTGCATTTGATAGCCCTATTCTTGAAGAAGGCTGTTGGAAGGATATTAAGATCACGCTAGTACTCTTAGAAGCCGATCAATAAAAAAATATTAAGAACGAACGGTAAGCGAAAACTAAGTAATAGCGCGGGCAGGCGATGCGATGCGACGGGGTAGACCTGGGGAACAAGAAATTTCACGCGGACGAAGTCGCAGGCATAAGCTAATTTTTAAATAATGCTGAGGAAAATAATAATAGTCAATAAGAGAATACAAAGTTCATTACGAATGTTCTGCCGGTTAAAAAATGACATCATAGATGAATTATCAAAAGAATCGTGTTACATTCCGTCACAAATAAACCATTGAAGCTCAATTGCATTCAACTATCTTGCGGGAAAATAAACTCTGTAATAATGACTTAGAATGATCGTCTAGGGAAGTAGGGATGTGACATCAACATCATTGTGTTTGTATTAATAATAAAAAACTTACTGTTTAGAATTTAACATCAAAATATTTTATTTCACATTGGTACCTAAACCTACATGGGCACTTATAAATAGTCAGAAGTTAGGTGCACGGTTCCAATTGGTCGTTTTCTATGGAGAAGAGCCGGCAAGAAACTCCATGGTTACTCTTTAAAAAATAATGGTTAATAATAATTCAACTGCAGAACTAAACTGGGCTGTAAAAATACCACCCAAGTTATAAACGACAGTATATTAACCTCTCAATTGACCGCATACCACATCAAGAAACTTCATAAACCGATCCATATAATTTGTTCACAAAACATCCAGAAAAACAAACACTTTGGCGTAACTCATCGCTCCATTGAATCTCAAACCGTCTCAAGCACATTACATTATTACTGCTACATAACCAGCCTAACAAAACCTCTTCCCCCTTTCTTAACCCTTTAAACTCTGGACAGTAAAGGGGAGAATGTTCGGAAGAGGAGGGATCAAGACATAATGGTCGTTTTAACATTCAGAATATAGTCAGCCGTAAACAATTGCCCAAGAACTGACAGTTTTATTTGAAGCACTTTATGACGTCGCCCGCTGCTTATTAAAGGACCAATTTAAACCATTATAGTGTTCATAAAAGCGTACATCATCCTGTTTTGTTGTTGTCTCACTTGCACGCGGGTTAAAGGGGTATTTTTTGTCTCGTTTTAAGATGCTGAGTATGGTTTACGAGATTTCGAAGTGAAGAGTATTTTTGAAATTGGTAGGGATTGATGGCTGTTGACAAAGTGACTATCGATATCGGATTGAAATCTTATAGCAGTATCGGAATGATTGCCCAACAGTTACTTGAAACTCTTAAAGTAAAGCTTTCATCTACGTAGTTATGAAAACCAAACCCTACAAAGGTCATTGAGAAATATTAAGAAAGGTAAACGTGGTTGAAAGCATGTCTAACAAAAATGATGCAATTTTTTACTATTTTTACAAAGTTAAAACTAATAATTAACTGACATATTATTTACTTATTATCTCTGATTCATTGATAAATTGATAGTAACTGTTTTAATTTGGATTGTCAGTAAAATTTAATCTAATTGCAATTTTTGATAAAATAATGACATTACCTCGTATTGTTAAATCAGATACCTAGTAATCTTGATATTATCGTGAGTTCATCGATCCAATTTTTCAAGATTATTTATAAAACAAGATTAAGACAGCGAAATTATATCATCCGTTAACATCTTCCAAATAAAATAAAACTTCACAGCAACATTCCTTCCAACTAAATCAACATATCTTCGAATACAAGAATCCTCTACAAATATCTAAATAATTCAATCAATCAGCCGTCTCTTACCGTAAACATCGATAAATCGCGTTTCGCACATCACTACTTGCGATCGACCACTATAACTTTACCTTCAACCATGAAAATACCATTTGAAATTAAACCTTATTCGTTTGTGATAAAGAGTGTTACTTATTTACTGGGGTGTCATGTTAAGGTGGTGGTTTTATAAGTGGTTGATGAATGTTCGTGGTGATTTTATTTGATTGTTTATTCGTTTGATTTGTACCTACCCTCCTCTTGGCTGTACTGTTAGGAGCACATTCCTGCAAGCTTAAGTACGGACATTCTGTTGTGTATTGTTGTAAAGATTGCGATGGTACACACTGTGGTTATTTGCGTGATAGTAAATTGGGGAATTTCTACGCAATATTATTTTTAATTGTCTATTTCCTCTTTAGTACTACAAATTTTGATTTGTTCTTCGTTCGGCCCACTGAGTTTGGTCCCACATAAAAAAATCCTGGTTCGTCCCAAACAATATGCTTCCTTCGTCCCAAATTCTATTGTCTATGTAAAAAGTCTGGTTTCTGTAAGTATCTACTCATCATGACTGTAAACCTTCACTAGGGGTGGTCGCACATCTGATGGGAGATGCGTCGGGCGTAACCTCGTTAACTTCCAGTTAGTCTCCTCGACAAACTAACGCATCATCGGTAGAGTGTGTAAGGTTGTATGTTTTATTATCTAATTGTCCGTTCTGGCGTTTATGCGACCGACGGCGACGATACGCGACACATCTTCCGACAGATGTGCGATCACCCTAAGATCTCATCTCATCTATCCATCGTTCTTTTCACAATAAAGCCATAAACGTTCGTGTAGCTAGACTCAAAATCCTACCGCAGTCCACTACTGAACATAGGCCTCTCCCAGGCTGCACCACAGCCCCTTGTCTTACGCCTTCCGCATCCAGTCTGTCCCAGCCACTTCCTTAAAGGACGTCGGTTTATCTCGCTGGAGGGCGTGCCACACTACGCTTGCCGATACGCGGTCTCCACTCCAGAACTCGTCTGCTCCACCGGCCATCGGTCCTTCGACAACCATGGCCAGCCCTCTGCCACTTCAGCTTGCTTACTCTATAGCTATGTCGGCAACTCCGGCTCGTTTCCGGATAACTTCATTTCTGATTTTATCCTTCAAAGAAACTCGGAGCTTAGCCCGCTCCATAGCGCGCTGAGTGACATTGCATTTGTGTATGCCTGACTATCAGGGTCCACGTTTCGGCACCGTACGTCACGGGCAGGACGCACTAGACCTTCCTTAGTCTTTTATACATATAAACATTCCACTGTAAGTAAAACTAATCGATTAGCAATTTGAAAAAAAACATTTATATTTGATACATTCAGCATTGACCTTCACCTACATTATTCTTCCGAGTAAGTTTGTTATAAAGTCTTATGTTTTATATTACAATAACTTAGTTGCTTATAAAAAGCAATGTAAGTTATATTATAATAGTTTGTTATCGCTCAGTTCCCAGTGTTCTTGTTTTATGGTTCTGAGAACAGAGCCTGATGCCAACTGCAAGTACCTATCAACAAACAAATTGTCATACATTGAACCCTTCGCTTAACTATATTCTATAGCTTTTATTTATACATATATTTTAAAACACAATCGTACAACTATCATTACAGGGGCTGATTAATTTGACAGGACTAAACTAAAATGTATCTGCTGTTCTTTTCTTAATGAAACGGAAAGAAAAAGATGCATTGAACTTAAATTTAGTTTAGTTAGTGAACAACGGAATCGGCACCATTGTATTATTTCCAAGATACTCACTTTAAATAATTATGTACAATGATCACATTGTAACAAAGCCAGAGAAATAGGATTAAAAACATAAAACGAGCATATAAAATCAAACATTCACATCAAATTCCAACACCCCGAGCGAACTGTAACAAACCACAACAGAACATACCTTAAATAGCTATAAACAAAAATAAATCACAATTCATATCTCAACATAATTCCCTAAAAACAGTAGATCATAATGACAAACAGCCTGTCAGTTGTCAGCTCATTACGTTACGTACCCGCTTCGCTGAAAACCATTCGGTAAAGATTATAAAATAAAATGACGTTGACGTTGAAATTGTCAACAAAACAACCCGTAAAGAATGGCCCAGCCCGGCCAGCCCGGCCAGCCCTGGATCACGGTAATATTATAGATAATATTACCATGCCTGGATGTTTTAATAGCATTTCTAAATGTCAACAACGGGACATGGGTAATGTGATAAGTCACGCCCCAACGAGCTATGAAAAGTAACTGTTATAATTATTACTTCATAAAGCTTTTATAAATAATCAAGGGTCGCTGGAGCTTTGAGCAACGAGGCCTGAGTGAGGAATTAGGCGGAAAGCCTGAGTTTCGGTAACAGAGGCTATTTCTGCACATTCTCAGAAAATGTCCCATCTATGAATAGGTCACCTTTATGAATGTGTCGATAAAGCCCATTACGGTTTTAAACGTGATCGCAGACATTTTCCTGTCAATGGAGATGGGAGGGGTTGATCTCTATCTATATAAATTAAAATGAAATGTTGTTCGTTAGTAAGCGCATCACTTGAGAACGCCTGGAGCGATTTGGTTATTTTTGTTTGAAGAGGTTGTAATAATCCGAATTAAGTTTTTATGGAAAGAAATATTGGAAACTTTGGGAAAAACAGAAAGTGCTTTTTTCCATGGGGTGATTGTAAGAATTATTGTTTGGATTACATCTGTCGGGTCAGCTAGTTTAATAATAAAATGTTTTCAGATAATCTCAAAAAAATTTATCTCTTTTATGAAAGATTAAGAATACTTTTAAAGTTTTAATCATCTTCATGAGCAACAGAATAAGTCTTTACTTTATCACCTAACCGTCTAGATATTTATAACATAACAACATAGAGACTGGCATTTGTCAGTGTTACTCTGTTTCACAAATTAACAATTTAACACAGATGCTGGTACCAAACTATAGTGAAACACAAAATGATTGGACACTGCACAAAAATAATGTGGTTTACTAAAGCTAATACAAACAAGAATATCAAAGTACTTGGATGTGTTTTTAAGACACAAAGTCACATTGACAAACTGCACAAAACCGAACAAAAAATATGCAACAAAGCGTCTCAACATAAAAACAATATTTTTACGTCTATTAAAAACTACAAACGGACCAACATCTTTTATCTGAGCAATAACAAATCACAGACATTAAGAGAACTAAATCACGTTGTAATGCCGACCGCTATAATAATAGATGGAGGATTTATATACTTAACTAAACAGAGGCTTCCCGAAATTAAATCGTTTGTTGTTTTTTTGGCGTCTCTTTTGAGCACAGATGATAAATAAATTAATTATGTTTGGTTAATAGTCGGCGCGGGCGCACGCGGTGTGTTCCCAGTTTGGGAAGATCTTGTTGGGTCGTAAATTATGTGTGACTTATTTATTTAATTTGAAAATGGAAGCTTGTGGAGCTGTAATTAAAGTTAAACTATGATGTATATAAAAGGCACCTTGCCTACTTATTTCAATCTAGAAAAACGGGAAACGGTTGAGATATTTCGAATTATGTAGACTAGATAGGCAGGCATCCATGCATTCAGTCCTCGTAAAACTTACTGAAAAAAAATTAAAAAGCTTGTAGCTTTTACCCCTTGACCACGTACCTTTATATAATCAAATTAATCTTCTGTTATAAAAGTACAGAGACACAAATAAAAATTTCCACTACATTCAACCCTTCACCCACTGCAAACTTTCAACTTCCGCGTAACAAAACCAATATCGATCAAAACGAGCCAATAACATACATTTTTAAACTAACCGACAAAAAATATTGACCAACACAGGCACAACCGAAGCACCGATAGGGTTGTCTCATTTCTGCGCCTAATGAGCCGGCGGCAAAGCGTTTGATACGCAGGGCTGTCACGCGGCGATTAATACTCGATCCATCAAAACTTAATAGCCGCCCGTCAGACTCCCCCGGGTCAAAAAAGACGCATTTTTTTAATTCTGACTTTTATTGATATTGATTTTTAAAACGTCATTTGTTTTTATTAGGTTTTTTTAATGAGATGTCTTTGGAGTAATATGTGAGGATTTTTGGGTTGTTTCAATAAATTTTAACTTTTTTACCTATATACTTTGTTTGGTGTTCGACATTTGGGTTCACTAGGGCTGCTACCTAGTGTTAAACGAGTAATAAAACCGCCCATGCGTGGGTTGTAGTTTAACAAAGCTAAAAACGCCAAAAAAAACGTTTCATGTATGGAGTGAACACCCCTATAATTTTTTACTTTATTTTATTTGTATTATTTGTTGTTATAGCTGTAATAGAATTAGCCACTCTATTAGAATTTCAACTGTCTACGCATTACGGTTCATGAGATACTGTCCGCTGACAGAAAGGCAGACGGACGTCTGCGGAGGCTTAGTACTTATTAAGGTTCCGTTGACACCCTTTGGGACCCTACAAATAAGTAACGCCTTTTGCCTACTAGTTAAAAGTAAAAAAAACCAAAACTTTTTATTTTTCAGGAAAACACAAAATAAAGTGAAACTATTTTAGGGACTCATTATTTTGTTCTGAATAGGTTTACTGTTTGTTAATGTTTGCTTTACAAATAAATAATTACTTTCCACAATGTCCTCATAACATAACAATAATTACCGAATGAATTTGCACCGTTCACTTGTTTCAAGTACATCAGTATTATTCATTTTTGTGTACTTACACATTTTTGGTAAAAGGGAAAATTCAAGTAGGTACTCAACAAACATGCGTTTTCCAAGATAAAATTACCTACACGTACACAATATTACACCAAACTCAACCACCAAACAAGAACTGTATTTCAAAACCAATAAAGTCTAAATTCATATAAACAAAATTTTAATTCAAGCAAAATTAATTTGGTAGAACATCAGAAGCCAATTTCCCGTAACTTAGCAACCCTGCCTCATTCGAATTCCGAATCTTATTTGAATATTACTCACGCATGATCACTAAATTAAACTTTATTACCTTTGAATAAAGTTGATTTTAGATCGTTTTAAGTACTCGAAGTAAGGACTTTGTGTGTCAGAACCATTTGTAAAATGAACTTTGGCTCTAAGAGATAAGGTTGTATTTCGATTGGTCGGTGGCAACAGGTATTTCAAATGGTATATTTGTTTGCATAGCAAGGTTCCGTACGATATTACAATAATATGAAATGTTGACGAATGTAAGAGGGTTACGCTTTTCCGAATGGAAATTGTATCGAATCGATGTGTATTTATCTGAAGGGATTGAATATTGATTTGTTAAGCTATGTTGACGTTGGGTCATTAAACTTTTCAGGGTATCATGTACTGTTTTGATTGTATGTGAGATTGAGTGGGTCTTTATGGTTTTTCTATGTTTATAGGTACCTACTTTAAAAGATAAAGAAGTGATATTCTATTAAAACTTCGTCGATTGAATCGTGATCACGTTACCTATATTACATTATTATTATTTTGTATATCTATGTTGAAAAGTCATACAGACCTACGGAAGTAGTTTACACAAACAAATAATAATTATTATGACGTATACGAAGTATACACACGCTAGTATTTTAAAACGCCCTGCGGGGCAATTGCGTAATACGTTATCAATCAGAATTGGTTTCATTTTCACAGTTCAAAAACACTCATTGCGTTATTTACATGTTGAGCAGACAAATTTTTCGAACTTATGAAGCAGTGGATTAGCAATTTGCTTCAAAATGATTCAGATTCCGATTGATAGTGTGTTACGCAATTAGGGTGACGTTTAGCAACATAACCTTACAAGTTACCAACAGTAAATATTAAGATGATATTCTATAGCAAGTGTTACTAGCACCTTCATGTCGTAACGCACCATAATCTGAATCATTTTGAAGGATATTGCTAATACATTGCTTCATAAATGTTCGAATGTCAGCCCAGTAATGGAAATAATGCAATGAATGTTGTTGAACTGTCAAAATTAAAGCCATTTCTTCCATTAGTGTATTACGCAACTACCCGCAGTTATCAGTAGTAAGAGTTATCAATTGTAACGATTACCTACATTTATAGGCACCTAGAACACATACAGACAAACTCAGTACTTACTTCTATCTCTGAGTGATGAAGCCTACATTACTACAATCTACAATCCTACTTTCCCCTCAAAACCGAGTCATCATAATCCTCAGTTTATGAATCATAAACTAGGTAGCGTTGTCTCCGCGGGGTTAATGGGTGCGCGGCAATTAGTAATGTGTACCCAGTACCTACTGACAGTCGGAACGAGCGGGATTAACCGACGGAGCAGAGGAAGTAGCTGTGTTTTTGTTCAGATTATTTTGTGAATTAATGTGTTTTTGACGGAAGTATTTATGCTTTATGTTGTCAGTTGAATTGAGTGATGATTTAATAACGAATATTTTTAATGGTTTTTATAAGTTGGAGGTTTTAAAGGGCTCCAATCCCTAAAAGGATGTTTACAAGTAAAATGGCGAAGCTTCGAAAATTCTCTAAATAATTCAAGACTAAAGGTTGGTCTGAGACTAAAGGCTCCTGCAAACAAGCGCGACGCGCGACACGAATCGCGCGCGACACAAAGGCACCGCTCGTTGCGGGACTTGCGGTGCCTTGTGTCGCGTGTCGTGTCGCGCCTGTTTGAGGGAGCCTTAGTAATGTCTTTATGTATGTAGTGCAACTAAGGGGGAAGCGCTAGGGTAACTAGCAAAGTCACATTTGTTACGCTCACGAATCATATTTTGTTCAACATACAACGTGACACTGACCAATGTAATTTGAAGTTGAAAAACGTAAGAAAATTTGAACGACGTACGGCATTTCATACAAACTTTCAAGCCCTTGTTTTTCGAAATGAATAAACCGATTTTAATGAAACTTCATACGCATAAGCAGGATACAAAGGTCTAAAAAGTTAGTTAAGAACGTTTTCGAATAATAGATTACAGCCAAATTAGACCGATTTAAAATTTTCCATAGAAACAGAGACTTCTAGTTATGTTTTTTTTTTTAAATAGGTAGTCATTTCGAAAATGTTCTTTACTAACTTTTTACTTTTTACTTTCTGCTTATGCGTAGGTATGAAGTTTCATTAAAATCGGTTCATTCGATTCGAAAAAACAAGGGGTTGAAAGTTTGTATGAAATGCCGTACGTCGTAAACGCTCTTAGTAAACATAAACCAAGCAGCCCAAACGTCTACTCCCAAGTGAATAAAACAGACACACTTTTCCCTAATTTCGGCAACACATACATCACCTAATTATGAACCACTTAAAGCCTAATTTGAGCACGTTGATCTGCGCAGGAGTGTCAGGGCGGGGGACTACAAAAAAGCACCGCTCTAAAGCATGACATATGGCGTCAATGAGTTTATACAGGATGGTTTACAAAAAAATATTAAGCATGTTTATTTTTGCACCCAACCATCCTGATAGCTTTAAATGGTTTTTTGTTTACAGTGGCTCATTTCTGAATAGAAAAAAAAAAATGTTTTTGTGAAAGTTGTGCTTATTTTTGTGGGATAAGCAGATGCATAAGAGGTGCTACTGGCAACATGGTTTGCGATGAAACGTCTCAAAATTCCAAACAGACAAATCTATGATATTTATATTTAACACCTTGCCTCACTTCATATTATTATCTTGAGAAAATTTCGAGAAGCACTTGCTTAAAGTTCAAAACCAAAACTAATTTAAGTAACAAACTGACGGAGTGTGTCAGATTTCCGTCTACAAGAGAGGATTTAGTTAGAAAGCTCAAGATAAATAAGAACGATGTTTGTATGTTCCAACATAATCTTGTCGACACCTAACTCCGGAGCTGCTTATAGTTTAGTTAAGTTTGTATTATTACGTTTTAAGGTCCGATGGGACTGGCATATACCTACAATTGTATAAAAGTCCCTAACAATTAATAAAGAGAAAAACAAAAAGTAACTAAGTAGACACTACAAAATGAGACAAAGAAACTATATTCTTGTCAAAAGACAATGATTAATGAAATTGATACAACAAGACCAAACCATGGAAGATTCCACTCCTTGCCTTGACTATTTATCCCAACGAAAAACTAAAAATAATCCAAACAGCACAACGATACCTACCAATACTTAATCAAATAAGTTTTACAGACAAAATGCCTTAAAATATTGTTTCTAAGAAAGAAAAAAAAATGCAAACTTTAAAAAAAATAACTCAGAAACCGGCATCGACAAGCACACATATGAAGTAAAGCACATCTCTCTTCTATTATTAAAACATTTCTTGGTACAATTTCCGTGGGAGCTGACGAGAGCTTCGTAAACATCTGAACTTCAAAGTCGGCCGTCAAATGTACTGAAGGTATGCAGTAAATATTAGGTATTGAGATTAATTAGAGTAGATTAATTATGGAGGAGAATCAATTAAAATTATGACGTAATTTGCTTGAGGTAACAGAAAAATATTATGTAGTAGTGCTCTCATAGAGTACTGCTAAGAAAATTTTCCCATTTTTCTTTGCATCTTTTTTATGTGTTGTAGAAAAGGTCTAACAAGCTAAAACAATATTTTCTTTATCCATACTGAATCATACAAGAACTCCATTGTATCATTAATTCCATTCATTGTATCTGAGCATTAAATCCAACAGCAACACATGTCTACATTCCACTTACAAGTTCCACAATGTCCC
The DNA here is from genome assembly GCA_927399505.1 of Luperina testacea. Lineage (NCBI taxonomy): Eukaryota > Metazoa > Arthropoda > Insecta > Lepidoptera > Noctuidae > Luperina > Luperina testacea. The sequence continues at coordinate 17,461,210 of OV656775.1, read as the reverse complement.
TCTTACTTGGAGAGGATCATAAAACAAAACACCCTGTATTCTCGGAACGTTCGTTCTGCGAAAAATGCAAAACGCGAAAAACCTACAAAAAATACAGTTCCGCTTTTAAATCCCCCTGTATACTCGAATCCCTGCGGACTGCATAGATCAATAGTACAGTCGCGCACACAACGTAAAAGGAATTTTGTTTCTTGTGTAATAGGGGTTATTTTTGCTTAGTGAGTGAGTAATTTAGTGAGTAAAACTGGATCGTCAATTAGTGTGTCTGTTTAAGAGCGAACCACTCTTGTTATAGCGAGAGACACGTGTCGCAGTGCAATTTGTTGAAATAATATTATAATAATGATCATAGAAATGTGCTGCGAAACAATTGTGGGAATGTCTGAATGAGATTTGGTTTGAATAGTAATGGGTGAATATTTAAAAGATGTCGGCTTAGATAATAAACGTACTTACGCACCTATTGAAGAGCCGTAATTCAGTGCTTTGCAGTTTGAAATAGCAATAGATATACGGTTAACTGTCAAGGGATATCGAGGTTATTTCCATTATCCCATTAAGTTGCAGCACGGTCATGAACTTACACTTAATTCGAGCTTTTGCTTAGTTAAAGGAATTCTATTACTACCCATTCACATGACCTCTAAACTGCTAGTTATCTTAAAAAGGTAATTTTCTTTTACATGGAAACTTCAATAAAAATAATAATTTAAAATGTTGTAAAGCCCCAGTTATCCCAGTAGCTATTCTACGAAACCTATTTCGTCTTAATTAAATGAATCAGCTAAAAAAATACACAATTTTGTGAGCAAGAGCTTGACCCGCTTAGCTCCAAGAAATCGGATCCCCAATTTTTTTCATCGTCTTTTTTGGTTCGTTTTTGCGTTGCCATCTCGTTAACGACGACATTAGGGGATAATAGACTTCCTATGCGACACGTGGGGATAGTCGTTACTCTGTTGAAGACCCCGGAGTGAATTAATTATCTTTCTCGACCTTTTTAAGTAATACATTGGTGTCCATTGGCACGAATTTTACTGTAGGTATTTATTTATTTTTTTAGTAAGTGATACATGTTTTGAGCACGATTTGCTACTTTCTGTGTAAATTAAACACGGTATTTAATACTCATAGGACTTACATATAACTAAGCTCGAGCACCGGTTTATCCACGGAAGAGTAGACAGAGATGACGTTCCGTGTAGACAGTACGACGCCAGCAAAGGAGAAAGAATCAACTGCACTTTTTACGAAATTCACTCTTTTACATAATTCGACTCAGAATTCTTTGTTTTGTCTTAGGATTTTTTTTCTTTCTCAATTTTTACTGATATTAAGTCACGTATATAAGGAGGGGTCCGTGGCTAATTAATAACAGCCGCACAGGTTGATCGATCAGGTTAAGCTACGCTTGCCGTGGTTGGTCTGTGGATGGGTAACCATCTCTTTACATACCGAGACCCTCCGCGTACCCCAGAAAGCACGTTAATCCATTGCTCCCGGCTGTCATTCGTGGATCTTTGACAGTCGTTGCCGGATTTTTAGATAACCGTATACCTACATATACTTTGTGGCCGTCGAATAGAAAATTTTCTACTGTTCTAGCGATTACAAAAACTCTTCACTACCTTAGACAACTGCCAGTTGTCAGTGTGATTTTGACAGGTTGGGGTAGAAAACTTTCTTCTGAAATAGTCTACATAAAAAAGAACCTAGACAAAGATCGTTAGAAACGAAAGACAAAATGACAGATTGTATAAGGATTTCTACAATGCGATGTCAAAAATGGAGAAACGAAATGTCACTTTGTATAGAAAGAGATGTGTATATTCTTCGTAGAAATAGAAAGCGTCATGCTAAGCCTGCTGGTGAAATGTGGGTGTACTATAGGTACAACTCTGCCTGACCATTTGGAGATTATCAGCGTGATATTATGTTATGTATAGTTATTACGAGTACAAACAGAAAAATATTTTTTTTCGATTATCCAAGGCGTCGTTCGAAAATTACTTACTAACCTATCTTATTTCACAGATTCTTTGTAACGAAAAAAAAGTATGACTATTCAGATTGCCTATTTTAAATCCAAAATCTCGTCTAAAACCGAAACTATTCATCACACAATTTCATCAAAACAGTCCCATCCGAAATGACGTCGTCCCGAGCCGGGCCGGCCGTCACCGAGCATAGTTTTAATTACTGGCACCATGTGTGACGGCTCACGTCGCGGGGGCCCGCCATCCATCTGCCCTGCCACCTTGGTGATAGTATAATTATCTAAAAACGTTTAATGTAATAGTGTGAGCGATGGGCGAAGACATATTGAGCTTCGTTCATGGTTGGGATAAAGCTTCATCTATTGATAATTTGTTTAGGTATAAGTAAATTAGGCTGACGAGATTCATTAACGAAATTAATGTTGTATACCAAATTAATTGCGGTTTATTTTTAAATTAAGCATTAAGAATAGTGTAAGATTGAACGGTTTTAACTTAGAAATTATTAATAAAAAAAGTAAGTAATTTCACATCAGAAAAAACTACAAGACACTGCTCAGAAGTAAAGTTATTTATGTTTTCTAACTCAGCCCGCTCCCGCTTGTCAACTTAGCCACACGTGGCACAACGCGACAACGTGTGGGTTACATTCGAAAACGTTTAAATTCAGAGATTTCGTGGAACGCCCGACAGAGGGCGCATTCAGTGATTTGTACAATAATATGTAATTATCGAAACACTTTTGTGCATACTTTTATTGTGATGAATGAAATGTTCGTAAATGAAGTAATGTCGGTTACTTTGAGAGTCTGAGTACTGCTTTGGGAAAATTCGAGCAAAAAATATGAAGAAGGGGATTGTTCAATGGCATGTTGTCATACATTGCGATCTTACAACGTAGAATTCGATTAGCATATAGGTATCTATAGGTAATGTTCCCAGTCCCACTGCTTGTACACAGGCCTCCTACTATCTGTGAGAGGGAGTGGGCCATAATCTACTAAGTGGGCCCAGTGCGGGTTGGTAGATGTGACATGTCTTCAAGTTTTTGGTTCTAGGACATGTCGGTTTTCTCACGATTTTTTTCTTCACCGTTTTGAGAGCAGTGGTGAAAAAAGTAAAGCGGCTGCATGGGTTCGAACCCACGACCTACAACTCGTAAGTCGGGGCCATTACCACTGGGCTACCGCTGCTCCAACAGTGCTACCTTACATAAATCCGATCATTTCATGTTCGTAAAATAATAAATATTTTCCTTTTTTTTATTCCATTACTTCCGATAAGAAACTAGGATTTGAACTAAAACAAAACATGCAACCTGTCAGGGACATACACGCCGAAAAAAGGAGCACCTCTTTTTAACCGACTGAAACCGAAACCCAAAAGAGGGATAAAGTTTTCTTAAGCCAACTAAAATACCAACAAGAACTAACCTGTGTTTCGGTAACGTTCAGCAACTTGGCCATATCAGCCCGTTCCCCTGAAGAAAGGTACTTCTTCACCTCAAACAACTTCTCCAGCTCGAAGATCTGTCTCCCCGTGAAGGTGGTTCTGGCCTTCTTCCGTCTGCCTACTCCTGGTTCCTCCCCTTCTTCGCTGGTCAGGGAACCTTCTCCTCCGAGGGGTGATCTGACGTCTTCTGTTGACTTCTTTCGTTTTATCAGCTTGGATGGATCTGGAATTAGAGATGATTGATTGAGTGGACTGAAAGAGTATCCTTCAACATGATTCAGGTTGTAATTGACAGTGTGTTACGCAATTATACTGGAACTTGGACAACAGACGAAAAAAATCATAAAAATACACTATATACATGTAGTAGCGGATGTGACGCAATAGGTGGAATGGTAAGTTGATATACCAGTTGCTTCTTTTAAAATATTACGAATTCCGTTTTAAAGATATATAAAATAAAACCCTTAAAATTCATGTAGTCGTGAGCCTGCATTCGTTGAGTACCCCTCACGAATCATCATCATCATCTACCTAGCCTTTTCCCAACTATGTTGGGGTCGGCTTCCAGTCTAACCGGATGCAGCTGAATACCAGTATTTTACATGGAGCGACTGCCTATCTGACCTCCACAACCCAGTTACTGGGTAATACGATACCCCTTGATAAGACTGATTGCCAGACGTACCCTTCACGAATAAAAATTAAAAAAAATGAGGTGAGGTGACCATTAAATAAGATCCGTCCATAAAAACCGTGCTCAAAAAAAAAACAGTAGCCATCTTTAAAAGGCCTGTTCAACAACACAAGAAAAAGCTTCTTAAAACTTTTAATTTCACTCTCACTCTAAAATAATCACGTAACTTCTTCATCTATTAACCCGCCGCGCGCCGCCGCCTGCGCGCGCGCATCTCTCGACCTCAACTCGACCAATAAAAGAGCCCATTACGGCTTCAATTAGGTACGTACTGTAAATCAAAGGGGACAGCCATTAATTGCTCCGTGTAAATCTGCCAGACGCTAACATTAGCGTTTAAGAATACCGATTTATAGTGGTTATTGCTGTGAGCAGGAGAGGGTTCGATTTTAATTCCTAATGTTTGTTTAGCAGTTATTGAGGTTTCTTTTGGTATGATACCCAGAAGGTTGGTCTAAAATGGGCTAAACAGACTCGGGACACATGAAGAGAAAGGGCAGTAGCGATCATCAATTTGTCTTCCCAGCTTGATAATTTTGGCCCCTTACAAAGAGGCATAAGATATCCTCATTTAAAGGAAATCAGCACAAACGAAAAAGAAAATTCAATCGTAGGTATCCCTCGCAAAAGAGGAAAACATAATATCACGAGTTAATTGCAGATTCATAGATTCAGTGCATGTTTCACATAGTGTCGGGGTGTTTACCCCGATAAAACTATCTATCTAACTATCCTCCGGATAAAAAATAGAACAGCATTTGAATGAAATTATCTACCAAAAATCAAAGTTAACCGCCTGGTGAACAGGTCATCTGTCAATCTTACAATGTTCCCATCTTTTATATCAACTTTATAATAAGTAATTTGTTAAAGAGTGATCCGTCACAGATTGCAGTGAGTAGGGGCGATGCCAAGTCTTGTCCAAATCAAGCGAGTATTTTATAATTGCCGCGGATGGCTCGAGGGTGAATCGATTGCGGCTGCTTACTCAACTCAAATGGCAAAACACTTGACGGTTCTTCCTTTCTTTAATAACGATTTTATAAAGACAAAGTTAAGATTTGTACAATTAATATTGGCGTCACCAGTTGGTAGAGTAATAACTAATAAAAGAATCGTCAAATTGTTGTCTAATTTCGAATATAAATAAGAAACTTATCAGGTAATTAACTTTATTAGCCTGTTTCAATTTCTATTTCTTACAGAACGATTGTCTGTTTGAAGTAATTGAAAGCCACTAATTCCTCGTTAAATTTATGAATACCTAAATATCCTTTTTGCGAAAGGAAAAAGGCAAACTCGAAAATTCAGATAAACAACTGGAAAGTTCTGTTTTTCTTTTCACTACAAAACAAATTCCTACTTTACTACCTAACAAGTGCTGTCCACATACTTAGACACACATTAGATATTACCGAAAATAACTTACGAATTGCGTCTTATAATATCCACAGAATATCGTTTATAACTGCCCCGGACATCGCCGAGTATTGAGTGAAATATCGAATGTTTACAATGTTGGTACCGTTAATTCAGCAATTTATATCGAGACGTCGCTTATTCTCGGTACTGGCAAGGAATACATAGATACAGAAGGTCAGCTCCATACACCAAACAAAAATACCCGCACACATATAGGTACACGCTTCACGTACAACGAGTGTCATTGCAGGTGTACTCGCGACTGGCATTATTTTGTTTGACATAGTTTAGGATCACCGTACGTACGCGAATTACTTGTCTTAGGTCGTGAGTTCGAACCGAGAAATTAAAATTACACGAAGTAAAGTGCCTACGCACTTTACTTCGTGTAATTTATTTCATCAACACTACTCTCAAAACGGTGAAGGAAAAGAAAACACCGCGACAAAACCGGCATATCGCAGAAAAAAAAATCGAAGACATGTGACCGATCCATCAACCCGCACTGGGCCCGTGTGGTGGATTATGGCCCACTCCCACTAACAGAGAGGAGACCTGTGTCACAGCAGTGGGAACGTTATAGGCTAATTATGTACGTACACGACTATGTGTTGCGCCTGTTTTCGCTCTGTGCATAAAGCCGTCCTTCTGTACCCTACTAATCTGTGGTAAGTATTGGTACTTGTCGGGGAGAAGGGATACAGTAGCTCTTTGTTTTGAAATGTCATATTTTAGAAGATCATGTGGGTGTTGAGTCTCGTGTAGCAAATAATATTTGTGTGTGAGTCATGTTTTGGTTTTGGCAAGTTTTCGCAGTATGAATTGGAATGACATTTTGTTTAATAGAGATGTTTTCATCGTCTAATTGAAACAGCTTCTACTTTCTCAATCGACAGGAGAGGTTTATTAACGATTATCTTACCTACTTATATGTTTACTTGAGTATTATGTTTATGTATAAGTATTGGACAGTTATAATACCTCTCCGTGCCTCGGAAAGCACGTTAAGCCGTTGGTCCCAGCTGTCATTAGTGGATCTATGAGAGTCGTTATGGGTCGTCAGAAGCTCGAGTCTGACGCCTTGCAGCCGGGTAATAACCAGGTAACTGGGTTGTGGAGGTCAGATAGGCAGTCGCTCCATGTAAAATACCAGTATTCATCTGTATCCGGTTAGACTGGAAGCCGACCCCAACATAATTGGGAAAAGGCTAGATGATCAGATGAGTTATAATAGACAATGAAACGTAATTTACTGGACACCATTATAAGTCAGTTAATTTACCAAGTTATTATGCAATTTACTTGCATTTTTGCATTAAACCTTAAGCGTAGACTGCTATATGAAGTTAATTGAAGTTTGTCAGATTGGGAGTAACTATCCCTCTTACACAAAATATTAGATACGGTATAAGCTGATATATTGTATACTACCTAATAATAACACATAATATTATGTTCAAAAATAACCTCGCGAAATATTCAGCATGTAATAATTTAACGCTGAACATTCTGATATAGAATTGAAACTGAAATCTGAAACATATTTCAGTCGCGTTAGCATCGCTCTATAATAATGTGGGTGAAATATTATGAGCTATAAATTCAGCGTTTAAAGGCATATTAAATGGTGTTCCATGATCGTTGTAGTGTAACTGATCGGGGGGACTGTGAATCTTATTTTGGTGGTTTAAATGATTCGTTTCTTGTATCGGACGGAACGAGTAGCTTCATCTATAGGTACATGTAATGTCAAAATAACAGATTTTTACTAAATACATATGAAAGTATATGCCTACGGAATTATTAGGTACTGTGCACTGAGTTACTAATTGGGTACCTAATCTTTTAGATTCATAGAAAATAAGTAGGTACTTGTAAAAGTTGCAAGATCAATTTTTTAAATTTTTGTCTGTCTGTTTGTCCGGCTAATCTCCAAAACGGCTGCACCGATTTTGACGGGACTTTCACTGGCAGATGGCTGATGTGATACGGAGTAACTTACCAACTTACTTCCTACTTTTATTTTAGGAAAAGAATTAGGGTTCAGCGCAAAACAAAGAAAACCCATGAAATCCAATTTGTTTTCCGATTTGTACCTACGCGAACGAAGTCGCGGTTACAACCAGTTTTGCATAAGTAAGTATGTTAAGAACAACTGCTTGTTCTCTATTAGATACTATGAGTAAGTAGAGTATTATGTAAACCACTTGTATTATGATTGGCTCATCATCTGCCTAGTCTTTTCCCAACTATGTTGGGGTCGGCTTCCAGTCTAACCGGATGCAGCTAAATACCAGTATTTTACATGGAGCGACTGCCTAGTACTGCCCAGTAACTGGGTTGTGGAGTCTACGATACCCCTTGGTAAGACTAATTGTCAGATTTTCCACGAGCTGTCAAGCTGGGACCAACGGCTTAACGTGCTTTTTGAGCCACGGAGGGGTCTTGGTATGTAAAGATGGTCACCCATCCACGAATCGACCGCGGCAAGTGTAGCTTAACCTGATCGATCGACCCGCGCGGCTGTTATTATTTATTTATTTATTTATCACAAAATCCACAGCTCTTTGAAATTTCATTTAGCAATTATTTTTTTTTTTACTTAGCCACAAGCCCCTCTATGAGCCTCTATTAAGATTGCCTCCTAAATGTATATGTTACTAGCTCTCCAACACAACGTAGGATTTCGTAACAGACAAACCATGTCTGTTACGAAATCCTCCCTTGCGGCATTTTCCAGAGATTTAGTTACCTATAACTCTATTTATTTATTAAGTTACACCAACAGCTTCTGTGTATAAGGTAACAATAGCCTCGGGCTTACACAGTCGCCAATTACGTGTTAACAAGCCGTCTCAGAACTAGGTGATAACACATAATAATCAAACTAAACTCTCTAGAATTTAGAAATTATGGCAAAATACTTGACTATACAAAAGCAAGTTACAAAATGATCCGCCTCTGTACATTTATGTGCTTGAAGTATTAAATAAATAAATAATAAATTAAATAATAAAATTATCTCATAGCTCCACATTACAAAAGTATGATTAATTTAGATAAACTCACTTCTTTATTCTCGCCTCATTAATTACAATATAAAACAATTATCTAGATCAGACATGATTGATACATTGATAATCTTCTAACGATTAACACAAGTGAATAGGGAGCAATAAACTTACGTAACAAGTAATGTAATATAACATTAATGTGATTAATGTCGCCGTTCGAGATAGGAAGAGGTCTCCCGCTTTATCTAATGGATGAGAGTAAGAGGCGATGGATGGATGAAAGGTATTGTACTCCCGACCGAATTTTGGCCATGGCGATCAATTTCAAGAGCATGGCAAGTAGACAAGCATGTGCGCAGATACACGTGCACCCACTCTCATAGTCCGATGGGACGGCAATCATCGGAGAGAAATCACATGGGCTATCACACCGCCAACTTCCAAACTCTCGTGTTACTAAGAAATTCCTAATGAAAAATCCCAATAACACTTTGCCCGGCCCGGAATTAGAACCCAGGATCCCACGCTCAGCAATCGCACTTGCAACCACGAGACCAACGGGGCAGTCAATGAAAGGTATAGTAAGTGGACTATTAACACACTTGCTTATCATGGTGACTACAACATGCATTAATTTCTTTACAAAGAGAAGTCTACGAAAACCTGTTCATCACCATCATTTCAGCCGGCAGACCTCTCTGGGGGAGCCCTATGTTCAGCAGCAGATAGGGCTCACCATCCACTTTGCGAATTCGAAATAATGTGACTTTGGTTGGTATAAGTTGATGCTGAACCAGGTCCATCCAGATGGAGGAAAGACTTGAAGAAGCTCCTTAGAAAGTTATTGGATAAAAGCAAACAAAGCTAAGATGTGTCCCGTAACTTCTCTTTCTTCTTTTTGTTTCGACGGTTCATTAAATTCTTATGTTTCCTATACTGTTTGGGCTCGGTAGGTGGACACGTTAAAGCAATGTCAGAGGCGTTGTTCAGATCGTCAAGGGTGCAGCTAAAATTGAGACATCTAGTAGGTGGTTTCTAATGAAAATGGTAAGCCCCTCCGTATCAAAAAGACCTACAAGAAAATAGCCCTATTAACGACCTGCACCCTAATTACATAACACACTATCACTCTCAATATCATTTTGAAGGATATTGCTAATCCATTGCTTCATATGTTCGAAAAATGTGTCTGCTCAACAACTTAAATATCGCAATGAATGTTATTGAACTGTCAAAATGAAACCGATTGCTACTGATAGTGGTACCCCGCTGTAATCAGAATTATACTTTAGCAAAATGTCCTATTAGCGTATCTTACAATACTCCTAAAATACATAATATCGTAGTGAATAATCCATAACAGCATAATGTTTTTTTCATCACATAATCTGATTAATGACTTTATAAATAGCAGTTGTTATGCAACAGTTTGCCACCTACGTGTGTCATTACCTACGTGAGAAACTTCGTCAGAGCGTCGTATGCGCACCTCTTACTAAGATAAGGTTGTGACTACGTTGTGGCTATAGCACGCTGTGTGCTCAATTAGCAATTACCATTTTGTTTTCACTTTAATTGTGAGATAAAACTTAAATTTAACATATATTATGTGGTCAAAAATAAGTTTTTTTTCGCAAATCTTTGGCTGGGTATTCCAATTTGCCTGTACGTAAGGTGACAATTTGGAAACAAGCGGATTAGTGGCGGATATTTCAGAATAATATTCCGATATCGGCATAGCTTTTCACAACCATGCGATACGCTTCTGTGCCGAAACGAACATCAATCAATATTGTAATAAGAGTTCACGCTCGCTCGTTCACAAATCTAAAATCCGAGAATTTTGTCAGTTTCAATCAAATAGACGACCACCATTCTTCAACAGCTATTTGCTGTCGGGGGCAGGGCAAATTAGTAATTGAAAATGTGCCATTTTCGTTTCGACAACCTGTCGAATGGTTGTGAATAGCGATGCTGGGCTGAGTTGGAAGGATTGACATCATACATTCATACCTGAGGCAAGCTACAGCGAATGTACGAGAGGGTACTGCAGCGATGGGCCACAATTCGTCACAACATCGTCCGCTCTGCCAGGAGCAAAGCGAAGCGGAGAAAAAGATCTGACCTTATAAAGCTAGGGCACCAAAATAAATCCCAAATGTAGGTACAAGTATTTAATATCACACCCGCTTTCCGCTGCGCTCATCACTAGCCCCTACCCAACCATAAGACCGCTGACACACCACTGAGTCACAGCATGTCATATCGGTTACAAGACTACCTGGAACTGCATTATGTTAGCTAGTACATGTGTAACAGTGCGAACTGCTAATTGTTATAAGTGGGCCGAGATGACAATTTTGTTTTTCGAATGAATTCTTGCGACATGATTGGAAGATTTATTTTGAAAACTAGCAATTGGTTTTGCGAAACAAACCCATTTTTGTATTGAATTATAAGGGCATCAGTTCTTCTCAATCTTTCTGCAGATTACCACGTGGTATTGTGTGACTCAGTAACCGGGTCGTGGTGGTCAGATAGGCAACGCTGTAAAATACTGGCATCCAGTTAGACTAAGAGCCACATAATTGCTAAACGGCTAACATATAATAAATACTTCTTTAAGCTGTATTTTTTTTTAACTATATGCTGCCCGCAACTTCGTTCGTGTGAAATTTCCCCGACCCACCCAGTCGCATCGCATCGCCTGCCCTTCCTATTACTTTGTTTTCGCTTAGCGGTCTATCTGACGAGGTCCTAGCATTAAATAGGCTATAGCGTTCCATAGAATGGGCTCTCAAATGCAAAAATATTTTTTCTAAATATTTTTAAATCCGACTGGTAGTTCCAGAGATTAGCGCGCTTAAACAAACAAACCCTTCAGTTTTATTATTAGCTTGGATAGATATGATTCTACTTATAATTTTGCAGAGGATACACTAAGGCTGTGATTATAAAGCTAGGCTTTATATCATTACTAGCTTCCGCCCGCGGCTTCGCCTGCGAGGTATGTCGATAAAAACTATCTTATGTCCTTCCCCGGGATGCAATCTATCTCTCTGCCAAACTTTATCGAAATCTGTTCAGTGGTTTAGGCGTGAAAAGGTAACATACATACAGACAGACAGAGTTACTTTCGAATTTATAATATTAGTAAGGATACACCAACAAGCCTTTCCGAACTAAGTCCTCCACAGATTTAATACTGGTAAGCAACAGTTAACTGTCCAATAAAACTTAAAAGGTCATCATTATAATGTGAATGCTTATCTTCTTCACCACACTGCTGGATACAAGCCTCTCCTGAACGATACCATTCACTTCAAGCTGACAAGCGGCAGATGTGATTGCCACGTATTGACTCAAATGTTAATTGGACAAGTTTGAATGAAGTAATCTGAGATCTAACTCAAGCGTCCGTAACTTATGACTTTACTACAGTCTGCCATCATTACTCATCGACTATTGCATTCCGATATACTCGTACTGTGATATAATGCATCGTGACAGTTCAGAAATTGTCGGAAGGATTGCAATTATATAAATGTGCACAGCTCTAACAGAGTGCTCAGGCGACTGTGGACCGTGCGACTAACAGATTTTTAACCTAAACCCAATTTAAACGAGTTCACTTTCCAGTAGAGGAGGGCACTAGCGACTAAACAATAAATCACAGCATTCACAGCACAGTATAGCACTCCATTTTGCTGAGTGATGGCTGTTTTGCGTAGATGTGACGCATATTTTTCACAATCTTGTTCTTTTTTATGTTGCAGCAAATAAACATATTTTTTCTTCTCTTTTCTTTCCTTATTGTGACAAATAACTTAAATAAGAACGTACTTACTAGGACCTGTAAATTAAACTTAAATTCTCTAGATTTATTTCAGCTCAGATTCATTCCTGTAACCAACCGTCATAGAGGCAGGGGTCAATATTTGTGTTCTATTTAGTTGAGTCCTATTCACTAAAAGCAGTTTGGTATAAGTCACAAAGCTCCGGAAAACCTCAAAATCCCGTCAAACAGAGTCACAACAGCCGAAAACCACGTGAAAAAAGACATCTTGCGGAACTCTCAATAAAACTGTTTCAAAATCAAATAAAGCACCGCTGTCGTAAACATGGCGAAAGAACCGCGTCATAAAACATGTCTGTCTGTCTGTCAGGCAGACGGGAAAGCGTAAATCTGTGTTATTGAGGCGCAGGATGCAAGACACCTGGGAATTAATGGATGGTTTTGTGAAATTAGGTGAATCGTGATTAAGTTTCTTGTAACGTTGATGAGAAGACGGCAGTTTATATTTGCAGGATTGAGGCACCATAAACAATGATTAAAGAGAAAACTATGAGAGACTTCGGTAGCTTGATATATAATGTTATCTGTATTTGCAAAAGCTCTTTACACATCACAGAAAGTAATCACAGCTTCTTGACGTAATTAAATAAATAATAAATAAATAAAATCATTTAATTTAGATGTCACAAGATCCATATAAGTAGTTACATTCATAATTATTCACGTTCACAAAATTTATTCACAATTATTAGTAAAAATACAGAACTTACTTAGCTATGTTAGTATTTAAACTTAAATGTTTTTAGTATTTAAACTTAAATTGCCAAAGCAGAAGCTTTAAAAATATTACAGGTTGGGCTCGAGAGATCGAAAATATAGCCAAATGGAAGTCGCTTATAATCATATGACATTCTGTTGCATCTACCTACGTTAGTTTGTTTTATCTATGCAATTAGGTTTGAAACCGGTTTTAATAGTTGTTAAAACAAGCTAGACCTCTTAACAACGAATATCCTGCATAAGCTCTTTAGTAAGAAAACTAACCTTTACGCCACAAGAGCGGAAATTGAGTCCAAATTCGCTAAACTCATGTCACTAAGCTCCGTGCTAAACGTGTCTAGAAGCGCACCAGCTGCTTTACTTCAATAGCTCAACAGTAGGAGCTGTGAATCACTCACAGATGTAAGTGCCTGCAATGATTTACTACGGAGTGTTTGCTTAGGAATAAATTAACTTTTCCGCTTATTTTCATTGATGTTATTATGGAGTTTTTAACGGGAATGTTTCGACATTTCCTCTGTTTCGTACTTTCAAGGAAAGGTTTGGATGCAGTAAAATAAAGGTAGAAATAAAATACTGCATAGGATTTTTCTACTGAATAAACTATAAAGATGTACGTGAAGTTTATTGCATTGGGCGTTCCTAATACGTATGAGAAAAACCTGCATTGTGTAAATAGCCGTAACTTTTTAAAGTATAATTTTTATGTCAACGTCTATAAATGAATTATAATAAGTTGAACTTGGAACTTGATAACAACAATCTGCAAATGTATAGGTACATAATATAAAGCGTTACGTATTTTTTTATATGAATATAAAATTTAGTTACGACATCTTCCATCTTTAATTAGATGGAAGCTAAGATTAAATATCGACATCACAAATCTTGACAAAAACACAGCACCTTCTCAAATCCCACATTGCTCATCTTCATCAAGCCAAAGGAAACCAGTCATAATAACCATCCCAAACCACCACTTAACCTATCCTAGAGGGACTGGCCGATAATAGGCCACTTATAGGCCAGTAATAGGCCATAAATTAATGGCGACTGTAGTTAACTGGAAGTGATCTTTTGAAGTTTGAAGTTAATTTATGGTACTAAGAGTTGCGGCTGTTTATGTCACCGTGGGATTGATGTTTTTATTGTGATTATGGAGCTGGCATGCTGCCGGGTTTCGGAAGCTGATAGTGGTATGGATCCTTTGTTTAGTATTATAAGAGATAGATTGAAAAATAGTGTCGGTACCTTGATGGCAAGTGATCGTCGCCCACGAAAATTGACAAAAAGGGAATTTCCTATGCATTGATGACTGTAGTAGATAAATTGATAGGCTTCAATTAATAGAATAGTTTTCTGGGCCTGGTTACAGGAACAAGCTTAGCGACAGCATGGGACATGGTTATAGAAATATATCACATAAAACTCTAAAATTTTCTGAAAAATTTCGTTGAGTTTACCAAAACAAAAGCTAGAATAAAAAATTGCGTCTCTAAAGTCTAAGTAAAATATCCGCTAAGAAAAGTCAGCATTAATGAATAAACAACAAGTGTTAAATTAGATTACAGCAGCTCTGCCTTCGCAACTACATCAAGCCAATCACTCCCAACGAATGTTCGCAATACTAGTTATAATTATATCGAACACCAATCGCTTCCATTAAGCCCACATAATCGATTAGGCGCCGCACTTGCGAAACAACCGCTACCTAATTTATCGATTCAATTTAACGATCATTTTATATCGATTAACTGTCATTGGATAACGATATTTATTAACACAATTACGGTTCATCACTTTGATGGTGACACAACAATGGAAACTAAACCTTATGATTTATGATGCTACGTTTAATTTCCATTGATGTCTATACATAGATGATAATACTATTATAGGTTTTCAGACTAGATAGTGCAGTGATCTTTGCAAACGTTATTGTCGATTATTAATGTCGGTTATTTGTGTCAGGACGACTTTGTTGAGCGTTTTATTAACTGATGGTTATGTGATGAAATGTTTAACGTATCATTATAATAGGCTCTGTGATAGGTTAGTGGCCTATTGCGAAAATAGGACTCTATTTCTGATGTCTGCAGAATGGTGAATGTTAGACACACTTTCTTGGCCATTCATCGTTCAATTTGTATCAGACGGTATAATTGTTAGGCCATTTAGATTTACATTATGTCATTGTCAAATGTCAATGGACATTGAAGTGTTCTTTTAACCTTATTACTTGTTAAGTATCTGTACTGTACACAATTATTATTAATGCTGGCTAGATATAAAAGATAACTTTAACTGCTTTATAGTAGCTTTTATATATAACCTGTTAATATGCAAAGAGTATCTAAGGATCGTAGCAGATGTCGTTATATAGTTCCTGCCTTGGGAAAATGTGTGAGTTTATCTATTCATTCTGTAATGTTAGTTTGCAATGTGAAATTGCAAATGATGAAAACAATTAAAAGTCAGGGAAAATAATTCTTAAGAAAAGTGACTCCCAACTGAAATTGTCCGTACCTTTAATCGACTCACAGCTATCATTTTTTGACAGTTGTATGAAATAGCAAATGGACGTAGGGTATCATTGCAGTTTTTTTTTTTCAAATAACTTAGTTATCACTTTCACTTAAGTACCTGCCAAGTATTCTCCAGCCTAAATCCTAAAACAATGAAGTTAGAAACTCATCGCTGCCTCGGAATGGCCTCGCACCGCAACCATGTAACTTGGATCTCAACTTATTTGCTCCAAGTTGTCTAAGTTACATACAATCCTAAGCACTAGCTTTTAGTTCTAGATTGATGAAATCTTCGAACGTTTACAGATTTTAGGCAACACTACTTCTATTCCAATATTTTGTACTCATTTAATTGTGACTTTTGACGTGACAACGTCTAATAAATCGATGAAGCTGGCTGCACTCACGAAAAAACATGACTCATGTAGCGTTACCTCGCGGCCTCGCTCTGTAGCGTTCCATGGCGGCTTGAAGTGCAAGCGAATTAATACAAATGCAATGCAACTATTCCATCAGTATTTTCTTATGACGTTGTCACGTTCAACTATCGTCAGTAAACCGACTTTACAGACAACCGATTTTTTAAATGCTTTTTAGCTGATGTGAGTTAAAAGAATCGAAAGTTAGTTATAAGATGATCGATTCTATCATGAACATGACTAATTAGTAGGTACTACTATTGTAGATAGTTTAACTGTGTATACTAAATGAAAAGGGCAACATGTAGTGTTTAGATGGATCATGGACGTTATCATTCAATTAACAAAGACAAGGAAATGTCTAAAATATTTGAACGTTTTAAGATGCCTATGAGCAGTTTACCATATTTGTTAAGTAACAAACAGCACTCCACTGACATAGAGATAGGTACAGACGCCAGCACATCAAGCTATCCGAAACTGTCAAATTTTCCCAATCAACATTGAACCTTATGCTTCTAACTCTTCTACCTTATTATAGACATTTGACAGATTGTAGTAGGTTGATGTGCTGGCGTCTGTACAATAAAAACAAAAAGCTCATTTAAAGGTAATCGACGTCTGTGAATACGGGACTAAGCTTTTAAAGTGATGTTCCTAAAGGATAAGAAGGCTTCCCTCCGCTCTCCGCCATATTTAACTAAAATATATTATTATAACAGCGGGTAATTGCGTTACACACAAACAGTAGCAATGGCTTTCACTTCGACAGTTCAACAACATTCATTGCGTTTTGTACGTTGCTAAGCAGACACATTTTTCTAACATGTAACGCAATAGATTATCAATATCCTTCAAAATTATTCAGATTGTGATTGATAGTCTGTAACGCAATGAGGGTGCAGAGTGTCAGAGGCACAGGCAATCATACAATATATATTTGACCTACCTTACAATAATTATTAATTGGCTTCGATTCGATTGATACACCGTGGGTATTGTGTTCTCATTAAAAATACATGCTGACTACAAAACTGATATAATAATTATCTCATTATTTTAAAATTGTATTTATTGTAGACAAAACTGAGAAAGCCGACAGAAGGATCCAGTTGGGTTGGGCAGCATTTGGAAAACTTCGTGAGTCTTCTCGTCGTCTATCCCGCAGTGTTTGAAGTCAACAGGATTTCAAGTCACAAATTCAAAGTCATGAAATTATCCGGAAAAGCACCGGAGTTACCGACATAGTTTGCAGAGTAAGCAAGCTGAAGTGGCAGTGGGCTGGCCATGTTTGTCGAAGGACCGATGGCCGGTGGAGCAGACGAGTTCTGGAGTGGAGACCGCGTATCGGCAAGCGTAGTGTGGGACGCCTCCCGGACGTGTGTGTAAAAAAGGTGGCTGAGGTAAACTGAATGCGGAAGGCGGAGGACATGATGTTGTTAGCATTATGCTGAGCGTTGGCCATTTTGCGTAGATGTGACGCATACTTTCTCCCAAATTGTTATTTTTGTTTTTCTGTTGTTTGTGTTTTTTTTTTCATTTTTATGCGTCATGTTTGCCGCAAATAAACGTATTTTCTTTCTTTTCTTTCTTGTGGCGCAGCCTGGGAGAGGCCTATGTCCAGCAGTAGACAACGATAGACTGAGTTGATTGATTGATTGAAGAGTTGCTTCAATTACAGACGTGTCCATGGGGTGCTATTAGTAAAGCATAGGTCCAGCAGTAGACGGTCGATGATGATGATTTAAATACCTATCTACATTTATCAACAGCAGCCGATTATTTTGTTACAATATCACCGTGAAAACTAAGGGGAAGAAACCTTGAAGTGCCCTATTATAATATATAAAATAAACAATATTAGCATCGCGGATTGATACCTAGTTCATTTTAAGCTCATTTCACTTATGTAGCTCTGTGTACGTAATTGTTTATTCTGTAAATAAGATATGGGAATTTCATTTACACGACATATTATAAAAAATGACCTAGATGTGGTCGGCGTTTCATATATGACTACTCTGAGAAGAAAGGCCGAAACAAACTCAGAGGTCTAGACCACTGAGTTTGTCTACGCTTGGTCAGATCATGTGTGATCAGGAAAGTACCACACAGATTTAAGTGGACTAGTCCTGTGCAAGCATTTATCAGTAATAAGACAAAGACATTTATTCGTTGGATATGGTAAGAACAAAGTTGGTTGGTATACATATATGGATAAGTTCAGGACACATCCGCAGCTAATAGCGGCATACGAATATTTACAATAGGTACACGTGGGTATAAAACCTAACTTATACACTACTTATACTATAATAAACAATAAAAAACACTTATGCTATGGACATGTATTACTCTAATATACAATATAAAATAAAAACACAACAATAACAACATTTCTAATTTCTATTAAACAACTAAATAAATCTACCATAACATTAAGAAATATTATTTACTTATTTTCCCTTATAATCGTGTAGCTCAACTCAGAAAAGTTGAGCTACACGATTATAAGGGTAAATAAGTAAATAATGTGCGACCACCCTAGATCGGCTGATTTTTAACCTGTAACCTTTCACTTAAAAACCGGGTTAACCAACAGCCAGGTCCTACATCTAACATCCTCCCTACAACTACGC
This sequence comes from Luperina testacea, assembly GCA_927399505.1. Lineage (NCBI taxonomy): Eukaryota > Metazoa > Arthropoda > Insecta > Lepidoptera > Noctuidae > Luperina > Luperina testacea. Next base: position 17,442,469 of record OV656775.1, on the reverse strand, counting down.
TGCAGCCCCTAAACGCTGAGACTGCCGAATTAAACTAACAACGCGAACGCCGCGATACAGGGTGCAGCTGTGAGTTCACCCATGATTTATGTCCCTGCCGACGCCGCACACGTACCAGCAGCGTGAAGATTAAGGCGACAAACACCCATGGGACAAGGAATGAAGGAAGGTATTAAATTTAATTAACATGACTGTGCGGGTATTTATGTCCGGAGTTTTGGGTAATTTCTGGGGTAGTAATTATGGAAAGCGTTGGTAAATTGTAACGAAATTAATTCTGACTTTAACCTACCTACTTAATGACTGTAACTCAATGCAAAATTAATTTTAAGGTGTTTTCTTTTATTCTTAGTTACGCTTGCGTGTTATGTACTTATGTATAATCACTGCGCACAATTAGTATAACTACAAAAATGTCGCAACTCTGACCCCCGAGATACAGGCAAACGCTTAGTTTGGGGGGGTCACCGACCAAACTGCCGGTCGATTCTGTAAAAATCTCACCGTGAAAACTCAGGTGAAGTGAGTTTGTTTTTGCTAGGAATTGACACTATTGACAGCTCACTCCACGCTCACTTCACCTTAGTTTTCACGGTAAGATTTTTACAGAATAGCACCGCTGGTTATGTATTTTTTTTTTCAGTGTGAAAGTAGTAGCTACATTATTGTTTGGTAATCAGTGCTTTCAGCTAATATTAAAAGCTGCCTCTATTTTATAAAATACCAACCTTGGTGACTTTCAGTCTCCATTCACAATTTAATTTAAATTCTATTTACATAAAATTCTAAATTATCATTTTTTTACATGAGAGTTGGAAATATTTCAAGAAAACTAAATACCAACTCACGCTTAACCAAACTTACAATAACACAAATAACATCAATAAAGTCGTTCATATAAAGGACAAAATGAAGTGGTAATGGCCTATCATCGGCTTTGTTCTATTTGCGGGGAGACGCGGCGCAAACGATGCGCCTGCGCTTATTTTGACACGCCTTCATTATCGATGGCATGTTTGGTGCTGAAGTATGGGAAGCGATGCTGGAGATTTTAAGAGCGATATTTTTGGGCGAAAGGGATAAGCACGGAAGATAAAAGAAGTGCTGCACAGACCCCAAATAAATTGGATTATGAGCAGGAGAAAAGTTAGCACATACCTGTAGTGTGGTACCGAGGGGAGAGAGGCCCTTGGCTAATTAATAACAACCGCATAGGTCGATCGACCAGGTTAAGCTACGCTTGCCGCGGTTGGTCTGTCGATGGGTGACCATCTATAAACACCGAGACCCCTCCGTGCCTCGGTAAGCATGTTAAGACGTAGGTTTCGGCTGTCATTCGTAGATCTTTGACAGTCGTTACGGGTAGTCAGAAGCCCGAAATTCAGACAACCAGTCTTACCTGGTCTTGCCTTAACTGGGTTGTGGAGGTCAGATAGGCAGTCGCTCCAAGTAAAATACTGGTATTCAGCTGCATCCGGTTAGACTGGAAGCCGACCCCAACATAGTTGGGAAAAGGCTATGCAGATGATGAGCTGTAATATAGTACCTTGGAGTGTTGCGCTGACCAAAAATAAATTGGTATAAGATGGAGAGCCGACGAATATTAATTAACATTTAAATTGCATCAAATTGACATTGGATCTCTCTCACTCTCTCTCTCTCGTGAATGTTAAATGTCTCGTCGATGTTCATAGATGCATGCTGACAATCACAATTGCACAAATCCTTAGACAGGTAGGTAACTTACATATTTCTCCCGTACAGGAATCGAACCCTTAACCCATATCACAGCGGTCAATAGAGCCACGCACATTATTTGATTGGAAAACGGATATACACACTTAAAACTAAAGTTCATATTATTGTATCTTCAATCAAATCGCATAGCAGTCATACCGCAGTGTGCTACATGCCTTAATACAGTGCAGCATCGAACTGCGCTAGTCTAAACAAGGGGGCGGCGAGTGCTACAAATTGAACTATCGCAGCTCGCGCCAGTAACTGGCACGTCAGGGATGCCACTCGCGGGTTAAAACGATGTACTTATGACACACTGAGGAGTTGCGAGACAAAAGAAGGTTGTAAGTGCTGCATTTGAATTGGAATGCTGGGATCAGGACTAGGAATGGTGTGCAATGTGGGTTATTACTGGGCTTGCAAAGCTATATAGGAATTCGGAAGAGTAACTGTTGTTCAAGGATGTCCCATTTGAAAGTTGAGTCATTTAAGAACAAAATCAACTACTTAAATGTTTCAAAAAAACATGGTGATTGTTGGCTTAAGAGAGATGATATGATATATATTTTTTTAGTTTCAGTAAGTAAGTCATGAATTCATAATCTTTTTAAGGAAGACATATGGACAATTGGACATTGCTAGGTAGTTTGATTGAATAAGCTCAAAGTAGGTAACTTAAAGTGTTTTTAGATAATAATTTGTTGTTAGATAATAAAGTAAATATCTAAATATAGAATCAACAGTTCTAATCTTATCCATCCACATCCCGTGGCTCAGCATCGTCATATTAGACATTACGGAGCGGTATTAAAAATAAGAAAACGAAACCTGCGGCTCATATCCACTAATCTGACAAATGACAACTCTAAACCACATATTAACATAGATAAATCGTAGCACCAACAAACTGGCGATTGACGCAATAAAACCCCGTTAGTATTGCCATCATTAATCCATATAAATTTCCTTGCTAAAAATAAATTGGCAACCCTAAGAGACACAGCTGCAACGGCCAATAGCTTATTGCTTGGACGTTCTACGTTTGAATTACATCTTGCAAACTTATTTGCACACTCGGATCAATAACATATCCTCCTTCTACTTGAATAATAAGGTTTAAATTCGCTTGTGATTTAGTATTTGGGTAGTAAATAGAGTTGATAAAGGTTTCGTCTCGATTAAAACGATAGAAATGCAACGGCAATTCGATATTAGTTATACGGAGCGAGTGCAAGTGCGAGTGCTCCAGGAATGCTAAGAATATATCGGGATGCCGATTGACAAATTGTGATCCTTTGGGATGTATGTACTTGAGCATAATGGACGTATTTATGTTGGTAATTACATTGTTGATTGGAAGACAAAGAACAAGTAAGCTTGTTGATACCAGAGTTCAAATTAAATTCCTTGAACGCGTGGATTTCTGAATAATTTCAACTGCATAGGGTGCCAAAGTGGTTTGAAAAAAGTTTTTACGTAATTTACTCATGGGATGCCAAGTTCCTATAAAAGTCCAAGCTTCATAATTATGTAACGAATGACAATTGAAAATATACGCGGAACTGTTAAAACAATCATCATTGTCATTAATTATCTCATTGTTTCAAACAGCACAAATGAAAAAGATAAGATATCTATTACAACAACTGAAACCACACACAGTCTCAATAAAGTAAACGACACAACAAAGCACCAAACACTAAAATATTAAACGAACTTTTAACGCATCAATTAAGGTCCACCATAACCCTTTACATAAAAGTTAAGTGCATCAGTTTGCGAGCATGAACTAAAAAACAAACATACAGCACTGAGTGATAAAAACACAATACGATGACTAACGGGTAAGGGCGTGCGCACACTACGCGCTGCCGAGCGTTTTGTTGTAAATCGTTTCAAATTAGTTCCTTGTGCATGGTTACATAGATAGGATTGCCTATCAATTTCGATTACACAATTATACACTGTATTTCCAAAAAAGTAAGGTTCCGTTTTATAAAAACACGGCATTATCAATTAGTACAGGGTGTTGTTAAAATACAGCTCACGTTTAGGTAAGTCGTTACAGTCCCCAAAGAATGGGAGTTAGGGAGATGCTTCATACCGTATTTTGCCATCTTTACAGTTGCTTTCATTAAGTATCAGTAAATTTTTAGTAAAAATATCTTTTTTTTCTCTCTCTAATGCTCTTTAGATACTAAATCCAATTATACACATGATGTGAAAAATTCAAGGATTTCTGACACATAATAATGATTTTACGGCCAATTTCCCAAAAGAACACAAGTTCGCAATTTCTGGTGGTGCTTGTTGAAAGGCCTACACTATCCTCCCATACCTATAAACAGTTTAATTTTGTAAAAGCCAATTATTTTTATTTAAAAAGTAACCGCGGAGTTTCTTGCGGGCTCTTCTCCGTAGGAAACGAACAATTGGAACCGTGCACCTAGCTTCTAACGTTTCATAAGTGCCCATGTAGGTTATGTGAAATAAAACAAAATTTTATTTATTATTATAATGTCTTTGAATTTTCTGCTAAATGCGTGCTTATTAGATTGCAGTGTATTGTGACCGCGCGGAAGCGCGACTCTCGACTTGCGTAACAAAATGCGCACAGAACAATATTACTCCGGTTTTGTAATTCGTAGAAATTGTTTAAATTGCAATACATTGATAAATGGTCGGCTTAACACGTACTGCAATTATATTAATTAATATTTATTGCTGTTTAATGCATTACTTGAGAGGCGATAAAATATTGTTACATAAGTGGAAAACACTTAAGTGTTTCAAATCAAATCATTTTTTTTTGTTATCATGGGTAGGGGTATAAATGTTACACAATGTTTTGATAATGTTCTCCATGCTCTGCCGTCACATGGGCATGCAAAATTTACACATAAATTACAATCTATTTTCAAAATACTTAACAATTAATATCCAAATTATTCAATTGGAAAATCATTTTAACCGTATTTTCAATGTGAAGGAGTATTTAGTAGTCAATATGTAATTAAATAAATGTCAGAGTAAATAATGAATAAATAAATAAAGGCATAGTATCAATAATAGTTACATGTCATTTCTATGATTGTAAATCTGATTATTAATTATTGGCCATAAGGATTCCCTTTTAGATATTCCTTCACACTGTAATACACTTTATCAGTTAGAAATTCCTTTAGCTTCCGCTTAAATATGTGCGAGTTGTCAATGTCTGTAATACAACCTGGCAATTTATATAAAATCTTAGACGTCATGCAATATACACTGGAGTCCATTAAATGAGTTTTGCAAGGTACAGTCTGAACTTTATTTCTATATATATTCTACACATCGGAATTTTTCATACGTAAATGTTACTTTTAACATTAGACTGATATCTCGTAAATGAACAGGCTGTGAAAAAGAACATTGTTAATAATTGTATTACCTACTTAACTAAACAGTAATAATTACAGTTTTAAGTAGGTAGGTATGTAAATTCCGAATCGCTTTATTACACAATTTTTGGAAGAGCTAATCTTTCCAACGTAAAAATTAATATATCACACACAACCCTCCCTTCGCAAACCAAAACAGGGATTACGTTAAATAAACATACAGCCGTTACGGCCCTAATAAATGCTCACATTCGCGGAACCTATCAACAAATTTAATTACACACATTCATGCATGAGGCCGCGACACATTCCACTTACAAACATATTTCAAATATTTGACAATCCAACTAACTTCCACATTTAGAATTACTTTAACGCAGATTTTCTGACAAACTGAACTTCGCCTCACAAGGTCTACAGCAGGACACAAGGCTGTGTCAATAATCAGGAAGAACAATTGAAGTAGGTATAAACTTTTCATAAAAAGTCTAACAAAACGATTGTCCAATATAAAATCAGCAATATGCGCTAACCCTTACAAAAACAATGCACCCATCTGTGTCCATTGGCGTGTACTAAAAATTATTACCCTACCCAAAACGAGAGCATATTCTAAAGAGCAAGCCTGACTCATTGACTGTGATTTACAACTCGACCGGGTTATACAACCTCGTGAACTTCGTGGAATCTTATGTGTTTATTTGGCAGCGTGTGTGGTATCGTAATGGATCGCTTTAGTGACCGGTTACATAGAAGTTTTGGTGTTACTTAGTTCAAAGAGAATGAGTATGGTAATTGGTTGGAAATTATTGGGTCAGGATGGGTTATAAAGTTATAATTGACTTAATAGTTGAACAATGATTGACTGGACAAAGTAAATGATGAGGAGTCGATTAAGAAAGTAGCTTGCATAGCGTGAGATCAGCACCCTAATTCTGTATCACACTATTAATCACAATCTGGTTTATTCTAAAGGATATACCTACATATTACTAATCCATTGCTTCATAATGTTCGAAAAGTTTGTCTGCTCAACAACGTAAATAACGCAATGAATGTTGTTGAACTGTCAAAATACAAGCCATTTCTATTTTTAGTGTGTCACGCAATTAACCCGCAGATAGTCAAATTTCACTAATATAATTATCAATTAAGAAGTAAACAGGAAATTCTTAAAGTTAAACCTCATGTGGTTAAACTTAAATTCATGTTAATAGAGACACTGAACAAAATTGACGACATAAAAATAAGGTTGTCAGAAGGACACATTCACAATGAGTCAACAGTTTTATTAGTTTCAATTCAATTAGGCCGTGAATTTAAATGCCGTCGGAGCCACCCCTAAATCCCCTAATTCAAACATTACAGCGGTATATTCAAATTGCATTTTCATTGCATTTAATTGGAGGGGCTGAAAGCAACGTGACAGTAAAAAATAAAGTAACGTTTTGAAAGTTGACTCCGAAACATATTCATAACATGGATTCAATAAAGGGATTTTGCGACCGATATTTCGAACCGAAACAATTCCTATAATATTAAATTGAGCAGTGGAACTGAATTTAGAAAAATAACATTTGTATGGAGACCTAATTCAAAGTAATAGAACCGATTTTATAGCGTAGTACTACGAAATTAGGACTATAAATAGAAAAGAACTCACCTTTCCCGATTCTTTCATCTTCCGCCCACCCCGGTGAATCCTTCGACTTTGGCACAGACAGGTTTAGAGGCTGCTCCTCACATTTATAATAAAGCACTTTATCAAACTCACTGTCACTAGTTCTTACACTTTTCTGCAGCAACTGTTCTTGCAATTTATTCTTATGAACACTTATTAAGTTTCTATCACTCTCCGAGACCTGCACACTCTTCTCTTGGTAACCGAAAGGTTTTTTCACATCGAAGTTTATTTTAACATTCATCAGTTGACTCACTGTTGACTTCTTAGTTTCGCTACTTTTATCGATATTTGAAAGGCCTAAAATATAATCTATGGTGTGCGGTGTAGGTTTTTTCGGTGGTTTCCCGTAGACATGTGGATGCCATGATGGTTCCGACACTTCTGTTTCTCTCTTCTCTTCCGTAGCTTTGATTTCTTCATCTTTACTTTCAAAGCTATCTATATTAACATCTGAAGCGTCCCTAGATTCATCTATAATTAAATCTTCTTTGTCATCTTCTACATTTATCTTTTCGTTTGGACTTAACCTGTCGTCCGCACATTGGTAGAAATTAGTATCGTTGGTAAAATTCTGCACATCTATGAGGGTGTTGTCTTCCTGATGTGGTGTGTATGAAGATACTACAGTTTGCATTTCTTGTTCTTTATTGTCGTCACTCATGTGTTAAGCTTTCAATATGTACGAAAATAATACATGTTTGTTTTTATGTTTGATTAGTGCGTTGATGCTGCTGTGGGCGTCGTGCCGTTTGATGTTCTCTTTGATGTCGGCGTGATGTTGTCACTCGCTTCCTGCAACAAACACACATTTGGTATTATTAAGTGTTTGATTGAAGTGAATTTAGCGGGAGTTAAGTGGATGATGTATTGGTATTTTTATCTTGTGATGATTGAATGAGTTTATATCTGACGAAGGTGAAACAGTTTTTGTTTTTAGTCGATTAAGTATTTAATATCTTGTAGTGACACGTTATTTTATAATAACTTGTTTAGAATTATGAATAATGTTTGCTACTATCAGATGAGTAGCCATATGTCTGCCTTCCAGTTTCCAACAACTCGATACATCTACTAAGCATGTAAGTACAGTAAAACCAATAGTTGCAATAGAACATTTTCCAGCTCTACACCATTACAGAACACTCCATGTCTGATCCCATTCAGCTCACAAAACTCTAATAAACATGGTACATCAACAGTAGCCACAAAATGAATTAAACGATACACTAACAGCCCAATAAACGGTTCGTGCTCTATCTGGCGCGGCCGGGCTCCCCTCGCCCCCACTCCCCCTACGCCCGCCGCCCGGGGGTCCTCCCGCACCCCACACGCACACCGAAACACGGGATCAACTGATCGGTAAGCGCTGATTGATTTTTATTGGAATCACATATCAGGGTTGTCGCGAATTATTTGCTTTTGTTTTATGTCGCTGTTTTAGAATATAATATGTTTTAGAATAGAATGTGTCTATTGATTTGATACTTACATGTATGTTTTATTGGTATATACATACGACGACACATCAAACTATACTTTCTACCTCTCTGAACAGACTAATCTTTCAAGCTATCCTTCCAATTTTAGCTAACCTCGCATTGTATAGCTTTGGCTTTTCGTACAATGATAAGTCAACTATATTAATTTAACTTACCTATACTAATTTAATTTGATCATTCCAAGTACCTAATCAGTCATTTAGGGTAATCAGTATCACAATTAGATCGGGGCGAAAGATATCATCAAACGGATAATTAATATTAATAATGTACTAATCTTGCTTATTTGTGACCTAATAAATGTAGTTTATTAATTAAAGTAGTACACTATTTATCTATGATTGAACTTAATTAGCAGTCTAAAGTTAAACATCGGTATCGGAAACAACGAAATTAAAAACTTTGAAGATAAGTGAAGATAAGTATTTCTTCAAAATCAATTTGATAAGCGCATAATGGCACGATCACATTTCATGAGAGAAGGGAGAAGAGCAGAAGAGAAAAGAGAGAGAATATTCTATTCTATTCTATTGAGGTTTATTCTAAATACAATACCCAACATTCAAACATAAATAAAACCGTTAATTAAACCTGAATAAAACCCAAACATCTTCAACAGTTATCAATTATTATTAGTTATTCCAACAGTTATCAATTATTTTTCTACAAAAAAGTCACAAATAAAAACAATCCAACATGGTCCGTGGCAGCCCTGCGAGGTGAAACTGAAACAAAGCGGCGACGACTGGGAAACACGACGACACGACACAACGATACAAAGCGATTCGCAACGTTTTGCTACGATTCGCAACGATTCGGTGCAATTCGCATCACCCCGAATATTCGCGGCAGTTGCTGCTGGTGCATTATTTTTGAGGATTATGTTTACGGATGACGATTTTATTTGAATGAAATACGAAACAAAGAAACTTGTACTTACAACTATTTGTTTTAAATTGCATCTGCTAACATGGAATAGCTGTTTATTTCTCATTGGTAAGATTAACTAAGAAGGCTTAACCCGTATGAACGTGGATCCACGCGAGACACAGTGGCTTTTTATTTGTTTCTGCAATTACGGCATTAAACGGACGGCGGAGGGCAGTGTAGTGGCGCAGCCTGGGAGAGGCCTATGCCCAGCAGTGGACTGCGACAGGTTAAGCTGATTTTTGATTCACTCTTAATTCCTATAAAATCAAGGAACACGGCAAACGACAAAGTATGTCAAAACTGCTAAACAATTAATTTCCCTGACTGTACATACATTTATCGTATTTTTGTCAGTCGTTTTCATTATAATATTACCACAAGACGGTCGTTGAAAGAAGCCTTCTAATAAAACCGATACTAAACGAGGGAAAACCAGTTTCCTCGCGAGTACTCGCGTACACCCCACACTTCGCTAAACCTCCGCTTATATTCACCTGATTTCCACAGCTGTAGGGCAATTTTTCTTTCTTAACTTTTTTGACGTCGCGTTCGTCGATATGTACTTGAGTCTCTCTTTTATGAGACGCATATCAACGTCACCGTTAAGATTGTTTTTTGATAATCTATGTATAATAATAATATTTTATATTTATTTTTATCAGATTTTAATACATATAATAAAGCTGAAGAGTTTGTTTGTTTGTTTGAACGCACTAATCTCTGGAAATAACAGTCTGATTTGAAAAATCTTGGTAGCCCAATTCTTGGCAAGGCTATTGGGCCTATAGCCTTCCTCAAGAATTGGGCTATCGATGTCAAAATAGTAAAGGCTATTTGACATCAAGCTAAGATGCTTAGGAGCCGAGCAAAAAAAAAAGATAAAAGAACGCTAAGCAAAAATGAAGTAATAGCGGTTATGGTTATTTTACTAAACCTTTTTATTAGCAAAGCAGTGAGTAGGTTTATTAAAACGGGAAACCATACAGCCACTTCTTCGCACGATAATTAATTTATTTTAAGAATCACGCATTTTACTTACCTACAAACTATAAATCACACATAAAGAAATCTCATTATTTCAAGAGCAGAACTATAATAAACACAATGAATTAATATTTATCAATGATTCATTACTAGCTGCGCTCCGCGGTTTCACCCGCATAATTTTCAATCCCGTGGGAATATTGGGATAAAAAGTAGCCTATATGTTAATCCAGGGTGTTAGCTACCTCCATACAAAATTTCATCAAAATTGGTCCCACCGTTTGAGCGTGAGGAAGTAACAAACATATAAACACACACACACAAACACGCACTCACAAACTTTCGTCTTTATAATATTAGTGTGATTAGAAACCCTCACGGGCGTCCCTAGAACATCCTACCAAAGTTTCATCACAATCTAACCAATGGTTTCGGAACGCATAGAGGACAAACATACAAACATTGATTCTTATTTTTATAGATTATAATAATATAGATAGATAGACTAAAGAGGTTATTAGGATATTAGGGCACAGGTGTTATTCAAAGGATCGTATCATATCGCATGAGAATATTTTTTACGCTTTTGAATGGGTGGATTCAACTAGCTTCAACTTTCTGACTAACTGACCGACTCCTTGACAGTTCAAAAGTGCTCCGTATATGAGTTAATTGAAATAAATGCATTCATTTATTTAATCCTTTAATTTACGTGAACAAAATAAGTTAAAACTCTCCTAAACTTGGAGTTTATATCAAACTAGCTTCTGCTCGTGACTTCGCCTACGTGGATGTCGGTTTACCGGGATAAAAATTATCCTTGAACAATCTGTATGCCGAATTTCATCCATATCCGGCCTTTTTGCATGATTGAGTAAAAAATATCTAAAAGTTTGTATTTTTAGATGAAACATACAAACCTTCACATTTATAATATTAGTAGGATGAAGTTTTCAAAGTTTCTGAGGTAGGTAGGTTGTACCTACCTATTACTGTTCAGAATTATTATAATTACATTCTGAGAATGGACAACGGCATCCGGTCTGCATAATACCAATCCTTTTTCTAAGCGTGGTTCTTAAAGCAATTTCCTGTTTGAGGGGCTCATTTTCCGCAGTAGACATTTACGAGTATGTTCTAATATCATTACCCAAGAAATTAATGTGAATAAAAACATCAACAGTTAATAACATTAGCTATCACCAGCAGCCTGTTGCGAAGGACTGAGCTAAACTCAATTATGAGGTATCAAACTACTTGGGATGACGGACATAGCGCACGCATTTATCTACCTTGTAACTAATAAGGAACCTTCCAACTTGTAACTAATAAAGACCTTGTAACTAATAAGGAGTGAACACACTGGCGAATACAGGTGTTATTTTATTTTATTTCTTAAGTAAACTTAAACTATGATTATCCTCATTTCAGCCGAAAAAAGTCCACTGCTGGAGATAGGCCTCCCCCAAAGCACCGCCACTTCGACCGCTTCTATGCTTCCCGCATCTTGCGGATTCCTGCGGCCATCACAAGGTCATCGATCCACCTGTGGGGCTTCTTTCAACGCTATGTCTTCCGGTACGCGGTCGACATTTTAAAACCTTTCGGCCTCATCGGCGCTCTGTTCTGCGAGCAATGTGCCCTGCCCACTGCTACTTAAGTTTGGCATTTCTTCGGGCTATGTCGGTTACCTTGGTTCTCCTGCGGACCTCTTCATTTCCGATTTGATCACGTAGGGAGACTCCATGCATAGCCCTCTCCATTGCTATTTGGGTGACTTTCAGCCTCCTAATAAGGCCCATTGTGAGCAATCACGTTTCAGTGCCCTAGGTCCACACGCACTGATTAAAGACTTGAGACACTGCGGTGTGTGGGACAAGAAGATATTGCGTAGCTTCTCGAACGCTGCCCAGCCGAGTCGGATTCGACGATTGACCTCCTTCTCGAAGTTGGACCTTTGTAACTGGTCAGTTTGTCCTAGGTAAACATACTCCTCCACAACTTCGAGCGTAGAGTCTCCGATCTTCATGAGAGTAGTTTGTCATGACCTTCGTCTTGTCCATGTTCATCTTTAGGCCCACTCTTTCGGAAGCTCTACTGTGATCATCGAGCATTGTACTGAGGTCTTCCACAGGCCATGACTAGTATCGTCGGCAAACCGAAGGCGAGTATGTACTCGCCATTGACGTGGATACCTAGCCCTTCCCCTATTGCCATCAACTGGGCACAAATCCAGATTCCGAACTGGTACTAATTCCTGAGTAACACTTTGGCCGACCTGAGAATCTAACGCAGGACGTCACTCTCAGCAGTAGACCTTCCGACCACTAGACCGACCACGAAGTTCAAAAGTTACTAATAGTAATTTCTGCTGCAACTATACATAAATGTAGATCCACTTAATTCCATTACCCACTTACGATTATTATTAGGTAACATAGATCGTAATTTCATCACATTAATGCAATCTAATAGACACTCTCCCTAAGATGTCGTTAATGCACATCAATTAAATTATTACAATCTGCTTACATACACACTACTGCATTGACGTCAATCGGCATCGCTCTACATAAGCACACGTAATTTAACTTAACACGTAATGAGGCAATATCACCCATAGTGTTAAACGGTAAGGTGGATAATACTGTGACATGATGTTACGGTGTTCTGCGAAGAGTTAAGTGTTAAGGTTCAAGAAAATAAAGCTAATTATTTGTTTATTTATTAATAAAAAGTATCGTAGTTTCTATGTACAGTTATATGAGTTGTGTTGGAAACCTTTTCGAAACGTTTCCACTCTTTTTCAAAATCGTCGTGCCACCCAGATTTCTCTGCTTACCCCACGCTTAATAAACTAACCATCTCCACTAATTCCATCTTTCATTGACACAATTATTCTCACTTATCAAATTAACGCAACGTTTTATGTCAAAGAAATCAAAAGAGCCATCTGGTGTTTTTATTAAAAACAAATCCACGGCTTTCATCAAAAACATATGAAAATGCAATAAATTAATTTGGAATATCAAAGGAGATCAAATGGAAGTTAGTTGAGGAAATGTTCTACAATTAACACAAACGGTTTAAGAAGATAACTGTCATACTCATCCGCTGTGTGCTGCACACTACATGTTGGGGTACGAAGGTAATATCTACAGTCAAACGTTGGCTTTGAAATCCTTTTATTTTCTTCACTATGCATAAGTAGAATATTAATAATGGACCAGATATACTCGCAGATAACTAATCGAAAGCTTAGTCATGTTAGTGAAATTTATATCAACAAGATTTTTTAACAGAATCCACTTCTTAGAGGATTCTGTTCCTAATACTGACGGTCCAACCAAAAGAGCTAGATCCATATCCAGTGGCATATTTTGATACTGATTTTAACTAAGAACTTAATTATTTATGAGAATAATATTATATCTCAATGCGTAAGCATAAAGCCTATTAGAATACAAATGGTAGGTTTATAGTAGTAATTTGCATACAGCATGCGAACAGATGCTACCTTAACATTTGTCTACGAAAAGAGTATGACTATTCACACGGAGAGCATGCTATAAATATATATAAGCATGCTACTTACTAGCAAACAAGCATGCTTTTTAATGGAATGTGTATGTCAGCCTTTCCCACGCCCAGCGTTCCCACTGTTGAGACACAGGCATCCTCTTTGCGAGAGGGAGTGGGCTATAATTTAACACGCGGGCCCTGTGCGGGTTTGGTGGACATCAAATTTCTATGAATTTTTTGTTCTAGGGCATGCATGCATGCATTATCTCATGCTGTAGCAGCAAGTCAGAAAGGTGGTCGCGAGGCTAACTATCCAATATGCGACGTACAGTCAGCCGCACAACAGTGAGAACAATATGACATTGACAATGCCTTTATGTCGTAGAAGTAAGGGCGATTCAAAACTCAAAAAAAACTCAAAGCATTTATTTCAATTAAACCATTTACAGGCACTTTTGAATTGTCAAGAAGTCGGTCAGTCAGAAAATATGAAGCTAGTTGCCCATTCCAAAGCGTAGGTACCTATGGAGAAGAACGGGCAAGAAACTCCATGGACACTCTTTTTTAAATTATATTTTACAAAAATATTAGTTACATCATTACTTTTGATATTAAAATTATATAATGTGAGAACGATGTAAAAAATTAAGAAAGACGTACGCGTTAAAAGCGTCCAGAGTACAACAAATAGTACCAAACAACAATCCAAAATTAAAATAATTAAAAATAAGCCGAGGCAGCTAAGTGATGACCAGCCCCAACTGACGGCGCCCGTTCACGAACATGACGCATAAATCAGCACCATTCAGCTCAACCATTTTGAAGGGAGCTAAATGATCCAACACACACGCCACCGTCAGCGAGACATTTGAGTGAGCATGACAACTATCAGCTGCCAGGGGATTTTGGTAGTAATATCACTGATGTGCCAGTGACTGTACATTTAAGCATCATCAATTCATCACTCTCTAGCAATTGACGATGCTTCACTTTGATGAAGTCTATCACATCATTTCGATAAAAAAGTAAAATTTCCATTAAAGATTAAGTATACCTATGTAATCTGAGCCATGCCGTTTGTAATCTAAGATAGAATACTTGTTATATTGTATTACGTCAATTATTGCAAGTATCTGATTCCTATCGGTTGCCATAATGGAAGTGTGTAGGTATAATAAAGTAATAAATGTACAAAACAGGTTACTTCAAGTGAATCATTAAGATATCATTGAAATAGTATTATACATATAAATATTTATTATATCTGTGCAATTGATCTAACTTTAAGTGCCAAGTGATTCTACGAGTATGTCTGTTGGGCTTAGGTCATATATCAATCAAACTGCCTTTTCCCAACTATCAAACTATGTCGGGGTCGGCTTCCAGTCTAACCGAATGTAGCTAAATACCAATATTTTGCATGGAGTGACTGCCTATCTGTCCTCCATAACCCGGTTACTGGGTAACCCTTTGGTTAGACTGGCTGTCAGACTTTCGGGTTTCTGACGACCTTTAATGACTGTCAAAGATCCATGAATGACAACCAGGACCAATGGCTTAACGTGCTTTCCGAGACATAGAAGAGTTTTGGTGTTTTTAAAGATGGTCACCCATCCACGGAACATACGCGGCAAGCGTAGCTTAAGCTGATCGATCGACCCGAAAGGCTGGTTACGAGCCTCCCTCCTTAGCCTTAATTGAAATATCTATTGTTTTCATATCCGTCCCGACCACAAACAAATCTAACTGAATAATACCAAGTAAAATTAGTTCAGCAATAGCAATAAACACGAGCGGCAACTCATTTCCAATTTCTGAGAATTCTCCTGTAAAGTTATTTAGTCAACATCGAAATGAGTAATAAACAATACAGGTATTGTTATTCTTATTAATAAGTTACTTAATTGTTGAATAACGGAGCTATCGTGTTTCGCATTAATCTAAATTGGATTACAAAGCTAGATTTGTACCTACAGTTAGTATTTAAAATAACTGCTTACGAGTGGTGGCCTAGGTGTCGACCCAACTTACGAGTTTTAGATCGTGTGTTCGAACCCAGCCACGCACTTTTACTTTGTGTATTTAATTTCATCACCACTGCTCTCAAAACGGTAAAGGAAAATATCGTGAGGAAACCGGCATGGTCTAGAACCAAAAATCCGAAAACATATATGACATCCGCCAACCCGCACTGGGTCCGCGTGGTGAATTATGGCATCTCACAGAGAGGAGTGTGTCCCAGCTGTGGGAACGTTATAGACTGGTTATGGTATGGTTTTTTTTTTTCTCCTACCGGTGTGGGGCAGCGGCCCCATTGTCTGCTTACAACTTTTTTGACTACGGAAAGAACTTTTTTTGTAAGTATGGACTTACAGTAGTTTGGATTTGACAGCAAAGAGTGTAGAAAACAAATTCATAAGACAAAACTCACACTTCCACACATTTAAATTGCTTAGAAAACCCCACTATGGCTTTGCTCAATAGGATTGAAACACAACCGTAATACAAAGATACAGAAAACAAATCTCAAAATATTTTCTCTTTTCAAACATAATCGACATAATTTAAATAAATATCCGAGCACGAATCACGATCAAAGTGGTCTTCCGATCAACACGGACATACACGGCCTGCTTCTCTGCCGGTGACATCAAACAGGCCACACACGTCGCCAACTTCCGCGACTTTGACAACGCCGGCGACTAATGTCATAATCCTCTTTTGTAATTGGACGGAACTAACCGCCATTTTGATACTTTGATACCACTGGTTATAAAAGGATAGAGTTTGTCAAAAAAAGTTTTTATTAACTGTGAACTTTTTAATTTTCAATAAACTTTTAGTGATCATTTTTAATGTTTATCTGGATAAAGAGAAATTAGTGTAAAAAATAGTAGGACTTTCAAAAATAGCCAATTTGTAGGACAACGAAATATGTAGATATATACTTATTACAAATTAAAGACGCTTTTCGTGTCCGTGTTATCCCGTTGTTCTTCTAAACTACGCGACGGATTTTGGTACGATTTTCACCGTCATTCAGAGAATTTATTTCGAAACGTTTATGGGTTGAATGCAACAATATTAAACTTACATTAGGTACATAAAGAATTCTCGATGTTTTGTCAATTCGAGAAAACCGTGCGAAGCAGTTAAAGATCCTTTAAAACTTGATAGAGCTATGTCAAGATAAAAATAAGAAGAAAAAAATGACAGGAAATCAAAAAACTGATTTTCTCTTTGAATAATCTTTTACCGAAATAAACTTCTACATACCGATATTTACTCCTTTCCAGAATTCTTGTTTTTATATGATCATATTTTCTGCCCAGCCATTTCCCAATTGTGTTGGGGTCGGCTTCCGGTCTAGTCGGATGCAGCTGAATACTGCTAGCTGGATTATGGGGGCCAGATATCTGGACCTCTACAACCCAGTTATTGGATAATACGATACCCTTTGGTAAGACTGGTTATCAGATCTTTGAGCTCCTGACTACCCCTAACGACTGTCAAAGATCTGCAAATGACAGCCGGGACCAACTGTTCATCGTGCTTTTCGAGGCACGGAGTGGTCTCAATATGCAATGGATGGTCACCACCATTGATGGCATCCACGGACCGACCTCGGCAAGTTTCGATCGCCCCGAGCGGCTGGTATCATGTAGCCACGTGACCCTCCTTGTATTTATTATGATGTCAGAGCCTTTATTAATTTTAAGTCTGTTCCGTCAGGAATGTATTCACCTCCGTATTTTTATATTTAACAAGCAAGTAAACTCAATTATTTAAGTCCTTGAATAAAATATCATATGACGATATTATTAATAAGGAATTAAAGCATTCCAGGTAATATTTATCAGAGTTGTCATTTAAAATTACGTACAATTAATATTGCCAAAACATTTAATCTGAAAGCCAATTCTCGTAATTTAAAACGTTCAAAATGTAGTCCAACTTGAAAACGTAGGGAAATTAGAGGTATATTTGACAGATTGAAACTGAGATCAGACTGTGAACGTTCTTGAAATTACGAGGATAGCCCCTCAGGTGTAGGTAAAACCGGGTTTTTGTCTCCTCTAGTCAAAATGAAAATACTTTATTTCACATAAACCTACATGGGCACTTGTGACACGCCAGAAGCTAGGTGTACGGTTCGAATTTGTCGTTTCTTATGCAAAGAGCAAGAAACTCTATGGTTACTCTTCACTACATAGTATAAAACAAAGTCGCTTTCTCTGTCCCTATGTCCCTTTGTATGCTTAAATCTTTGAAACTACGCAACGGATTTTGATGCGGTTTTTTTAAATAGATAGAGTGATTCAAGAGGAAGGTTTATATGTATAATAACATCCATTAAATAGTGGAGAAGTACTGTTATTTTTGAGGTTTCTAATGTGATGTCGTAAATAATTACATTTTTTCCGCTTACATTGCAAACGCAGGCTTGAACCCTACGAGTTTTATCAAAATAATGTACTAAGTATTGTACACATTGAAAAGGTCTACAGAAAAGTCCGTGATGGTATATGTCTATCTCTTATGGATAACCCACAATAACTTTTTTTTGTCATTTACTTTTTACGACAAATAATGGCTAATTTTCGAAGCGATTTTAACCAATACAGCATTAATCCTTAACCAATTAAATACCTTGAATACATTGTTCATTTAATATAGATCTATATGGCCCTTTACACCGTATGATTTAAGTGAATATTTTCGAAGATATTACAGATTTAAAAATTGCGGGACGTAGCGTTTGCGGCGGTGCGAAGCCGGAGCGGGCCGCTATGTTTTTATATACAACGTTCACAGTTTTTCTGTAGTGTATTTAGTATCAGCATTGCACCCGTGCGAAGCCGGGGCGGGTCGCTAGTTTAATAATAATTGGCTTTTACAGGATGCCATCTATCTCCTTGGCAAATTTTATCAATATCCGTTCAGTGGTTTAGGTGTGAAAAGGTAACATACAGAGTTACTTTCAAATCTATACATATACTTACATATAGTATTTATGTACACTTCTTTGACAGTTACTTTACCTCTGAAAGCAACCTAAGCAAAGAGAATAAAGATCACTGTGATGCAAATCAGAGGTACCTACAAATCTTTAAAAAAAAAAATTACTTCAAAAAAAAAATACTACAAAGTCTAAAATTACTTTAATTTCGGAAGTCAGTGTTCTTGGTTCTGCATTTTTGTTTTTTGACACCGACTTTCGAAATTAAAGTTATTTTTCACTTTGTAGTGTGTTTTTTTTTGGAAGTCAGTTGTTTTTTTTTTTGGGAATAAGTTTTTATTTTTCACTTATAGTTTCACTTATAGTGTACATACCTACTCCACAAATAATCATATAAAACTACTTGCTATGTGAATATTAGTGACAGGGAGCTTGTAAAACGTCATCAATATAAACTAAGTGTAGGAAAAAAATCGTATTATTGATGCTAACTCAAAAACTACCCAAGCATAGTTCATAAAATTTATATGGGACCCCCTCTGAAGCATACCTTATCCATTAAAAAATTAGAGAATTTTGCAAATCCCGTTATGCCCGAACATACATAAAAAAAATATACTTAAACCAAATCGAGAACCTCTTCCTTCTTTTGAAGTCGGTTAAAAATAACTTTAAAAGGACTGAAGTCAAACTTTATCCTAAATTTCGCATTTACAGCAAGAGTAAGTTACTTCGTTCCCTAGAAGCCAGAAAATACTCTTTATTATAAGTTTCGTTGTAGATAAGCATTACCTAAACAAAAGTGAAAAGATTACTTTTCTATTTAAATAAAACTTCTCACAATCCGAAAAATAAATAAATAAAATAAATTGTTTGATTGTATCATTAGCACGAGTTTGGGATTGGTTGGCAAAATACAACGTTTATGATTAGATTAGAAACTTATTTTTGAAGTAAAAACTTCTTGCGCGTTGAGGGATTTTTGTTAAGGGAAAATCTTATGGGTTCGCGTCACCGACATGCTAATGTCTAATGTTAACAGTATACTTATCTGTAGCTATGAGTATGACATGTTGTGCTTGGCCCGTCAGATAATTTTAAAAGTTGTCACTTCTGTCGGCAGTCCCTATAACTGCTTATGTTTTTGTTTTTTTACAACCGTTGCTTCTTTTACATAGTCTATTCCGAACCATAATAAATTGGACATCAATCAATTGGCTCAGTATTCCTGATTCCTGTTTAGCTAAAACCACTATTCTATCAAAACCAATAATAATCATCCTAGCTAATAACCCATCGAACAGATTACAAACCGCACAGCACTACACAATACTCGTATAGGTAAATATTAATTAGACACGTATTTGATCAAAACGACAAACAATGAAACAATTGAAAGTCGCCACATTGATGATCGACACGCAATAATGTATGTAATCGACAATTTAATCGTGATAGGTTTAAAACTAAATTAATGAACAGATAATTAATCTGCCGCGCCTTTTCGTAACTGTTGGGGTCGGCTTCCAGTCCAACCGAATGCTGCTGACTACCAGTGTTTTACATGGAGCGACTAGGTACCTATCGGACCTCCACAACCCAGGCACTGGGTTTTTTTTTTCCAGGATGGGTAATCATCAATTGACCCCTCCCGCTCTGGGTGGATCGGAAGGGAGTGTCAGACTCTTACTGACTAAAACCCACCCGTGTTCCTTCCTTAGCCCTTTATGTTCCGGGCCAGCGGTAACCCTTTCGGACAATCCCGCTGACCCGGCACCCAGGTACTGGGTTACATGACACCCTTTGGCAAGGTCTTAGTCATGATAAGAATGAGCAAGTTTCCATTATTTATCAATCTGTCAACGAAATGCTTTAATAACTTCAGATAGCACGCAAAGGCCTCATGAGAGAGAGAAGGATCAAGCTTTCATCTCGGATGAAAAAATCACAAGTCCATAAGTACCTACCTAATTCTTAGTGCTAGTGTTCAGGCTCGCCAAGTCGGACATTATTTGGCGAGACTGAAAATATAACTAATTCAGAAATCACATAGAAATTGAAAAATTGCTTGTTTAGTGGTGTTCTAATCCTGGAAATCCACCTAACATCCCTCTAGGGACAGATGTCAGACAGATTAAGAGGCATTCAACTTACATAAATTATACTATACTACAACATAATATATTTAAGCTCTGGAGAAGGACATGTAGTGACCTTATTGGTAATGTTCTTCAGAAAAGTCAAGCGCGTCGTACTCGCAACCGGCGTGCGTGTATGACCAGATGTATGAACGTAAATAAAGCAAAAGGAGTATATATTATAATGGTCGAAGGTTGCGATCTGTAGTTTCTGCCTACCTCATCAGAAGAGTGAGCTTATATTTGAGTCCCAATATTCCTGTCCCAAATCATGCATCGGATACAAACTGACAATTTACTGTCACAGAACACGACAACTGAATAAAATGTGCCCATTATGCTTGACCGACGAACTGTGAGTGTCTCGATCTCGAGTATGGATGACAAAATATTTCTTTTGTAATATTTCTTCGTTTCAGCGGTCGTATTCATGAATTTCTGCTATCGGAAAGGTTTTGTGAACGGTGGGTATTGGCTCTTTTTATACCTGACTGTCGGCGAGGAAAGAAAGGGTTGTGAATATCATAGATTATTTCTCACTATTATATTAGTAGAATGGTTTTCAAATCATTCTACTTTTTTTTATTGCAAATTGGGCCAGCTCTTGACCTCGAACTCGCCTGGTGGAAAGCGATGGATGAGGTCTATGATGGAACGAGCAAACCCAGAAGATGCCTATTTACTCTTGCTTACTTTTCCGTCAATTACAATAAATCATGGATAAGCTCTCCATTTCAAAGTTAATTTTTGTTCTACATAAGTTCGTTACTTAATCACTTTGCGGCCGCTGTAATATTTTGCGGGATTTAAAAAGCTTATGTTATTACAAACTTAAATTGTCCGTACATTCAAACATACTTAGATAATATGTCATACTTTGACAGTTGTATGATATGGCTATAAAATTGACGTAGAACTGCAAAGAAAATTTGTCAAGAAAGAAAATCATCGAGTCAGGTCGGTATCCAACATAAGCAATATCCTAAAACAATCAGCGGGTAATTGAGTAACACACTAAAGTAGCAATAGTTTTCATTTTGACAGTTCTACAGCATTCATTGCGTTACTTACGTTGTTGAGCAGACCAACTTTTCAAACATATGAAGCAATGGATGAGCAATAGCCTTAGAAATGATTCAGATTGTGATTGATAGACTGTCACGCAATCAGGGTGCTGGACATACTTCGTTTAAATATTAAGCAGTACCACTACAAGTAAGTACAAGGCTTTAGAAAAATGTTTCATATTTTCTTTCCTTCTTCTAAAAATGTTGTCGTTAAACAACTACATCAGACCATTGATATATAATATCAATGCATCAGACATTAAAATTACTTACAGCAAACAGTAGCACAGCAACATGCAACATTTGTACTCGCGTCTAGTTCTCAGAAACTAGCAGACAATTGATACCAAAACAAATCAATTTACATCGAGTTACCGAATACAATCACTAGTGAACACTGAACAGTTCAAAGAAAGAGTTTAAGTATTCATGTATCAGACCCGTTATTTGCAAATAGAGGTAGTTTGTTTCTATTTTTGTTAGCTCGGTGTGTTGTACCTGTTGTACTTGCTACGTAGGTACACAACACACACAATCTTAATAATGTTCCCACTGCTGGGACTCAGGCCTCCTCAATGTGGATGGGCCTACCATGGGTAGGTTTACCAAGCTTCATGTATTACATGGGACTTGATGAAACTATCTGTGGTCGTTATATTATCACCGTTTTTTGTTTCCTAAGTATATACTAACATAGTTTATAAGATAATTTTAGACACTAACACAATATGTAGTATTTATTTATTTATTTTATTTATATTACTTTATTGTACGCCAGAAAATACATAACAAAAAAATACGATTATGAATACGCGGCCTTATCACTTTCTGCGATCTCTTCCAGGCAACCTACAAAAAATATAATATCATATATATATGTATATGGGCTTATGTAGTCTGTAAATAAAACATTTTTTTTATGTGAAAGTGTCCGTGGTCTGCACTTAATCTACCATGCGGTCCCAGTGCGGGTTGGGTGTTGTCACATGTCTTCGATTTGTTGGTTTTAGGACATGCCGGTTTCCTCATGATGTTTTCGTTCACCGTTTCGAGAGCAGTGGTGATGAAGTAATTTGCACAAAGTAAAGCTCCTGCCTGGCCCCGTAAGTCAAGGCCGCTGCCACGGGGCCACCAGTGTGCACAGCTCTGTACTGTGTCGTACACAATATCTCCAACAGCTTCTGCCCGCGACTTCGTCCTACGGAAATTTCTTGTTTTAACATTGAATATACCTATCCCATGACACTCGGAAATACTGTAGCTTCCCATTAGTGAAAGAATTTTCGGAATCGGATCAGTAGTTCCGAAGGTTACCCCTACATACAAACTCACAAATTTTACCTCTTTATAATGTTCGTGTAAGTAGATAATTGAAGTAATTCCCCGAAAAAAAAGGTAGATAATTGAATGGTTAATATTACGATAGTGTTTGAAATAAAGTATTTTTAAAGACAGCTCAAGTATACTAAACCACTTATGAAATTATCAAGGCATCAGTCATTAAAAAAGTTAGCAGCCCGTTCTGATATAATAAGTGCTATTTCAGTGTCAGTAGAAAATCTTAACATTGCAGTTACTTACTCTTCTCCACGTGATTACTATGTGTATGTTAAAAATATCTAAAAACGATGTTAAAATGTTTTATAAAATGAAATGAAGCGTTCAGATTAACATTTTTTTAGGTAAACGTTCGAAACATTACTTATTGAAACTTTATGATAAACCTTTAATGCATAGGTAGCTATGATAATAAAGATATTGAATTAATAATCCTATCAAAGATTTATAACCTAAACCAATGTGATAATCCTTTCTGTTGTAGCGACGCATGAAAATGTGCAAGGTTTTTCGATTATCTGCCGGATTATCACTTGTTTTTTTATAATTAATGGCGATTAAAAAGTTGCAAAATAATTAATTAAATACATTTTGTAAATACGTAAATTCAAGATAAATAAATCCGCTTTTCCGGAAAGAGTTCCAGAGACAAATACGGTGCAGACCGGGTTTTTTTTTTATCTTTTTCAATGCCAATGACACTTTATTCTCTATTGTCTATGTTGGCTTACCTATAACTAACGACGTTCAGTCTGCCTGTATTTTATACAAGTAAATAAAAACTTTAAACGTTTTCTAAGCGACGGTCATGACGGGCGCCATTACTAACTATAATACATAATAATTTCCTCTTAACTCATACTAAACAAATTAAACTTCAAAATATACCAGTTTCCCACCTCATTACCTACATTTGTACTTAAGTACAGTTACACAATGTACTCATTTGTTTTAAACAATTCAGATTGGCCATGCGTCAGTAGCTGGGATATTTAAAAAGGCATATATATTGCGTGTTTGTGATAAGGATAATCTTGCCCAATCATTGTTTTACCGCATAATCTTAATACTACAGAGAGACTAATCGATAGCAATTTTCGAATAGTTTGCTAAACATTATCCGAACGGATTAGTAACTCATTATTCAAATTGTAAATTGCTAAACGGATTTGTAAATGTAAAACCATTTTTTTATTAGCGCTCGGGTTTTAAATCTGCCGATAACTGTAAAAGGCTGGAAAGTCGGTTTAATTGGTTAAATCCATTTAATTAACGCTACCTGTTTGATAAATTTATTTATTGAACCTCGAGTAAAGTGAAAGATACCTATCGAGTAACAGGTATCTTTACCTCTAAGGCCCTCTGGAGTGTACAATACTATGAAAATAAATCATATAAAATGGTTGCCTAAGAATAATAATTCGGTAGTTTAGGTGCTTAAACATAAGTTATCAAACTGCTTTTACTTTCAAAGTCGAGTCTTTATAAAACTTAGAAAGATCAATTAGAAATCTGTTAACAATGAGTCAACCATTCAACTTCATCTCCAATGTTTGTAAATAAGTAATAATTTAAGATTACGTAAACACTTTTTCTTCCATGTTCACTTGCTTGGATACTCCACTATTTATTTGCATAAAATAATTATATTATACTAAATATTTCAGGATAGCTCGTACCATGGTAAAAAAATGATAGTCAGAAGGATGGAAAGAAGGCCAATGCCCAGGAGTCGGTGATTCCAGGCTGACGTGTCGAAGATGAAGAAGGTAGGAAGGAAGGAAGGAAGCAGGATTAAAAGCCCAGGATACTTTGGACTTAGATACATTAATAAGGACGTGTAAATGTTCTCTCGATAAGTCAAGCGACGGATTCGTAACCTGTCATTGCCCAATGCAATTAAGGGGCTTTAATAACCTAAAGCGCGGTCACTGTCGGACTGCATAGAAAAGAAAGAGAAGCGCGATGACACAACGCTGGTAATTTAATGCATAATATGAAGCAATTATTGAATTACAAAAAATATATTGTTTGGACTAAAAAATTAATATACGTATTAGTGTTTTAGTATGTTGCTTGTAGAATAATCTGACAAAAAATCATAACTATTGTATTGGTTTTTATTGTAAAAAGAAAGTTTTTAGAGGTATATTCATGTTTTTTTCTATCGTATGCGTATCAAATTAGTTGTATTATGTTTTCAACACACTATCTACCTAGCATACGAATATATCCTGAAGAATATCATATATTTTTCTGATTTTGTTTACTGTAGTCGATCATATACTTTTATTGTTTCTAAGACTTGCGTTTTTTGTGTTTAGGTCCTGTAAGCCCCTTAAACGATGATTCATAAGTCAATTAAGTTCTAAACCAATCATGTAATAATGTCAATCGTTTCAAGTAGTGTTTCCGGCGTTAATTAGTACTTATCTGTACCCTTCTCTCATCTCCCGGTGAATGTAAGATTATTTATTACTTAATTAAGTTAAATTATAACATGTAATGAACGCCTAGCTGAGACACTGTTAATGATAGCCCTAGAAATAATAACTTTATGTACTTATTTTTATGTTATTCTTTGTCCATAATTTCCGAAATGCAATTTATAGGTAAATAATAAATTAATTGCTTCATTTAATATTAATTTCATGAAAGTATAGTGTGAACTTGTTATTTTCTTTACCGTCTGTAAAATGTAAACAGTGGAAAGAGGAATAATTAATTCAAGAAGTGTAAATTTATTATTTTTGAGCCGTATACAAATAAAACCATATTTGTTGAAATTCAACATCATCGTACATAGGTACCTACTTCAGATTACTACTACTAAATAAATACTGATTCCTACTCGCTTAGTAAATAGATACTGGCTAATATAACTATCTCAAAGTTTTTACTAGTTCGAAAAGGGGTCTATTAACAAAAGTAAGCAAGTCTTATAAGCAAAAAACAATACAGAAAGCAAATTAAACAGATATCAATTCAAAACAAGAACTTTCAAACCAGCTTAATTGCAAAGAACGCAAAAACAAACTTTAACACAATAAAAAAAATACAATCTCACCTTTTACAAGTTATCCATGCAACGAAACACAACACTCAATAAAAAAAACACAAAACAGTCACCGATCATAAATGTCAAACGTCAATTACACTTCCGATAATCAGCGCATAGTGGCGGGAACGGAACTAAACGAGAAAACGAAACGTGTGCGGCCCGACGTGACGTTGTACTGGCGGCTCGCGAGTCGCGGAGCCTGGCTGAGTGTGGGTGAAGCGAGCGGACACGTCACGGCTGTGTGCGTGTGCGAGGAAGATAGCTAGCGGGCTGTTAACTCGGCGATCCTCACAGTTAGACTAACTCACATCCAAATCGCTTAATTTTATGAGTTGTTGCCTTCTCCACCCCCTCGCCAGGGACAAACGATGTGACTTTGGAGGAGCGTCTCGCGGGATTCATGTTTTGAGACTGCGGTTCGTGGCTGTTTGTTTTGAATTAAATAAATACGCACAAGTAAGATGTTGCGATAATATGACTAGGACAGCGCTAAACAAATCAAGCTGTTATGTATTAGCTCCTTGAGTATTGCTTTAATCATTTTGTATGGTTGTTCTACAAATAAAAGTAAACAAAACAAATAATAAAAATAAATTAATCTAGTAACAATTATGAGCATTGCAGATTTGTTATAGCTCTGTTTAGGTTAAAAATAAACTTACAAAAGAAGGTAATCATACAAGTATCCTACTTGTCTTTAATATTTTAATATGGACAACGCGCTGTAACTGTATTTAATTATTTTATTTAAAACTTTCATAAAATAATAGATTGAAAAACGAGACTAAACTTACCTGTCGTCATTAATAACATACTTTTGGCGTTACAAAATAATTAAAATAATTTACGATAACGCAGTTATCATACTCATACAGTAATTTCACCTATAAAAATCGATAAAATATTTTTGCTTGATCTTATTACTTAAATAACATGTAAAAATATTCGATTAACGCCTTTCAATATATCATTAATGATGCCAGATATCGACGATTACTAGTAATCGTTGGGTTATCATTCTTATATTACGATAAAAGTATATTTGATTGCTGCTATAATTAAAAATTAGTGTAAGATAGCAAAGGAAATTATTTATCGTTATATAAAGACAGCAGAAACCAATTAACTAAGCCAAGAATATTTTTAAGTTACAAAATTAAACAAGAAAAAACATTTAAATTGTTTTGTTAATTACACATATATTTAACCTTGCTAGTTTGTACTTGATTGTGAAATACAACACAATGCGACTGTTTTTTACTTTTTGGAACATTTTTTATTAAACTTTTCGTATTCATTGAACATCAAAAAGTTAAAAAAATCCCTTTACCAAACTACTTCACTAGAAAACACACAAAAGAAAAAAGCGCCACCCCCCAACAAGGTCACAGCAAGCAAAGCATTTAGCGCCGGTACAGTAGCAATAACTCAGCACAGGAAATCACGTCATCGCTCTATTACAGTGCGCACACACGCGCGCGCACGCACACAGGCGCACGTGTCGGCTGTACGGGAGGCGTGCGCGACTGAGGACGGTGGAGGCTTTGACTGAAAAAATTGTGGAAGGTTGTTTTTTAAGTTTGTGGTGATTGTGTTGATACTTGTTGGGAAACTTTAGAATTATTTGAGGACCGCATGACATTATGGTGGTCAAACTTTGACCCTGAATGAGCTGGCCAAGCGTAGTGCGGAGTTTCAATAGAAAGCGAGTTGTTACCACTGGCATGCGGCCTACTGTACCTAATGTAAAATTGTTCTTATTGTTTTAATATCACGTTGATAATTGCGACATCATTTATAATAAACACTGATTATTATACTTATTGGAATTACTCCTTCTTTGCATATTAACTGACCATTGTAATAGATCCATTTTTTTTTAACCTTTCGTTACAAAAACTTCTCGTTTTGATTAAATTACCAAAAACAACGAACAATTTTAATATCACCACAACTTGTGTTTTGGTAACTTTGATTCAAATCATTGATGATGATTTGAATCAAAGTTACCAAATGATGATGATTTTTAAATCAATTTAATTTTAACCAACTCACCTTGCCCACTGCTAGACCATACCATCCACATATTCTATAGAAATAACAAAACAAATGAAAAATCGAAGCCCGCACCACAACTCGCCGAACACAAAACTCCACGTAATTGTGCCCGCCATCACATCGCATTGTTATTACTATGTATCCATTTGAAATATTAACGGCACATGCTACATTACAGCCTACTGTTATATTACACGCGCTACATAACGCGCTATGTAACAAGTGAACAGTAATTATGCGACAGTTGTTTGCTCAAGTGACGCACAGTGTTTTGTTAGGCGGTGTTTAATTAGTTTAGGAGTTAATTTAATTTTGCTCTGGAAGCTTAAGGTGGTATGGGAATTGAATAATGAGTGTGTCGAGCTTTCTTATTATGCAAGTTAAGGAATACGTATGAAATACGATATAACATCACGCCTGTAATCCTTGACGGGTTAGGCAAAGGTACAGTAGAACCACATTTCGCCGTTTCGTTTAATGCGGTAATTACAGAAACTATTATAAAGGCATTGTGTCGAGCGTGGATCCACGTTTGGCACACGAAGGGTTAATCGGGCACAAATCCAGACTCCAAGGGTCTACTACTGAAAATTCCTTACTCGACAATATTTTTCAATAATATTATTTAAGTTCAATGTAATAAATAGAGTACAATTTTATTACTTTAGAGCTTTTTCTAATAAGTTACTAGAGTCTAATAAGTTTCTAAAATATCCAAATAAGGCGCATTTCTCAACCCTAAAATGCTCAATTAAAAGTCAATCAACGACAATAGTTAATCAAAATGTAATTGGGAAGTAATCAGCCTAACTTTATGGATTGATTTATTTATAATCAATGTTACTTAATTAACTATTGATAGTATTAATAGCTGGAATAATAATGAACCGCCGACAATTTCCTCCAATAGGTAACGGAAGTAGTTACTACAACATTACCGGTTTAAAAGCAGTAATGTGTTTATAAGAAGTATGGGAAACCTTTCGCTTTATTAAACAGGTTTTTTGTAATCTTTCAATTAGTTTTAGATATATTTATTAAGTATGTTAATGATGATTAATTTGTATATTTTTATTGATATGAAAGTTCCGTTATTTAGGTACCTAACTCAAACAATATTACCGTCTCAGCAACGTCAGAGATTAATTTAAAAGTAACGATGTTTATTGTAATGTCTTGTAATAACCTCTTGGCAATAAATGACTATGATTATAATCAAAATACCCATAGCTTCATTTCTTCGTGGGTATCGTATTACCCAGTGACTGAGTTGTGGAGGTCAAATAGGCAGTCGCTCCATCTAAAATACTGGTATTAAGCTGCATCCGGTTAGACTGGAAGCCGACCCCAACATAGTTGGGAAAAGGCTAGGCAGATGCTGATGATAAGCCACAGCTCCATTTCCTCATTTTAGGCAGACCCAGGCAAGTGGAATAGTTGACATTATCTGAGCAACTTTTATAATTTTCTTAGGTCGATGTGTTAATTACACACACCACACAAACACCACATATACACACATACCATAACATACCTGAAAAAACCTTTCTAGTCTCCAGTCTGGAATTCGTATCCCGACAGCACCAAGATACAGACTAACTGTCTAGTTTGGGGCTCACCAGCAAATAATATATTGTAACCTAGCTGTAGGTAGTACTTTAAGCAACTCATGTCGTCTCAACATGTTGGTAACTTGCTTAATGTATTACCTGGACAATTAAATATTTTCTATTTCTATTTAAAAGATGCTAAAGATAAAGCAATGTTATGCAATATCGTTGGCACATATACCTGCCCTTCCAGGTGAGTTACGCCAGAAATAGGTGAGATGGTATCTCTTGCCCAGACCAGCTCTTTACAGGTGGGTACCTATACAACAAGTCGTCAGTAACAAAAAATATATTATAAAGTCATAAAAAATTCCAAGAATCAATATTGACAAGGCAACGAGATCTTCATCAAGATACAATCAACTACTTTATCAAATATATACTTTATCTGTGAATAATTTAAATTTAAGTTTATCGATCGTTTTCTAATCACATAATTATTTTATTAGTTTATAGATGTTATATTGATAACATGATATATTGATATCAGTTATTATAACCCAGTGGGCCTTCTGATTACTATTACCCACAATTAAAAAATATTGCATTTATCTTGGTACTTGGTATTGAGATGTACTTGGTAGATTGGTAATCACATTATATGGTTATTAGCAGATACGTATGACACTGACCGACCATCTATTATTGTATGGGAATCAAAAACTGCACTAATACTGTCACAATACAATTAGCAACATAATCACACCAACAAACCCACGTCAAAACAATAGATAATTCAATTAAATCACAAACACAAGCCTCATAAATCACAATAAACCAATTTAATTGTTTCCATAAATTGCATTTAAATCAATTAAATTGTATTCGCAAACGTCAGAACGCACACAGGGTTAGCGTATTTACAAACATGTCTACGTGGCTACGTCATGCGAGATTACTGTCTACGGCGTAGCGCTACGGCTGGATGGCTACGGGCTACGAGCGCTCAAATGTATTATTATTTTATGATGTAACAATGGAGAGGTTTAGTTTGTTTTTCAATAAAGCAGTACCCTATGAATAAGTAATTTACATATTAAAAGATTATGAAAAGGTTTCGCAAATTGTGATGAAGTCGCGTTTTATGTAATTTTTTGTGAAATATGTATTTTCAAATTCTGTCGTCCTATGAAAAAGGCCATTTAACTATGTATTCAAGAATAGTGTTGAAAATAAACTGTTTAAATGTGGCAACGATAGTATCACCGCAAAAATAATTACATGCAATTTTACATGATTCACTCAAATGACAGTGAAAGTTTAACAGATTCAAAACAAAACAGTCCATTATTTTCAAAGTAATAGTTTTAATGTGAAGAACACATTAACAAATATAGTTTATTTATCCCGGGTCCCGCTGGCACCCTTTATGTAAGGAACTCGAAAAAAATGACATCAGTAAGAGACCAATTCACAGTTTAATAGTACTAAAGTAGTTTATACCCATCTTTCAATTTGAATCCGGGTGTTTTATGACATACGGAATACCAATATTTCCATAAAAATATCTATACTAATATTATAAAGCTGAAGAGTTTGTTTGGTTGAACGCGCTAATCTCTGGAACTACCAGTCGGATTTGAAAAATTCTTTTTGCATTTTATAGCCCAATTCTTGAGGAAGGCTAAAGGCTATTTAACATCACGCTATGACCTTTAGGAACCGAGCAAATAGAAAAAAAGTCAGAAAGAACGCTAAGCAAAAACGAAGTAATAGCGCGGGCTGGCGATGCGATGCGACGGGGTGGGTCGGAGTAACAAGAAATTTCACGCGGACGAAGTCGCGGGCAGAAGCTAGTATAAGTGTATAATGACATCACGTTTGTCATTTTATGGCCTCAAAGGGCCTCAAATAACCCATGTTTAATTGACTATAAGGTTTTTACAAACACACGCCGTTGACAAAATCCCATAAAATTTCAGAAAAACACATAAATTATGGCTTGGGAAGACATTACTAAATAAATAGCTTTTTGTGAGTCAATCTGTAAGTGTTTGAGTGTAGTTTAGAGACAATAAATATATTTTTTTCGTGTGACCCTTCATGTGGACCGCAAATACCTTGCCAACCCAGAGACAATGCTGCATTATCTCACGCAAGCAACGCTGTTTGATGAGCAAAATTAGAAAGATAAAAGATTTAAAGTCACATCAGGCAAAACTTGTACAGTAACTTGTCGTACGTTTAATATTGTGTGTCGGGTTGTCGAACTCGATTTGTTTAATACTAAAAACCAGACTTAAAAAATCGTTCAGTATCTATTTAGTTCTTTGATGTGTAACCACTTTTTTTTAGATTTATTTCGAAAAACTTTTTGTATTTTCTCAAGTTCGAGTCTTTAGATTTTTGATATAAGAACCTACGCAGATTATTTAATTTTTATATATATATGTGTTTATTATATTACCGGAAACTTGTAGTTAACCTTCTTTTACATAATGTTACTGCATAGGTATTAGTCAAAAGTACTAGCTGTAAGTTTTCTTATCTTAAAATTAATACAATAAAAAAAACATCGATTTCAATTAGATCATTAAAAAGTACTTTTTAAAGTTAATATTTACAGAAAAAAATAATTGAATTGAAAGAAGTTTATGAAGTGAGGTTTTAAAGTTCTCTTCTCTCTACGTACTCCCAAAATATATCACATGAAACAATCTCAGCGAAGACATGTGGCGTTACATAGGTACGTATCATATGGTTTATTGATCTGCTTTCAAAATACATAGTTGGTATATCCTTACAAAGATACATAGGTATTTGCGTATTCTCGTATAGGGCTTGGCTTCTGCTATGATAAGAAATGTTATACTGACAATAAAGGTAGGCTATTGTATGTATCTATTTAGTAGGTGTAGGTACCTACAGTTACGTTATAGATCAAAAGTACAACTGTATCTGATTCATTGTTACTTAACCTTTCGGAAAAATGTTGTTGTTTACAATAGAGTGGATTTACCCACGTTTTTCAGCAATGTTATGTTTTCCCCTAACTACACACCTAGTGGCGTGGGCGCAGGTGATACAGTCGACCACTTCTGTAATTGGCAGCATTCGATATCCGTGGTAGCAATAAATGAAGTATTGTTGAATTGTCGTGACAGACCTCATGTAGGGCGTAATTGTTTTATGGATAAAAAATATAGATTAATTTTCAGTTGCGGTTATTAGGGTATAGCGACCTCATAGGCAATGCGACGGGCATTATAAAAATAGCTCTTACTAGTACTATTTTACTCCAATGTTTTATAGAAATTACATCCAATCTTATGACCACCCATCCCTTTGGCAATTGAGCTATTCGTTTTAAAATGAAATATTATTCCGATTCCAGTAGCCCGTAGCGTAAACATACTCCTCAAGCAGTCACAAAGTTTCCAAGAAAGGGTCGGACAAGTTAACGATCGAATAAAATGCGACATAAAAGATAACTTATAATACTTAATAAGTTAATAGTATTGTCGATAAGTTGCTGTGTTTGTAAATCGTGTACAGGATGTTCTTATTGTCATTACTAGTTTTAATTAACGTTGATTAAAGTTACTTTGATGGCCGATTTATTAGAAAAAATCTCTTTTCAGGCATAATATTATAGCAAGCGTGACTGCCGAGTGCTGAGCATGGGGTCCGGGGATCGATCCCCAGATCGGGGAAAAGTGTTATTGGGTTTTCAATACTCAGAATTCGTATGTAATTGAAGAAATAAGGTTGTGCTGTTATGTTATACAGTCCGGCCGTCGAGAAAATGCATTCTTGACACCTGTCAGTTCCATACAAAGAATGAAAGAATACGTGTCGCACTGTCAGGTGTCAGGAACGCATTCTGTCGACGGCGGGGCTATGGTCACTTATCAGGCTGATTAGTCAAGACATGAAATCATGATGGTGGTCCAAAAATGATATGCAAATCTGTACGTTTAAGATCGCTACGATAATAACTAATTCCCGTCACGAAACTTTTTACAGGTTTTTTTTTAATCTTCAAAATGTGTCATTCGGTTTGGGTACTTCATACTGCCAAGTCATAAAAACGTTTCTTTGCGTTTTTAAATAATAAACAACAACTATTTTATCTGGTTTTATTAAATTAACGATAAAAAAGACGGAAGTGGCATAAATTAAAGCAAAGGAATAAAATAACGACTTTAATCTGCGACGTTTTGTTGTGCGTGTGGCCGTTGGGCCTGATTATCAAGTCTTAGAAAAAAAACACTTCAAAAATATTACTTCTGATTAAAGTCGCTTTTTATGCTCTAGTGCATAAAAAGCGACTTTATGTCGTCTACGCACAACATAAAGACGAACTTTTAGAGCATGAGAAGTGAGAAATTTATTTATTTATGTGTATGTTATATGGTGTACTTACATAATAAGGAGTATTCTATTCTATGTTACCTTGTAACTAAGAAG
This sequence comes from Luperina testacea, assembly GCA_927399505.1. Taxonomy (NCBI): domain Eukaryota; kingdom Metazoa; phylum Arthropoda; class Insecta; order Lepidoptera; family Noctuidae; genus Luperina; species Luperina testacea. Next base: position 17,408,088 of record OV656775.1, on the reverse strand, counting down.
AGAAACAAGCCCAAAAAAATAAACAAAACAGAATCCGCATACATGACCTGATTTCTTACTTTATTAACTCATTCTTTATTCCCTAAAGCTAAAGACAAGTAGAATATAACTGGCAGTTATTAATAATAATATCCATATTACCCAAATAAATAATCCATATTTTTGTTAGTAAACATAAAAATTATTTTAGTAACCAACGATTCCAATACACACCACATTAAGACTATTCAAACTAAATTAAATAACTGTAGTACATAAATCAAATTATAAAATCAGATAAGAGCTACGTAAATAAACTCTAACAGCCTGTATAGCGGCGCGTCAATAAAAACGGCTCTATTAAACGGAAAGCATTTAGATTGAGAGGCCCTCAGCAATATAACACGCAGTGACATTAAGAATTACATTATAACTCACATAAAACTTAGAACACACTGTAGATGGGTGGGTTCAAAGCTATTCTTAAGAGGAAATGCTATCGGAGAGACTTTTGAAAAATCCTAAGTAAAAAGTCGTAATTCGAGGTTTTGCTCTCGCCTATTTCCGCCTCCAATATTGGACCAATTTAAAAGATATTTCATAAACTGAATAAGAAGGATATATACCTACTGTGTCCCTATGTTTTTATTTTTTCATTTGTGGGTTCTAGTGCTTATAAAAATAATGTATTATGACAAAGGAAAACAGGGACATACAAGTAGTTAAAATTTATTATTCTGTAAAATATCATTGCTTTATGGAAATTAACCAGAAAGAAAACAGGTGAGAGCATTTCTATGGAGAAACGACCACCAGCATTCCTCAGAAAATCAAAGTCATCATCAACATCATCTGCCTAGCCTTTTCCCAACTATGTTGGGGTCGGCTTCCAGTCTAACCGGATGCAGTTGAATACGTATTTTACATGGAGCGACTGCCTGTTTGACCTCCACAACTCAGTCACTGGGTAATACGATACCCACGAACGATACGAAATGGAGTATTTTGATTATAATCATAGTCATCTATTGCTAAGAGGTTATTACAAGACATTACAATAAACATCGTTACTTTTAAACTACATAATCTCTAACCGGATGCAGCTGAAAATAGAAAAATAGAAAATCAAAGTATTCCTTAATAATGATACATACTGTGTAATGCACATAAATGTTGCATATCAAACGTCGATCACATAAACAGATAATATCACGCCTGTAATCCCTGAAGGGTTAGACAGTGCTGTACTTATAATAGTAGACCCACATTTCGAGAGTTATGTTTAGGTAAATCCCATGTAACAGGGGTCGAGATTATTGCCATCAACCGATTACAAATCCAGACTCCGAGCTGCTACTGAGAACTTCCTGATGGAAAAACTCAATAGCACTTTGCTCAACCTGGGAATCGAAAATGCACTCGGTAGTAGGTTGCGCTTGCTTTGTTATACTAAGAACAACGAGGCAGACATTTCGATCACAATCCGTAATAAAATGAATGATCACAATAGTTTCGAAGTAGTCACGATTAGCTCCAGAATTGTCATTAATACACAAAATAAGCACTAAAATTCGTTACCTAATCGTCACCAAAACCAATTTGACAATGACACACACACACACGCACAAAAACTTGTTTACCCAAATCAGGTAATCCGTCTATCAACACGCCAATCAAATATCCATGGATGGCATTCCCTTAGAAACCTCATAAAGAGTCCCTTTAAACAATTAAGAAGGGGCAATTAAGACAACCATTTTGTTAATCGTCCAGAGGAACAAAAAATCCAATAAAAAGCCCTTTAAGATGTCTCCATCTCGTGTTTTTGTGAGCACCCGTGTTTCAAATACCAGGGCTTCATAAAATTAGGGGTTATGGATAAAGGCGATTTTATTGAATGCAGATAGGTAGGATTTGTAGGTATGTATAATAAAGTAATAAGTACACACGTTTTTGTATAATCGTTTATCAATTTTGTTTTTTTATCATTTGCAGACAGAATCTTTTTGTTTTTTCTTTATTTGTAAATGCATTTGGGTATAAAAAGTCCTTTTTATTTGTGTTCTTTGTCATATTTTAAATTATACAAATGCATTTTAGTCATCAGTATTTGTTTTTTTTTATTACATAACAATATGTCAGTCCGAAAAGCACATTCCAAGATGTCAAGTAGCCTACAAAAAATACTTCGCTCCTACGCAATACACCACAAAATTAAATAAAACAAAACACTAAATCACTGACGACTTTATAATGGATAGTTCGAAAAAAAAACCATTACGAACATATTTTAGCAGTAGCCTAGCAACACTAAAAACGACATAATTAAAAGCAAAAGGACAACATTAACTTCACAATAAAGGAAACTTAACAAACAAAGAATAAAACCTTATCCTTCTCACTTAAGGTTCAAATTTCTTTATAAAATAGTTATGGAAACTTATTATTTATTAATGTCTAGTTTGGTTTATGGTTTACGAGCCTCTCAGGTAGCTGTGGGCTATAAAAATTTGTGGAACCCTTTTATAAGTAGGGTTCCGTAAAAACAGAGTTAATCCCACGGTGACGCAACAGATGAATAAAAATAGCTAGTCACATACAAATTTAGTATTATGAGTAGTATTAGAGTTTAGTGAGTTCAGGTGATTTACTTAGATTGATGCAATATTTCCATCCATATAGTAACACTGAATCAAAATTAGCGACTGATCTATCCTAATCCAGCGCTGGGTACCTACTGGATGCTGGAATGGATTGAAAAGTGTTTACAGTGGTCCTGTATCGAGCAAACTATGGTCTGTTCCAAAAGTATTTACTGAAAATGTAAAGAAACGATAACGTAACGTAATGAGATAACATACCTGTTGCAGCATTACCTCTGTCGTTAAAACCTCACCACTTAGGTTAAAACCTTTTTTCCAACAAGTCTTTAATGTTTTTTTCCAAGGAAATTCATATTTTTGTCATGACAGAAGTCTTGATGTCGAGCTTCGCATCATAAGCTGACCACACTATCTGGTATAACGTACTCACCAAACCTGTGTAGAGCCAGTCAAAAAAGGCGATTAGCCTTTTTTCCCGTAAACCAGATCGTCGACTGGTTTACGAGTCGCAAATTGTTGAATTCTTCAACCTAGCTGCAGAGTATTCCTGTACTTCGAGTCCCTCACGGCGTCAACTGCTGAACTTCGCGACCACCTTCGCCTGTGTCCAGGAAACTACGATCGAATACCATTTTTTCTGACCTTTTTATCTCAGGACAACTTAGCTAATGTATTTTATAATAAATTCATTTTAAAATCTGTGCAAATTAGTTCTAACAAGCTTTAAATCCGATTGCAATCAGGTGGAAAAGGTGGACATTTTAAACCCTCCTAAATCCTGGTTTTTTTCTTAATATTTTTACAATTACAATAATTGTCATGAAACTAACCACCGTGTATATTTATATTGTTTTATACATTTTATATTTGAAATTTGATTTACCAAAAAATAAATAGAATCATGACTGCATTGAAGATAAATCGTAATCTTCAATACAGTGATTATATTTATTTTCGCTACACTATGTACCTATATGTCGATATCTAATGTCACTTACATACAAATTGAGTGCTTTCGATTTATTTAGTTGAATTCTTAAACCCAAAATCCTAATTTTAAATAATTTTAAAGATTGACAACTAAGGTTAATTTTACCGCAATTTTTATCGACGATATTTCAATTACAATTCATTAATTTATTTAAACAATAATAATTGTTGGACAAAATTGATGAGATATAAAGTTCAAACTTTATATAAAATACAGATGAAAGTGTTACTAATTCACTTTAGTGAGTAAGTAAGTGAGGACTGAGGATTTAACCTCAATAGGGTTTGTTTACACTTTCATTAAATACTTCTGGAACCGACTATAGACACCGTGGGTACAGTTGCTTTTCTGTGTCTCTGCGCTGACCCTAAGACCCAACCAGTTATTTATCTATTTGATTAAATATTTATGCACCATTAAAACACTACACCTGACAACGACATTTTAAGCGTTTTTAGTTGCAAAAAGACTTCCATCATAATAAGCTATGTATTTCAATGAAGGACTTTTTTGATTGTGATCAAATAAGAACTTCCCATAAAATCAAAATAAAAATATTTTATTTCACATAAACCTACATGGACACTTTATGAAACGTCAGAAGCTAGGTACTCGTAGGTGATAGGTGCACGGGTCCAATTGGTCGTTCCCTTTGCAGTAGAACCGGCAAGAAACTCCACGGTTACTCTTTTAAAAATAATTGGCTTTTACAATGTTTTCTAATGTTTATGTATTATTATCAGCGTAGGCCTGTCAACAAGTACCAGGTGCTTAATAAATTAAAAAGATAGTCTACAAATCTACAGTCTACAAGGTCTACAACGTTCTCACATTCACAAAATATAAAAGAATCTATCGAAAAGATAAATAAAATGTAAAAAAAAACTATTAAAACCAAATGATATGATTGCCATTACAACCACTAAAGAGTTGAAATTAGAATTGTCTGTATGTAATGTCAAATAATAAAAAAATTACCTATGTCAAAGAAGTATGTAAAAAATAAATGAAAAATAAACATTGTAATTTGGGAGCAGTTAATAGACATTTACGTAGTTATGCCGTTAATGAGGTGCCAGGGTAGCCACATGTGCAGGAGCAATTATTGCCAAACTACCTTGTCTTCAACATAGTTTTTAATCTTATATTGAATATTAGGATAATTATATTGAACATATCGAGAATTGAACTAGCCCATCAGTTAGTATCGAACGGTTAGTAAAAGCTTGGTATTGGGTCAGTCTATCTAATTGCAGGTATCGATTGCATTTATTATTCACCTTCGCGTCCCCGCGTGTGTGTTGGCAAATATTGAACGATGCCAGTTCAGTCACAGATAAATAAATAGTTTACATGATTTTGTGGCGATTATTGGTTGTAGCCTAATGATAAATTTGCCTAGCCTTTTCCCAACTGTGTTGGGGTCGGTTTCCAGTATAACCGGGTGCAGCTGAATACCAGCTTTTTAGACGGAGCGACTGCCTATCTGACCTCCACAACCCAGTTACTGGGTAAAACGATACCCCTTGGTAAAACTGGTTGTCAGACTTTCGGGCTTCTGACAACCCGTAACGACTGTCAAAGAACCAAGAATGACAGCCGGAACCGATGGCTTAACGTACTTTCCGAGGCACGGCTTCCTCCCATAATATAGAAAAGAAATGAGCATTCAGAACAGTACCTAAGGCCGGTTTCCTCGGGTTGTTTCAACCATTTTTTCATGTTATTGGTTGAAAAAGACGGCCCACCTGATGATAAGTGGTCACCGCCACTTATAGATACCAGATACCAGAGGGATCACAGTAGCGTTGCCCCTCACAAACACACTGCTGCACTGCTTGGCTACCACGCAATAGGGTTCACAGTTCACTCATCATTTCAACCAAAAGAAAACTGCTGAATATAGGCCTCCCCTAAGCATCGCACCTTCAACCGTTTCTATGCTTCTCGCATCTAGCGGATTCCCGCAGCCAACTAAATTCACTATTGGAAATTTACTACAAAGTTTAATTTCAATAACTGAAAACTACTAAGGGGAGTTCCTATATGGCAGGCATCCTAAAATTTCTTAAGCGGTCATTTTACTCAACATTATGAACAGCTTTAACCATGGGACCAACTGGAATTCGCGAAAAAAAACAGCTGTTCCGTACGTGGAGCCGGCACCGGCCTGACACAGCTAGAAGGCGTCAAAGCAGCCCCGTAGGACATGGCGGGACGAGCTGGAAGAAACAGACGACCAGTGGTCCACTTTAGCCCTGGATCGAAAGAGCTAGAAGTCATGGGGAGAGACCTTTGCCCAGCAGTGAGATAATGCGAGCTAATAGTACAAAACAGGTTCCCTACATTTTGTCGAGCGAACATAAATGTATGGAGCAGCTATTTTTTTGAGTCCCGTTTTCAGGTTTTCAATAATTTTAATTACGGCTAATACATTAACCCCCTTACTAATAAACGTTGTATAGCGTCTAATGTAGTTACATAACGCTTTGTCTTCTTCTTTCTAAAGTTAAATTACTGACGACTGACTGAAAAAGATAAATCGGTGTGTAACTATTCATCTGATTTTGACGTTTATTAGTAAGGGGGGACAGCCTTTAAATTAACACAACAGGACCCACCCTTTAAAATACCATCTCACTCTTTACAGCCAATCATTTATGAGTACCTATGTGTAATCTCTGAAGTCTCTCTCGACGCAATTAGCGACACGCATTAACGTTTTATTGTTATTGACTGATATTGTTTAATAACACACTTAATTATTATATTATGGTCGATTAAGATCCCTCCATTATGAGCCATAGAAGAAATGAATGATACAGTACGCGGTTGATGATAATAATATTTGATTCTGTAAATTTAACTTAACACACACGTTAAAAAAAACTAATTAGATGAGGTCGGTGTTTCCTATCAGACAACTCTTACAAGAAACACTGAAACAAATTCAGAGAATCTTGGTCAGTTCATATAAGGAGCATGCAGATTAGTATCTGAGACAATCTTTTGGAGATGAACCTCACGGATTTAAGTGGACCAGCATCCTAATTGCGTAACACACTATCACTCTCAATCTGATTCATCTTGAAGAATATTGCTAATCCATTGCTTCATATGTTCCAAAAATTTGTCAGCTCAACAACGTAAATAACGCAATGAATGTTGTTAAACCGTCAAAGTGAAATGCATTACTAGTAATTGTGTGTTACGCAATCACCCCGCTGACCAATCACAATCAGTATACATAATTTTGTCAGTAATCGTCTAGCCAGAATTTAACGAGCTGTTAATATGACAAATATATAGTTTTTCGGCTTTGTAGAACATCATTTAAGTCACCCATTTATGTCTCTGTGACAGTTTCTACCGCGACTATCATAAACGTTTTTCTGAAAAAGCTTTGTCACAAGAAGCTCTTATAAAATCGATATTTAGAACTACTTTTTTTGTATGTTCCAAATAAACACACACACATCACACACTTACTCACATACGCAATAAGCAAAACTTACAAGAAAATTTCATACTTCTATATAAATAAATCTTTACCTGAACCATATTTCATGCCAATAAGTTTCTCCAAATAGAATTCACGTCCGTACAAAGGCCGACCTATTTTTATTACCTACCGCAGAATTTCTATTAAAATATTACATATCTTGTACATTTGTACGTTATCGCAAGGGTTGCAAGCTGAGACTGTGAGGAAAGGATAGCTCTGTTTCTCTCCTTTGGGAGGAGAGAAGTAGGTGGGTTTAGGAGTGGTGTACTAGAATTTTTCAGATTTACACATTCTTGCGAATACTTAAATATAATTTAGTTTGAAGAATGTTTTAATGGTATTTCTTCATCTTACCGACCGTTTACATTACACTTAATAGACTTTCCAAAAGGTCTAAATTGCTTTTTGAAGATTCAGCTAAAAAGCTTACGATCGTAACACTGTGATGAGCGAACACAGTGACAATGCCTTTCATTTTGAAAGTTCAACAACATTCTATGCGTCATTGACGGTGTGTTTATTTTAATACTAGCAACGCCCCGCGGTTTCACCCACATAAGTGTTGATCCCGTGAAAATATCGAGATAAAAACTATCCTATGTCCTATCCCGAGACTCAAACTATATACCAAATTTCATCTATATCGGTTCAGTGGTTTATACGTGTAGAGGTAACATACAGACAGACACACTTTCGCATTTATAATATTAGGATGGATTTATGTATACTCAATAAAATCGATATATTTTTAAGTTTTCTTGTGTAACTTATAAGTAAATAATTATGTTATTCTCCATTGTAGTGTAGACAAAGCTCATCATGCTAAAGCATCGTTACAGTAGGTATCATAATATCATACTCTTACAAACGTAGGTACCTACAGGAAAAGTGAGTGACATGAAAAACAATACAATAATAATAACAATAACCTACATATCATCACAATCACGCTGACTGCCTTCAAGTGAAGAGATGTAGGTTACCTATGAAGATAAATTTAGGACTAGACATTCGATAAAAATGTGTGTCTGACCAGCACTCTAATTGCATAACACATTCTCAATCACAATCTTAATAATTTTCAAGGATATTGCTAAACCATTGCTTCACAAGCTCAAAAAATTTGTCTGCTCTACAACGTAATAACGCAATGAATGTTGTTGAACTGTCTAAGCCATTACTACTGCTAGGTTGTTACGCGATTACTCTGCTGTAAGATAAGTTTTACATTCAGTAGCCTAGAGGAAATATAGAAGAAATAACATTCACGAAAACTATTGATGGAAATTGACTAAAATCGAACTATTTTGCCTAAACAATTGACAATTGTATTGTTAATATAATTTGCATGCTAACATAGCTGAATATGGTGAAACTGTACCTGTGCAACATCTTTTGTAAACCCATATTATGCAAATAAAATTATTGATTGATTGATTGATAAATAATAAAGAGCAAACAAAGGCCAAAGACTAATAATACGCAAAACTCGTCATTTCCTTCATTGAAACATCTATTTGTGGTATTTAAGCATCATCTAAAAATATCTCGTAACCTTTACCAAAAGTTCAACCACAAAAATAATAGATAATTATACACATCAACATCGCTTAAAGAGATTACACACAAAAACAAGAAAACTGGATTATTATAATTTAACGAGCTGCCAAACAAAACTGAACCTTATCCCAGAGAGATATGATCCATAAAACATTGCCAAGTTCAATATATCAAAGGGCAATATGAAATGATGTGTCATGTAATGGTTAACCAACCATTTCTAGATGTAAGGAGGCTGTTCGTCTTTGGTAACTAGCCGTGACGATTGAATTCGGTCGGTTGCGACACAGCTGGTTCAGCCCACCTGTGTCGCAACCGAACGAAAATAGTCTCAAAATCAATACAATACTTGCGAAGATGGTTGTAGTGAGGGGATTAGGTTTAATTGGTATCGATAATCGATAGTCAACAGTTTGATTTAGAAAGATTATATTAAGTACTTGTTAACCGAAATAGAAAGTAACCTGTTTCGTCTGAAGTACCCACTGATAAAAAATATATGTTTGTCAAATTAGCAAAAAGTAAGTAGGTATCATCATTATCATTCTCCTGCCGCTACCCTAGGAAAATTTAAAAAAAAATTAACACAGCTTGCTAGCTTGCTTAATGTTTCTGACATTAAGCAAAAAGAGCAAAGAGTTGACAAAAATGTCAAAGACTAGACCTGGATGTGATAGATGTGTGCGACTCCGGTTATACGAAAACCGATGTTATTTTAATTTGCCTGTCTGTCACATCACACTAATATTATAAAGGCGAAAGTTTGTGAGTGTTTATATGTTTATTACTTCTTCACGCTCAAACGGCTGAACCTATTTAGTTGAAATTTGGTATAGAGATAGTTTGAGTCCCAGGAAAGGACATAGCATAGTTGTTATCCTGATATTCCCACGGGATCGAAACTTATGCGGGTAAAACCGCGGGGCGCAGCTAGTAAATAACTAATTATGTTCACATAACGTGTGGTGGGACCCTGGTGATCTGCTATACAGGTATTCCTAGTGCAGACACCAGTCTCTCACAAACTAGTTTCTAAGCTTCTTTAAATTTATATGATACCATTATTTTTGTGAAGAGAAAATAAATTATTTGAACTTGGCATTTGTAGAGTACCTACAGTAACGAGCGTGAAATACCTTGCACTTACACAAGATTCTAAAGCGATTTTCTAGTATATGTAGATAGATATTGTATGGTGTTACGAACATCATCACCATCATCACCATTTCAGCCCGGAATCACCCACTACTGGGTATAGGCCTACAAACATACTCGTTGTATATCGAAACCATACTATTGCGAAATAAGTCTATTCTCAAAGTTAGAATTTTTATTTCACCAGTAAAACGCTTTTGAATTTTGTGTAACTGTAAGGTATATATACTCGTATCTGTACCTACAGAATACAAAGCTGGACTTCCAGATAAGTAGTGTTAAAAAACAAGCTCATGAAAAAAAGTATCGATATCTACAATTTAACATGCCGTGTCCCTTCCCTACAATCCCGTAGGGTTGTCAACTCACTCTAAGTAATCACCCATTATCTATATCGATTCACCCGCCACTGTCCACCAATTCTCGATTCCACTGAGGCGATGTGATGTGACCCTAACTTAGCGACCATTACTTACTGTTACAAAACCATTGCTGCTTTTGAATGTCGAAATAGTAACGGCTTTTGAACTACAGTGGTAATTTATAACGTTTTTAGAGTAAGAGTCGTATTTCAATAGATATTTTGGTACAGTTTTAACACTGATTTTAACATCGTTTAAACGTAGAGGAGAGCTAATGAAGCGATCGGCAATAATTGATTCAGCCTTTTAATTCTCCCTCTATTTTTAAATCCTCTTAAAGGGTTGAATGATATTTCTTAAGTAATTGAGTATCGAAAAGACTTTTCTTTAGTAGGATTTTCTTGGATTTTTACTTAAGAATTTTGTTCTAAAGAAATGAGTCAGTAGGCCACACGGGTCGATCGATCAGCTTAAGCCATGCTTGCCGCGGTCAGTCCATGGATGGGTGACCATTTTTACATATCAAGTCCCCTCCGTGCTTCGGAAAGCACTTTAAGCGGTTGGCCCCGGCTGTCATTCGTGGATTTTTGACAGTCGTTACGGGTCATCAGAAGCCCGAAAGTCTGACAATTAGTCTTACCAAGGGATATCGTGTCAAACTCAAACTCAAAGCATTTATTTCAATTAAATCATTTACAGGCACTTTTGAATTGTCAAAAAGTCGATCAGTCAGAAAATATGAAGCTATTTGCCCATTCCAAAGCGTAGGTACCTATGGAGAAGAACGGGCAATAAACTCCATGGACACTCTTTTAAATTATAGTTTTACAAAAATATTAGTTACATCAATAATACTAATAGTGTGTACCCAGTAACTGGGTAGGTTAATCGCTCCGCGTAAAATACTGGTATTCAGCTGCATCCGGTTAGACTGGAAGCCGACCCTAAAAATTGTTGGAAAAAGGCTAGGCAGATGATGATGCTCTAAGGAAAAAGTACTCACCTACCTCCCACAGCAACTGATTCGTGATGAATCTCGGGTGCGTTTTGGTACCTATCTACAGAAATGAAAGACGTAGTATCCATTTTTTTACTAGTCTACGCTGTCCCACTCCTGGACAAAGGCCGCCCTCCACTCCTTCCATCTCCCGCGAGCTCGCGCGTCCTCCTTCCAGTTTTGACAGAACCAATGCATATTTTTATAAATATATGCACCTGACACAATGTAGGCCCTTGCTTATATTTTTGCGCGACACAGAAGATCGTCCTAGCTGGAGTGTTAGACTTTTCCGTCTGGTCAAAACTTCATTTTGGTTTGGCGAGCATACGAAACACATGTGCTCATGCGCAGTGTCATTAAAGATGACGGCCATAATTAGTTGTTTGCGGCGCTTTACTTCATTCATATTTCTATGGTTAAAAATAGGGTGATTAAAATGAAACTTAACATAACTTTTTTTTTTTGTTCTCGGGGTGATACCTTCAAAAGGCGCCTGGTCTTTGGGGATAAACCAGGAAGTGTGGGATCTTTACCTCACTAAAACCACCCCGGTGGTCACCACCTGTACTATGGAAGGGGGCACCGTTACCTCTCAAAAGACCAATCCGGAGCACCTCTGTGCAACGCCTGTTAGGGCACATCTCTGGGGAGACTGTAAAGGGGTCTCCGCAAAACCTAGCTGAGCAAGTGTACAAGGCAGCACATGACCACTGTGCGCCGTCTTCCCTGAGGTCACTCAGTGGGCCTTGTTTTTAACATACCTAGAAATAAGAAGTTTTTACGTTTCTATGGTTTTTAATCATTTTACTTTTGATAGTCAATAATTCAAAGTAAATAAAGTTTTAAACAAGAAATTCTAAAGCTCCGATTAAAGAGCAGCATTCTATAAGATTCAAAACGACCTTCTATATTAAAACAATTTGCTGATCCTAGGGATCAAACCCAGGACCCCATACACAGCAGTCCCTTGCGCACTACTAAACCAACGAGGAAATTTTCGGTTGTTTCCCTATCTTTAGATAATTATTTAATTTATCGGGTTATTGTACATTCGTCACAAAGTAAATTCGCCACGAAAAAAAGTATGTGTAAACTCGTCACAACTCTATGTTTATGAAAGAAAATCCGCCATATTGTTTATTTCCGTACAGACAGCAGAAAAATCAAACAATAAAGAATAAAACGTTATTTCTTTATTTTTCATAATCATAGAAATTCACATAAAAATCACAGTTCTACTTACAGCTAAAATATACGGTAATATTGACAGCGTGACATCATCATGATCATCTTTTTTTTTTTTGTAATTTGCATCTAAATAAAAAGGCGCACTTTTACTTACAATATATTTATTGCAATAGGCTGATTTTCCTGATATTTTTGTGGAATAATAACATCTTCCTGTATAACATGACCGGTACGGCTAGAAAGAGATATATACAGCGAGCGAGCGATCGCGTGATAGCATGTGCAGGAGCGCAGGAGAAAACAAAAATTTGGAAATCATTTTCATTTTGAGCACTAAAAATCAATAACTTTGTTTTCTACCAGTACTTTATGCAAAAAATATGTACCTATGCAGACTTGTGACGAGTTTACACATATTTTTTATGCATGTGACGAATACACTTTCAATGTATGGAGTTTAAAAAATGTGACGAATTTACTTTGTGACGAATGTACAATAACCCAATTTATCTCGCTCTATAAATTCACCCTAATTACGTAACACCGTAACGATCAATAATAATCTGAATGATTCTGAAGTATATTTCTAATCCATTGCTTCATAATAATAAGTGACCTGCTCAACAACGTAAAAACGCAATTAATATTGTTGAACTGTTAAAATAAAACCTATTGTATATCTACTGTTAGTGTGTCACGCCATGGCCCCGCAGTTTTAATTATTATCAATTATTATTAATGATTTAAGTTAAACCTAATCTGACTTAACAAATAGCGACAATGTAATCGTAATAGAATTATTATAATTATTTATTAGTACCGACAGCTGTATTATCGATGAAATAACAAAAAACTATCGATCGATAACTAACAAAGGATTAGTACAGACGCCAGCACATCGAGGTACTAAAATCTATCAAATTTCTTTAATAGATACTCAACGTTATCGCTATAGCATAAGGTTCAAGTTTGATTGGGAAAAATTGACAGTTTTGGGTGGCTTGATGTGCTGGCGTCTGTATAGGTACATATCTACGCACATATCTACGCAATACGCATAGTATTGGGATTAGGGAGGTTTAATCTTTAAAGCCTGTCCTATCTATTCTGTATTGCCTAGCTCTAGTAGTAATCTATAAAAACTCGAAGAAAATGGAAACTCATTATTTCGAAAATATCAATCAACTCAGATCTACCGCAGTCCACTGCTGGACATGGCACGCTGCGACACACCACGCTGCTGTCTTCCACGTCCCGCATCCAGTCTCTCCCAGCCACAATTTTTCGAAAATAATTCTTGTTGGTTTCACCCGCATAAGTGTCAATCCCCACTGTGTCAACCCGCACTGGGCCCGCGTGGTGGATTACGGCCCACTCCCTCTCACTGAGAGGAGGCCTGTCCCAGCAGTGGGAACATTATAGGCTGATGATGATGAAGTGTCAATCCCGTTAGAATATCGAGATAAAAACTATCCTATGTCATTTCCCGGGACTCAAGCTACATCTATACCAAATTTCATCTAAATCGGTTCAGCGGTTTAAGTGTGAAGAGGTAACAGACATGACACACTTTCGCATTTATAATATTACTAGCACCGCCCCGCGGTTTCACCCGCGTAAGTAATCCAGGAAATGGTCTATCTATGTGCCAATTTTCATCCAAATCTGTTCAACGGTTTACACGTGATTGAGTACTTTCACATTTATAATATTAAATAGGATAGTATATTAATAATATATAATAGGACCGGGACCGCATGGTCTCGAGTTATGTAAAATATATAATAATATAATATATTTTTATCATAAGTTCACATATAAATTACATAGAAGGTACATCATTACAAAATTACATATTAATATCTATTATGAAGAAAATATTAAACTATGCCTAAAATAAATATACGGTCTTATTCATAATAAGTTATGGAACATCTAAAGGCTTGCTAAAGTCTCGTTGTCAAAAATTGGTATTCATAAACGCATTTTAGCACTAAAACGTTCTTTAAACCTACTATAAAGTTATGAAACCCAGAACCCTACTTTAACAGTATTTTAAGGAAAAAATGGCCGACTTTACATCAGCTGATGACATTTGACGTACAATGTAACATGTGCAAAAAGTCAGTTTCGTAAACAATCGTACTTCGAGGTTCGAGGAGCTGCAGTTGTATTTCATTTATTTTGCACTTCTGTTTAACCAATTTAATTTATTTATTATTATATACCTACAATGCAAAATAGCAGCGAGGAAAAATATAACGCAACAAGAAATACTGTGGGACGCTGCTGCTTTAGACTGTGGAAATTACGCTTTCAATGTTTTTTACATGGCATACATGCAAACTAGGAAATGTGAAAACAACCATAGTGGCTAGAGCAGTACTTTACAATATTGCAGTTGACCGTGGAGACATGCAGTTAGAAGGTAGCAATATCATGAATATCATACAAAGTCACCCAAAGAAGTTGCAAGGGGAAATGCAAATGCTATTTTACAAACTATCAAGGAAACATTCCGCCGAGGTAGCCCCACTTTACCAGGTTGGAGGTACACCTTCCCACTTGTGTCCGGAGACGGTTCAGGGATTTCCGTGAGGATCACGAAGTTTACACCCTGCAGGAAGATGCTCCAGTAGGATGCAGCAGTAGGGTGTGGTTGTGAAGCTGTGTCGCAAACCATACTCCACCCCCTATCCTACCCTATGTGTCCCAAAACATGCAAAGTAACCTCTGCGCTACCACTGACGACGTTGCGGAAGTGGCAAAGTTTTGGGCCAAGATCTAAAATACAGTCGTCCCCGCGACACGAAGAATATAAAGAGGAGACATTTTAGCGAGTAGTTCATTAATAAAAAGCTTATGTACAAATATCTGTTTAATTTATTTATTTTTATAATACTCTAAACTTTAATTCGGCTTCTAGAACTTGTGCTAGCAGAACAACATTTTTTAAATGTTTCTTTTCATTTGCCATCTATGCCATCTCTTCTGTAGGCCGTTTCAGTTTCTGCTATTTGTAGTGAAGCACCATCCTTACTAGTTACTACTGTCCTGAAACACAAAATTAATGTTATAATTCTTTCTCTTCATTATCTTCTAAATACTAAAATAATTAAAGAAGTGGTGGCATAAAAATAACTAATATTACTAATACTAGTAATTATTAGTTATTGTTATGGCGGCGGTTTTTTTTTTTCTTACAAAATAAAGAGTTTTGTACAGGTAAACGAAGTTCTTGACATGCTTACTCAGGAACTTTGTAAGTTTTAATAAATTGGATAGGCACGCTAATTCGTAAATCATGCCAGGCCGCCGCTTTTTCGCGTTGGTTTCGGTCAGTATCAGTGTTTTTATTTTCTATCTTCTTCTTAGTGCGCCCAGAATTTGGCTACTTGTTTGGCGCCATCATCAGCGTCCACCTTCATTTGCCATTATGGAGACCCTCTCCCTGACCAATTCTTCCAAAAAGATCTAAGGAAAAGCAATGTTTAAGAAATTATGAATGTTTACAAAACAAAACTTACTTTGAACACTTTTTAGCTGTAACAGTACACACCTCATCGTCCTCCAACCAATATTCACTTCTTTGCCCTTTATTGGAACTAGTCTCCGGTCTTAATTCCATTTCTTATAGATACAAAAAAAATATTCAAAAGTTTTCGTTCGCGCCTGTTGTATCAAATTCATTGACATAAAAAACCATGTTACGACATTAACGCGTCAAAACTGACGAAACTGTAGACAATAAATTAGTTTTCCATACGTCTTATTGTCTATGGTCACAATTATTCAGTGCGTAGACAGATATTCTCGTTTGATGATTCAATATATTGACCAATTTGTTGGACGATTTCATTATAATGGCAACATATTGAAGTTAAAGGACATTTTAGTTATAGAACGTTTATGAAGCGTTTATGAATACAAAATTTTATCGAACGTTTTAAAGGCTTAATGAGCATTTTAACTAAAGTATGTTTTAAACCTTCTATAAGCTTTTTTTATGAATAAGACCGCTAGTGTATAACATAAATATAAAAGGCCCACTGAATTCAATAGCGACCTGCCTGATGTAGGTTTATTCAAACCTGTGTTTCAGACCATCGCGCTTAACAACGCTGATTGCTTTAGTGGACTATTATGGTTGGGAAAAGGCTAGGCAGATGATGAATATACTGAACATAGAGCTAGCATTGATACACAATAATTATATTTTAAAATAAAAATTGACTTAACATTAATAAACTTATTGCATTACTTCTAGCAATTTTTCAGTGTCTGAGTCAATATTTCACTACATTTTTTACAATTTACACTATATATACTTAGAGACTTATTGATTTTATTGTATAAGAACGGACCTAAAAAACATAAAACATGGATATGTATAGGGAGGAATGGGCATCGCAACGAAAGCATTTACCATGGATCCAGTAGGTACTTACCTAGATATTTCATAAGTTTACAAAAAAAAAAAACAATTTACCCAATAAAAGTATGTGGTCTACATGATCAACAGTATAATTTGATCAAGTGTATTCCCGCGAGACCGCTAATACTAAAAATCTAAATGCCTACACACCTGCTTAATTTATTACAAAGCAACTGCAACACACTCTATAAGTACGGGCGTATTAAATAGCCATGAACCAGCCTGATTGATGCATTAATCTTAATAAAACCGAAACAAAATCGGCTCATCCGTTCGTGAGCCAGGGCCATGCAGAAGCTAAAACATATGGTAGATAAAGGTGATTTTAAACTTTTAGAACCATACGAATTACTTGTATGAAAAATGAGGGGAGCTTTTTGGCCTGGGTCTTGGTTTAATCGTATGGTTCTTACCTAGGCTAATCAAATGCCCTACCAAGTAACTTGGCCATAACAAATTCATTTACTTCCATCGCAAATTGACATATTGAACTACCCCAAAATTTTCTTTTTTCATTAGTATTCTTTATAACTGAAGCAGAGAACTGTTGCAAATGGCCAGTCTTTGTTCATTCATCTTTCCATAACAATATTAATAGGTATCTGCCGTATTAGCCAAAACTCTCTCTGACATGTTAATCGAAAAGTCCCAAAATATGAATCAAAAGGCGATAACCAAAAATAAAAACACGAACAAACAAAAACAATAAGCGACCAATTAACTCTCAAACTCAAAATCAGGGTAAACTCACCAATTGTCGACCGCTCTATTTGAACGAAACGTACAAAGGGAATAAAAGGGGTTTAAAAATACGCCCAGGCCCAATTAATTAGAGACAATTAGCTACCCTTCCTGCAGCAACAAAAGGTAGAAAAACTCTTCTCATTAATTACGAAGCAAAGAGGGCGAAAGGCGAAACAGGAAGGTACTAGATTTCTCCCCTTTTGTTTTTGAAGAGGAATCCATTTGTGAGACAGACGCGTTGCGGAAGATGCGGGGTCTCGCTGAGCTACGATTTTATTTATGTTTTATGTTGTGGATTTAATTATGGTTGTAACGTTGTAATAATCTTGCTTTTTTGAAGGTATGATTATTATTTATGGTTGACCTATTCTAATTTAAAACTAGGGGTAAGAGGATTAATGTTTTCTTTCTTCATCCACTATTTTTTAATCAATGCTATATTTGAATTTATTCACTTAGACTGTCCTACTGCTGAGTAAAGTTCTCCTCACAAAGACTTCCGGAGCTTAATAGCAGATAATTCAATTAATAAAAATAATATCGGGAAAACACGAAAAGAACAAGAAAAATGCAATTGAGAAAATTCAGCAACAAAAATAAAAAACATTTTTCAGCAAACCAAAATCAATAATCCTTTCCTCGAACCCCATTAAACACGTTGACAGCTCATCCACTTGCTGGATAATTACAATGCTTTCAACAACTCACAGATTACACGAACATACATTATCAACACTATCTGAACTAATCCTCAGCTGACATGCTAGAAAAAAATATTCCAGAGTGCCTTCCACGATAGGCGAACATTTTAATCGACACACAGATTATACGTGTCCATTAAATAAGTAGCTATCAATTACCGTACTTGTACTGATAACTTTTAACAGCACTGATAAAATTCGGCAGTGCTAATCAAGCCGTCACCATGTGCGCGTGCAAGCAGAAACGATCTTTCCTAATAGAGGACATACTAAAAGATGTGACGAAGAAACCTTATAGGAACTTGAGTCAGGAGCCTACGCAGCCCCTCAAGTGTAACGGAGTGAAATCCTTCGAGGTCCCTAAAAAACAGAAGATGACGAAGATTGAAGAGCCGAGTGACAATGGGAGCCAAATTGATGTTAAGTGCGAAGTGCCAAAGGATTACGATTTGAGCAAAGTCAATCTGGAACACAGGAGAAATACTTATCCGTTGTACCCTACACCAATTAAAGCCAATGTACCTCCGCTGTCTACTTCAGTGACATGGCCTCAGTACACAGGGAAGGAAGCCTCAGGGTTCTTAGAGAGGCCTCCGTTCAGTTATTACAGCGACTCGATGCTAAATTCTAATCAGATACTAAGAAGTCAACTTGCTGCGAACAGATTTGTGTCCCACCCATTCACTATACGGCAAGCTTATGGATTTGACAGAGGTGAGTTTTGAATATTATTCATAGAAATCCATTCACAGAAAAATATTAATTATTTAAAAAAGTTTTCGTTTTTTAATATTAAAAATACGAAAACTTTTGTGTAATAATTCTGGTTAAGATAGTAATAAGTGACGCCTCCTATATCAATGGCGTAGTAAAGAAAAACAAATAAAATAAGATTATTATATCCAATATCGATTATCGTTGATAAACAACTGACGTATTAATAAATTATTCATATTGAATCACCTTGTATTAAAGCTAGTGTGTGAAGTGATAATAAAACGGGCCTGCGGGCGGAGAGTAATGGGTAGCTCACCGTCCGATCAGGACCAGGCCCGTGCCGGACGGCGCGTACGTGTTCCACGCGCGCCTCAAAGAGATGTCAGCATTGAACGAAGGGGCCCGTAAGGGCCGAAGCCTGCCGGGTCAGCGGGATTGTCCGAAAGGGTTACCGCTGGCACGGAACATAAAGGGCGAAGGAAGGAACACGGGTGGGTTTTAGTCAGTAAGAGTCTGACACTCCCTTCCGCTCCACCCAGAGCGGGAGGAGTCATTTGATGATTTCCCATCCTGAAAAAAAAAAAAAAAGTGACATATAAAAATTATACGAACAAAATCGAAGGCTCGTAATTCCGTCAATGGAAAAACTTTGAGGAAACAAATGGCAGCCAAGGGGTGGTTGAATTAACTGCACATATATATACCGGGAACTATGACCTTGGAAGACATACTGAGATATCTGAAGAGTAAAGAACAGCAGATAAAAAACTCCTTCCAACACCTCGTGAAGGAAATCAGTAAAAAAAATCAATACAGCCATTCTGTATCAAAGCGGTGCTATTGGAGTTTTACAAGAAGGCAGCGAAAGTGTTAACCTTCCTCCTATCCTATTAATTATAATAGGATTATTTGAAGATGCAAATCTGTGTGCGCTGCATGTTGAGCGAGTGACTATACAACCAAAAGCCATAGAGCTGGATCGGAGGTTTTGTGGCGAACGTAGCTATTATGAACGTTACGTGGCGGTAAAAACTAAACGGACGAAATCAGAGAGAGATCGATTGGAGACAAAGAGCAACTGGATGGAGAGAGAGAGTGATCAACCGAAATGATAGAGTGAATTAACTGAGACAAAAAGTAACCGGACCGAGGAAAAGAGGAAGCGATTGGAGATAAAGAGTAACTGGATGGAGAGAGAGAGAGAGAGAGAGTGAATTAACGAAGGGAAAGAGCAACTAGACGGAGGCAAAGAAGAAGCGTTTGAAAACAAAGAGTAAACTGACAGAGAGTGATCGACGAAAGACAAAGATTGACCGGACGGAGAGAGAGAGAGTGACCAAACGAGGAGAGCAACTGACCAAACGAAGAGAGAAGGCTGTGACCGAATGGAGAGGGAGAGTGACCGAGCGAAGAGAGAGAGCTGTGACCGAACGGAGAGAGAAAGTGACCAAGTGAAGAGAGGGAGTGGCCAAGTGAAGAGAGAGAACTGTGACCGAACGGAGACGAAGATTGACCGAGAGCAGAGAGAGAGCTGTGACCGAACGGAGAGGGAGAGTAACTAAGTAAAGAGAGAAATTGACCGAATGGACAAACTGGCACCAGACGCCAGCAATCTGCTGAGCAAGCTGAAAAGGAGATGGCTGACCTGAAGAGAGAGATTGCAGCTTTTAAAGTGGCATTGCAGCTTTTAAGATGGCTGACCTGAAGAGAGAGATTGCAGCTTCATGGTGGCCAACTCCCGTGGGTAGGTTAATCCAGAATCCAAAAATCTAATCCAACTTTCACCACGAATCCTCCTGTGAAGTATATACTAAAAAAATATTATTAAAAATTATTTTGGTTCTAAAAAACAAATAAGCTGAAAATAAATATGAATTTAAGAGATGTTATTAGTCACTCATCGGTTAGTTATCACCATCAGCCTACAGGGGTCCACTGCTAGACATAGCCTCTCCAAATGCACGCCATTCAGCTCAATTTATTTATTTATTTATTTAATTTTAAAGAAAGCTTACAGACTAATAACAATATTTAATATCATGCATAAATAAGGACATTTGCGACATTTAATTATCGACAACTCTCATCCAGCTGCTGTCAGCCACCCTGCGAAGATCTTCACTCCATCTAGCCTGAGGGCGTCCTACCTTACGTTAGCGTCAGTTAGTAACGCTTACTAATCAAAATGAAATACAAATAAAAATCGATTACCTACTATATCAATTACCGATAATCGTCGATAAGCAACGCCGTGTTAATATAGACCGAATCTCCTTCTTAAAGTCATTCGTTATCTTATCATAATCTTGCATCGAGTTCGTCTTAATCATAATCTTCATAATAATGTATTGTCTTAAATTATTGTCAGTTTGTTTCCTTTTATTTATAAACTACCAAAATAAAACAATGGATTTTATCATGATAATCTTACATTATGATCACAATAACTTCTTAAACTTCAACTTTTTTTATATTTTTAGTACCTAATTACTTTGAAATGTCATAGGTATTATCAATATAATTCTAGTAAGGTCACTTATTCAATGTATGAGAAGAGACCTGTGCCATTCAGTGGGGCAATAATAGGCTGATATTATTATTATTCATGAGAATAAATTATCCGATGAATCATAAAAATCCTTTAAATATACAAATCAGTAAAAAATCAAATAATCCGTAGTCATTAAATAGGTGCTTTCACCCAATCTTATTGGTATATAATAGTTATCAAAAATGTTAGCTTAATGACTTAATAAGTTACCCCACACCCCCTGGATCCCCTGCTAGTTATTCGTCTGTTTTAATCTCAGTCTTAGCCACTATAGGTACCTCTACATATCTCTAGTGACCTACTTTATTTTTTTTTATTAACTTTTTGCAGAATTGACTTTGAATAAATAATTTGGCGATCTCAGTTAAAAATATATACTTATCATGAATAATATCGACTCTGAATTCACAAAAAGAAAACATTTTTAGGTTGAAAGCATCAGGGTAGCCCGAGATATTCTTTACTTACTATTTTTTCAAGACTTTTTTTAAGAATAGGATTATATAGAGACTTGTATCGATGGTTTCTATGATAAATGAATTGATAAAGTAATTCTATAATAAATGTTCCGGTCGCGAACCATATTATAATCAACAGACAACCTGATACTGATCTACAAATTTTATGATTTAGAAGAGTGTCCGTGGAGTTTCTTGCTCGTTCTTCTCCATCTCTTACTACGCTTTGGCATGGGCAACTAGGTTCATCTTTCTGACCGACTGACCCCTTGAAAATTCAAAAGTGTCTGTAATTGGTTTATTTGAAATAAATGCTGAGTTTAAAAACAAATTGCAAAAAACGTAAGTCAAAATGATTTTCCCGGGCTTCCTTAGCGCATCCCCACTCTAATATTTACGCAAAGAAAATGTACGAAACAGATGTTTTTTTGTTCAACTTACGTAACGTACACGTGCACTTAGGTACCTACATATTGTTTTTATTGATAAATAGGTACTTACCCACTTTTATCTTCTGCAATCAGAGCCAATAAACATACTAGTGATGTAGATACCTATATTGACACACCTCCTTTATGACTCTGCAAGTAAATTTGCAATGCGGACCCGAAGTCACACCAGCTTGTCACACCATGGTGACTTATAGGATTTTTCCTGTTTGCCACACAGTTAATATTTTTATACCATATTGTACGTAGGTAGGTACCACTTAAATAATAGTGCAGTGAACAATATCGATGTAAAAAACGCCTTTTCTTGTTAAGAACAGTTCATTCATACCACGAAGTTAGGTTTTTACTATCTAACTAACCTATCGAAATCAAAATCAGAAGTCAGTTATTCAAATGAGGAATAACGATGACACAATCATGACTGGTACACTATGGAATAAACGATTATTTTAGACTGCGTGTATATTATATATTTCCGTTGTTTTTTTTTTTAATGTCTTCTGCACAGTGTGTAGGATGTGCGGATAAGTTGTCATACCAGACACATACCTGAATTTACAACAGTTGTGCCCTTAATTACCTACACCCGCACCCATAATCTTTCCGATGCGGCAGGAATAGGTATGGGCAAGTCGTAGTATTTCACCGGATGAGGTCCTTCACAATGTAGCTCACTATAGAAAACAAATTCAATAAGGTACAGTTAAACCAGAAAATATATGCGCTTCGGTAATCTACGTGTTTCCGAATAAGCACGAACGTCGCGTCACAGAGTGACCCCCTACAGAAGCAAAGCTTCTAAGTTTTTTATTTCCGTGCTTGTAGTAATGCACCTATTATTGCGCGTTTTCACTGCCGGGTTACCTACACCAATCGCAGATAGACTTCTATCACGTAAAAGCTTTGAAAAGTTTTTTGGAATTACGTACAGTGGTTAATCTATGTACAGACCTATATCTTTCTAATCATAGTAATATAGTGTACCTAATAATAGTACATCTCATCACCGCACGTTAATATTTCAAAGATAGATGATGATTCCCGAAGCGCATAGGTACTTATTTTGGGATATCTGTTTTTTTTTTGCGTAGGATAGGTCAAGTTACCAGATTAGAAAGACCATGTCGTTTGTCACCAGCAAACAAGAGCTTATAGACACTTTTGTTAGAAGATACTTCAAGTTTATCAAATACTAGCAGCGCCCCGCGGTATCACCCGCATAAGTTACGATCCCGTGGCAATGTCGGGATAAAAACTATCCTATGTCCTTTCCCGGCACTCAAACTATCTCTATACCAAATTTCATCTAAATCGGTTCAGCGGTTTATGCGTGAAGAGGTAACAGAAAGACACACAGATACACTTTTGCATTTATAATATTAGTATGGATTAATAGGTAGGCACCTACATTTAGCGGAAATTGAAAATACACAAACTGCTCCCCTAACTAATGTCTTCCATGTCACAAACATTGTGATAAGCAAAAGCTTAGGTATTATCGACTTATTTGATTGATTGGACAGTAATCGTTGTAGCAATACAAATCATCTTCAAATTCCTTTAAATTAAGGTATTAACGATAACTAATCCAAGATCGTTCAACGTTCAATAACAAGCTTAGGATGGTGCATGTGACTGCAGTAGGTACGCAAGGATCAGGTAATCACGATAATGGAAACAAGCTTACCAGATAATGATAATATGGATTAACGAGTTTGCTTTTGAGTTTTATTATGAACATGTTCTGGGGCTTGATTATATTATTTTTTATTAGCCGTCAATGTCCCACAGCTGGGCAAAGGCCTCCCTACTCTGTTTCCACGTCTCTCTGTCAAGAGCTGCCAAGGACCAATCTTTATGAAAGAAGTCCAGCTCATCCCGCTGATTAACATGAATTGCCAGAATTATTTAAGTAGGTCCTTTGAGCTCAACAATCGTATACCTACCACGGAAGTTTTAAACACAATTTATCTAGCTAGTCTGCCCACCTATTTACAGGTAACTATGACCTATATTTATTTCTAGTGGACAGACATACAGCATCTTATAGTATAGGAAAAGTAAAGTAGTTAGTTTATTTCAATTTCCTAGATAATATTTACCTATTTACATAATTTAAAAAGCCAAGTCTTAACATAATAATATGTACAAGTATTTAGAAGTGTTTGCTGAAGCTCGTGTCGATTGCTTCTACGCTACGATGCGATGTGAAAAAGATGCACCTCCCTGGTGCGCCGGGCGGTGTGGAACCTAAGATAGAAACACGCTTGTACGATACGACTACATACAAAAAGCAAAGCTAATAGAAATCTCTATTCCTAGACAGCACGTTTCGCCGAAAACTTTGTTGATAGGAAACATTGTTTGTAGATATCTCGGTTCATAGGAAGCACTGTTGACAGAGATCTCTGTTCATAGATAGTACTTCTTGCCGTACCTAAACTTTGTTGAAACTGGCTCAGCCTTTACTTCCACAACCCTCCCAGCGCATGCCCGCCTAGCTGGCGGGTCCCGCATGCCCCCCAGGGTGGGGGGCTACGGGAATGGCCGCGAACACCTGGCCCTTCCCGTCCAACACTGGTAGAGGCCTGAGCAATACAGGCAATGGTGCCCCCGCACCCGTTGCCTGCTGGCCTCCACCTGGAAGATCTAAATAACCTAACCTACCTCCGTCGAGTAGTCGGGGCGTATTTGACAGATAGAGCCGTCATCTACCCCGGTCGCGACGGGGAGTGGAACCGGCGAGAGATGTCGTGCGGTGTCCCGCAGGGATCAGTTCTGGGGCCGCTCCTGTGGGACATCGGTTACGACTGGGTGCTGCGGGCCGACCTCCCTGATGGCGTCAGCGTGGTTTGCTACGCTAACGACATGCTAGTCCTGGCGCAGGGGAGGTCGCATCAGGCGGCGGCCGACGCGATGACACGCGGGGTTGTGATAGTCGTGGAGAGGATCCGGCAGTTGGGTCTCGAGTTGGCATTGCACAAGTCCGAGACCATGTCGTTTCATGGGCCCCGAAACACGCCACCATCGGGATCCCAACTAACGGTAGGAGGAATTCACATCAGCGTCGAGACGATGATGACATATATCAATCATGAAATCACAAAAAGAAAACATTTTTAGGGTGAAAGCTCCAGGGTAGCCCGAGATATTCTTTACTTACGTTTTTTGCAAGAAGTTTTATTAACAATAGGATATTTATTTATTTATTTTATTTTATTTTATTTATTTTAGGAAAACTTACAGCTAAACAAATACAGTAGGTAAAATAATGTATACAAAATAAAGCCAATTACAAGTTTCCACGTGTAGTTTATAAATCATGTGAAACAGAAAATATAAGATGAAAAAATTACACAGACAGACTTATAGGTATCGATGGTTTCTATGATAGTAATTCTATAATATTTTTTT
Organism: Luperina testacea; assembly: GCA_927399505.1. NCBI lineage: Eukaryota > Metazoa > Arthropoda > Insecta > Lepidoptera > Noctuidae > Luperina > Luperina testacea. The sequence continues at coordinate 17,382,273 of OV656775.1, read as the reverse complement.
TTACGGTCGTGAACTATATTGTAATCAACAGACAACCTGATACTGATCTACAAATTTTATGATTTAGAAGAGTGTCTGTGGAGTTTCTTGCTCGTTCTTCTCCATCTCTTACTAAAAAAATCAGAAGTCAGTTATTTAAATTAGGCTGAGAATGAGCACTTTTGAATGTCAATCTATACTAATATTATAAAGATGTAAAGTTTATACGTAGGGGTAATCTCTGGAACTACCAGTCGGATTTGAAAACATCTTTTTGTATTTAATAGTCCGATTCTTGAGAAAGGCTATAGGCTATTTAACATCACGCTATGACCCTTAGGAGCCGAGCAAAAATAAAAAAGGCAGAAAGAACGCTAAGCAAAAACGTAGTAATAGCGCGGGCAGGCGATGAGATGCGACGGGGTGGATCGGGGGAACAAGAAGTTTCACGCGGACGAAGTCGCGGGAAGAAGCTAGTATTAGCTAGTATTTTGTAAACGTGAATAATTATGAATGTTACTACTTATATGGATCTTGTGACATCTGAATTAAATGATTTTATTATCATTATTACATAAGACAGTCCCTTGCTATCTTTTATTCTACTGAAACGCAGTTTTTTTTAATACACGATATAAATTCGATATGATATATTAAATATCGGATATTTATTAACGGTGGAGTTTCTTGCCCGTTCTTCTCCAAACGAAAACTACCTTTTGGAATGGGCGACTAGAATCAATTCTATATGTTGTAATTTTTGACGTTCAAAAGTGCCTTTTATGTGCCTATTTGAAATAAATACTTTGACTTTGACTTTGAAATATCGAATTTTTACAAACCCTGACTTATAGTGATAAAAAAACAACGTCTAATCCAAGGTCTTAATGATTGATGTTTTCTCTTGAAATCTCTTGATCGTCCCTAATATTTCACAAAGTTCAAGTAGCATCATACTTTATAAATAAGAAACAGTGAATGTTTCTTATCTATAAAGTATGATGCTACTCATTCACAGATTCCCTTGATCATACTTGTTCAATATTTTCGTCTAAAATGATTGTGAAACAGAAACAGCCAATTTCCGGAAAGTTTTAGAGCTTCCGATAAGATAATAAAATTATGTAAGAAGGTAGTACCTACTTTTTCAAACGGAACCAACCTATTTTATAGTTTTATTTTTTATTCTAACGGTCTTATTCATAATAAGTTATGGAACATCTAAAGGCTTGCTAAAGTCTCGTTGTCAAAAATTGGTATTCATAAACGCATTTTAGCACTAAAACGTTCTTTAAACCTACTATAAAGTTATGAAACCCAGAACCCTACTTTAACAGTATTTTAAGGAAAAAATGGCCGACTTTACATCAGCTGATGACATTTGACGTACAATGTAACATGTGCAAAAAGTCAGTTTCGTAAACAATCGTACTTCGAGGTTCGAGGAGCTGCAGTTGTATTTCATTTATTTTGCACTTCTGTTTAACCAATTTAATTTATTTATTATTATATACCTACAATGCAAAATAGCAGCGAGGAAAAATATAACGCAACAAGAAATACTGTGGGACGCTGCTGCTTTAGACTGTGGAAATTACGCTTTCAATGTTTTTTACATGGCATACATGCAAACTAGGAAATGTGAAAACAACCATAGTGGCTAGAGCAGTACTTTACAATATTGCAGTTGACCGTGGAGACATGCAGTTAGAAGGTAGCAATATCATGAATATCATACAAAGTCACCCAAAGAAGTTGCAAGGGGAAATGCAAATGCTATTTTACAAACTATCAAGGAAACATTCCGCCGAGGTAGCCCCACTTTACCAGGTTGGAGGTACACCTTCCCACTTGTGTCCGGAGACGGTTCAGGGATTTCCGTGAGGATCACGAAGTTTACACCCTGCAGGAAGATGCTCCAGTAGGATGCAGCAGTAGGGTGTGGTTGTGAAGCTGTGTCGCAAACCATACTCCACCCCCTATCCTACCCTATGTGTCCCAAAACATGCAAAGTAACCTCTGCGCTACCACTGACGACGTTGCGGAAGTGGCAAAGTTTTGGGCCAAGATCTAAAATACAGTCGTCCCCGCGACACGAAGAATATAAAGAGGAGACATTTTAGCGAGTAGTTCATTAATAAAAAGCTTATGTACAAATATCTGTTTAATTTATTTATTTTTATAATACTCTAAACTTTAATTCGGCTTCTAGAACTTGTGCTAGCAGAACAACATTTTTTAAATGTTTCTTTTCATTTGCCATCTATGCCATCTCTTCTGTAGGCCGTTTCAGTTTCTGCTATTTGTAGTGAAGCACCATCCTTACTAGTTACTACTGTCCTGAAACACAAAATTAATGTTATAATTCTTTCTCTTCATTATCTTCTAAATACTAAAATAATTAAAGAAGTGGTGGCATAAAAATAACTAATATTACTAATACTAGTAATTATTAGTTATTGTTATGGCGGCGGTTTTTTTTTTTCTTACAAAATAAAGAGTTTTGTACAGGTAAACGAAGTTCTTGACATGCTTACTCAGGAACTTTGTAAGTTTTAATAAATTGGATAGGCACGCTAATTCGTAAATCATGCCAGGCCGCCGCTTTTTCGCGTTGGTTTCGGTCAGTATCAGTGTTTTTATTTTCTATCTTCTTCTTAGTGCGCCCAGAATTTGGCTACTTGTTTGGCGCCATCATCAGCGTCCACCTTCATTTGCCATTATGGAGACCCTCTCCCTGACCAATTCTTCCAAAAAGATCTAAGGAAAAGCAATGTTTAAGAAATTATGAATGTTTACAAAACAAAACTTACTTTGAACACTTTTTAGCTGTAACAGTACACACCTCATCGTCCTCCAACCAATATTCACTTCTTTGCCCTTTATTGGAACTAGTCTCCGGTCTTAATTCCATTTCTTATAGATACAAAAAAAATATTCAAAAGTTTTCGTTCGCGCCTGTTGTATCAAATTCATTGACATAAAAAACCATGTTACGACATTAACGCGTCAAAACTGACGAAACTGTAGACAATAAATTAGTTTTCCATACGTCTTATTGTCTATGGTCACAATTATTCAGTGCGTAGACAGATATTCTCGTTTGATGATTCAATATATTGACCAATTTGTTGGACGATTTCATTATAATGGCAACATATTGAAGTTAAAGGACATTTTAGTTATAGAACGTTTATGAAGCGTTTATGAATACAAAATTTTATCGAACGTTTTAAAGGCTTAATGAGCATTTTAACTAAAGTATGTTTTAAACCTTCTATAAGCTTTTTTTATGAATAAGACCGTAAAAGTTTAATCTAAATACATACAATTTTTGCGACCATTTTTATTTACATTTATAATTGACTTTACAAATAGGTAGTTATTATAGCTATTATTATAGCAATGAAGAATTTAACGTGATGCAAACAGAAAAAGTTTAATTTTTTTTTTATGGATAATTCATTGCCTACGCTCATGGTTGGTAAGTAGGTATAGTGGTAGGTACCAATAACAACTATTAAAAAAACGACAATATATTTATATTGGTCAATTGAAGTAGGTACCTACTCAAGACAAAATAACGTTGTAAACACACTGAAAATCTGAAATTATTGGCCTACCCACTATTTTGGCCATAAAAATTTAAAGTGACAATCTCACAATACGATTTCACTACAGTACCCGGCGATAAATATTGCACATCGACCTTTACCTTTTTTTGTATTTTATACAAAGAATAAAAATAATTATCAAAAGAAGCAAATCATAATTGTTTTAACAGCTCCTAATAGATACCGGACTGTTTGTATTTCGTGCGATAGAGATAACGCTCTACGAAGCCGAAATTAGCCGATTGTCTCTTTCCAAAGGTCGATGTGCAATATTTATCGCCGGGTACTGTAGATAGGTTCACGAATGATAAGACTAATTCAATATAATAATTAAATACCTAGGCAGTAATGTAGTAATCGACAAATATAATTCGAAACTAATAATGATCATTGTTGTGCGATAATGACTGGATAATTCGTAACCTACCTCACTTCATCCGTCTTACCTATTTATAGTATCTACCTACCCATACTAATACATATTATAAACTAACTTCTGGCCGCATCAAAATTCTTGTTCCCCCGACCCACCCCGTCGTATCGCATCGCATCGCCTGCCCACTATTATTATGGTAGTTCCTGAGATGATCGTGTTCAAATAAACAAACTCTTCAGCTTTATTATTAGAAATATTGTTGTTGAATTGAATATGTATTATTACATATATAAATTCTAAAGTGACTCTGTCTGTATGTTACCTTTTCACGCCTAAACCACTGAACGGATTTCAATAAATTTTGGCAAGGAGATAGATGGCATCCTGGGAAAGGATATAGGCTACTTTATGTCCCGGTAGCACGTTTCCGTGGAGTAATTTTCGACATCCACGCGGACGAAGCCGCGGGCAGAAGGTAGTATCGAAGCGCGGCAGCTGAGCATTAGGTCCTGTGTTCGACTCCTAGTACGGGCAGTATTTTTCTGTCAGGAATTTCTCAGTAACAGCTGGAAGCTTGAGTCGAGTTTAACAATTCTATTAGTTTTAACCCTAGATTCATAAACATTCGTCTCACAGACCGCGCGAAACACAAATTAGTTTCTACTGTTTCGAGTGAAAGAGATAGAAAGCTGAGCTCTTAAGTACCTTCCTAGAACGTTTGAATGTTAGTGTAACGAGTGACCTTGACTCGCAGTGACATCTAATTTGCAAGTTATAGACCTCTGTTCGTCTGAGAGACGAATATTTATGAATAGTGTACCTATTGATGAAGTGGATCGTTATTTTTGAAAATCAGTTTTTGACGATATCTGTTTTTTATAAATTCAAAGTAAGTATGTGATATTATTTTACATAATTATGTTATTATGTTAAGCTAAATATTAGGTATATTATTTTTCATAATGTATAATTACGGGTACCTACAATACTTTAATTCATCTAATTTTATTTTAGCATGGAGGATCGACAAATTGTGGACTATCTGAATCGTTTATCCGATTCTGATGATGATTTTACCAATCAGCAAAGAGTGGTGCTGAATTTAAGTGATGTCGAAGATCACGTGGAATATCAGGAGACGATCCAAACAGATTCCGAAAGATGACCGAACCGTGGTTACGGAAAAGGCAGGAAATGCCAACTTTGAAGAGATGCCTAAAAAGGAAAATCGCCGAAGTTTTAGGTGAAACGCCTACCATTGATATACCTGGTACAAGTGGGACCCAAAAAAAAATGTGTGGTCATTGTGACTATAAAAAACGTCGTATGACAAGGTTCCAATGCAAGTCGTGCAAAAAGTTTATGTGTATGGACCATCGCGGCCTCATATGTGTGGAATGTGCCGATGAACTTTAATTTTTATTAATTAATTTCTTTTTTATAACCTAATTAAACATATTAAACAGTATCATATTTAATTTATTTTGTTTTATTTACAAGTACTGATAAACCCGTCATTTAAATATAGTCGTCTGTGAGACGAATGTTTATGATTAATGTTCCTCTTAGATATGATTATGAATCTAGGGTTAAATGCGTATCACAAAATGAATTCTGGAACGATACTCGTCTATCTCTATCCAATACTTAGATGCTAATTGCGATTCATACCTATTACTGATGTTCTTCTAATAGAAACATGCTTATCAACGGGTGGGAATCGAACTCACGAACTCCTGTTTGCCAACCTTGTTTGCATAATACCAGCCTATGATTGTCCCACTGCAGGATAAAGGCACGAGTATTGAACATCACGCTTGGTCAGGGTGGGAGGTGATTTCAGACTTAAATTATCTACAAGTCCAGGTTTCTTCACGACGTTTTCCTTCAACGATGTCAGTAAACTCATGAAGTACATATGGATTGAAAAGTCACATTGGTACTTGCCCGGATTTGAACCCACAACCTCGTGCATGAGAGGCGAGGCCTTAACCCAGTAGTTATGCCAGTGGCCATCGCGAATAAAGAAAGAAAGAAAATACATTTAGTTAGCACAGACTAAAAGGCACAACGTACCTATAATATACAGCAAATAAAAAAATAAAAAGTGTAAAGCGCGATGTAAGAAATGCTTGATCATTGCCGCTTGATCATTGTAGGTGTTCTACAATTAAAAATAACATTTTACAAGATTAATTTAACAGATAATCTAATGGGCAGGGCTTTACCTACTTCCTTAATACCAAAAACGTAGGTACAGATTATGAACGATACTTATATCTGTTCCAATTAAAAAATACACAACGCCTTATCGATTTAAGTATTTATCTATTAAATCGATAACAATATTGGTTATTAGTAAAAAAATACAATTTTCCAGCGATTATCTCGCTATCGAATATTTTTTATCTTTTAATACTCACTATTTGAAATTGTTGTTTTATTGTAACAAGGTAGAATAAAGTCTGTTATCATCAAATTGCTCCAATTTGATGGATTAACTATTTTTTTACTATTTTAGTTTTTTGATAAGTCATAGATTATTTTCATATATATATAGTCATCATAATTATATAGTCATACATTCTAAGTTCTGTAAAAAAAATTAAGTTGGTCCACACAATTTGACCGCGTAGGTATTATACTTTTCAATGAAATAAGTTTTTGTTTAAGGCGCTTACAGGACCTAAACACAAAAAACGCAAGTTTTAGAAACAACAAAAGTAAGTAGGTATATGATCGACCACAGTAAACAAAATCAGAAAAATATATGATACCTATTCTTCAGGATATAGGTATGCTAGGTAGATAGTGTGTTGAAAACATATTACAACTAATTTGATACGATAGAAAAAATCATGAAGATACCTCTAAAATCTTTCTGTTTACAATAAAAATCATACCAATATACATACAATCATTCTGATTTTTGGTCAGATTATTCTACAAGCGACATACTAAAATACTAGTGTTATAATTTCTTCGTCCAAACAATAAATTTTTTGTAATTAAATAACTGCTCCATATTTTGCAATAAATTGTTGGTTAGGTACTCAGTTAACTGTTCTTCCCCAGTTCCGCCAAGCTGCTGCAACCCCTGGTGGGGTCTTGGCGGAAGAAGGAAGGGGGGCCAGGTACGTTTCACGGCGGTCCAGACGGGGGCGCTAGAGAGACGGTTCAGCGCCAGCAAATACCTCAGCCCGGACGAGAGACGAGCCCTGGCGAGCACACTGAGACTTAGTGATCGGCAGGTAAGCAGATGATCTTTCTTTTTAAATATAGCTGTACAACGATCTTTTGACGCGTGGCCAAAATCGGAACTAATGCCTCTTTTTGTTCATCTTGTTTTTTTTTTCAATTCATTTCACAAATAGTTCACCCAACAGCGGCATTCAAACGCCAAAAGATTCTTGTTGCATTGTAAGTGCAAAATAAGCTGGAAATAGGTGTCACAGACCCACCTACACTAAGGGCGCGTTCCCACTATGTCGTGACGATTAATTTATCGTTGGACGACTGTCGTCTCTAGCTGTTCCCATTGGATCGTGACGACAATTTTACTGTTCTGGCAGTCGCCTTGTCGTTTGTATGATACGTGCAACGACAGATTGTCGCAATAACGACACATGATTTGCCGTCACCATAAGTCGTGACGTTTTTTTATCGTTTTACGACTGTCGTGATAGCCGTTCCCATTGACTTGACAATCTGTCGTCACTGCAAAAAAACGTCGTGGACGACAGTTAATCGTGTAGTCTTATATGTGAACACCTCCATTGAAAAAAAAAAAAAAATACACAAGCCACAACGCTTTAAGCGACACGATAATCTGTCGTCACGACATAGTGGGAACGGGGCCTTACTTGCAGATTAGTAGGAAGTATGTTTCAAAAGTATGTTCAACACACTTGTTCGCGAAATGTCTCTTCTTGCACCGTATTTAGTTTCACAAGCGTACTTTCCTCTTTGCTTGCATTCCCACTCTATTCGCCACAGATAAGTAACCATAATAATTATGCTAGTCAAAGATGCGCAAGTTTTTTTTAGATTTATATTATAAATAAAAGGCTGTTGGGTGGCTTCGGGTCAGGGCCCTTTTTCAAAACGAAAAGACAGAAAAATACCCTCCTCCAGCCATTTCCCACAATATTTGTTGCAAAAAGTTTAGTTTATAAAAAAAATAGGTAGGTACCTACATATTTTTATTCGCAAGGGTCTGAGGCTGAAATATATCGTTAGAAACGCGTGGGCATTTGTCATTACATACTTGCTATAAAATGTACTTACTATAGTCGTGCTATAGTCGATTGACGAGCACCGCATACCTACTTAAATTGGTCCATTGTAGGATTAATGCCCCTGTGATTTGATCGATAGTTCTTATCTAATAGATATAATAATAAAGCTTGCGGGGCTTGCCGTTATCTCCATGATGCAGGCAGTTTAACTTACACAAATAATTTAATCAAGGCATGCCGTCTGTAACCTACCTACTTACAAAAAATTTACAAAACAATTTTAGGTAGGTACCTTATTTTTTTTTTTTTGGGGACCTTATTAATGGCGCATCAATAATCCAGTGCATTGTGATTTTAGTGCATTAGGATTTGATTGATTCGTTGATAACACTGCTACTAATCGGATATTTTACGTGGATTACTACTTCTTCATCATCTGCCTAGCCCTAGAGCCTTTTCCCAACTATGTTGCGGTCGGCTTCCAGTCTAATCGGATGCAGCTGAATACATGTATTTTACACGGAGCGACTACCTATCTGATCTCCACAACCCAGTTACTGGGTAATACGATACCCCTTGGTAAGACTGGTTGTCAGACTTTCTGACTACCCGTAACGACTGTCAAAGATCCACGAATGACAGCCGGGACCACCGGCTTAACGTGCTTTCCGAGGCACGGAGGGGTCACGGTATGTAAAGATGGTCACCCATCCACAGACCAACCGCGGCAAGCGTAGCTTAACCTGATCGATCGACCTGTGCGGCTGTTATTATTTATCCACGGGCCCCTCACTACTACTACTACTACTACTGACTGGATTACTATTTCTTATAAAATATTATTAACAACATACTACATGTCTACATAACCTACCTACCACAACTTCACGCCTGTAATTCCCCGTACGATATGCATAGGCAGTGTTGTACCTTCCCATGAAAATGAAAACCTAAAATAATTTGCCAGACTCAGATTGAATAGGTACGGACCGAGAGACAGTTCGTATAGTGGTCCTGTACTGTGTACTGGAACTTAATTAAGAGAGATTACCTACCATACATTCCTATAGCATACGGTTTATTTTGTAGAAATCTCACCTTGAAAACTTAGGTGAAATGAGCTTGAAGTTAAATTGCACCTTAAATTGAAGTTTAAGGTGCAATTTAACTTCAAGCTCATTTCAGCCCACAGTTGACCGCTCACTTCACCTAACTTTTCACGATTAGATTTTTACGGATTAGATCGAAAGTGAAGTTTCAGGCGATTTTGGACCATGTGCGGTGTAACTGTTAACTGTTATTGCACCTTAACTTAATTGCCCTGAACATGTGACATAACTAACTGTGCCCGCGACTTCGTTCGCGTGGATGTCGGAAAACAATAATTGTAAATGTCCCGTCAGAATCGGTCCAGCAGTTTCGGAGATTAGCTGGAACAAACAGACAGGCACAAAAAAAATAATATTGTTTTTCTGTTTTATGTGTACGGCTAGGCTTTAGCATATTTTAGTAAAAAGCTGTTATTTTGACATTACAAACAGACACTTAAATTTTATTTATTGTGTGATAATTTCAAAGAGCTGTGGATTTCGTGAATAATAAATACCTACATAAATAAATAGATGACGGTGCTGTTGGTTTACATTAGTGTAATCGTTTTGTAAATTGTTCATTATAACAATGTGTTGAAAAAACAAAATGGCGGTTTTAGTTCCGATTGTTGCCACGCGCCTAATGAACCTTGCAGCGCTATAAACTAAAAGTTCATCCATTTATAACAAACCTGTTCCTTCTTCAGGTGAAAACGTGGTTTCAAAATCGTCGCGCCAAGTGGAGGCGTACTACACCGGATTCAGCTGATGCTGGGAGCCCTCCGACTGCCGATGAAGGATCTGACGACGAAGTCCACATAGCTGATGAGGAATAACGATGACACAATCATGACTGGCACACTAATGAGCACACTATTGAATAAACGATTATTTTAGACTGCGTGTATATTATATATTTCTGTTGTTTTTTTTAATGTCTTCTGTAGTGTGTAAGCTTTGCTGATAAGTTGTCATACCAGAGACAAACCTGAATTTAGAATAGTTGTGCCCTTAATTACACCCGCACCCATAATCTTCCAACCAGTACACGCAGCGACGCGGCAGGAGTAGGTATGGACAAGTCGTAGTATTTCACCGGATGAGGTCCTTCACAATGTAGCTCACTATAGAAAATAAATTCAAGTACCTAGGTACAGTTAAACCAGAAAATATATGCGCTTCGGTAATCTACGTGTTTCCGAATAAGCACGAACGTTTTCACAGAGTGACCCCCCCACAGAAGCAAAGCTTCTAAGTTTTTTACTTCCGTGCTTGTAGCGCACCTATCATTGCACGTTTGTATGAAGTTTTTTCTCTGCCGGCTTACCTACACCAATCGCAGATAGACTTCTATCAGTTAAAAGCTTAGAAAAGTTTATTTTTTTTGTATTTATAATAATGTATATATCACTGTATTTATTAAATAATTTAAATTTTTTATGGGCATATAAAAGATTTTCATAAATATACTGAGAATGCACAGTCATTAGATTAATCTCTTATTTATAAATTGATCGAACAGCACGATTCTGCAAAACAAAGATAGTCTGAATATCGGCGGCATTTCCCCGCAATAGAATATACCGTAAATTACTTATTTGATTGATTGGACAGTAATCGTTGTAGCAATACAAATCATCTTCAAATTCCTTTAAACAAGATCGTTCAACGTTCAATAACAAGCTTAGGATGGTGCATGTGACTGCAGTAGGTACGCAAGGATCAGGTAATCACGATAATGGAAACAAGCTTACCAGATAATGATAATATGGATTAACGAGTTTGCTTTTGAGTTTTATTATGAACATGTTCTGGGGCTTGATTATATTATTTTTTATTAGCCGTCAATGTCCCACAGCTGGGCAAAGGCCTCCCTACTCTCTTTCCACTTCTCTCTGTCCAGAGCTGCCAAGGACCAATCTTTATGAAAGAAGTCCAGCTCATCCCGCTGATTGACATGAATTGCCAGAATTATTTAAGTAGGTCCTTTAAGCTCAACATGTTATACCTACCACGGAAGTTTTAAACACAATTTATCTAGCTAGTCTGCCTACCTATTTACAGGTAACTATGACCTATATTTATATCTAGAGGACAAACATACAGCATCTTATAGTATAGGAAAAGTAAAATAGTTAGTTTATTTCAATTTCCTAGATAATATTTACCTGCTTAAATAATTTAAAAAGCCAATTATCATAATAATAAGTATTTAGATGTGTTTGCTGAAGCTCATGTCGTTTGCTTCTACGCTACGATGCGATGCGAAAACGATGCACCTCCGTGGTGCGTCGGCCCGGGCGGTGTGGAACCTAAGATAGAAACACGCTTGTACGATACGACTACATACACAAAGCAAAGCTAATAGAAATCTCTATTCCTAGACAACACGTTTAACGTTTGGCCGAAAACTTTGTTGATAGGAAACATTGTTTGTAGATATCTAGGTTCATAGGAAGCACTGTTGACAGAGATCTCTGTTCATAGATAGCACTTCTTGCCGTACCTAAACTTTGTTCATAGAAACCACTGTTTCCAGATACCTTGTTTCACAGAAAGCGCAACGTAAGACGCAACGTCAGAGCGAGCGAAGGGCACCCCGAGCATTAGGTTTGATTAGGTTACTTTAGTTAGACCCTTTACACAGAAATAGGAGCCTAGGATGCAAGAGCGACCGAATGGAAATACAACTTACTTAGAAATAATTCTCTTATTGGTTTCCGTGAACCAAAGGCGAATTAATCAGCGCCTGATGTAAATTGACGTAATTTTAGTAGGCAAGTTTTTTATCACGTCTAAACTTGTATGGAGTATTGTCAGGCGCTGATCAATTTTACAGGACTAAACTAAAATTTATCTTGTGTCCTTTTCTTAATGAAATAGAAAGAAAAAGATGCACTGAACTTAAATTTAGTTCAGTTTGTGAACAAGGGAATCGGCACCATTGAATGGCGAGATTGGGCAATACGTTGGTTCGAATCTACGTCAAGCCGTGCTCTTTTTGAAAGTATTAGTTATGAGTCGTAACAAATTCAATGCTAAAGCAGTAAGTATAATATTTTAAAACTTGGGGTTCCCATATTCCCTTTAGACCTACGACATTATTAAATAGGAAAAAAAGTTATTAAGTAGAACGCGGGCTAATTCCAACAGCATCTTGAAAATCCTAGCCAAAAAACACGATTGTTGTCAGTTTAATTATACCTAAATAAATTTTATTGTTTTTTGGTACAATATAGGAGTAGGTATTAAATACTCCTTGTACAAAAATTCGTTATTTTATAAGTCAATCACTTGCATTTCAATGACAAGATAAATTGAGACTAGACAAAAAAGGATGTCCGACCTTTGACGTTTGTAAAAATACAAAATCCGTTTAGAAACAGGATGTAAAAGTGAGTGTGACAATAGGTACGTGTATCCTATTTAGTGCGTATTTTAAACAAAACAAAAAGAGCTCTCTTAGGTCATCTTAAGTAAACAAATTCCTCTAAACCCATTGACATAAAGGCATTGATTTTTTTATTTTATTTTATTTTATTTATTTGGGAAAATAAACGGTTACACATTACAATATTACATAAAATATGAGCTACAGAGTGAGTAAATGTATAACCCACGACATTTTCCACATATTATAAAGAAAAGTTATACAAACTAATGCGATGTGCGCTTACAATGTGATAGTTACAATAAAATCACATAAGTGTTAATGATAAAACTAAACACTAAACAGGCATGCAAAAAAAAAAACAAAAAAGATAAACTAGAAATTATGAATACAGTCTAAGAGTTAAGAATATTATGGAACAATATTCAAAATAGTGTCACGAACAAGGTCTCTAAATTTACTGGTTGGAAGAGCGAAGATGTCAATATTTTGAAATAGATTATTATATTGACCTGTAAGACGACGTAGGGGTGCTCGTAAGCCTGCATTCGTTCGACTAGAAGGTACTGCAAATAGGGGTCGTGCGCGCACCCCTCGGCCTATGGTTGTTCTAGGTACCACGTAGCTAATCCTATTAGTGATATCCATACAATCACAGGCGTTATTACATAGACCGAATAGAAACATTGTCTCTAAAATAATACGTCTGGCCTTAAGGTTATGTAACTTATACTTATTTAGAAGATCATCATAAGATGCATAAGTACGAAAACAACGGAAATGCATGGCTTTCAAAAACTTACTTTGAACTTTTTCAATCGCATCTGAGTATTTATTATAGAAGGGATTCCATACCGCAACAGCGTACTCTAACTGGGACCTGATTAACGATTTGTAAAGATATAAATATGTATATGGGCGAAGAAACTCTGTGGCTGATCTCATCACAAAACCGTACATACGGAAGGCATTATTTATAATTTTACCAATATGAATGTCAAGATGTAATTTGTCATCCAATAGAACTCCAAGATCGCGTACTAGTGTTTCTCTTGTTAAAATCACATTATTTAAAGAGTAAGGATGCGCGATAATATTTTTGTTTTTAGTAAAGCTTATACAGCAACATTTAGATATGCTAAGTTGTAGTTTATTAATTGAACAGTATGAAGAGAACCTATCTAGGTCCTCCTGTAAGAGTAGACAATCGTGCAAACTTTTAACTGGCCTAAAAATTTTTAGATCATCTGCGTATAGTAACAATTTTGAATTCTGAAAGCATGTATTGATGTCATTAATAAATATGATAAATAAAAGAGGTCCTAAAATGGAGCCCTGAGGCACTCCAGAGGTAACACTCAGGGTGCTGGACATGAAACCGTTTATCACAACCCTCTGAGTCCTATTAGAAACGTAAGAAGAGAACCATCTCAGAAGATCGCCACGTATACCATTAAAGGCAATCTTATGCAAGAGAAGCTGATGGTCAACCTTGTCAAAAGCTTTCCGGAAATCAGTATAAATAGTATCTACTTGAATACGAGAGTCCATGTTATTGAACAGGTAGTCCACAAAAGTTACCAGGTTGGTTGTAGTTGACCTTCTTTTGACGAATCCATGTTGTTGTTGAATGATAGTATTGTGCAGTAGAGGGTATACTTTATTATGAACTAGTCTCTCGAAAACCTTTGACAAAGCTGACAGTATTGATATAGGACGATAATTCACGACATCATCCTTAGGTCCCGACTTGTAAATAGGGGTTATGTTTGCAAGTTTCCATGCTTGAGGAAAGCAACCCTGAGAAATAGATAAATTAAATATAATATGTAGGGGTATACACAGATTAACGGCTGTCTGTTTAAGGAAAGCTACTGGTAGATTATCCGATCCTGGCCCTTTAGAAGGATCCAATGCATTGAGCGCACTAAGTACCTCATCAGTAGTAAACTGAATCTCATTTAACAGAGTGCAGCTTTCAGAGCAGTCGTCATACGTGGATGGAATATTAGTATAAGCAGATGGTTCATAAACCGAATTAAAAAAGTGTGAAAAAAGATTACAAATGTTTTCTGGGTCGCTAGTTGACTGGTTGTTATACATCATAGTGGATGGAATGCCAGCAGATTTTTTTCTATTAGAAATGAACGTCCAAAAATGCTTAACATTATTCCGAATACCGTCTTCAACAGAACGAATATATTTTTTATAACAGTTGTTGCATTCATCTTGGAATCTAGACCTGTAAAGTGCGAACTGCTCGTAATCTGAAATATTGTGATACATTTTCCACCTTACCCAGGCCTTTGTTTTATTTTTATAAATATGCATAAGAGGTCTTGAGAACCACACTGGAAACTTAGAAGATCTGCAAGTGGTCAATGGTACATGTTTCTTAATAATACCAAAAATAATATTATAGAAAGTGTCTAGAGATCGGTCAACGGATTGGTAATTTAAGGCGTCTTTCCAATTTATTTCTTTTAAGTCTTTATTTATTTTGTCATAACTTGCCTTATAGTAATTATATTTTTTTATCATCTTGCGTACCATTGAACCACGAGGTAAACGTAGCGAAACATGTACACAAAATGGAGGATGGTGGTGGTCATGCTGCAATAAATAATCTGTGGGGGTAGTAATCGTGCAATCATCATTACTTATGACCAAGTCTAATATTCTTCCGTTCAGATTCCTTAAAGTATTAAATTGATAAGCATTTATTAAGGACATAAACACATTCAAGTGACCGCATGTGGGAGAATTACCTCTACAGACCTGTGCAGAAATTGAAATATTGTCTGGGCTAGCAACCCAGTCGACATCCGGCAAATTATAGTCTCCTAACAAGTAAAACTTTTCAATGTCAGTGTCCTCAAGAAGTGTCCGTAATAAGTCGAAATATTCAACATATACACCCTCAGGTGTTTTTGGTGGTATATACACTGCTGCTATTATTTGAAACTTACCTCTGGTTGAGCTCGGCAACTGTACAAGGATCTGTTCAATGTTTGTGTGCATAAATGAACGCGGAATTATCGCAACTGCACGCAGTCCCTTCAGTATCGCCACGAGAACACCACCTCCATCTCTTTTGTTAGTGGCCGTACGATCACGGTCGCATCGATATACCTCATATCGTTCATCAATGAACTCTTTGTTAAATATCTCGGGCGTTAACCAGGTCTCAGTCAGAATTATGATGTCGTAACAATTGGCTAAGATATTCATATAAAGAATGTGTAATTTAGTGCGGATCCCCCTACAATTTTGGTAATATATAACTAAGTTATCGGTCATTGTTGAATATAATTCTACAGGAAATAGTCACATAAGCATTTTCCGTTATTAACGTTATAGTAACCAACAGACTAACAAGAAACGAACAGGAGACGATATAGTAGTTCCGATGGGTCAACCATAACAAGCAACATACCAGCCAGTACATACAATGATGTAGCAAAATACTAAAAACGCATAATGCCTTTACATGTTCGCCTAACAAGAATCTCATAGCAATTACATGCACAAAATTGTTTACATACTCAATAATCACACAGGCAAAGCAATATTTCACGACAGTGAATTCTACCATAAAAAAAGAATAATAAGTATCGACGCATGTATAGAGTGAACTAATAACAAAGTAACATGCAAAACTTAAAAGCTGTACAGATCTAATACCGTTAAGCGAGCTATTGAACGCTGTGGGCAGCACCCTGGTTGTCAATCGGCGCTGCAAAGCCAGGCTTGATTTTGGCGATGTCATGCGACGTTCGAATAGCAAAAGCCCTTGCCCCTTCTTTTTCACGAGCAAGAATGGTCCCGTGCTTAACCCAGAGGAACTTATAACTGTACTTCTTGGCAGCATCTCGACACTCACGAAATAATTGCTTGTTCTTTAAGGTAAGGTGCTCATGCATATATATTGGCAGCGATGTTCCTGAAATACCAAGTTGTTCAGATGCAAGTCCCTTACATAATCGATGGGCACTAAGAACGTTGTCGCGCAATATACGTGAAGCCAATTTCACTATTATATTTTTGGGCCTGTTGCTTTGCTGGTGTGCGTGTGGGACACGATGAATGGAGATTATTTCATTCTGTGGAACATTATATTTTATTGCGGACCCAATATTTTGCATCAAGCATAGTAGGTTTTCGTTACGCCTTTCTGGGACATTGCATATCTCTATGTTACAATTCCGAGCATTCTGCTCAAGATTATCAATCTTTGCTACAAGCTCAGCAACTGTAGGTTTTAAATCAACGGTCTCCTGAATACATTTGCTTAAGCTGTCGACCTTCTTACTAAGATCGGTGTGCTCATCAGTAACAAATAGTACGGAATCTTTGAGGGAATCGATGCGTTCCGTCATACTTTCGTACTTCACATCCAAATCTGTGATTCGCTGTCGGAAAAGTAATTGCTCAGATCGAAGAGAGTTAATGTCGCTTCTAATATCTGATGTGACTTGAGTGAGTGAAGCAAGTTCAGTTTTCATCGACACTACGTTCTCTGATATTTTATTTACACTTGCTTCCATGTCCCTTCGCCACTCATTTAGCGTTTTCTTGAACTCCGTTGACAACTCATTTATAGCCTGCGTCCAATCCGAATCGGGTTGTTTGCGCTTGCGTCCTGGCGCGTTTTGTTCGCCCGCATGTTCGCCGCTCATTTCCGAACAAGATGCCAAGTCGGTTTCGGAATGGAACTTTTTCTTGTCTGGTGATTGGAACATAACCGTTTCGGTCAGTTAGCAATCTGTGTTAAAATAATGTCGATTTGAAAATAGAAAAAGAATTGCGTTTTGCCAGATCCGAACCGGCGACTCTCCGAGTGGCCGCGGCGACACAAAAAGCTTGCGCAATTCCACTCGACCACGGTAACTTAGTGTTATATGTTGAATTTTTGGACCAGTATTTAATGTTTTACGATTTCAATGACTTGCAATACGCTCGTTACTAATGAGGTCCTTTGTTCGCACAATAACAGAGGTCACTTTGAACACTTAAAAACGTTGAAGTTTTAAACTGTTAGTAGATAATACTAGTATTAAACTGTGTTTTTTACAAATGATTGCACAAATTTGGAATACACTAGAGTCACTGTATCTGTCACAACAAAAATTTTGCCGAATTCTGCAGAAAATTGCCACTTATTCAATATTATTATACGGACTAACATAAACACACTGTACTCAGAGCAACGGTCGCACGAGAATGATATAATATATGTTACTAAGGGTCAGCGCAGACAGAGAGGAATAATCCCCGCGCGGTCTCGGGCATTTTGCGATGCGAAAACGATGCACCTCCGTGGTGCGTCGGCCCGGGCGGTGTGGAACCTAAGATAGAAACACGCTTGTACGATACGACTACATACACAAAGCAAAGCTAATAGAAATCTCTATTCCTAGACAACACGTTTAACGTTTGGCCGAAAACTTTGTTGATAGGAAACATTGTTTGTAGATATCTAGGTTCATAGGAAGCACTGTTGACAGAGATCTCTGTTCATAGATAGCACTTCTTGCCGTACCTAAACTTTGTTCATAGAAACCACTGTTTCCAGATACCTTGTTTCACAGAAAGCGCAACGTAAGACGCAACGTCAGAGCGAGCGAAGGGCACCCCGAGCGTTAGGTTTGATTAGGTTACTTTAGTTAGACCCTTTACACAGAAATAGGAGCCTAGGATGCAAGAGCGACCGAATGAAAATACAACTTACTTAGAAATAATTCTCTTATTGGTTTCCGTGAACCAAAGGCGAATTAATCAGCGCCTGATGTAAATTGACGGAATTTTAGTAGGCAAGTTTTTTATCACGTCTAAACTTGTATGGAGTATTGTCAGGCGCTGATCAATTTTACAGGACTAAACTAAAATTTATCTTGTGTCCTTTTCTTAATGAAATAGAAAAAAAAGATGCACTGAACTTAAATTTAGTTTAGTTTGTGAACAAGGGAATCGGCACCATTGAATGGCGAGATTGGGCAATACGTTGGTTCGAATCTACGTCAAGCCGTGCTCTTTTTGAGAGTATTAGTTATGAGTCGTAACAAATTCAATGCTAAAGCAGTAAGTATAATATTTTAAAACTTGGGGTTCCCATATTCCCTTTAGACCTTCGACATTATTAAATAGGAAAAAAAGTTATTAAGTAGAACGCGGGCTAATTCCAACAGCATCTTGAAAATCCTAGCCAAAAAACACGATTGTTGTCAGTTTAATTATACCTAAATAAATTTTATTGTTTTTTGGTACAATATAGGAGTAGGTATTAAATACTCCTTGTACAAAAATTCGTTATTTTATAAGTCAATCACTTGCATTTCAATGACAAGATAAATTGAGACTAGACAAAAAAGGATGTCCGACCTTTGACGTTTGTAAAAATACAAAATCCGTTTAGAAACAGGATGTAAAAGTGAGTGTGACAATAGGTACGTGTATCCTATTTAGTGCGTATTTTAAACAAAACAAAAAGAGCTCTCTTAGGTCATCTTAAGTAAACAAATTCCTCTATACCCATTGACATAAAGGCATTGATATAATATTTATGTTACTAAGGGTCAGCGCAGACAGAGAGGAATAATCCCCGCGCGGTCTCGGGCATTTTCGTTACGGATCGCGTATGCTCGAGCTTGGGATTCCCGCATATCTTCGAGGACGCGCGAGCATTTTTTGTCAGGTTCAAGCATTTATGCACTTTATTGTAATAACTTTAAAGTTTATTTTCAAGTGCGTTAATAAAATCCTCTCCGCTGCGCTCCGTTCTGTCTGAGCTGAGCCTTACTCAATGCATAAAGGTATATTACTAGAGACTATACCTATTAACCTATGATCATTATTGTTGTTAAGCTGTAGGATAGAAGAAATGGATAAGATCTAAATAATTACCTTGAATGTTTATAGGTAATCCTTATTAATCACCTAATTATTATCAATAAGTTTTGTTTGGATATTATAACAGATTTTATCAAGTTTTGATGTTATCCACACTACGTGTATATCTAAAATATGTATTCGCCCCCTTATCGGAGTAAAATTACGCCCGTATGAACTTTCAAGATTGGCATAATAAAATGTCCTACAACCACTTTGCTATAATTATCTCACAAGTAAAGTTATGGGGGTTCACGGACGGCTCGGATCTGACGTGCGTATGCGGCACCTCCCTGCCCTGCACCTTGTACTTTTGACGATCTTATAACTGCGCCAGTGAGCTTGTAGGAGTTCGCACAGCTGAATTTTGGGCCAAAGATTTTTGAACTTTTTGCCATCGATACGCTAAGAAAAAGAAGTTATTCGATTAGCGAAACGCCATCTATCGGCAGTCGTCGGCCAACTAGATGCACTTTATACGGACTGCGTAAGGTTGACAATCGCGGAAACTGGGTAATAAATACACAGTACTTTACAAAATATTTTATTATTAAAAAAACAAATAGGCCAAGGGATAACTTTGAAAACAAACAAACACTTATATCTATATATTGAACTGAAACGTAATAATATCGTTTATTTACATCCTTACACTTTATACATTGTGTTTGGTAGGCCATTTGTCTAATCTTCGCGTTTAAAAATACATTTTTGAGATTAGGAATTAAATATTACAAGATACATGTTACCATGTAGGGCTAGGTACAAAAAAAATTGCGCTATTGACAAGGGTCTGAGAGTATGCATTTCTGTGAGGCACAGACTACTCTGTAAGTACAGGCAGAGATTAATTTTATTCAAAGCAGTTCTTTACCTTGCTGGCACGTCAACCTAGAAGGTTATCGGCAGCTTAACTGGACATTATCAATAGGCAGAGATAATCTCTGCACTCCAGTTTTTCATTGAATCCCTTGTCATCGGGGTGGCGTTACTGACGGCAACTCTGACTCGATATTTTTTAATATCCATTATATTTTAGTTTTGAAAAGTTACTACGGTGATTAAGGATGTAGTTTTCAAACGCAAAGTTTAAGACCAGATACAATTTAGAATATAGGTATTAATTTGTAACATTCGCTTAAACATTTTATTCAAAAACTCAATCTATCGTGGCACATCATTCCATATTAATGTCCGTGCGTTTAGTTACAAAAAGTATCATACAAATAACAAATAAATTAAGACTGACTCACACTTTTACTTACAAATAACTATTTAAAATTCAACTATTCAGTCAAATTTTTCACTACACCACCCTAAATTGCTTTTTTACCCGCCATTTTGAAAGAAAAGCCGCCATATTTTTTGAATTCCAAACAGTTTTTAGTTAATTTTACTTTCTCTATGGTACTATAACATCAATATAAGTACTTATGTACAGTGTTACATTAAATATGGATTGAAAAATATATCTAGACTGGGTCACACGTAATTTTAATATTATAATATTTGATGCATACTTTAATCACCGTAATAATAACAAAGCAAAATTTCGCGTAACCCAGTCATATTTTTATTATATTAATCAAATGTCATTTGCGCTTCAAAACTATAGTAACTGTTGTAATTAGGTAAATTTATAATTTTATGTAAGCGCCTCATAAGTTTTTATTCTCTGTCCTTTTAACTAGTCTGTGGTTTCACGCCCCTTGTCAAAAAATATGTGTGCTCTCAAAAATTCTAAATAAAGTAAAATGTTCTCCAAGATCCTCTATTATTTATTTAACCATTTCAACATGGTAGCAGAGCGTGGTTCAAAATAAAAACTCAATGTGATACGTGAAATATAAAAGTGCAATGATCATTTAAAAATAGTACGATCAAGATATAACCTCAAAAGTTTATCGTGAAAATTACAAGATTTTACACTAATAAAACGTTACTATCATCAGAATGGCTAAACAAGCAAAGATAGAAGATATTGTGATACCTATTTTTGATGGTGCAAACTATACAAGCTGGAAATTAAGATTGTTAACTTTGTTGGAATACAAAGAATGCAACGAGGCCGCCATTGGTACGATGCCTGCCAAATGTGAAAAAACTGAAGCGGAATGGAAAAAGATGGATTTAAAAGCAAGAACTATGATAATGAGTACAATTTCAGATAAACAACTAGAATATATCAGTGAATGCAAAACAGCTTATGAAATGATAAAGAAGTTTGATAAAATGTATTTAACACAGTCTACAGCTATGCAGAGGAAAGATTGAAGAAATCAGACTAACCAATTACAGTACAGTAGAAGAGTTTTTTGTTGATTTTGAAAAAACAATAAATGAGTTTAAATCAGCTGGAGGCAAAATAGAGGAATCCGAGAAGTTAAGATATTTGCTGAGAGCACTTCCACCCAGCTATAGTTTCATTGGAGATTTTCTTGATGTGATTCCAGAAGAACAAAGAACAGTAGATTATGTACGTTCTAAAATAAAAGAGAAAAATATGGCCACTTGTGATTCGGACAAGAAAAGCAATGTCAGTACATTTGCAACTAAAACTTCAGCACAGTGTTTTATTTGCGGAAAGACTGGCCATCTCAAGAAGGATTGCTGGCATGGGCCGAAATATAATCAAGGGCAACAAAGTTCACAAGGAAGATTCCAATCTGGTCATGGTCAGCGAGGACTACAGAGAGGTCACAACAGAGGTGGATTCAACAATGGTCATAGTCGAGGCAGAGGTCAAGGTCTTTACAGAGGTCGAGGTAATTTTAGAGGTCAAGATGTATCCAGAGGACAAGGTCATTTCAGAGGTCATGATCATTCCAGTGGTGAGTCTTCAAATAATTTTTCATCCGAGTCGTGGGCAACTGAAGTATGTAATCCGGAAATAAATCAGGTATCGGGGTGTATTGAAAAGGAAAAATGTAATAATAACATTGAAATTAATTGGCTTTTAGACAGTGGGTGTACTGACCACATAATAATTGATGATAAATATTTTTATAATTATATAGATTTGAAAAGTCCTGTCGATGTGAAATTGCCAGATGGTAAAACGTTAAAAGCTACTAAAGTAGGTACTGTCAAAATTTATTTCAAGAACTATTATAATGAAAAACATGTGGATTTAAAAAACGTTTATTTTGTTGACGGTATTAAGCAGAATTTGTTAAGTTTTTCAAAGATAACTAAAACTTGCACTATTGTAGCTAAAAATGAAAATGCAAAAATTTATAATCAGGCCAGAGAATTAATGGTTGTTGCTGATAAAATAAATAATTTGTATCGTATAAAAGGTTTTTTATCGAAAAATGAAATGTGTGCACATACAGTAAAATTAACTCAGAAAGAAAAATGGCATAGGGCACTTGGTCATGTAAATTTTCAGTATTTAAATAAACTTATAAACAATAAATTAGTAGATGGGTTGCCTGATAAGATTGAAAACACGGAAATGAAATGTTCAAATTGTATTAAAAGCAAAATGACTAATGTACCTTTTGAAAATAATAGAACAAAGACTACTGAAATTTTAGAATTAATTCATACTGATTTGAATGGTCCACATAATACAACTGGCTACGGGGGTGAAAAATATTTCTTGACATTTATCGATGACTATAGTAAATGCACAAGGATATTTTGTATTAAAAGTAAAGCTGAAGTTGCTAGCTGTTTCATAGAATTTGTTAATTTAGTAGAAAATAAATTTAATAAAAGAGTCAAGAAAATCCAGTGTGATAATGGCAAAGAATATTTAAACAAGGAAATTTATAATTTTATAAGGCAAAAGGGTATAGAGCTTTTACCATGTCCACCTTACGTTCATGAATTAAATGGAGTAGCGGAAAGGTATAATAGATCTGCTATGGATATAGGTAGGTGTTTAATGAGAGAAGCTAACATTCACAGAAGGTATTGGCCAGAAGTAATAAAAACAGCAGCATATTTAAAAAATCGAACAATTGCAAATACACTTGAAAACAAAACTCCATATGAGATATTTTTCGGAATAAAACCAAATGTAGAACACTTAAAAATATATGGAAGTCGAGTCTTTGTCAGGGTTCCTGAAGTTTTAAGAAAAAGTAAATGGGATGATAAAGCACAAGAAGGAATTTTAGTTGGTTATAATGAAAGTAGTTATCGAGTTTTACTAAATAATAGAATAATTAATGCAAGGCACGTACAGGTAATCGAAGAAAACACTGAATTGATTTGCCTAGAAAAACTAGATAATCAGAAAGATAAAGATTTAGAGATTGATCAAACTTCAAACGAAATAGATAAAACTGATTATGAAAGTGATAAAAATGGTGTAGATACAGATGAGACTAATTCTAATAATACCCTGAAAGATCCTGTAAATAATGAAAATTTAAATGATGATAAAGAAAAAAAAGTAGAGGAGTCACAAAAAAGGAAAAGATTTCCCGTTTTGAGGTATGGTTATCCAGTTTCACATTTTATATACGTGAATCATGTTGATGCAAATGTGCCTAATTCATTCGAGGAGGCGTTAACCTCCAGTGATTTTAAAAAATGGCAAATTGCAATGGACTCTGAAATAGAAAGCTTAAATAAAAATAATACTTGGCAAATTGTAGAAAGGCCAAAAGATAAAAAAGTTATTGATGTTAAGTGGGTGTTTAAGAGAAAAAGTAATAATATTTATAAAGCTAGACTAGTTGTGAGAGGATTCCAGCAAAAGGATTTCACCGACAATGCTTATTCACCTGTAGGTAAAATGCAAAGTTTGAAAATTTTATTGTCATACAGTTGTAAAAACAATTTGTTTGTAGAACAGATGGATGTAGAGACTGCCTTTTTAAATGGCTATGTAAAGTCAGAAGTATATGTAAATCAACCGGAAGGTTATGAAACTGGCGACAATAAAGTTTATAAATTGCACAAAGCTCTCTATGGTCTAAAAGAAAGCCCTAGAGTGTGGTATAATTGTTTTGACGAATTTATTAAAACTTTACACTTTGTTAGAAGTAACTATGATTACTGTCTGTATGTTAATAGAGCAAGCAAAGATCCAATATACATATTAATATTTGTTGATGACCTTTTAATTTGCTGTAAAGATAAAAATAAAATAGAAGAGGTAAAAACAAGTTTAATGAAAAGATTTGCAATGAAAGATTTGGGAAAAATTAAAAGCTACATTGGCATAGATATTCATTATAGTGATGATAAAAATATAATGACTCTAAATCAAACAAAATATATTGAATCTTTGGCTGCAAAATATGATCTGGAAAATGCTAAGTTGTATGATACTCCAATGGAAACAAATTTAAAATTAGAACAAGCTCAAGAAGTAGATGAAAGTATTAAGTACAGAAATATAATAGGTGAATTATTGTATATTAGCACAGGCACAAGGCCAGATGTAGCGTACAGTGTTAATTATTTGAGTAGATACCAAAGTTGTTACAACCAAACACATTACAAATATGCAATGAGAGTCTTGAAATATTTGTATAAGACTAAGGATCTAAAGTTAACTTATTATGCTAATTTGGATACTGAAATTCTAGATTGTATGGTAGATTCTGACTATGCCGGAGATAATGTTGATAGAAAATCTACAACTGGTTTTATTACTAGATTGTTTGGAAACCTAATTTTTTGGAAAACACGTAAACAAAATACAGTAGCTAAATGTTCAACTTTTGCAGAATATATCGCTATGTCTGAGGCTGTGACAGAAGTACTTTTTATTAAAAACTTGCTAAGTGAATCATTTGATGTTAAATTTTGTGAACCAATAAAATTTTATGAAGATAACTCAGGTGCAGTTGCAATTGCTAAATACGGTAACTTCACAAAAAACTCAAAGCACATCGAAGTGCAGTATCATTATATAAATGAGAACTATGAAAAGAAATTAATTGATATTGTAAAAATTGATACTAAATTCAACTTGGCAGACATGTTAACTAAAAGTCTAGATCGGTCAAAATTTTTGAAGAACAGATTAGAGTTAGGTTTAATTTAGTTAGGATTAGTTTATCTATTGTTTATGTAAAAGTAAAAGGTTATAAGATTATAAATTTAAGGAGGTGTGTTGTAATTAGGTAAATTTATAATTTTATGTAAGCGCCTCATAAGTTTTTATTCTCTGTCCTTTTAACTAGTCTGTGGTTTCACGCCCCTTGTCAAAAAATATGTGTGCTCTCAAAAATTCTAAATAAAGTAAAATGTTCTCCAAGATCCTCTATTATTTATTTAACCATTTCAACAGTAACTATTAAAAATACTAACACGTATCTAAAATAGACAAGAGTTATATTTTCTGGCCTTATCTACTTTATACAATCATGATGCTTCTTACTTTTTATTTTAAATATAATACAACGTAAAACTTTGTTTAACAATACCACTGTTGAATCCATTGCCTTAGGCCAGCAAAACACGGGCGATTTGTTTTGCGCACTGAATTTGCAACGCACTACTAAGCGCAGAGTCCAAAATCCAACAGTGTATTATTTAGACGCGCTGGGATACGCTCTGTTGTATTCTAAATGCTCGGCTCAATACCGACACTTGAAAACCCCGTATGCGAAAATAAATCAACCGTGCGCACCTGGGCTTATTTGTCCAGCTTATCGACATCTTTGTACAGGTAGGTATGCAATGGATGGCAAAAAATAGATGTATATTTTTCTCCACGCGTATTTCGGATCTACACAATTATTTCTGTACGTCGATATAATTATATCGACGGGTATATTTAATGTTAATTTAATAAATTATTTATTATTTACATGAGCTCGTTCGACTATCAAAGAAAACAATAGGCTATTTATTGTCTTTTCAAATGTTCTCCAATTAATTTATTATAAAGTATACTGAATGCTTATGAAAAAGATTGTATTTAAGAACAGACGCCAGCACATCAAGCTACCCGAAACTGTCAAATTTTCCCAATCAACTTTGAACCTTAAGCTTTAACATTAAAGTTGAAAATCTATTAAAGAAATTTGACAGACTGTAGTAGCTTGATGTGCTTGCGTCTGTACATATTGATTCGTTTTGTAAGTGCAGGTAAACCAATTTTTTTTATAATTACGTATACGTATGGCCGACCAGCAAAATCTGCAATTTAACCGTGATTTGTAAGTGTGCTAAATGGCCAAATATTGTTTATGTGGGCGTTCAAACTTAATTTTATATAATTTGCAAAAACTATGTGTATAATTATGCCAGTTGTCATGTCATTCCCTTGTAATGTATTATCATTCTAAATGTCAGTTCTTAAGAGTACAACTATTCTGATCATACCTCATAAACCTTATTTCCATAGACACCAGTAAAACTGTTGCAGTCACTCTGGCAGTGCGCTTGCGTGATCAAAGGAAAGTGGACCGTATGTCTATGAGGTGTTAGTCGGATTTCCTTAGCGCGCCCCTTGCGCGCCATGCTTTTAGAAGATTATATGAGAAGTACAGTTGGAAAAAGTGTATTTGTGAAGCGAGTAATACAAACGCGTACCACAGGAGCCCGTATGGATAACCCTGGAAATGAGAGAAAATAAATTAATATTATATCCGCGCAGTGTTCACAGGTAATAAATAAATAATAATAATTTATTCACCAAAATAAGAGCATGTATTACAAAATTGAATCATTACAATATACGGTAAATAATGGCTAAAAGTTTGGAACTATCTGCATGTGAACTAGGTGGTAAATCGGTATTCGAACTAGCTTCTGCCAGCGTGATGTTAAATAGCCAATAGCCTTCCTCAAGAATTGACAAAAAATAATTTTTCAAATCCGACTGGCAGTTCCAGTGATTAGCACGTTCAAACAAACTCTTCAGCTTTACTACATTTGAGACCCATAAATAAATAGCAGCCATGTTTCAAGTTGTAAATATTATAAGATTGCCGTGTAAGAATGTTTATATGGATGCACCTGCCATTTTCCCTTTTTATTCACATAGTTTAATAGATAAACGAACATTTACAGAACCCCCGCGCCCCCGGCTGCGCCCTGGTTTTGAAGCACAAAATTAGACAATCCTATTTTTTATTATTGGGTCTCTCCTTGTGGGTGAAAGTGAAATGCACCGGTTGACGTCATCTCAAAGCCGGCTGTCGCTGAAAACCAGAGCTGGGGCTCTTGTGTTTGTGTTCCTTCTCTGCTAATTTTACTTTTCTTTCTAAATAAATCCTCTTTCTTTCTCATAAGGACATCTTAAACTATGAACCATGTAAAGAGAATGGTTCATCATTTCATTGAGTGGTCTATAGTCAGCAGTGGGCAGGAGTAAAGCCAGTGGCAGCCCAGCTGTAGGCCTTAAGGCTTAAATCTAAGCAATGTCAATAGTAGAAGCAAAACACATTTTTATAAGTAGCGAATCTTTTTTCGGTATTGCACTCTCAAAATCACAATTATATTAAATAAGTTTAAAATTAAATGCCATTTAATTAGTTCAGAACCCAAAATCTGGTACATAAAAAGCAGTATAACAAACCTTTGCCACCACACCACCCAAAACCAAACCCGAATAGAAAATGTCTCATTTTAACTTACACCCACCTGCCACAGCTCGATATCAACTTCACTGCTGTCATCCTCGTCCTCATCCATCGTCAGGTATCTCCAGACATCCCCACAGTAGTACAAGATGCAGTACAATAAGGGTCCGAAGCCTAGCGCAGTGATTCCGTACATGTACCGTCGAAGCTGTCTGATGTTGTTCCTTTTGATGGCTGATAGACCGAGGAACGATAGCAAAAGGGAGAGGCACCAGATGTACTCCCACCAAAGAGGCTGGAATTTGAGACGGAAGTTGTTTAGATAAGGTTTTTTGTTAAGTCCAATGTTACGTCGTAACACACTGACGATAGTCATAATGACAATCTCTGTAACATTCTCATTAAAAAAATTACTTCAATTGAGGTCAGTTAAAAAGTTCGGTCAGTTAGGTACATGATTAAATAAATAAATATTCATTGCATCAATTACGTTGTTGACTAAACGAGTTTTTAAACATAAAGCAATGGATTTTGTGCGTCCTTTAAAATGAAGGGGTTGTGAATTTGTGTGAGTAAGTTACGCAATCGAAGAGCTGGAATACATTAAATTCCACAATGTGTACTTAGGTGGTAACTTAAAATAATGAGACTGACATTATGAGATTGCTGTGCCCAATGGGGTCAAAATGAATCTGTAACATTTCACTTGTAATGTTATTATAAACTTAATGTTACTGATACCTATAACAGTACTTATAATATTCTTCTGCGAAAACGATATTCTATAACGTTTCTTTTTTTTGTAATGTTATTGATATTTTTAGGTTTGAGTATCATTACAAATTTTGGAAAGTTATACGAAAACATTAGTAGTACCGGAACGAAATTTTCAAGTCAGGCAACAACAAATATATTACTCTCCTGAGTGGAGAAATTTTATTTATATTCTAAAGCTGCATCATTCATAAACTGGACAGGGTTTTTAAAATTATTGAAGCAACGCTATTTTTTAAGCATTTCTTCTCACTCTCCTGCCTTTACCCAACATGTCTTTTTGTTCCATACTTCTTTATTAGTCGTCATAACAATATCATCTTATCATCCCCTACTCTTAAAGCAGTTATAGCCCTCCACATTCAATTTTATTAAGCCTTTTTTTAATGTGTTACTTGATCGCCATGTGACTAACTTAGTTTTAAGATGTTATGTTACAAAATATGGACAGATAAAATAATCTACTAAAAAAATATTTATTTATTTTATCATCATCATTTTAGCCGAAAGACACACAGTCCACTACTGGATATAGGCCTCTCCAAATGTATGCTACAGTTAAAATCAAATTTCATTTATTCGTTCTCCTGCTCTACACCAAATTATTTGTGCTCGGCGCAACATGTCTTTTCCTTCCATACTTCTCTATTAATTTGTCATCTCTATAGTCACCCCCTGTCTAACTAGTTAAAATAAAAAAGGAACTATTAATTATATTACCGGTGGTATTTGCAACTCTTCGATCTCCAGTATGAATATGTCAAGTTTGTCGAGGATGTCGGCGGAGAGCTTGGCCAACATCACCAGGAACATTACATGGTGGAAGAACACGCAGTACTTCAGACGAGATTTGTTAAGAGCACTGGAATGAGAAATATTTGGCCAAGTTACATTTTTTATATGAATAACAGTTCAAACTTTATGGCGGCTCTGAAGTGCACTAATCGCTGCGCATTAAGGCTGTATATAATTCCATAATTTCGACTTCTGAAGCCCACCATAATCATTGGCAGGGCAGTTAATGTGCAGGGTTTCAACTAGTCTTGGTAATAGTTAATGGTTACACTTAATGGTTAATGGTTAATGGGTAATCATAGCTTCTCTCGTTTGGAAGATATGACATGAGCAGCTAGGGTGACGTCACTCCAGGTTACACTGTATTTATCGGTTTAATAACTCAGAGTGTTTTGACCAGAGATTTGAAAATTTTGCTGCCAATGGCAGCTATTATGCCTTAATTTTTGAGCTATAATACATAATCATATCTTCTTTTGTTTGGAAGATATGAGATGAGCAGGTGGAGTGACGTCACTCCAGCTAACACACACTAAACGACCCATTAACGATTAACGAAGTTTTTGTGACAGCTAAAATAAGACTGGGAACTGTGATTGCAGCTATTATGCCGTAAATTTTGGCATAGGTACAATTGTTCTATCACATATCAGGAAGCTGGAGTTATGTACATGAAACATGTAAATGGCCTTTAAATGCATATTGTTTAAGAAGACTGTATTAGCTGTAAGTTTCCCAAAATAAAATAAATCAAATATGATAAAAATCAAGGTTATTGCCATTTGTTACTTACAAATTCAAGGTGCTGGTGTAAATTTGACAATGTCAATTAACCATACTTAGGATATAATATAAACATCATCACCGCATTTGGTGGGATGTTTGTTTCTGACTGAATAATATAATATTTTGCTGTTTACTAAAAAGTTCAAGTTGATAACACATAACCTAGAATGAGAATCCACAAATAATAAGCATGTTGAGGAGACCCAGTTTTAAAATATTTTTTTTTATTCTAAGAACATTATCCTACAATTAGCCAAACTACTTGTTATCCAAGATAATTCAAAGTAGTAGGAGCCTGTTGAATACCATAATTACAGAAACTATTGAAGAGCCCATTTTGTTTCATGTTGTTCGACATTCCATACAAGAAGTTAACAACATACATGATATTTATTTATTTAAAATATAAATAAGCAAACACCAACTCCTAAATGAAAGAGAAAGAAAAGTTACATTAGAATCATTAAACATGATAGGGTTAGCATGTTGAATGACAGCATTTTTGGCATCATCAATGACTTATACTGCCCTTGAATAATGCATAACTAATGTAAAATTCAGGGCTGTGATAGAAATAAAGTCTTTATCAATAAATTTTCTTTGGTTTGAGAATATTGCCTAAAAAATTCTTCTGTTTGTCTAATTTGAGAAATGGTGTAAATGGCTCTCTTCATCTTTATTAGATTTTCATTCAAATCATAGTCAAAATAGTTTGTTGAAATGCTCAAAAATCAAAATATTTTATTTATGAAAAGTCAGAAGCTAGATACAATTGGTTGTTTCCTGTGGAAAAGAGCCGGCAAGAAACTCCATGGTTACTCTTTTAAAAATAATTGGCTTTTACAATGTTTTCAAATGAAAGTGTTAATGGATATGGGACGATGGTGGAGGTTGAATCTGCAAGAAACCTAATTGAAATTCTTAATCTATTCCTAATTAATGTTTCACTAATTTATGTTTAATAATGTGTTCATTTGATATTAGACCAAACCAATCATGCATTTAATGATTGAATCATTATTCTTACTTTATAACATTAGAAACTATGTTTTTTTTTAACTTTTCCTGAATTTTTGCTTATGAAGGTATAAAAAGTATAAAATTTTATGATGCATGCATGTTGACCATAAAAAATTATGTATGGTTTCAGTTATTACTCTATTTTTATATGCCTAAAGTATTTTAATTGACATGTGACATGTTATCAAGACCGCCATATGGTTGATCATTCTGAATGCGAAGATAGTAAAAACTAATACATGACATACTTTCATTCATAAAAATTAAAATCTAGCATATAAGTATTCTTATTGTGGTTATTTTATTGCGAAACATGCACTGGTTTAATATTTATTCTGAGAGAATACTGTAATGTTTTCCACCCTAAGGTTGATACTCAGAATGCATGTCCGAGAGTCCACCCCAGGCCTAGTTGGATAAGCGAAATTTATAGGCTTAGGGTGGATTCTCGGACATGCGTTTCCGAGTATCCATCTAAGGGTGGATAAACGGAATAAGCCAATGTTTTGATTTTACTGACAGTTGGGTTATGATTTTCATCAAGCAATTTTCTTATTTTTCTAAATTAATTTGAGGATGTTAACATTATTGCTATGTAATTAAGTAATGTGTGGACCTTTTCAAATAATTGGCGCGAAACATTATTCGCTATCGACTGCTTTTGTCTAAAAATAATTTGACGGAACTTGGTCGAAAAAATATACCAACTGTAGATCAAGCTTACATTCGACTATTAATTAAATTCTTCCGTACGGCCTTAAATACTTGTAAATAAGCCAAATTACGTACCTAATCTGATATTGTGCTGCTATTTTCTCTCTGTGTTCGAAATCGGCACCGTTCGTACCAGTCACCATAACACCACCACGCGAAGCCATTTTTGTAACTAAACAATTATATAAACAAACAAAATAAATACTTTTTATCGATCTCAGATCACTAAAATGACATCATTCAGATAATCCTGGCAAAGATTTTTCTTTTCGATCAATTCATTTTTCCCATCTGCCAAACGAGAGCCAACAAAATGCCAAAAATGCCAACGTCTCAAGGTTTTTTATCACGTTCCAATTATTATAATAAATACTTTTCATTTGTAGCATTTCAAACATATTAAGTGGTGTAGCTAATTTTATAAGATAAAATATGTATTTTATCATTTTGATTAAAGAAAATAATTAATTCTTATTCATATTTCAGGTGGGCTTTAGGTCTAAAATATTTAAATAAATACTGGAAGATTGCTTCATAAACGGAGAACGGAACGTTATTTGTAATTTTACGTTCGGATACACGCTCAGTCAAGGAGTTGCAAAAAGGATGAGACTATTTATGTATTTTACGAGAAAAAATATGTAAAGTATAGTAAAATATGAATGAGTATAAAATGAATGAGAAGCATTCATTTTATACTCATTAAGGCAGTGACAAGAATATATTTGTAGAGTCCTTAAAATAATTTCAGCAAGCACTCTACCACACAGTTATTCTGCCACGGCGTTCACTGCCTTGAAATAAAAGCACTGGTTCCCACTCACTCATACAACCTGTGGGCTGTGGTCCAATCAAACATTAAAACAAAAATCCACAATGTTAAAAAGATTAGTTTTTTTTACTCTCTATCCCATACTCTCCACTCCTGAAGAAAGGCCTCCCCCAAGTCCTTAAAGGCCCTTGCAGTTCGCCAGGCCGAAAGCGGAGAGTCGGTCTTGATGGCGCCGGTCCATCTTCAGGCCCCCAATGTCAGGAGACCTCGAGACTGACAAGTCTTTTAAGTAAGTTTCACCAAAACGGACACGTTTTGGTGAAACTTAATAAGTAGGAATATTAAATTCATTGTCACAATATACGCTACGCTACCTATGATGCGCAATTTACCTACATTTCAAGGAACGATGACGTTTATATGTATTACATATAAGCAAGAAAAACATAAATTCTTCCTCAATCCTCATGGTTCGCCGACGGCCCTTTCGGTACTCTGCTGAACCGTTTCTGCAAAAAACCATTAGATACATTAGTATTCCTACATGGACAGCAAACATTTCGACGATTAGTACTGCAACATTTTCTTTCTAAATGAACATAGGACGATCCCCGATACTGTTGGAATCAGTTTCAATAATGAATTATTATTCATGAAATGACTGGAAAGGTAGCCATGAAATTGATAAAGCAAAATTTTAAACACGTGTAAGCAAAGATTCTTAAGTGCATCTAATCACTATGCAGTGCGTGTAAAAACCATAAGTTTTCATTGATTTGTAGGATGACTATTATTGTTTTAACATACCTAAGGATATCGTTCATGTCTAATAGATACCTACAAGTTACAACCTAAGTGTTGAGATACAACCGTCGGGGCTCACAAAACTCACAATGATCTCAATAATGTATAATTTACCACCTACGATCTACCTACAGCATACCTTCCACACGATTGTTTTAGTTGTGTGAACCTAACAACATTATAAAATCGTCTCATTTAAAAAATGTCGCTAGCACGACCAACGGTTAACTACAAGTTTTGGACATCTATCATTGAGTTTAGATTACCATATATCATCATGAGTATATAGGTAGGTACTGCTAAATAAAAGTAGAAACCCCTAATGGCAGCCAATATACTTCTTTTCTTTTCGTATCGCTGGCACGCCAGTTCAAATTTTGTTGGTCCAAAACTTCGCCACTTCACCGCGATAGCGATTATAGGTACTATGTATATTACTATAACTAATTGCTTGCCAAATCATACTAATCACCAGGAAGGTAGGCAGTGTATAGGTATACCCACCGGTTTAGTGTGCGAGTCGGTTTACGCAATACCTCTACCTAATGTTGTTATTTTAGTAAACATATTAAGGATGCTAAAGCCTTTTTTCCTCCTTCCTTGGGGCAATTGATAGGTCACCATTTTCACCACCAAACAGCAAACCCATCTTACCGTGGTCTTCGCAACTGTTTAGATTATTTGACTGATCCGGCAAATTATTAGGAGTTTTCCTGTCAGGATGTTTCCAAGAATAGACATAAACTGCTAAGAAATTGTTCTGCTTGCCTTGGAATATAAACTTATCAAGACCATGCAGAAATGGCTTAGCATAAACTGAGGTCTACCTAGGCCAATTATTTGAGGCAATGCAAGGCTTGGGTGACCGCTCAATATATTTGGTCCTACGTTTCGCAAGCAATCCACGGTGTGACTGGGATTTCAAGACCTAGCTTTGCTAGTCTGATGTGGGCTCATGAATGGGAAGAAAATTAGTCTGGGACGCTGTCACCGGATACGGTGAAGAGGACTATATTATATATACTTGGGTAGATAAGTAAATTATTTTATGACAAGGATGTAGAACAAAAAATCTTCTGTTGACAAGAAACTGATGACTATTGATGATGTATATGTTGATGAATATTATTCTGAACTTCAGAAGAGCCAGTAAAATCCTGAAACTGTCCTCAAACGGGAAAATAATGGCCACTGCCGCGACTGACGTCACCCCTACAGCAATATTTAACAAGAACGTGCGGCAAATTAGAAACAAGCTCATAAAACGATAACGATTTTAATTGTTCCGCCAATCTTTGTTTTATAAACAGAGCTCATTATTGATCGAATCATAATAGTTATTTTGGTTACAACCTCCCCCAGCGGTTACGCGTCCACTGTTATAAATTGAAACCGTACACTTCTCAAGTTTTATTGTCATAAAGTTAGACGATTGTGAATATGAAGGTTCTAGTGGCTGTCGCTTTATTCGCCTGTGTGGCTTTACAGGTAGGAATATTTAATTACGTGGTTGTTAAACTAATTTGTGAATCAACTGAACTCGAAGATTGAACATTTATCTAATTGTGTCGCGTCATTTGAATTAATTATTTCCAAACCAATTGCAGCGTTTCATGGTATTCCTTAGCTACCGGATCTAAGGACCAAATTCGACAGCTCTTAAACATTTAAAACTTTATACTTATTTAGGTATCTACATTTTCGAGACAAAATGTACGGATGGTGAGTTTCGTCGACGTCCTAGTAGTCCTGTAGATTGTGGGAACCTATTAATAAATCAGCTTTTAATAGTCGACCTCCGGGATAACTTTTACCTTATTGTTTGCTTGTGTAGGTAGGTCGGAGTAAACCTACCAATGAAACGGCGGACGTCGAAGAGTGTCCCACAAGGATCGTTTATTTACATTCCGTAGAATCAAGTGTAATTAAAATTTAAAATGCTTTAATTTATTATTTTGAAATGGACAGTACCCAATTCTGGGAAAAGGACACAACTCCATAGGAAAAAGTGCTAGTCCTAAGGTGGTCCTTAGAATAGAGGAGATCTGAAGTTAATCATGTACAGACGCCAGCACATCTAGCTACCCGAATCTGTCAAATTTTCCCAATCAACTTTGAACCATATGCTTTAGCGATGAAGTTGAAAATCTATTAAAGAGATTTGACAGATTGTAGTAGCTTGATGTGCTGGCGTCTGTACCTAGCTCACAATCACAACTACAACCCATTCCCTTTTGCGCAGAACGTCAACACCTATCACGAAAAAATTAAGACGCAATTATAAAAAATAGGTACCTACTACCTCCAGTAAAGAAAATATCTGTTCTGTGACATACAAACCTTAAAACCAGTTTAGCTGTTTTTTTTTGCAAACCGCATTAAAATTCAAATTCAAACATGATTCATCAGCTGATGGCTCGCCAGTTCATATGAACGGGCGAGCCATAGTGATCTTGCTTGTTATGACTTATGATACACCAGCGACCTTTAAGGTTATACCTACCGTGAACCTGTTGGCTCGTCTGAAAAACTTGCTTGTGGATCAGACCCTTTAATTTGGCTTTCATAATTTTGTGCACCGTTCATGGCCTGTAAATCCAGTTATGTCAGTGTTCGAGTGTGCTCTTCCAAAACTAAATACAATTCAGAGGCACTGGCTGACATTCTTTCGGACAAGCAACTAAAGCTAGAGACGAAAGAAAAAAGTGAGTACAAAGAGCTATTACTGCTGGAAATAGAATTGGGTAAGGGTTAAGCAGCAATTTGAGTTTTGTACAATTCAATCGGTCCTGCACCACTTCAAATCAATTTTAAGCACGAAACTAGATTATCTCGCCACATCTGGACGCCGCCTATCATCCAGCACCGCAATAACTGAGTCTATTGTTTCAGATGAGTCACGGTGCGCCTGCGCCGGAGGAGGAGAAGAAGGTGGAGGCCACGCCCGCAGCTGCACCAACGCCTGCCGAAGCCACTGAAGCGGCTGCGGTTGATGTGAGTCTCATACCTTCATAATTTTTCGTAAAAATCTAAAATGACTGAGTCTTAATGAGTCTTTTTCCGTGATACCCTTTGTAGCCATAATCATCTGTTTTCCACTTCATATCGGCCTGTAGACTGGCTGATGCTGCAAGAATAAGTGCTTAGCTATACCTACCTATTTGCTTAGGGGCGGTCTCCACGAGCGAGAGAATCGCGGCGATATTATCGTCGTGCCACGTATTTCTATACACTCTCTTAGAACGTGTCTCCACAGGGCGATATCATCGCGGCGAGAATTTGATGGCACGGTGAGACTATCGCCGCGATTCTCTCGCTCGTGGGGACGGCCCCTTAGAGATTTTGAGAGATCGTTGAAGAATGTTGCTGGACAATGCTAGGTATCCTCCGAAGACCTACGCATTACAAGAGCATGGAAAGAAATATTACAGAAGAAGTATAAAAAATCAGTAAAACTATACAAAGTTCTTCTATTTCCAGGTAAAAGCAGCGCCGCCTTCGGATGCAGCTGCGCCGGCGGCTGCGGCGGCGGCCGCCAGCGGCTCGCAGGC
Organism: Luperina testacea; assembly: GCA_927399505.1. Classification (NCBI taxonomy): domain Eukaryota; kingdom Metazoa; phylum Arthropoda; class Insecta; order Lepidoptera; family Noctuidae; genus Luperina; species Luperina testacea. The sequence continues at coordinate 17,344,982 of OV656775.1, read as the reverse complement.
CGCGCCCGCCGCGCCCGCGGTGGCCGAGACGCCCGCCCCCGCTGAGGAAAAGAAGGCTTAGTCTATGTTAGCGTAACACCGAGGACATGGTGCGAATGTAACAAACCGGAGGGATGTCCGTCACATAACGATCTTTGTAAAATAAACACTTTGGAAATAAATGTGTTTTGTAATTGAGATACTTTTGTGTATCTGGCTCGAAGGACCAGAAAATATCTCACACCTATTTCGGTTTATTAATTATCTTAGGCATATGCGCCTCAATTAATTCCTTGATATTCGATGAAGCCAGTCTTTTGATGCATGTGGTGCCACGTCCATCCTCGCTGCAATAAGTTCAATTCAAATAAAAGGAGTTTTCTGCCTTATCGCAAGAACGTGCAGTCTGCGGTCTGCGAGAGCAATGTTGAATGCAAAACGCTTAAATTATGTTAGTGTCGACCCAACGCCGACGGCATGAAATCCAGAAGACTGCGAAGTTAACAACACGATTTTTTAATTGTTATACTAGGCTAACAGCTAACAGAGGCAGATAAGTGTGCATACACACAAGTGAGACGCGTCCCGCCGACGAGTACCTACTTACATGACCGTCGCAGACACGTGTTGCTGTCGACGCTTGCAGTTGCCTCTGTCATAGACGCGTATAGCTCGTGTCTATGCACACTTAGAGATAAGTCTTAATAAAGCTAAACCAAAGAAAATTTTTGCTCTGTGCTTAAGAAATTTCGCAAAATTACAAGTGTAACAACACCGCGCAGGTGCGCCATACAAATCAACCTTGACGTTCCTAAGTTAATAACATGCTTATAGAATTACAATCACAGGTAATGTGCTCGAAACAAACGATTCATTACATAAACAAATTAATTAAAACATGTGTCATGCTTGTCGTAAATTGTTATCGAAGAACATGAATTGTTATTTCATGCATCGTTAATTTCTACTGGAGAAAATTAGTGATGCACTTCAGTAGTCATAACTACGCCCGGAGTAGGTGCCTCAATAATTTGATTGGTAAATGACAACAGCGAATTTACAGATAAACATTTTAATTACTTTCTAGATCGAGAAGGCTCTTTACTATTTTCATGAAAACTGAGCGTTAACTCTGCGGATTTAAACTTTTCCAGTAGGACTGGCCGCCCCTGTTCAATCATATCCTAATTGCTTGACAACCAATTTTCTAATCATCCAGAGCCAAAAGTTATATATAATTCTCTTTGTCCAGAGCTATACCAAATAAGTACCTACCTACTGTCCGCATAGGACCGCACGACCCTCGACGAGGGTCAAGTCAAGTCAACTTCTAGGTTACGCAGACGAGGGACCCTCGTCTGCGTAACCTAGAAGTTGACTTGACTGATAGATAGGTGTGCAAATCATCAGTTCGTCACGTAAAGAAGAAGCGATATGCCTATGCGTCTTTCTCTCTCTTACTATTATTATATGAGTGAGCGTGTGTGTACGAGCGAACATCGCGTTACGAACTTCGTTCCTGACGGGCAGAATAATAAATGACCAAAGGACCAAAAAATACTATTCTAGTCAAAGTGATCAAATAAAACAATATTACTAGTATGTGATTCGATTATTTTATTAGTAAAGACGGTTAGTTAGTGGTGAAAAACAGTATGTCCCTGACGCTTCCTCCGGAGGGTAGTTCTAAAGGAGTGAGCGCAACTGCGCCGGCGCTGCCGACCCTGTAGCGAGATGTGCTCTCTGTTCCTTGGATGTATAAGGTCACCTGCTGGTTAAGCTGCATGTTACATTTTGGAGACATCGAGCTACATAATCATTAAACTGAACTGTAAGAAGTTTACTTAGAACATAAATAAAGTACTCCAATCAAGTCCAATCATACCCAATTTAATATCGACAGATTTAAAACTGCATGGTAGTTTAGTCATACATTTACAATGCTCGGAATGATATCCTGGATCAATGGATAGCGTTGCAAAGAGGGTGAAGTTGAAGCTGACATGTGGTATGACGTCTTTTGAGGTGTAGGCCAGCGGTGGGATGATAGCTGCCAGTAACTTAGTTTGAAAGGAACTTCATGAACGTCTAAAAGTTATGGTATGGTCTGTTCGAAAAGCATCTGATGAAAATGTGAACACATGGATCAAAAAACGTACCTGCGGATGCCAATCTGTAGTGCCACTTACAAACTGTGTGTTTTAATTTGTAATTAAGTAGGTACTAAACCCAAAATTAAAACTTTTAATCACCTTAAAAATGTTTTTCATTTGATAAGAGGTTAATTTTATAATTTGAATTTTCGTCGAAGATTTGTAAATTACAAATTAAGTAAGTATACTTAAATAATGTTATTCAAACAATCATTGTTGGAAAATGTGGTGAGAAATAAAGTTGAAACCTAAATACAGATGAATGTAATACCTACTAATAGGGTTTGTTTCCAGTTTCAATAGATAATTTTGGAACAAATTATAAGAACACTCACCTGTGGCGGCGGGGCATGGCGGCTGGGCTCGCCCGACAGTGGCACGGAACGCGGCTCGCGGCGGCGACGTTTGCCGCTTGCACGTCGCGTGTCGCGCGCGTCTCGCGTGTCGCGTATGTCCCGCGATTCGCGCGTGTCGTGTCTTTTACGGCCCGAACCGCCGGAAGCACCAGTTGCGCCTGACTCTGGAGGCAAGTCTAAACTCTTATGTCCAGTACGCGACTGTGTTGATATGGCACGTCGAGTTTTAGAAAAGTTCAGCTTTTTTGAGCATAGTTTATAAGTGCAACTAGGCAGTCGGTCGATACGTTCAGCGGGGTAATTGCGTAACACACTAACAGTAACAATGGCTTACATTTTGACAGTTCAACAACATTCATTGCGTTAGTTACGTTGTTGAGCTGACTAATTTTTCGAACATAATATGGAGCAATGGATTAGCAATAGGTAGGTATCCTTCAAAATGATTCAGATTGTGATTGAAAGTCATATTGTTTTTAAAACAATATGGCGGACAATATTTGCGCTAAAAGATCCATGTTGCAGAGTAGTGGTCATTGTTGTCAAAAGTATACCTATATAGCAAGAAGAAGGTACAAACCATCATTCTCCAGCGGCTCGGGCGGCGGCAGCGGCGTGGGCGGCGGCGCGCCGCGCGCCTGCGCCGACTGCTTGCTGTGCACGAGGCGCAGGAGGCACTCCAGAGCTGTTTGCTTGTTCTGGATGGGAATGTTAACACGGTCCAGTTTTAAAAAGGATTTAAGTTTTGTTAAAAATAAAAGATTATAGGCGTAAATAGGTACAGCGATCGTTGCTAACCAATGGCGGTCTCTTGAAAAAAAAAAAGGCAATTGCTCCACCAACCTATGCAAAGGCCGCCTTGTGGGCAGCCTTTGCACAGGTTGGAGGATATCCTTCCACTCTTGCGTACTCTAAGCAGTACGCGCCTGCTAAAAATACATAAGTAGGAAAATATTCGCTTTTGATGTACGAACACCTGGTAAAGAAAATACGGTAGGTACAGGGAATCCAAGTGTCCTTCCATCAGGCTTCATTTAAAATATGTCCTAAGTACCTGAAATGCCAAAATTTTATTTCGATTAAACTTGCGTAGGTACTTAAGGACCAATTTCAGCAGACCTTAATTTCAACAAGCAGGGGATCGAAGGCCGCTGGGTCCGTAGAGTCCTTCACCGACTCCCAACTCTTGAACAGTTTCCTATCTGACAGACGTACCGTACTCTCCAGCTCTCGGAACTCTGTGGAATAAAACAAGAGCTTTCGATGGTATCTCTTTGGTTCTAAGAGTAGAACGTTCTCAGATATTACCTTCCGCCTATTGCCCGTCAGCCTTCAAAGCAAGATGAACAGGCATTTTCTCGACTCGCTCGTTCGGTTTAGGCGCATTAGGGCTAATTCTCATTTTGGCAACCGACTCCCTAATGGACTACTTCTCATTATGGCCACTTCTGATTAGGGCTACTTCTCATTTGGGCTACTTCTCATTTGGGCTACTTCTCACTTGGGCTACTTCTCACTTGGGCTACTTCTCACTTGGGCTACTTCTCATTAGCGCTATTACTCATTAGGGCTACTTCTCAAAATTTGGGAATGTTTATTGAAATAAGTACTGTCTTTATGTATATATAGTCCAGTCAAATAAGACTTTGAAGGTTACAATAATTCCCATAGAGCTAAAAATTGGTATGAATGTTCAGAATACTATTATAAATGAATTGTGAAAAGTCCCCATCAATCCCCCTTGTGCAAAAATTTTTATTGATGGTGAAAGTTTGCAAAAATAGGTTTTTCGCGTTTTTCAGCTAAACGATGAGTTTTACAGCAAAAATAGTTCAGACAAAAATTGTAAATCATCCGATTCTCTACAAAAAATGTATCCACACTTTTTTTTCATAATTATTGCCATTTCCGTGATATAGCGGTTGAAAGAATTGAAAAAAATATTTTATTCGTAATATGCATGTTAATGTACTTTTATCTACGAAAACATCATGTACCTATGTAAGAAAAAACTTACATCTTTTTAGTAAAAGAGGTTAAAGACATAAGTACCTACTAGAAATAGGGACCTATTAGTTCAACCAGGTTTCAGACTGGCTAAAGTAGACTTATCTTTTATGGGGTACTGTTTAAAATGTTATAATAAAATACCTCCCCACATTCTTGAACTGAATGAGACAAAATTCAAGTCTTGTATAAAACGAACACTATGCAGTCAGGCATATTATAAGTTAGGGGATTACATCGCTGATAAAAATGCCTGGCTCAATGCCGGACCTGCTCCACGACCACAACTAATTGATTAACACTTGAAAATTCTGTTGGAGCTGCTGAAGATTGTAAGACTATCTTTGCATTGTATAAACTCAATTTCCTTTGTATTGTATAATTGCATAGCACAGATGTGAGTTCTATGTAAATACTATACTCTATGTACCATTTAACGGGTAATGTGTCTTTCATTGACTTGAATGTGCCCTGGCGGCTGATAGTATGTCATGCTCACACAAATGTCTCGCTGACGGTGGCGTGTGTGTTGGAACATTTAGCTCCCTTCAAAATGGTTGAGCTGAATGGTGCTGATCTATGCGTCATGTTCGTGAACGGGCGCCGTCAGTTGGCGCTGGTCATCACTTAGCTGCCTCGGCTTACTCGTGCTCTAGTACGAGGAGGACTTATTTTTGATGAACCAGCTTCTTCTTCTTCTTGGCGTCGTCTTTTTACGGTATCAATGCTACTTTTTCGAGTAAGTATAATTTTTTCGATACTGCACATGAATTTTTACTTATGTCTGGTCTTTTAGGTACTCCGAAAACTCATCACCTCTTTAAATACTTGCATCAATTAATGCTTTCATGCCGCGATCAACAGTAACAACTCCACTTTCAGTCAAAGGTTGACCAAAATAAAGCGGAATTGCGACATTTTTTTTAAACAGTAAAATGCACAAACTTTGTTACAAAATATAAGCGATAGCCACGTGTTGTCACTACGAGGAATGCTTAGGACTAACAGTATTTTGTTGAGTATGAGAACTTGGAAACGGAGCAGGCATACGAGCATCGCCACGCTGACAATATTGAATGGAAGACAGATGTTACTCAAGGCCATGCGACTAAATGAAAATAGGGGCGGAGTTTTTGACGGTCATTTATATTCTAAGAATTTTATAATTTGTATGTATAAGACAGGGACTCATATGTTTACTCGTATAACGGTTCAAAAATGTATATAAAAGTACATTAACGTGCATATTACGAATAAAATATTTTTTTCAATTCTTTCAACCGCTATATCACGGAAATGCCAATAATTATGAAAAAAAGTGTAGATATATTTTTTGTAGAGAATCGGATGATGTACAATTTTTGTCTGAACTAATTTTGCTGTAAAACTCACCGTTTAGCTGAAAAACGTGAAAAACCTATTTTTGCAAACTTTCACCATCAATAAAATTTTTTGCACAAGGGGGATTGATGGGGACTTTTCACAATTCATTTATAATAGTATTCTGAACATTCATACCAATTTTCAGCTCTATGGGAATTATTGTAACCTTACTTCTATTTTAAGGACTAATTTGACTGGACTAATAAACATGTTTATTCATTCATAAGAGATCAATTACATTATTTTAAGAATAAATCAACAATAATTGAACCAATGTAATAGGTAAGTATTAAATATTATAAGTATTACTTCTTGTAATTACTTTAGTCTGGTTTGAAATTAACATTTATTTATTTATAACATACAAAAATCAATAGTTCAAGGATAGGTAAATATTACTAGATGTCACTTCTTTTAATTACTTTAATTTCAATAAAATCAACATAAATCCACACAATAATCAACAAAAAAATATTAATTAGATTCATTTATACATACTTATTACCAGCTTCTTATATAAGAAGCTGGTAATAAGTCATTTTCTTTAAAAATGTAAGAACTTATATGACCATTTTTTAGTTTCGTAAGTACTTTTTATACTTTTTGTCGAAATGTATGTACTTGTTATGCCGTTTTTTTTTTTTGTTTGCATATGGCTGTTCTTGAGTTTGGAGTCAAAATGCTTGGCTTCTTTTCGGAGCTTCTGTAAGAATAAAAACAAACTTGGATGCTTGGGAATTTTCACATTTATCCGATGGTGCCACCCCTCATGAGCGTTGTTAGTGCGGTGGCGTTGTCCAGAGCAACTAAGAAGCGCAGGGTTCATTCTTGGATACCACTGTTTTGCAAAGTATTTTAAAAATGTTTCAAACAATGGTAACAACGATTTATTTTCAATAGTCTCTGTTAGTTTTTGGCAACCCTCTGGAATATTTTCTGCGGGCAAAAGTGGTAAAATTGCTATTTTTCTTATAATCTGTCTTGTTTCTTTTCTTTTAGTCAAATTTAATTCTTTCGCCTTCTTCCAGATAGCTTTTTGATAGTGAAAATAACACCCGGTTATTTGCGCATCAGGGTACACGGTTTTTACCGCGTTCATTATACCTAATTCATAGTCACATTTAAAGTTGGTAATATTTATTTTCAATACACTTTTCATTATGTTGAAAAGCCTTATATACGTCTCTTGATTTTTATTTGGAAGTAACGCATACACTACAGGTACAACAGTACTTATTTCAATAAACATTCCCAAATTTTGAGAAGTAGCCCTAATGAGAAGTAGCCCAAGTGAGAAGTAGCCCAAGTGAGAAGTAGCCCAAGTGAGAAGTAGCCCAAGTGAGAAGTAGCCCAAGTGAGAAGTAGCCCAAATGAGAAGTAGCCCTAATCAGAAGTGGCCATAATGAGAAGTAGTCCATTAGGGAGTCGGTTGCCAAAATGAGAATTAGCCCTAATGCGCCTAAACCGCTCGTTCTATAGTAGACATCATCATCCAACACTTTCCATAATGCAGAATCGAGGTCAAGTACAGTCAATTTGGCAATAAAAAAATCGTTTGTAAAGGTATATGGCATCCATGCGGGGGCATTTTCACGGGATAAAATCCCTAAAACTATCAACAACTAACCAGATTCCCTTAAGCTAGCTAGATGCGACACTAGATTCTTCTTATGCGCGTGCAAGGCACGTCGCTGAGTGCGCACGCGTGCGACCACCTCGCGTGCGTTGCGCGCTTCTGCGGCTATGGCGGACACCTCGCGGGCTTCTTGTTCCAGGCGGCGTTCCAATTCACTGGAGTTCAACGATTCAATTAAACTGCTGGATCTGAAGTGCACTTTAAATGATGCATAGATGGGAAGAAATAACGAAACATACTTAGAGGTCGCAGTCTCTTGCAAAGTCCAAACATTCGATTCGACTTTTCTTTTTTCACTTCTTTAAGTGGTATTTATGAGAAATCAACACAGATCATACTAACTTATAACTGGACATGGACTGGATAGACCATGTTTATGTACCTTGGGTATTCTCCAGTCACCTTAGCATAAGACTGTATGTTTCTTATCACTTCAACCAGGTGGTTGAGTTGATCACAAAACTCGGGCAGCTGCTCTGGTGTTAAGTATTGCCCGCCATACCTACAACAGACAACTTTAATTTAAGAGTTTATGACGTAAAGCTAAGATTTACGAGTCTCCTGACCGTCAGGTTACTTTAGTGCCTGCCTTTCTTTATAAAGCACAGATGAAAACCTACCCAGTGGAACCAGAAGGTGAGGAAAGCGGGAGCTGGCGTCGTCGGCTAAGCTACATCAGACACGGTTTTTTTTGCCAAAAACTTAGATAATGACTCAGCAAACTACTATTAAGGCTACTTTCTAACTAAAAAATAATAAGTAGGTAAATAAAAAAGCCTGCCTGCCTCAAATCAATGTTGGCGACAAACTGGTCATCAACGATCGCGGTGGAGGCTTTCGGCGAGGGTCTGTGCAGGACCTGGGGGTCCAACTCCTCGTCCTCATTGGTGGTGCTGCAGCCGGTACTCTCGCTCATGCTGGAGAGGGTAGGGGCTTCGTTATTCGACTGCTTTATATTTAAGTAAAAGACACTGTTTTCCACGGTGTATGTCGGCGACCGGTTTCCGTTGCTGCGGATGTGTGAAGGTAAAACCAGATTTACATGGTGCCTTTAACATAGCTGTGGCATATCATAAGTTGAAACATCATAAAAGTGTATCGTCTTAAACGATGCTTAGACGATGCAAGTCATTTGTTGCTTCAATTTTATTGAATGCCTTGGGCAACAAACTTGCATCATATAGGTATTCCTACAACGTGGGCTTTAGATATTCTGATATAGGTACACGAATGAGTGGCAATCTGCGATTAGGTAGCTACTAGCTTTAAGAACTTTCGCGTTCTAATTTCATTCGCAATCTATCAAAAATACAATCAATTTACCTACATTTTTGACATTGATTGGCGCTGAGACGAGGTTGCGACTTGAATTTGAACGTTTTTTGTGCCTTCAGATAATTGTTCCCTCCACGCCTGCGGAAGTTCTTGCATATACTTACCTAGATCCGTTTCCCTTGTTATGTTATCAGCATGAGTTTCAGCATTAATGTCGATGGCTATTCTTATAGCCTGGATGGCTATGTTATAGGCATAACCATAGGCATCCACGTTCATACTCAAACAAAGGGGGACTACCAAGATGACGAATAATAGAGAAGTAAAATATGGTAGAAAAGACATGCTGCGCCGACCTCAAATACATTGGAATAAGGACAAGAGAATGATGATATCATCTACTCACACGGTAGATGTAAGCGAGTATCGCTTCTCCAGGCTATTGTACTTGTGGTGGTCTCCGCGTAACCTTCCTAGCAACCTGCCGAGCAGCCGTGACTGTCGCCCCCCGCCCTCCATGCCGCGCCGCCAGGCCGGGGTGACGCACTGTCACTGGAACCAGTGGGTTATAAGCTAGAGGGATGCTTTTATGCACAGAGCATGGAGACAAATCGAACTCTACCTATGCATTTATTTCAATTAAAACATTTACAGAGACTTTTGAATTGCCAAAGGAGTAGGTCAGTCAGAAAGATGAAGCTCGTTGCCCATTCAAAAACCTAGTAGGTGGATACGTTCCTATGGAGAAGAACGGGAAAGAAACTCCATGGACACTCTTTTAAATCAAAATATTGGTTACATCATTAGAGTTGATATTATGTAACAAGTGAGAACGATATGTAGAAAGACGTGCACGCGATTTCAGGTTTGATCCCATAATAAGTTTTTCATAATGATGAGTACAATTCACCAAAAACCCTGTAATTTTTCAATTTGTCAACCGTTATATCCCGGTTTATAGAAGACCTGAAAAGATGACGTTTAAATCCGGTTGGTAGTCCCTTTTTTTTTGAGATGTAAAATAATGTTAATTTTTTTTTAACTGTATGTAGCTAAAAAAAATAACTGAAGTACCTAAAGGTACTTCAGTTATTTTTTTTAGCTACATTTGGTCGATTCTGGACATATCGTTTTTAATTTATTTTATTTTCATGACCCTAATTTTTTGGTACCTACATAAAATAATGAATGGAAGAATTGATAACTTTCCGATTTAGTCAATCACTAGCGTATGTGTAAAATAAATGTCTTTTGCACAGCACAACGATAGCGATAGATGTTTTTGTGTGTGTGAGTAAGTTGTAACGTGCATGATAAATGCACGCTGTGCTGTGTCTGATGTGATGAGTTAAGGTTTATAATTGATTGTGTAGTACGTTCTGATTTATGAATTGCAAGTGTGTGCGCGACTTTGTACATATCTACTGCTTTTCCTGAACTACATGTGTAGTAGTGGCGCGGTTGTGGGGCCAACCTAGCGACATCGGGTTCTGATACATTTTCAACTACCGGGCATACTCCTTCTTTCATTATATCTATGGCTCAAACATTTTGAAGTGATCTGAGTGATCCAACACACGCACCACCATCAGCTCTCGCTGTGTTGGATCACTCAGATCCCATATACCTTTGAGTGAGCATATGACATAGGTACTCTTAGCCGCTAGGGTAGGTAGATACCCGTTTAGTTTGTGATTCTATGCTAGACCGAGCCGATTTTGATACAGTCCTCTTTTCCTTTGTCCGTTTTGTTATGATACTTATGATGCAAGAAGTCACGCTTTAAAGTTCTTTGCCCGTGCCACGGCGTGGACTATCTTAGCCTGTTCTTTGTTTGGCTTGGCGACGCGGAACATGTTAACTTGCACCTGTAGTCGGGTGTTGCAAGCGTGTCAACAGGTCAGAGAGCAATACGATTCGGTAGCCAGGCTGGCGGCATCGGTAATTAGTCTAATTTTCAAAAAATGCATTTTTATCAGTTGTAATTAATGTTGATGCCTGACGCTGTAGCCCACTATGAAATACAGGCTGCCAAAGCTGCCACTAGCGCTTAATAAATGTATGTAGGTACATATAACAGGCGCGACTCCTCGTTGGTAGACGGTTTTGTCTGCCACTAGCTAGTATAGCCACTAAATATGCAAGTGCAACACAGAAGGCCGCCTTAGATCTACATAACGTCTAATGTTAATCCTATAAATTACGAAACATTGGCTAGGTTAGCTTGAGAATTATTTTTGATAGGTACGTTGGAAAATATGAACTTACATTTTGAATATTCAAGCAGATTGAAAATATAGTCTTTTCAGGTATGTATTATCAGTTACAGAATGTGCCATGATTTGAATTGAATTATTTCAACATTATCTAAAAATGATTAACATTTTGACATCATAGGTCGTCTGACGGCGCGGGGCGACCATTTTATATATTTTTTAGTCCTAAAACAAAGGAAGTTCAGAACGAGGTTTAATATAGATTGAACGAGTTCATAAGGCTGAGAACCCACTGCGAGAATGCATATATGCGTCTCAATCTCGATCATAATCTCAATATCCCGAGGACTTATTTCACTAGATTGTTATATTGCGACTCGAGTTGTAAAGCCAGCGTCAATGGCACACAAGATATAAAATGTTACGGCAAGAATCTTGCTTAACCACATGCTTCAAATAGAAGCGTCGCCAGTCGTGATGCTTCCAAGCTAATAGCAGGTTTATATGAATCCAGCTGCAGCGCTGGCCGTCAGATTGGCAAGCTGGCAACCAGCGCTGGCTTGGTATTGGCCCCGTGGAGCCAATTATTCTTGACAGGCCAGCGCTGGCATGAACAGAGCGCTAGTATATTTTTCTAGCCAGACCTCCGCCCGCGTCTCACTTATCTCCCGCGCCAGAGGTTGGACTCGTGTAAACTCATTGGGACAGACTGGCTCATCTCCCTAAAGTGCACACATATTGTGTGTGCGTTTTTAAACTCCCTTCGCAGTTAAGTTCTCTAGACATTGGTCCGAAATTTATTTCTTATTGAGACTAACGTGCACTGACCTCTATCATGCGTATCATGCAGGTCAGTGCTAACGTGCGTACCTATACAAGTATTATTTAGAAATGACTGGCCACAGAAAACTCACTCAAGAAAAAAAAAAGGCCAGTCACTAGGAGTAATAACTCCTAGTAACTGGCCTTGAGTAAACAACACCGGCTAGGCAAGCGCAGGCAATTCTGTACTAGCGCCAGCGCACTGGCTTCGTGTGAACCTGGCTTTAGTTTAAGTAAAAAGTTATTCCAGTACATAGTCAGTACCAAATGAATTTATATTTCTCATCTTGGCTTGGCTAGCTAACACCTTTAGGTAAAAAATAATTAAACTTTTCCTCCCCATTTCCATAGCGTCATTGTCAGCTCGATAGGGGAACATTCTCCCTATGATCCCTGCCTACCGAATTGGCGACCCACAATCACCAAGAATTTAATTTGAGACATTGCTGGCGACGCCGACGTCGCTAGTGACGTCAGTTTTGTCGCTGGGTAAGAAAAACTTTTGTTGCTCAGTGGCTCTTCTGTGCTGCAACATTACAGTATATCATTCCTCCAGTAAGCGCCAGTGCTCATCAGTGTAATGTGTGTGTGTATCTTGAGTTTGTGTATCTGTGTTACTTTTGGCTTTGGATTTCACTTTATGGTAATAACTGCAAGTAAAATAAAACACCGGGATGTGTTTTTCACATTTTGTAATTCATATAAAAATACAATTATCATTATCAATATTATACATAATCGCATTTGCCAGCGAAGGCATACAATAGTTATTTTGTAATAAAAACCACAACTGCAAAACATGAAATGCTAAATTGAGACAAATTTTAAGTACAACATCAACACGAAATAGGCACAGATCAGTCTGTAAAAAGTATCAAAATCATCAAAACGCTAACATACCATCGATACATATCAATTTTAAGCCTTACACGATAATAATCTCTAAACAGCTAGACATTTAAGTCGAAATTTGAATAAAAATTGAAATAGTTCAAAGTGTTAAATTACTTTGGCCTTGAAGGAAATCTTAAAAATTGTGACCTTTACGATTCCTAATAGAGAGTTTGGCGAGCGAGCCGCTCGCTTTGACACAGAAGCTGGATATTATGTAAGACTAACATACGAAAAATAATTTCCTAACTTTATAGGTAAATAATACTAGTATTGAAAAAAATGTTCCAGTTCAGTAAATATCAAAGAAATTCCTTTCTGTGAGGATTGTAAAAGAACCATCGTTACTTATCAAGCGAACATCAGAGACCCGTTAGGGGACCAGTCAGCGATTACATTTAAACAAAACTATCTACAACCAATGCAACTTTAGAACAAATTAAAAGGCACAGCATACCCTAAATAAAACTAACGAAGCTTTTACATCGGACGATGACGTCATGCCGCATGGATAAGCCCAATTTGGTTTTAAAATTTGGCTTGAAACATTTACATTCAAAATTTCTATCCTAGAGCAGGACTTTCCAATTTGTGTGCCAACACTATTTGCACCAACTCGCCCCAAGATCTGAATAGTAAAGTAAGTATTATGTAGATGTGCGGCCAATGTAAACAACTGGTCCCCGGGAATCTTCAGCATGAGGAATCTAAGCTTGTGTGCGCCTGGCCTTACCAGAGCCCTGACGAGAACCCGCCCGGGGGCACGCGCACGCGCTTGGGCGCCTCGGCGCGGGCTGGCTCAGGGGCCGCGGGGGCCGCCTTTGGCTCTGAGGCCACTGGGGCCGGCGCAGCCTCCTGGGGACTCTTCTGTCCGTTCTGGCTGGGATGCTCAGTGCCGTTAGCTGCCTTTGGTTCGTCTGGACCTGGAATATGACATGGTATATTATTATATTGGTAATGGAGCTTTGAGCAATGATTGATTGTTGTATCTTAAGTCTAGTTGCTTCTCACAGTTAACAGATAGTAAATCCTGTTATACCCAGAGGTCAAACGAGTGAAACATGAATCATACATTTATTATCTGAATTAATTATGCACATAATTCCAGTACATAAACAATCTTGTACGAATAATGAACTTCTGTTGAAATCCCGGCCAGTCAGATCGAGGAATCAAGGAAAGGTGAAACCACAAATTTCTTTAAAAATTAAACGAGCTTGTTTTGAACTATGTATTTAGTGTCAACTTTTTGGATTAGTTCCTATATTTTAATATGGCTATTTATTTTTCATGACAATACTAAAACTTTTGCCTAGAATTCGTTATTTTGATTTCATAAAAACAAAACCAGGGCAAGAAGGGCGAAACTACAGCGGTGCTATTCTGTAAAAATCTCACCGTGAAAACTTAGGTGAAGTGAGCGTGGAGTGAACTGTCAATAGCGTCAATTCCTAGCAAAACCAAACTCACTTCACCTAAGTTTTCACGGTGAGATTTTTACAGAATCGACCGGCAGATCTGTTTCAAAAATATGCGTCTCCTTACCAACAACAGCGCCGATGGTGGACGCAGGCGGTCCACGACGTCCTGTGTGCTGGGGCTCGGACTCCCCTCCGAAGATGTCGGTGTGTCCACCGCCAGGGGGGCGAAGCACCCGGCTTGAGAGCCTCACGTTGTCGTTCAATCCCACGTTAAACGATGTTGACGTCATCCTTGCACTGGAATCAAGGATTATAACCGTGAATTGACAATCACTTAGCTTTCAATATTGTGGAGTTATGGACTAACATAGTGTAATAACATGAACCTCTCCTGAAAAATAGAACATGCAGTGTCACTCAAACACGCTAGCGTCACAAAAATGACTAAATAAATTTAGCGCTAAACGAATTTTATTGTTTCCGTTAATCGTTTGGACGACAGACAGAATGATTTAAATATGCTTAGCGCTAAACACATTTAGAGATTTCAGGTACAAGTGGGTCTCAACTGAATTATGGAGATATGAACTAACAAAGTGTAATAAAACCTCTGAAACCTCTCCTGAAAAATAGAACATGCGGTGGCACTACGACAAATCCTAATAGGTCTACTAATAAATCTGGTATTAAACGATAGGTTTTATCTAGGGATGAGCGTGCACCGTTGTCAACCAACTGGTCACATAATAACATCAGTTGAGGTAGTGCTCAAAAGGAAGCTTCTATAATTATATTACTATAAATAGTACAAAATAAAGTCCTTCTAAACTACATAATATATTTTAAATGAGATTTTCACCATAACGTTTCCTGAAGGTTTATAATTTATATGCGTAATGCCTTCTTAATAAAGTTAAATTTATTTACGAAATCTCAATGATTTGTCAGAACGGATGGCTAGTTGTGTATAAAAAAGTATAGAAATAAGAAGGTATCCGGAAAAAATTACTGTCTTGAACTGTAAATGGTCTTGAACAAAGCGAAGTATATTATTAACTTGAGATGTCTTACAAACAAACATGATTCATTGTGGTCGGATGGTAAGTGAATATTCTGAACAATAATAAATTACAAGTAAATATAAAACGAACTTTGTTCTGGAAAATCCTGATCAGCAAGAATGTATGAAGTTTTCAACTTATTTTAATCATTTTATCACAAGGTACTACTTTCATTTCTCACCCACGGTAAATTCCTTGGCTTACGCGTGGGAAGAAAGTAATTTTGTGCAACATTTTTCTCAAGCCACTTTAGGAACTTTATAAGAGAGGTCGCCAGTTTTATTATCGGTAATTTATTTTAAACAAGCCTTTTAGAGAACAATGAACTTTCACTTTGGGATAAAGAAATTATTTGATAGAATAACTACTAAGTCATGCAATGTAATCTAAACTCTAATACATAATTATATTATAAAGAGATAAATTATTTGTTTTTTGTAAGAGGTTATCTCTGGAAAAACTGTTACGATTTAAAAAAATTGTTTCACTGATAGAAAGGTACATTATTGCAGGCAGAGTGCCATAGGACATGTTTCATGGTAGTTATCTTCCACGCGAACCAGGTCGCGGGCAGAAGCCAGTATAATAATAGTTTCGGTCGTATTGTGAACGAAAGAAAATGCTTACATTTATTTGACCCAAGTTACTAACTTAGATAACAATATAACCTGTGTAAGTGTGCGTATCGATCGACTATCCCTATACGGAATGGAATGTTCCAGAATAAAAAGACGTCCTTTCCCCGACCTTGACCCGGCAGCGACGGGAGATTTCATTACAATCTATTGCTTCGAGTCGTGCTTATGTTACGAAAATACTTTGGGTTTTTAACTTAGGTCTAGAACATTCCTATATGGCTTGCTTCATTTAATCTTATGATTTGATGTTGCAACAACATCAATTTGGTAAAAAAAAAACAACTAGGTATTTGGTAAAATGGTAAACAAATTTACCATTTTAGGCAGTCCAAGTCTCTAACTTGTTTTAGCTAAACGTTGATCATTCATAACACATTAACATTTTATGAGTTAATGCGTACGAAGGCCTCCAAAAACGCTTTATATGAACAAATCATGTCATTTACGTGGCATCCAATGATTTAATTAGGAATGCCTTAATTTCACGGTACCTCTTCTAATTTGGAGTTCGTCAATATCAATTTAACATATTAACTTCAAACTATTTGCTACAGTAATTTTTCATAATTTCTTTCTACTATGTCATTTATTGACTGCTTAATCAGAGCCGATAATAAAGATGACATCAATTTCCAGTCAATACGATAATTATCTCGCTATCAACACAGCCAGCATGTCTCATACAATATTATGATTACATCATTATAATTATCACGTAAAAGGATACGGTCCGAGTTCGTTACATACAATCGCCCATTATTTACATAGAAATGAGAGCTGAGTAATCAATTATACTCAGATAGAAAGCTCATTATAACAATTATTTATGCGCGTAGGTACCTACATCCTTTGAAATGCGGGTAAAACAATGCAATTGTGTAGTGATGTGCGTCAAGTTTTTTTTTTTTTGCAATATAATAATTTTGCAACCAAATTCAAGATTGTTTTGGTTGAGTCTACTCAGACATGTATGACACTTGAATAGTGTCTATGCTTGTTGACGATCAAAAAGAAAAAGATCTTGTTTCTAAGCATAACATCAGACGGCAGACCTGAATTCCCCAAAGGGTTATATAGATGCGATAAAGTTATGTTTAAATTAAATCCCATGTATTAAGGGGCGAACCTACTGCCATCAATTGGGCACAAATCTAGACTTCAGGCTGCTACAGAAATAATCATAGATTTATTTTAACTCTGAAATAATCTTAATTACTTTAAGTACATTTCAAAACAATTACCAAGGTTAATGAAAAAACAATAAAGCCCTATAATAATAAACTGCAATCAATTAATTGAAACGCAACAAATCAAGGTACAATTATTAATGATTGCAATTGCTCAGTCGGAATCACTCGAGCAGTTTGATTTAAAGACACATCAATACTTACATTGTCTAGAAAAACAATACGATTCATCATAAATTAACCGTGTAATATGGATAGAGGCAATACAAATACGTATTAGGTACGTTTTCATGACAAATGGTTGACGTGTAAATACCCGACATTAAACTAGGCCTACATGCTCTAAATTACTCTTAAATTGGATTGACCTCATTCTGTATGTTGGGCACAGCCCTTAATGTGTTTAGGGTTGAAAGGGCATAGGCATTTGGGCTGGGTCGTGGTAGGTCAATCATTAAGTTAAATATTGTATTAGGTACTTACACAGGGTGTCGGGTACATCGACGCACAATCTGTTACCCAGATTGTAAGTAAGTAGGTACATGATTCTGAACACGAACCCCAAAAGTGCAATATCTACGCGGTCAAAATGTATGGAACAGATATTTTTTTTAAATAACCGACGACTTTCAGCAGGCTAGGTTGTGAGCTGCCCCTAGCAGCCTGTATTTTTGTTTTTGGACTAGTTTATACGTTGATGGATTGAGTATGAATAGAAAGAATGTTAACGATAACATGTCGGCTGAGAGAAAGGAAGATAATATAATAATATCAAACATTTTGTGCAGACTTCAAGTCAAATCTAGGCAGAGAAGAAAATATTTTTATCATTAGCCTGGATTTTCCCACGGAAAGCCCTGTCGTGGAAAAATCCAGGCTAATCCATCATCATCATTTCAGCCGAAAGACGTCCACTGCTGGACATAGGCCTCCCCAAGCACCTCCAGTTCGACCGGTACTGTGCTTCTCGCATCTAACGGGTTCCTGCGGCCTTCACAAGGTCGTCGGACCGCCTTCCAAACGCTACGTCTTCCTTTTACGCGGTACTCTGTCCACTTCTCTCTATATAGAGCTATATGGGATGTCTTTGGAGACGATTAGGATAAGGTCTAAAGTACTTGACTCAAAAGTATAATAATAATGTTTAATTCACGATGATAATGCGTACGCATGCGTTGCGGTGTTGTATACGTTAGCATATAGATTTGTTTGTTTAACAAAAATACACATCGAATCAAAATAAGGAATAGGTAGTTACTGCTTTTATTACATGCATGTTTTTGAAACTTAATGCGACAACCCTACAAACATTGAAATTTTGAATGTGACATTGAATTACAGTCCTGGAGTGGATGTAAATCAGTGGCGCGGCAAATGGCAAGCAAATGTGGACAGGTATATGTATAGTTACACCAATCAACATCAGTACCTACATATTAATCATTGTTTCTTGGAGATGTTTCCGTTTACAAGACCTTTTATTTATTTAACAAATTGTATCAACGTTAAAGTAGACAAGTATCATAAAAATGTATTTTCGAAATTGTGACAAAAAACTGTAAAACGCATTACATCATTCACAATTTACATCTATACTACCTTACTTACATAAAATATCAAATTCTCAAATTAAACAGGATAAATAAATAACAAATTTCCCCCATAGGTAGGTTCTCAATAACTCGATTTCCTTATTCCAGGAATGATGGTCGATTTCATTACTGACAGTCTCCATGGATGCCTAAACAACTATCGAACAAACACCGATTGATCAACCATTTCCCCGATCTTTTAACAGAAGTGGCGCCAATCTATTAAAATAATAATTGATAACGCTGCTTATCTTATCATCAATCCTAGATAATAACAGGAAAGGGGAAAGCCCTATCTGTACTCTGTTAATATTAACAACACAGTTTTAGTTACAAATCGAAGCACATAATACAAAAATATGCCATATGCATACCACCGCCAAAACGTCTTCACAAATACACACAACGCTATATAAGATTAAATACATTACCTTGCTTCATGGAAACAAAGAGAAAAGATAATATTTATTCACTCGAAGCGCATTTAAAACAAAGGCACTAATAATGGAGACGTGTGAACTGTAAATCAAGCTTATTTGAAATCCGGTTTATGTATCCCGAGGGAATTTTCGTATTTTCTTTTGCAGAGTTGAAATTTTTACATCTACCCTGTATCAGTGGGAATGCATGCTAGCTACCGAACCGGACTACAACCGAATAAAGCTACATTAGTCTTCAGTGGGAACACTACCTTAGGATACAAAAATAAGAGCACTACAGACTTACCTATGTTTTAAATCGAAAAATTCGTTCTAAGCTAGGATTCCTGTGGCTGTGGCAACTACCGTGCGGGTTACAACGAACTCGTCTGTAACTCCTCACCCCAACAAAAATGTGAACATCAAATATTAAAAGTAATATCGTGCGTTGATCTACTTTATCTAAATCTAGATAAACTCGAATATAGGCAATCAGTGAATCCATTAACACTACTATTTACTTTAATAACTATCAGTCAGGCTTATGAAAAATAAATAAATGCTCCTGACCGCGTCAGTCGTTTGATCTTACTTGATCGGTATTTTCTCGAAAACGGCTGGATTGATTTTGATTCAATAAAAATTCAATACTTCTTGCGCCAGGGAAATCATTTTAGCTGAAGAAACATTAAGGATTGGTAAAGGCTGTTGTTATGCGAATCTGTCTAAATAGACCTTGATTTAGCTAAAATAGAAGAAATAATAAATTAAGACACCAGAGGACGCCTAAAATGTTCTACACTCATTAGTATCGAACCAAGGATTGCGAAATAAAATGAGCATACCTTAGATGATTGAATTGAGCACAAAATTAAATGTATTATTATCATAATAAGGTAACATGCATAATGCATTGTACCTATTTCTTCTTTTCGCTAAATAAATGATTATTATTTGAAGATACAAGTCAAACTGTGATATTCAAATGAAGTTCTAAATAAACTAAATTGCAATGTAATCTCACTTGATATAAAGATAAGTGATACTGGTAATCTATGAGTACCTTATATATTTTAAAGGTTTTTCAACAAATGCGTCACTCGTTTCGTTACAGAGCAGTTAATTTTGAATCACGACTGAGGAATAATGGCCGACTGTGACTAACTGACAGTTTCTTGGTAATGTTTTCAAAATAAAACTGTAACATGATTAATCTAATCGTTGTTTTTGGGATTATCTTGTTCGAAGAAGCCAGAATGAGCAATCGGATAAAGGACAACTTTCTTTAGGTCTAATACGTTTTGAGCTAGAGCACATTCTTGATGTTAAATGCACTATTAGGATGAGAAGTCGTAGGTACTAACACCAACCCTTTTTTTTTTTCTAAAGGCACTCTTTGAGCAAAGCGGTTTTCCCCCAACGATTGTCAATGCCTGCAGTCTGGGAAGGCGCAAATACAGAGATAGAATAATTTAAAACAATACTTTGCTACAGCACACTGGCGTTCTTATGCTGACGATCGCTTGTATTCTTTCATGGTTTTCTATATCCATCCAAAACACGAGGAGAAAACCTATATAAAGCTGTAATATTAATACTACATACTTACGGCTGCTTTCCCCGGATTAGTCCTAGTTTGGGAGCGCGTCCGGGGAGTCCGGGCCCCCGCCCGGACTCCCCGGATTTTGCATAACACAGAAAGTGCCCGGGTTTTACCCGGACTATTTAAAGGCCCCCCTTTAAATAGTCCGGGTAAAACCCGGGCACTTTCTGTGTTATGCAAAATCCGACTAAATGATTTGCAATAAATTTGCCCCGTGCGCTCATGACAATTTCATAATTTGATTTTGTTTTTAGGGTTCCGTAGTCAACTAGGAACCCTTATAGTTTCGCCATGTCTGTCTGTCCGTCTGTCCGTCCTCGCTTAATCTCTGTGACTGTTAGCACTATAAAGCTGAAATTTGGTACCAATATGTATATTAATCACGCCGACAAAGTGCTAAAATAAAAATTGGAAAAAAATGTTTTATTAGGGTAGCCCCCCTATATGTAAAGTGGGAAGTGATTTTTTTTTTAATTTCAACCCTAACGTGTGATATATTGTTGGAAAGGTATTTAAAAATGAATAGGGGTTTACTAAAATCATTTTTTGATAATGTCAATAATTTCGGAAATAATCGCTCCAAAAGTAAAAAACAATGTGTCCCCCCCCCTCTAACTTTTGAACCATAAGTTTAGAAAATATGAAAAAAATCTGAAAAGTAGAACTTTATAAGGACTTTCTAGGAAAATTATTTTGAACTTGATGGAAACAACAGTTTTTGTACAAAAAAGACAAAAAGTTGTACAAAATCATTTCTGGACTGTTTGTAGTATAATCGTACCTATACGATGGATGGATACCCACTTTTAAACTCATAAGTGGGAACACTTATTGTGACGGACGGGAAACTACGGAACCCTACACTGAGCGTGGCCCGACATGCTCTTGGCCGGTTTTTTATTTTCATGATGCCAAAAAGAAGAGCGTTCCTAATTATTTTTGTTAAGCACCTAACAAAATACCTCTCACATAGAGATAATTGTATCATTGAGGTTAAGTTGGTTTTCTATACTTAAATGAGAAAAAAGTGATGTTTTTATTTCATTGTAATTTTGTT
The DNA here is from genome assembly GCA_927399505.1 of Luperina testacea. NCBI lineage: Eukaryota > Metazoa > Arthropoda > Insecta > Lepidoptera > Noctuidae > Luperina > Luperina testacea. The sequence continues at coordinate 17,323,286 of OV656775.1, read as the reverse complement.
TTTTGATTTTGATTTGATTGCGGTGAAAAGTCTTTATTTCATCCAAATGTTGAAGTTTTTATCCGGACTCTGTAATGTAGGTGATGGCAGTCCTACACAAGAACAAACGGATACTAATAACAAGTTTCCAGCTATTATAACAGCATGCTATCTAAATACAATTGAACACAAGACCGGAACGATATGGCTAGCAGATGGCGTTCCAAGATGGCGTCGCATCGCCAGTTGTTTGCCCGGCAAATAAACAATTATTTACAAAAAAGATGGCTACCAAATTAAACAATAACTGTGGAGAAGTTACTAAAGTCCTGTCTGGCCGATGATAACAGTAATTTGAAGTACTTTGCAGTAGGTAATGTAAAACTTTAATTAACTTTCAGAAACTGTATGCGTCATGCTTGGATAAATTAGGTATGGTTTATTTTTAGAAATAGTATTGGATTTTATAGAACTACCAGCTCCAAGAATTTGGTCTTACTTACTTAATTTACATACCATAATTTTTGCCCTGTAAAACACCTCATTTTCCTTTGGAAATCGTCACAACAAATTCTCATTCAAGACCGAATATCTACAAATTATTAACAAACCAAGCAAAAAGCTAAAACATTACCAAAAAACATGCCAGAAAATCAGTAAAGTAGAATGGAAGAAAACGTAGTCAAAACAATAAAATGTCGTGTTCAAAATCGTGCGTCTACCCTACATAGCGTGATGACATGAGAATCAAAAATTCAATACAAACAGCATGTATTAGCGTGCGCCGAGCCTATTATCTGTCATGCCGAGTATTCCTAGTAACAATCTATTCCATTTACCACCCCGTGATTAAAAACCAGTTTAATATCAACCCCATGCAACTTGATTTATGCTAATTGGAAAAGGATAAAAGAAAATGCTTGTAAATGTTCCAGTCGGAAGAATAAACTGCTTTGTATTTGAAAGCAAATTAAAAGGTTACAATCAATCAGAGTCAGAACTAATCACACAAGCAAGTTGACCCCAAAAACAAGGTACAGTTACTGACATTCACTTGAACATAAAAACCCCAAAACTACAGAGGACGCCACAATACCGCACCCAAACTGCAGACTCTTGTAATGCTAGGTTTAGTCATTTTCAAACTAATCTTAGCTTTACTGAGGGCTGATTTTTCAATCGACCGATACTTTTTATTCGTGGAATAAATGACATCTTACACTTTTTGTATAGAAGAACTGTCAAAAATTCAAAATTATTCCTCCTTATCTGGCTTTGGAAAAATTTGCCCAAAGAGAAACTTGACAAAAAAAGTAACTTCAAATATTTATATCTCTCTAGAAAGGCCACAACAGATCGAAAATGGCCTCTAAGATAACAAGAAAAGTCGTCCATTTTCTACGCGCGTGTACAATCAATAAAGCCAAACGCGCGTCAACCGCTCGTCATCTAAACCAAGACAAAATCAAATACGTGGTTTTACTTGGTATTGCTAAATTTTATCATTGCCTGCAAACACTCATAAATTGGTGGTACTAAACAAGCAAAGAGCACTACCAAATCAAAACACAAAGGCAGATCCACATCTTACCAACACGCAACGCCACATCTCTCATCTGTCGCCAGCCAGCGCTGGTCATCAAGCGACCAAAACCGCGTGACGCCGCGTATCGTCAATGTGGATCTGCCTGTACCTCTATTGCAATAACACGGCATGAAAACAATTTATTCAGCAAGGGATTATATTAAACTTACCAGTTCTCTAAAGCCTCGCGATTGGCAGCCATCCTAGCAGAGTTGACGAGATATCGAGATGTCTTTACGTAATGTGTGAGTTCGTTTAACACTGTAACGAAAAAGCGATGCATTCATGGAAATATGTTATACATGCTGGTTAAAGGTTAATGTTAAGTCAAAGATTATCACACAGAACATAAAAATAAAATCATATTAAAAAGCACTTATAAATAGTATTACTTCCGAGTTATAATTAATTCCTAATCCTATTGAGGACAAACGATAAGGTAATTTCTTCGACGTAGGTACATATTATAAAAAACATGGAAAATCCAAAGTGCACGCCTCATAATGCTCATTTGACCGTATAAAAACCATAGATATTATATTAGTTAGTTTTTATTAATTATCATTAAACTACTTTGAATAAAAGAGCCATTTTCAATAGGGTTCCTCCTATGGGGAAACGAATCTTAAAAAAAAAACCCAATTAATTGATTTTTTTCGCAAGCTACAATGTTTTCAGGTTTCCTAAGTTTTTAGTAATATTTTGATTGAAGGGAATTTTTTTAGTAATACAGTAGAATTCATATATAACGACTTCGCTTATAACGACTAACCGGTTTTAGCGACGATAATGTTTACTCAAGTTAGGTTTCATAATTAGGTACTGAGAAAATATAACCGTTTAGTGCGACTCCGGTTTAAGCGACCAACTGCTTATAGCGACCAGTATTTATGATAATACGTCCGTTTAAAACGACGCGCAATGTTTTGTTTACACAACCTACGCACCAATACTTCAGCGCCCCGCCCCGCGCGCTTTACCTCTCCTTATTGGCGCGCGTAAATCACAGTTAGTGTTTGTCACTTGTTATGATAAGTTCTTAAAGCTCGACAAAATGAGTTCTGTGAAGCGAAAGTGTTTTACAATTGAAGAAAAATGTGCAATATTACGCCGATTAAAAGCCGGTGAATCAAATGCAACCCTCGCAAAGGAGTTTGGCGTATCTCATTCTACGATATCCACAATAAAGAAGAATAAAGATAAGATCGAGCCGCTGTTTAATGCCAATATTTTGAAATGCAAACGTGTAAGGACTTCTACTCATGACCAGCTGGACTTATCCAGCTGGTCATGAGTAGAAGTCCTTACACGTTACCACTGTAACAATGCCTTAGCATTGTTACAGTGGTTCAAGCTTCAGCGCGACCGGGGAATACCCGTTAATGGACCTCTGCTACAAGAGAAAGCAAACTTTTTGCTAGACAGTTAGACATGCAAAATTTGTACTTAAGAAATAATCCTGCCGTTTTGTGCGTCATCCGGTTAGTACGACATAGTATCGCTGGTCCCTTGAAGGTCGTTATATCCGGATTCTACTGTATTTTGATGTTTTTTTCGTTTCTACTGCATTAAATCAATTTTTGAAAAGTACTGTAGTACTGAATAATCTCCATTTAATTTTCTACATATACAGTCCATACTAATATTATAAATTCGAAAGTAACTCTGTCTGTATGTTACCTGTTCATGCCTAAACCATTGAACGGATTTCGATTAAATTTGGCAGAAAGATAGATTGCATCCCGGGGAAGGATGTACGATAGTTTTTGTATTCCCACGGGATCGAAACTTATGCGGGTGAAACCGCTGGGCGCTGCTAGTGGTATATAAGTTAAGTAGGTTCTGTGTACTAGCAGGAGTATAACAACAGAAACAATTGCAGAGAGGAGGCAAACAATTTATCGATCGTAAAGCAATCTCTAATGCTTCGCATTATGAGTCGTGCAATTATTGATTCCATCATAAAATTATTAAGACACTATACACAGTAATAAATTCTATAACTTTTGTAGTCCGAAATACCCCTAACTCGCGATACAACAAGCAATGTTGAAACCCTTACTACCGACATTACATTACCTGTCTGCGCTCGGGGGCTTTAAACTAGACATAAAGACAATACGAACGTAGGTTTACCCGATGAATCACTCAATACTCAGTACCCAGCCGTTTTAGGGTGCGGACACATTGGCAAGGGCGCGCCGAGTGTACAAGGTACGCCACACATCGTGCATTTTAATTACTACATATTTCCATCTACTACATTGCGTGGCGATGGCGTAGTTAATAAACTTGGAATGAAATGTTTTGAAAATATTTGATAAGTATCATAAGATGAAGATCCTAGCATAGAGAGTACTTATAAACAACAAAATCAAAATATTTTATTTCACATAACTTGCATGGGCACATGAAACGAAGATAGGTAACTCGAGTGAGCAGTAGATTTCGAATGGAAGATGACACAAGACAACAATAAGAAACGATAAGATGCCCAAAAGTGGAAGGCCATCATTTATTAAACTTTCACAAAAGAGAGAAAGATTTTGACACACTGGTTCTGCAAGGATTCTGCGGCAGGCGCTTCTTGTCTTCTTGTCTCAAGGGCTTTTTGTCTCGAATCTTCCAAGCCAGCAAGGCTTGGAAGATTCGAGACAAGAAGCCCTTTCGGAATGTGTGCGCATCCTATATCATAAAACTATTCATTCCCATGTTTGTACAGCACTTAGTAAGGACTACAACCGGTCATTCGATCTAGGAAGCCAGCCGGAAGGTATGGTTACATTACGATCGATATAAATGTCTGACTCACGGCTTGGAAACGTGAGTTTGTTATTATTGGATAAGCGATAGGCGACGAGAATCCTAATCATGCCTACAAAATCTGCACCGAGTTAGGTAACAATGGTCTATTATACTGCTGCTACATAAGTATGACTTTAAGATTCAATGTTATGCAGTTCCAATCGTAGTGGGCAATGGTATATGATGCATCATAAATAGATTTATCATCATGGCTGATATCGAATGTTCGTTATGGTCCAAAGACCACGAAAATGACGGGAAATGTGTTTGGAAAGACCATTTACAAGTCTCGGGAAAAACGACTCATTTGATATTCGATCCCTAAAAAAGCCATAGATTCGACACCAAGCAAGAACATGGGCTGTCTAAATATGCCCCAGGCCCCAGAGTACAACAAATACCAGACATTCATATTAAAGCCAACATGGCAACAAGTCTGTATGTAAGTCTCTTATAACTTGTAGATTAACAAGCTAAGTGCGCAGAGGGCGTACGAGATAAACAGCGCAGATCGCATTAAATACTCCTTTGATGGCCGCAGACGCAGACAAATGAAACGAATTTAAAATAATTGAATTTAGACCTTATAGGGAAGGTCGACTGGTCAAAATTAGGGCGGTGAGGTGACCACGAAGCGAAACGGCTCGCCAATAAAGTTCCAGCGCCTAATAATTTGGGTTTTATTGCAGCTGTAGCATGTTTGTCTGTATTTCCAGCCCACGTTCACCCACTGTTTGAATTAAGACCTCTAGTTGTACCGGCTTTTCGGTATTAAACAAGTTCTAGGGCCCACCTACAATTGTAACAGATTAGTCGTATCCTGACTGGTGCCATGGTGCCGGTTCAATCCCCGCCTGGCCTCACATCTAATATGGCTGTCGTAAACATTCGTCTAGTCCATATATGTAAGTATAACATAAACTAACACAACATGATTATGACGTGACTAAACAGTGACGGGGCAGGCTAAGCTAAGCGCCTACTGTTACCGCAAATCCGATTAACCTATTTTCAAATTATGTATTAATTATTTAGTTCAAAATACATGGACTAACAAATGGCCAACATTGATGTTCCGAATAAAAATGTACGAAGTACGACTCACAAGAAAAAACCCAGAATACTTAGACCTTCGAGTACAACACATTGTACTGCAATTTCGAACGTTCTGCTCTAAAATAAATTATTTATAATGGGACGTTAGTATATACAACAGTATGATCTATACAGTTTGTTATCGAGGGACAACTTGTAAACAGCCGAGGGTAACCCGGTTACTTAACGAACCTCGGAAGCAATGCTATCTACTCATTCCTACTTCGTTAAAACTGTACATTTCATCACATTTACAAATTCCATAGATTTGTGCTTAGTTAACGAGAACCAATCTCGTTAGTAATTCTAGAAATATCGATTCATTTCATATTGACTGCCAGTATTCGGAACTTGTGGAATAAAAATTCGAATGTTCTGGAAATAGTCTTAACAAAGTGCTTTTGTGGGTGATTTGCGATGAGCAACTAATTGAAGAGGAAAGCTCTAAAAAGAATACTACCCAAACCACACCAATACAGTAGAAAGAGGATGATAAAGAGTGATAGAAAAAGAAGAGCACGAGCAGAAAAACACCACACCCAAAAGTGAAAAGTTACGAACTAAACAAAAAGTGTTGTAAAACTAATCCCAATTCCAACTAATAATGTACTGAACTGAAATACAAAAGATTACTGTTGCTCCATAAAACAGTAATGCGATTTTTTCATAAGTTCCTTAAGAAAAAGTTACTTTGTCCTTCGTCTCAGCATAAGCAAGGACACAGCTAACGAGACGAATTTCGGGACTAAATAGAAGTGTAGTGTTGTCCCGACGAAATATTTTATTTTAACGAAGGAAGTCGCATACTTCCGTTAGAAACACTAGTTATAATTGGATTCAATGTTAATTTGGAGATAAAACATTCGAGATATAACTGCTTATCGTCTAGTTCTCAGTTACCCGAGAGAAACTTAGAAGTTAGAACCCATACGCACGCGATAAGCCAGCCTTTCACTATTGCTGATTGAGGCGATTGACAGTCAACTAGTAATATCTCTGCTTTCCCATCAGGGGAATATCAGTGCCAAAGAGAATCCTAAGTAGCTGCTTTTAGTCCCGAACCAAGGGTTTCTTAGGCCTTACTTTGGTGAGGAAGGAAACTATCGGCTCATTATTTGATGTTATCCAACCTAACCTTCGCGGTCCCATTTCTGGGTGTGTCAGATAAAAATCTATACTCTCTAAACCCGAAAGCTATCTTTTAGGAAAACAGGATAACAAGGTAATAACAAGTTCGCTTGCCAACGAAATCCCGATCAGTGCCTTTCAGCACAACGGATCTTGGCGATACGCCAGAAAAACTACAGGATGAAAAAACGGTTAATCTTTGTAATTAGTCGCTAACTTATTTATCACTGCCGAAATGTCTGTTCAGCATCTTTGTTCTGACGAAAATTAATGGATTTAGCTTCAAATGAGGGCAAAACTAATTACTAATCAGTAATCAGTCACGAAACCGAACAAAAAATGCACATAAACGAAGGTTCATTAGATCGGAATGTTGATGCACGCTCTGAGGAAGTGGGTGCAATAATAACATTGTACGTGCTAATATGGAGCACTGACGCTCAGCGGCTCGGAGTAGGAACCTTCAGGAATGGTCTGCGGTTAAGTAGCGTCCTTTGTGGTTGGAGGCACACGACGGAGCTGGGCTCCTTGTGTAATCTTAAATATTATACGGGTGATATTTTTTATGGATACCTATTGCGCTTGAATTTATCAAGCACGTAATAAGGTTTATCTGAGAAGACATATATTTCAGTGAGAGATACTCCAAACATGGTTACTGAAATATCAAATATGACCAATTTTGGTATAAAACCTTTTAGATATTGCCATTATTTTCGATGTTATACCATCCATAAATAACAGCATTATGAAGTACTTAAGAGAGGCCTGTATAAAGCAATATAGTTTTATAGGCTGATTTGAATATAGATAAAATAATAATGACTTCTATATTCATACAGTGGGGAGAAACATATTAGAATTTACTTAGGGACCATCTACCTATAATTCCCATGAAATAACAGGACAATTTGCCTATACAGTGAAAACTGAAGGCAGATAGGATTTGGAATTGTCACAATAACAATCCTTTTCTTCCTCAATATCCATAAATATTTGGATGAATAATTATTTGGTGCCCACTAAAAAGGTCTATTTTATGGAAAGGATTTGGATGAATAATTATTTGGTGCCCACTAAAAAGGTCTAGTTTATGGAAAGGTAACCTTTCCATAAAATAGACCTTTTTAGTGGGCACCAAATAATTACTCATCCAAATACATATTTATGTTTTATGTACTTTATTCATAATTCTATAGAAAGACATGCTGTCTAAGATGATCATGGCGGGGTCCGCAGGAGAGAAGTGTACAGTCAACAAAAGAGATAAGTATGCAGGATCATTGGATATAGTTGAAGTTTAGTAAGAAACCGATGGATGTTATCGACTGAAATATAATTTAATAAAAAAAAGTTTTTTTCTATTATTAAAATTATATTTTATTCGAGAACATCCATCGGTTTCTTACTAAACTTCAACTATATCCGACAATCCTGAATACCTATCTCTTTTGTAGACTGTACTATACTCATAGTATACACAGACTTGAGAAAGGTGTAGAAAACTGTGCACATTGAGATGAGGAATCCATACTAATATTATCAATGCAAAGTGTGTCTGTCCGTCTGTCTGTTACCACTTCACATCTAACCGCTGAACCAATTTAGATGAAATTTAGTATAGAGATAGTTTGAGTCCCGGGAAAGGACATAGGATAGTTTTTATCCCGATAATCCCATGGGATCGAAACTTAAGCGGGTGTAACCGCGGGGCGCTGCTAGTATAAATTATGTTAATAAAAAAAAGGGCCAATACATTGGCAGACTTATTTCTGAGGTTAAAGAAATTTTGTAAGCTGTAAGTAGAACTGATTGTGAATAAACTAGAACTAAATTAACATTGGATGACTCGAAGAAAATATGTAAGACAGTACTGTGACATTCCATAGATTAAAAACATAATATGTCTCAAAATAACATAATATGTGTCTGGACAATCAAATCATTGTAACGATGACAGTGATCTTTTTCATCATAATCATGATGGTCATCTTTTTGACAACGATGACTCAAAATATTAAAAACTGTATTTACGCATTTAGCCAATTTGGCGCTGCACAGTTAGTTCTATGTGCCAATCATAAAAGGTCATTAGCTTGATGTAAATAAATGATGATATGAAAGGTCATTGGACTTGATATCGTAAATACCTACCTAATTACTGTAAGTATAGGGCAAGATTATGTTCAATAAATTACTTTGTTTCATCTTAGGGTACATGATTTTTTATTATTTTCCTTGAGCATGGTACCTCAAAATGCTAAGGGAATTTCGTTAAAAATACTAAATTGGTAATGCAATCTTAATTTTGCAGACATACCTTGACCACGAGTTTATTTGAAGTAGAAAATACTTAAAAGAAAGTAGTGAGATGTTTTGTAAACACTAATCAGGTAATTCTATCAACAGTTTTGTTACATAACATAACTAGTAATCTAGTGTTGTTGATTTATCTTTACCTGTAAACTCAGTTTCTCAAGTTTAGCACACAGAGTTCATGGACCATTTAACAGCGTCTTAATGCCATGACCAGAAAGATAACTAAAAATAAAAAATGCATAGGGCAGGTAACAACGAAATAAGCTTTATTTTTAGAATGCAACTGCTAACCACATTCCCGACAAGGAAAAATGTACAAAACCGGAGCACATTGAATCCATAACGGAACAAAATGTATCGCACCTACTTACGAGGCAACTGAAAAAACCACGAGAGTATGAGAGTACCTACATGAAACTCGGCAATGTGTTATTTTAGATGTATAACTGTAAAAAATAATGAATCTATCGTTCGTACATGAAGTGCGGTCACTCCATTCATGCGGCAAACAAAATATAACGGTTGATTCTTTTGTTCCAACGATCCGTGCGCTAGCGTGTTGAAATCCGGTGGAATCCGATTTTCAACGCGTTTCCATATGCAAATATGCGGTGTAATCCACACGCCCATGCCCAGAGAGTTGGATATCTCGTCCTGCGGCATCAAAGCTCATTGACCTTTACAAAAATCTTGAAAAATAACGGCTTGCGTCCTACGCCTGGCGACCGGTGTCATAAAAATTTTACTCATAAAATAAACGTACTCACCGAAGTAATAATACCTCAATTATTTCACAAAATGTCTTCCGGGACTGTTATGGAAACTAAATTGCGTTGTTAGAGCCTTTTTAAATAATTTTTATCAGAGAAAAGATTACTCACCGACTGATCGCTTCTCTTCTTTTTGACGGAATGCGTGTGAGAGAGATAGAATCAATAGTGTTACAATAGTATGGTTAGAAAATCTACTAGTACTACAGAATCAGATAATACAATTAAAGTAGATACTAAAATAAAAGCTAATTGATTTTGATAAAATCTTATGCGGAAATGAACGATCTGTTACGTAATTGGTGTGCAAGAGTAGATACCAAACTCAAAACTGCCTAGTATAGCAATTGAGAAAAGTTTATTCAGTCAGTGACACTGACATTATGAGGGGTCGGTGGCTAAATAAATAATAACAGCCGCACAGGTCGATCGATCAGGTTAAGCTACACTTGCCGTGGTTGGTCTGTGGATGGGTGACCATCTTTACATACCAAGACCCCTCCGTGCTTCGGAAAGCTGTCATTCGTGGATCTTTGACAGTCGTTACGGGTAGTCAGAAGCCCGAAAGTCTGACAACCAGTCTCACCAGGGTATCGTATCGTATCAGCGGTATCGTATTACCCAGTTACTAGGTTGTGGAGGTCAGATAGGCAGTCGCTCCATGTAAAATACTGGTATTCAGCTGCATCCGGTTAGACTGGAAGTGGAAGCCGACCCCAACGTAGTCGGGAAAAGGCAGATGACGACTTTAAGTTGGACAGACTGGTAACTAAAGTGCTAAGAATGAGCTTACATAGCTCACTCTTAGCCGTGCTCTTAGGCTCCTAAATCATGTAATTCATTATCATAATTATAATATTATTAATTTACATTGCATTTATTTTTAAATTTGGGAAAAATCTTCTAAAATAGGAGAAATAAACAATTATTACAACTTTATTTGTATAACCGAAAATATCTAGTTTTCACCGGATAAAACGTTCAAAAACATTTTTTATGATAAATATTCTATTATAACAATTCGCAAAATAAAAAAAATAATTACTAGATGCACTAAATGAATATTTTTTGAGTTTTGTTATTTTAGAATAAGTCGTTTCTGAACGTCATTTTCTGTGTTGCCATGTCTAGCATTTTCATTATTTAATCAAAGATGGAAAGCTGAAAGCTGGTTGAATCGATTACAACACATTAGCATTACACACTACATTTTAAAGATTTGACAATCTTGATTATTTTAATAATTATATGATGTGTATTACTTTTTTTTCAAAATTAAATTAATTTTATTTTCACATTATGAGTAAATATGACGCCCCGAGATTAAATCGTCTATGCGTCTAAAAGTGGTCTAAACTCTAAAATCACAGACATTTTAATCTACGTATGCATAAAACAAAACTCATTATTATCTACGACTTTGTCGGAGTCGGACACTCGGACAGTCATAACTTGAGCAAAGTGTAGTTTTCTACACAATGTGTTGTCCGTATTAATATAATAAACCTTATCCAAACATAATGATTTATTTATTAGTCTAAACTAGCAAAAGGAGTATGTGAGGATCCCAGCAGGAAAAGATTTGTAGTTTCTTCCTCACTTTAAAAATGAAGACATTTTTATTCCATAAAATGATAAAACATTCATAATAAATTTTTTTCACGATCGTACTCAACACTTATTTATAAACGATTCTGTTTATGAGAAGATTGAGAAGAATCGATTAAACAACTAAAAAACATCACCAAACCACACTCAATCACTCAATACAGTGTATGGTTAGGGAACCAGCAATGCACAACACAGCAATGCACGGCACGAGAACGCACGACATTGGAATGAACGTGTTTTGAATTCCAATGACGTACATTGTCATGTCGCGCATTCTCGGCCCGGACCAAGAGTGTCCGGCTTGATAATGTACAGCACGGGAATTGGAATCAAAACAAACAGTGACGTCACAATAAAAAAGTAAAAAGCCATGTGAAACTAGGGATGAGATTTTGATTGATTAAGGATTGATTTTGATTGATTTTGTTTCATTTGACGTGTGGTTGACGTTCAATCAATTATTATTGAAGTAAATCTGTGAACTATTCGTTAAGAGGAAATACGGGCGGAACGACTTTTGAAAATTAGGTATTTGAAGAAACTATCGCTGTCGCTCTGCGAGCCCCCGCCCTCTAATGCGTGCGATAAGGACAACTGCAGATCCGACTGAATAGCCTAAGTAAAAAGTCACATTTTCGAGGTTTGGCTCTCGCCTATTTTCTTCACCAATATTGAACCAATTTAAAAGATATTTCATAAACTGGATAAGAAGGATATGTACTGTGCCGCTACATTATGGTTAACACCCCGACTCAGAGTACCCCGACTCGGATAGGTTAGGTTAGAAGGCTAAGGCGGGAGCGAAGCGTAGCGGAGCTCCCGCCTTAGCCTTCGTGGTTATTTTTTTTTAAACCACCCAGAAGTAGGAGCCCCGCGAAGCGGGGCTCCGTCGACCTATCTTACACTCTGAGTGCTTACCAAAATTTTATTAAACATGAGCAGCTGATTGCAGCTTATATAATTAATATGCTGTACAAAACTCTTTTTATAAAGACTTCTCTGCTTAAAAACTTATCAATCGCGCAATCAATCGTTTTTCGGAACAGCACTATCTAGCTCAATTACCTAGTATCCAAGTCCCAAAATTTCGAGTCACCTGATTGGCCAACCAATCGGCCAATCACGCGATGTCGCCAATTCATGTGTTGTACACTCTCGGGTCGGACCATCAAGGTACACCCCAGGAATTGGAGACATCGCGATGTCGCCAATTCTTGTGTTGTACATTCCTGTGTTGTACAATCCAGTGTCGTGCATTGCTGGTACGTGCATTACAGTGACGTGCATTATAGGGACTCTATGGTTACATGCTCTATGATACAGTGGACAACCCTAACAGAAACGTCTTGTTCAGTTTTGTTTAGAATTTTTTCAAAGTAGTTAAATTGTTAGAAAATGGAAGCAGCAACGGAAGATACTCAAAAAGAAAGCACGGAAAATGTGCAATCAAACAAAACTGCCACTGTAAGTGTTAACTTTCTATTATTCCAAGCGGTTTATAAATAGAACGCTATCGGATGTCGGTAAACGATTCAACTCCTTTTCATGCAAATTACCGGCATTTAGCGCAAATTTTGCTACTATTATTATACTTTATGGATAGTTAACTATGTTTTAATTTTAACAAAGCAGGTCTAATGTTAAAATTATGTCGAAAAGAGAAAAAATAGTTAACCTTAAAGTTTGTTGGCTCTTTGCCAATTCCCGTAATGTTTTTGATATTTTTGTTCGGAAGCACGTTTCACATGCTTTCTGCTTTTATGGTTGACGGTAGTGCGATGACGAATTATTAGCTAACACCTGTAAATCACGGGACATTAAATTGTTAAATCATTAGGTTACCAGGAGTAACAAAAATGCTGTTTGAACGTTATTTACCAAATAAGTACCTATGTGTATTCGGCATATTCGGCATTCTTAGCTGTCAGAGTCAAATTTCGTGTTATTATGACGCTCAGAATACAAATGGAGGGTCTTAATACACAAAAAGTAAAGAAATTATTTCATTTAGGTCAAGTTATTCCTTCATTTGGGATAGCTATTAATAGCTCATTGCTACCTGTGTTTTTAAATTCCTGACAGACCTAGATGTTTGTAATGGTAATATTACATGATCATGGAGTATGGTTCGATATTTATGATCCAAAATGGTTGCTACTTAACTAAGCAGGACTTTGTGTCTCATTTTGTGCACATATTTATCTGAGGGAAAGCAGAAGGGGTCCATCTGTATTGAGGGATGATTTAATATAGGGAATTCACTAAACAATATGAAATACCTAATTTATATTTTAATGTATAATTTTTACAAAAAATATAATTAGAATAGAATACTCTTTATTATGTACACCATATAAATTACAGACATAAAATATAGAAACTGTACAAAGGGTGACACAATGGGCGGTCTTATCGCTAAGAGCGATCTTTTAAAGACAACCTTAGTAATTATATTTTATGAGTACATAAATAAAATAACTTAGTCACATCATTCAGTTTGATTGGATTCATTGGATTAAAAACCAAAATGTTATTTGTCAGTCTGTTTACAAATTGTATTAAATATATAAATTACAGGAGAAAACCTCAACACCACCACCACCGCTTGAAGTAAAAAAAGGGAAACGGGACGACCGGACAAAACGGGATGATAAAAATGTAGAACAGTTCATGAAATCACTGAATTCGGTGCCAACACTGGAGGAAAAATTGTCTCTAGTTTGTAAGAAATATGTACAGACGGCCGATGATAATAAAAAGATGCAGTTTTACATCAAACAGTCCGACAAGCGTCATGCAATGCTGCTGAAGGAAAAGGATCAGTTACAGCTGGAGTTCAATAAGACTATTCTTGTTAAGTCCAAGTTGGAGAATCTTTGCAGGGAGCTCCAGAAACAGAATAAGGCTATTAAGGTTAGTTATAAGGCTAAAAAATTATGTACTTGTTCTATAATTTTTTATGACTTATCCATACAAATAATATTATTGGGTGAGGCTCACAAAAAATGTACTTTAGCCATATTTTTCATGAGCCGAATTTTGAGTAAAGATAAAATATTTCGGAAGTTCTGAATAAATAAATTGATTTGTTTCCTGTGTTGGATATTATTCACTTGTTCATATCGGGTCATTTAAATTGTTAATTTATTTGAATTTAACCAAAAATAAACCGGTACAACAAACTGCTTACATCTTGTTTCATAGAAAATTAAAACGTGCCCACGCCTAATAGAATATTATTTTTTTTTATTTCATCGTGTATATACTGTATACAGTAACATCTTAGTAATATATGAAATATATGGGAATAAAACTACTATCCCAATAGTAGATTTAATTGATTATGCAAAAAATTATAAAAATATGACTTCAAAAACAAAATGTGCCTATAATATTTCACGTGTGTTACAAACAATGTGTTACGTAGTAGTTTTTTTGTAATAGGCAGTAGCAATACGTGTGACGTTTTTTTTGTGATGGCAACATTACTACTTTCAATATGAAATGTCAGTGTCCTGTCAGACATCTTGGTTTTTATGGAAAAGGCAGTACTCGCGTGTGTGTTATTTTCGTACTTAGATTTTAGCACAGAGTACATTAATATATATGGGTATAGAGTATTCAGCAGACCTCTACGTCATGCGCCATCTGGTGGCTAACGACAAAACAACTTGCAATGTGCGTTTATACACTTTCACACACACACACACACGTGTACTCTTTAAGAAATAGTTCCTTTTTGTTTTTTCACTTTTATTGTTATATTTGGTAAAAAGAAACACAAAATTAAATGTCACAAAGTTTTATTAAGTTTCTAGAAACAATACAGACGATATTATTTGTATTAAGTACTTAATTTGTGTATTTTCCTTCTCTTGCTATGATATATTAAAGCCTGATTCTGTATTTCGTCAGCCGAATCAACATCTTTATCTGTGCTGGTACCAAAAAACAAAACAAAACACAAAAAAACAAAAACAAAACAAAAAAAGAACCGAAAAAAAACAAAACACCAAGAATAACTGTCTGAAACAACAATGCCGGAATGGCTGACAATGTCGTTCCTTTACATGACACTTTTTAAAGTGCCAATATTTCATTTGAATTGTAATTTGCAAACTATTTAATACATATACGGTAAACCTGCGATTGAAAAACTAATGTTATTTAAAGCTCAGTTTTTTTGTTCGAAGGAAATAAACTAAAATAATTACAATGTTACTTTCCTTAGCGTTGCCTTTAATTCTTGAAATGAAACGTTATTCTTTTGGGTATGGCTCAGTGTTGCTATAGAAATATTTTATTGAATTTTGTTATCATTTTATTTAATTTTCTTTCTACTAAGTTTATAAATAGTTTAAATATATAAATCTTCAGACAATATTTCATAATATTTTAAAATTTTATTATACATGAAAATGGTACAGATAGGCCATCTGTTGAGTAACGACGGAACTATAGCTCAAGCCTTTTTGTCAATACAAAATAAAAATGTACTAAGTGAAAAGACCCTGGATTTTAGCGACTTTTCGGAAGCAATTTTGCATGGTAAGTAATAAAATAGTATTTTTTAAGGGCAAGGACAATTAAGAGGGATATGTATATTATTGAATAATGTAGTTTTTCACTACTTTGCATTGCATTTAGATATGCTACATGACTTTTAGGTTATATTACTCACGTGTGTTTGTTCACGTGTGTTGCGTGTGTTACGAATTTGTGTTATGTAACACACGTGAAAAGTGTAAAGCTTAGTGCACATTGCAATATTTTCATCAACAGCGTGAGATACTGTACACTACTGGATAAAGGCCTCCCAAGTTTTTTTCCCATAACACGCAGTCCTGAGCCAGCTGCATGCAACGCCTACCCGCAACTTCCATATCGCACTGATAGTACAATACTGTTGTAATTAACTCCGAATATGTCGAGATAACAATATTTTACCTGTAATTTTTAGAATAATTGGTAAATGACAATTGCGTTAATTATATTAACAAACCTAAACCCTAACCTAATAAAATATTTTTTTTATAATGTTTATCAAGTGAATAATACATTTTTCGTCGATTCCGAAAAAGGCGCATTTTGAGTAACAACAGTATTGTATTATCAGAGCGGTATCCAATATGGTGGTCGGTGCACGTAGCGGAATGCCAACCCACACTACGCTTAAATAGCATGTTTTCTTCCAGCAATAACTTTTTTTGCAGATGCCGCTAACACCTGCTGAAAGACAGAAGCTCTATCGAGAAAGGCTGAAAGAAAAAAATCCTGAAAAGTTCATAACACAGAAAAGAAAAAATGCCGAGAGGACAAAACGAAATAGAAAGAAAATAGCAGAATATTCTTCTTCTATGCAGGAAAATATTAGAAAGCAGTGGAGAGAGAGAAAGAAGAAAAGTAAAGAAGAGCCGAAACCTGAAGAAGTGCCTTCGGTAGACAATGCACAGATTTTAAAGCAGAAGAGGAATCAAAGTAGAAGAGGGATTTATAAACTGAAGACTGAAAACATAAAATTTTATTTTGAGTAGGATATTATGTGCAGGTATAGGTATAACAACCAAAAAAATTGTTTGATTGTATAAAATTAGTTTTTTTTATAAGCATTTTTAAGTACAAATCTTGATCTCAATATTTGAATGATTAGTCTTTAAGAAATAATAAGTAATGCTATGCAACTTTGTTAGCGAAGCTTTTGAGTTTAATATTAATACATTTGTCTATATAGTGTTTTATTTTAAATTCCATTATAATAAATAATCTTGTCTCGTGTGAACTAATCTTAACAATATTTCCAGTGTGCTACCTATTTCCAGTGTGTTATCGTGCGTTACACGTTCACGTGTGTGATGGTACATTTTCTGTGAGCCTTCACCTATTATGTATTTTGTTGTCATTGTATGTATGCCAGTAGTCAGTATTTTATTTTTTTGTTTATATCTCTGCTATTTTTCAATCTCCTGAAAAATGCTGTCATGAAAAGGTAGAATGAAGGCAGCTTTAATAGGCCTCTTGATTCCCTTGCTTGTTTTTGACGAATAGAAGTTTGCAACATAGCTTTTAATTGTATGATGATTGCAGTCTGTATACAAAAGCTGTTCTGCATACACAAACCCTTTTGGCAATATTACAAACATAGCAATATTGTGAAGCGTTCTTAACAGACCAGGAGATGTAATCTTCTTCTAGAGGGAGGTGGGCTGATTGGAATACCCACCAATAGCCGCCATGGCCCACGCACAATGATCCACCTCAAGGAATATGTTGTATCCTAGCTCCTATTTATACACTTCACTGCATTATTTTCATTTGCTGCTGGATTATGTAACATACTATTATGTTTATCGTATGAAATTAAAAAAACAAATCTAATTATAGTTATACTAGCTTCTGCCCGCGGCTTCGCCCGCGTGGATGTCGGAAATTATCCCACGGGAACGTTCCCATCCAACGTCCGACTTTTAAAAAGTAGCCTTCCCGTTCCCCAGGATGCTATCTATCTCCTTGCCAAATTTTATCGAAATCCGTTCAGTAGTTTAGGCATGAAAATGTAACAGACAGAGTTACTATCGAATTTATAATATTAGTAAGGATTTACATAACAGTGTTTATTTCTAATAGCTGTGATGTATCTTTCCACACATCTGTTCATAGTCAGGGATGACTGATAGCAGATAAGAACAAAAAAAAAAAATTTCTAATAGTAAAGCTATTATATACGATCAGACCCAGAACCCTACAAACAAAAATTGTTTTTGTAACTACTAAACCATCAACATCGGCCTTGCGGCTGTGCCAAAATTCAATTCAACCAATTAAATGACTTTAATTCTATGTTCAAGTCCTTTGGCGATTAGAAAGTGCTGATTCTCAGCCTAGTTTGAATAAATGATTTGGTTTTGATTTGAGATCTGTGCTAGAATATTGTTCCTTAATACTGGCCTAAGTCTATCTCAATTCTAATTCCTCATATTAATTTTGGCATCTCAATTTTACAGGAAGAATCTCTCCTAAAGATTCGTGAAGAAGAGGAACGCCGTAAGGAAACCCAAGCAAAGTTCCAGAACACCCTGTCAGAGATCACAGCCATGCTACAGCAGAACAACGAGAAGAACGCCAAGCTCAGAGATGATAATATCACAATGAGCGAAAAGTTCAAGTCTGTTGTGCAGCAGTACCAGTTGCGAGAACAGCAGGTAAGCCTAGCTATTCAATAAATAATTATGTTCTACAAAAAAAAAAAAAAAAATTGCTGTTCCCTACATTTTGACCTCGTACGACAACTTATAATTATTGTCTTTATAAAAAAAAAGAAACTGTTGTTTCACACAAAAGTGGGTGCCTGGACACAGTTTAAAATAAAGGGTTTAAAAAGATTGAATAACTAGTGAACCATCAAATAGATAACAATGAATTTGGTCTTCTTCTTTGCTTTGCGATAGCAATCTAAATTGAGTCGGCCTCCTTAGAACTTCATACTGTATACAATTTCCAGTGCACAACAAGTACATTAAATATCCCTTCCAAGTCTCGTATCATATACGAAAAATTGGTTAAACCGAATCCGATGGAAATTTCAGAATCTCTCTGTCGCCGTGACTAATATAATACTTATTTACGACTTTCGGGCATTAATTTATTAAAAGAAAACGAAATTTTTGCATGCCAAATGGAAGAATGTACCTGGCACCAAACATTATTTTGTAACACTCACCTGTATATTAACATTCTTATTTATTTATGATCTCCAACAAAAGATATAAATAAATTAAAAAATAAAATTGAAGTGTCTGGTTGTTGTCAAAATAACAGCCTTTTACTAAATGCATACGACAGTATATTAAATAGTACATACATATTTATAAAAAAAAATATATAATATGCTTTTATTTTAGAAAAATAATTAGGGTTCCGCACAAAAAAAATCCATGATATTCAATTTGTTTTATGCACGGCACATCTAGTGACACATAATTTTTTTCTATCGTATCAAATTAGGTGCAGTATTATGTTTCAACACGCTATATTTTATATATTTCATATATATTTCTGTTTTTGTTACTGTAGTCTATATTGTGTGTACTTTTATTGTTTCTAAAGACTTGCGTTTTATGTTTTGGGTCCTGTAAGCCCCTTAATAATAATATATAATTGTAGTCCAATGTTAGCAAGTATAACTACACTATCGTATTAAGTAAGCCTGTGATGATAGTTGTATGTGTTTTAAAATAAATAAATAATAGGCAACATTAGGTATTCTATGCAAATAAACGAACGACGAACGATTATACTTTATTCATTCCAGGTAGAAAAAATGGCGAAACAGATGGCGTTAGAATCCCAGCTGTCAGATGCTAAGATGCAGAAGGCGAACTTGGAACACCAGGCTGACAAGGAACGAATGCTGTCTGAGATGGAACAGGTCAAGGTCACTCTGGCGCAGTACAGAGCCAAGATCATGGAGTTGCAAGGAACCGAGACGAGTGAGTATGCTATCAGTTTTCCATCAGCCATTTATTAACTACGTCGCGTCGCTGTGAATGTGAAGATTAATACTATGATATTATTTTGCAAATTCATTTATGAAAATATTATGTATGCAAGAAAAAAAACTACCATTTTTTAATAAGTGATAGACATACGGGAGAGAGAGAGAGAGAATACTAGAATAAAATATAAAATTGTTTACCTGTTTTTCAGATTATCTAAAGTACATATATTTTTTACTAGCAGCGCCCCGCGGTTTCACCCGCATAAGTCTCGATCCCGTGGGAATACCGGGATAAAAACTATCCTATGTCCTTTCCCGGGACTCAAACTATCTCTATACCAAATTTCATCTAAATCGGTTCAACGGTTTAAGCGTGAAGAGGTAACAGACAGACACACTTTCGCATTTATGATATTACTACGGCTGGGTACTGTGTTAAATGTTACAAAAAATACCTTGTGATATAATAAATAATAATACCTGCCTGTTATTGTCCCACAAAGGCCTCTTCTCATATAGAGAAGGCTTGAGCATTGATTGATTTGAGCATTATAGATTTTTTTAAGTCTGACTTATAAAGTTTTAATTTTATTTTTATTGAAGTGAAAACTTCTTTAGGCGCGTTGGGCATTTTTTGAGATGGGAAAAAACAATTAAACTCACGCCACTGTTACCGTAAGCGACACCGCGCGTGTTTTGTTTATATGAAGATTAAAAAAATACCCGCTTCAGATGTGTTTGACTGCCCTCGGGAGGTACTCGGTTTTAATGTATATCCGATATGTCAGTGAGTGATGGCAAACTATTCTGTTTGTGTTTTGTTTTCACTTCTGTAGGCACTCCCGGAGAGCCATTAAAAAAAAAATTGATCACTACCTACGCTTGCTATTTATATATATTTATTTAGATTAGTATAATATACTATATGTATGTACTTATTGTATTATGTAAATGGTACACCACGGACTACCTACAGTATTTGTCTGTTCTTCCCCTTTATAAATCCATCCTAAGGTTGTCTTTAAAAGATCGCTCTTAGCGATGAGACCGCCCATTGTGTCACCCTTTGTACAGTTTCTATATTTATGTCTGTAATTTATATGGTGTACATAATAAAGAGTATTCTATTCTATTCTATTCTTGCTCAAGACGGGTTGACGATTTTAGACTCCTATAAGTTCACGATGTTTTTCCTTCACAGACGTCAATAAAGTCCAAGATAAACTCGGAAAGTACTAATAATATAAATCGAAAAAGTCACATTAGTACTTGGCACACAGACGGACGAAACGACCACGAAGTGATCCTATAAGGGTTCTATTTTTTCCTTTTGAAGTACGGAACCCTTGTAGTACCGCTTCGTTGTCCGTCTATCTGTTGTCAAGACCCTTTTTCCCAGGAACGCGTGGAGGTATCAAACTGAATTTAATATCAAACTACGGTCTACGGCCCTTTAGTTAGAGCTCTGAAAAAATCCAGCATCATGTCAACGGAATTAAAAATACGGCCATTTATGCGACATATTTTGATACTCGCAAATAAATCAAAACCTTATAGGGTACTTTCCATTGACCTAGAGTCGTGAAATTTGGCAAGAAGCAAGGTAGGTATAAGTAAAAGAAAAAGTCCTAAAATAAATCGTTAATTTGTAGTTTTATCACATTATTTTTTTTGTGATTACACACTTGCAGTTGTAGAATTGACGGTATCTTATATCGCTATATGGGAGAACATTTTCTCAACTAGAAAGTTAGGTTTGTTGTTGAGATAAATTCATCCCAACTACGGACCCCTTCATTGTGCGTGGTCCGACATGCACTTAGCCGGTTTATTCAATACAATTTCATGAATATTTACCAACAACGCTTCCATGCTTGACCCTCTCATACATGCGCCGAAATATCCTTGTAGCATGGATGGAGATGGTGGGACCGTCTTAGATAACGTGCTATATTAAAATAATCAGAAGTTCTATTTATTTTATAGATCTACTCGAATAAAACAACAATTCCTAAGAATGATTTTTATTTCGTAGGTCTTCGCGGTCAGCTGGCAGTATACACGGACAAGTATGACGAGTTCCAGAACGCGTTGGTCAAGAGCAATCAGATGTTCGGAGGGTTCAAGGAACAAATGGAGAAGGTACGATCAATACTTATTATCAGAAGAACGAGAACTTCCACTGAGTTTGTTTCGCCATTACTTCTCAGGGTCGACTCCATCTGGCTTATTTTTTAATAAGACGCGTAAAAGTGATTCCAATGTCCTGTTTACAGAGTAAATATTTCATTTCCGTCCATTTACGTCCCACTGCAGACCATAAGTTTGCTGGCATTTTACGCTCTTCCTTATTTTCTTCTGATATGACCAATCCATTATTTAGACAAAAACGACTGTGACGATTAATTTGCCGACACGTGCTCGAAAAACATGTTCTTGTTCGTCGTGTCGATGAGAGCTATGCCACCGTGCTTCTACACGTACAGACGACGCGAATCCTGGCGCAAACATTATGGGAAATGGTAGTAATTTAGAATGTGAGTTGTGAAAAAAAAACGTGTGCGCGCTCAGGGGACCCAGGGGACGTCAGAAACTCGATACTCGCACTCCCACACACTGATATAATAGAAAGAGACAGACACGAGAGAGAGAAAGTAACATGGAGCATAACGCTTTTTCTTTCGTGACGTTGTCTGACAGTCAACTCCTAGCGCAAGCCGCGTTAAGGAACTGCGTTCCAAAATATCAGTTTTAATATTATAATTCGAACTTACGACTCCAAACACGTACAAATTCAATAGTGGCTACCCTATTGATGTTCTCACTGGTTTTTTTTCCACAAAGTTTTGTAACTCTTTCTATTCCTCTTCAGATGTCAAAGAAGATTAAGAAGTTGGAGAAAGAGTCCCTTTCATGGAAAACCCGTTGGGAAACATCTCAAACTGCGTTACTAGACATGTGCGGCGAGAGACAGGCCAGCGAGGAGCGAGCCGCCGCGGCTAGCAGGCAGCTGCAGCACATGCAGGGTCTGTGTCGCACGCTGCAGGTATGTACTAGCACGTTAAACAACAGAAAAAAAGATATCATTAGTCTAACTTTCTTCTCCAAAGGACATCATTCATTTCATACCAAAAAATTAAAGTACCGGCCAGAAAAAAGCCATTTTCTTAGGGGAAATAATATCTTGAACATATTTTAATATTACAACGAAAGCATAAATATTAATAATATTTAATAATTGTAATAGTATAAAATGTTGAGGGTGTCATTTCCTATACGAAAACCGTATTTATTTTTTCTAGTCGGATATTTAATTTTTGGGTACAATATGTTCGGATCTCAATAATGTCCTTTGATCTATTGTCCTTTCACTTTAAATCCAACACCGTAATGAAGTAACTCTGTGATTTCTTTCTTCTAACGATTTTGTGATAACCCTCAATGGACTTGGCCATTTTTGACTCATCACAGTAATCCGTACATCCAGATGTTAAATCTCGAGATTAATTCCAGTTTTAATTATGCAATAGAAAGTTTCACATTCAATTGATTTCGATCCATCCCGCCATAAAAGTGGATCGGGAATTCCATAAGGTTCAGCTTGTGGAACACATGTGTCCACACATGGATCCTTCGGTTATTAGTAGTTCACGTATTATTACGAGGTCCCTTGTAACAGCAAAGTATGTTATCTTGCGTTTACTTACCGCGGCAAATTCACAAGCATGCAAACAATAAAAAACGTCACACTCTGCAGCAACCGTACGATTTACATGTAAGATTATCAATGATGACCGCATAATCTATCTCATATAATGAAATGCTGTTTGTTGGTAAGCGCATCACTTGACAACGGCTGTACCGATTTGACTATTTTTTGTTTTAAAATGTTCCTAATAGTGCGAATTAGTTTTATATGTAAAGGAAAATTGGAAAGGATTCCCAAAAAAAATTTAAATCCGGAAAAACTGATTGTCCTTTTTTCTATGGGATTTTTTTTATGAACTATTAAAATTTGGACAGGTCTGTCCGTTTGCTATCTGTGTCATAGTTTTGATGATACAAGAAAATAATATTGTATTGTATTCGTCTAGGCTGAGCGCACAGTACTGCTCGGTACGCTCAAGGACAACAACATCGAGCGGCCGCCCGTGCCGCCCGCGCCGCCCGCGCCCGCGCCCGCGCCCGCTCCCGTCGCACAGCAACCTGCCTCCAATGCCAAGGTAGTCCAGCTTACCTTCATAATTCATTTTACATTCATAATTCATTTTAGAGAGTTCCAGTTACAATTTCTGTCAAATTCATAAGAATGAGTTGTTGGGTGTGCCTAAAAAGTCATGAAAGTAGAATAAATGCTGTCGATATGCGTAGCTTGCAAAGCATGTGAGTTGTAACTATGAATGATAGACTGAAGTGTGTGGTAAGGCAACATTGCGGTTTAAGACATGTAGTGACAAAAATTGAAAAGTGTATGCTAAGATGGTTTAGTCATGTTGAGAAGATGAATGAAAGGCGACTTACTAAAAGTATTACAAGACACATGGGAAAATTTGAAATTGCGTGTCCGTGTGCGTACGAAAAAGTATATTCAATTCGAAAGCAACTCTGTCTGTATGTTACCTTTCACTTTTTTTGGCAAGAAAAAGGTAGCATTCTGGGAAAGGACATGGCTTTTTGTCCCGGTAGCACGTTCCCGTAGAATAATTTCCGATATCTACGCGGGCAGAACCTAGTAACTTATATAGTTGGAAATTCTCGTCATAACTCGTATGTACAGTCATCAGTCTAACGTGAAATCCTCATCTTCCAGGTCGACGCGATGGCCGCAAACTGCGCCCAACTGCGCCAGTCCCTCGCACACCTACAGAGTCAACTAAACACCCTCACAAACAAACAGAAGGAAGAATCACCCGCGCCGGAGAAACCAGAGAAAACAGAGAAGAAGAAATCTAAATCTAAGAAGAATAAGGCGGAGAAGGCAAGAGCTGAAGCCGAGAAAGCAGCAACAGCAACAGCCGAAAGTGATGACGCAAAAGATGTGACAGAAGAAATTCAACCCTCTACCAGCGAGGATACGACTCAAAATGAAACGGAGAAGGTTGACGAAAAAACGCTAGAGAACCTATTACAGGCAATCAATAATGCTAACATCAACCTTTGTGACCTAGAAGTCGTGAATGACGAAATTAATGAAATAAAAACTGAAGAAGTCAAACAGTCGACTTCAAATGAAAGCCTATCGGCGTCGCCGGTTGAAGAGACTTTAACTAAAGATATTGAAGTCACAAATCAAGTAGATGATGTCATAGAAACAAACATAAACGATGTCAACGAAGTTATTTCTAAGTTTTTAAATGAAGTCAAAGAGGTTTCAAATGTAAATGGATGTGACGACACAAATGTATCAAATGTATCAATTGTAGAATTGTCGAATGAAGAAGTTTCACACTTAAATGAAGTAAAACCAATCGTTAGCGACGCATAAACTGTTAATGTATATATAAATTTAGTGTTTTGGACTTTTCTACGTTGTTTTAGACAATCAATACATTTTGGAACATATTTTGATGTAATATCATACACATTTGTTACATAGATTGATAAAATTGCCAGTATTAAGTTTAGTATCAAAAGTGCAGTGTATGTGTCTACATTATATGTATGGTTTCAATAAATTAATACATAACTTATACTGCTTTTCATTTTACTAGTTTTATCTTAACTGAGGTAAATTAGAGTTACCTTAATTAAGGGCTGATTTTTCCATCTCTTCGAGAGAGAGTGGGGCATAATCTACCACGCGGGCCCAGTGCAGGTTGGTAGATGTCGCAAGTCTTCGATGTAGTTTTTCGACACCATTTTATAAGGAAACACAACAATCCTGTGATCCTGTCTATGCTGTCGCACAGTTGGGTTATAAAGGTTTTTGATTTACAGACGCCAGCACATCAAGCTACTACAATCTGTCAAATTTCTGTAATAGATTTTCAACTTTATTGCATATGGTTCAAAATTGATTGGGAAAATTTGACAGTTTCGGGTAGCTTAATGTGCTGGCGTCGTCTGTACCTAAATCTGATACAATGCTCTGAAGGCTCCTACAAACAAACGCGACACGCGATATAAAGGCACCGCTTGTTGCGCGACTTGTGCCGCCTTTGTGTCGCGCCTGTTTGAAGGAGCCTTGATGCTGCTGGGTTTAATTTTTACAGTTATATTTATTAAAAAATAGCTGATAATGATTGTAGATTTAAAAATAGTGTATTTCGAAGTATTTCTTAGGCCGGTTCTTGGGGATGAAAATATACATATTATAAATGTTAAAACTGTTAAAATGTTATAAACATGCTGAATTACTAATTTCCACATGTTTAGGTAACTTTTTAAAAGCAAAATCATACCAGATCGAAGATCGATCAGTTGATGACCAGACCATCAGATTGTGTGGAAGAATGTTTTTTATAGTATTTGTATGGATATAAGAGTACATGTTGACCACAACACAAACCATTTTATGTTCTAAAAATTGTACTTCTGGTGCAATTTTGGACAAATATTTTGCTCAATAACTAAGATTAAAAATACTGAAGTGTTAATCGACTTTTACTGTACCAACCCTCTTTTGAAATCGCAGCAAAGATATTGAATAACTTACTATCTATTGTGTCGGACGGTTACTAAAAAAAAGCCGTCGAATGTCTGTTTTTACGACGTGTCGCGTGGGTGTAAAAAAGGCTACATTTTCCATCCATTTTTTTTTAAGCACTTAATCTTTTTTACAATTACAATATGTTTATATCTCTATGTGCAAAACTCCATAGGTATCGTTAAATGTTAACATTGTGTGTGATCGTGTGCTCCATGGACTATTGTTGACAAGATGTTGTATCTGAAACAAGTTTCTATTTCATTTTGTAACTGTGTTGGGTTAGACCAAGAATTACGGTTTTTAAACGGTTTTATTTTATAAATAAAATTAGATTTTGTAACTACCAATTATCTTTTTTTTATTTCGATTGTATGAAGTGTTCGTATTTTAGAAATTAGAGGTTTTTAAGTTATAGGTAATATGTTTCACGATTTGTCAGACTTATCAAAATAAGTGGCATTTGTGAACACTAGGTATATCAGCAATCATCATCATTATCAAATGAAATTAAATTGTCTATTCTGTAAATAGGATATTGTAATCACTTTTACAGATAGCGCAATCCACGAAGACGCGCCCCACTCTTCTTACTAATCGCTAGTAGTTGTCGCTAGTTAATTCCGCTAGTGTTTTCGTTTTTTTATACACACTAATTAGCCACTAAATAGTAATTACTGTGTATCGACAAAACAAAAAAAACTAGCGGAATGTTGCACACTTGTATTGTAAGCGATTAGGAAGAAGAGTGGGGCGCGTCTTCGTGGACTGCGCTATCTATGCACGTCATTATATAAAAAATCGGTTGTCTGTAAAGTCGGTTTACTGACGATAGTTGAACGTGACAACGTCATAAGAAAATACTGATGGAATAGTTGCATTGCATTTGTTAATATTCGCTTACACTTCAAACCGCCATGGAACGCTACAGAGCAAGGCCGCGAGGTAACGCTACATGAGTCATGTTTTTTTCGTGAGTGCAGCCAGCTTCATCGATTTATTAGACGTTGTCACGTCAAAAAAATAAGCTAGATATATAACTAAACAGAAAACTCGTCGACATGTGCATTGTGCATCCTGCCCGTTCTAACCTAAGGTGCACAAAGTTGGTCACTTACTGAACAACAGAAGTCCCAACTCAAGATTTGCCAACGGGCAATGGAGCGCAGCATAATGGGTGTCAAGCTTATGTTCGAGTTAGCGAGTTAGGAACACCACGCTGCGCTCCATAACGCAAGTAGTGGATGTTGGAGAATAAAACAGCCAGGCTGAACGGAAGTGGGCCGGATACGTCTCACGAATGCACCCGGAGAGATGGGCAAACATCGTCACTCACTGGACGCCTGAGGGGCGACATTTCCTGAAACTACCTTTGGTAAGAAATGGTGAAACAAACTCAGGGCGAAACAAAATAATCAACCTACAACAGTTCACTGCTAGAAATAGGCCTCTTCTATTGCACGCCATTCAACTCAATTTTCGGTAACTCTCATCCCGCTGCTACCAGCTACCCTGAAGAAAATCCCGAAGATCGTCGCTCCACCTATCCTGAGGGCGACCTCCCTTACGTTTGCCGACTCGCGGTTCTGCTCAAGAACACGTCTACCCAACCGTCATCGGTTCTACTAACAGCACTGCTACCACATGAGTATCTTCACTCATGTGCTGCTACGGTTACATTGGCGCGAAAACGCGAACTAGACTCCGCGCGCTCTCTCTCGTCTCTCGCACACCGCTCGACGAGCGACGTCTCGCTGTACAACAAAGAGCGCGCGAAGTGTAGTTTGTGTTATTGCGACAAGGTAGCCGTAGATTAAAGTGTGATCAGAAAGTATGAAAGAGAAAATGTAGGTACTTAATCATTTATTTTCAACAAAATCAGACTAGGAAAAAGCACAAACAAACTTAGAAGATAGAGAAAGTAGACGCATTTCAGTAAAATTTTTGTAACTTAGTCGCTTTGAATAATAACGGACTTCACGTGATTTTTCATTGGCTAAGCTTTTTCCTTATTCTTCTTTCCCTCTTACGGCAGCAAAAGAGAAAGGCCTCTACTTCACCCATACCAATTTCCTTTAAAAATATTATCTAGATAGATTAGCAAACTCGATCACTTGTTACCGAGAATTGCACAAAATATTGCAGATGTTGTGCATTTCTTATTTTAGTTATAACAGCGTTAGCGGTTGCAGGTGCGGGGGCCATTGGAGCAGCGATTTGAAACGTCCGCGTCGGCGTCGCGTACGCATTACGAACTACGGTGGATATTACTGTAATGGTTTTAAATGTGGAACTTGACGGTGGCATGGCCGTGCCCTCTCGGGGTTTGGAGATATTTGTTTTATTTTTTGTTGGAAAGTGGTTAAGACTTGGTTCAAGGTTATTATTTATTTGTGGTTAGTAAAACTCAATTGATGGTAGCAAAACTGGGGGCTCAAGGCCTCTTTGGGTAGGCTACCTAGATAGGTACATTTTAGATTAAAGAAAGAACGACTTTTAACACGGATCGCGAGTTCGTATGCCGCGCGGAACTTTAGAAATGTCCTATACTGACAGGTAGTTCATCTATTTCGTGACATTCCACTGATCAGATTATTATAATGTATAATTTCAACATGAATGATGTACTCAGTCTTTTGTAATAATTTTATGTCCGTGCCATGGAGTTTCTTGCTCGTTCTTCTCCATATGTAGATACCTAAGTACGCTTTGGAAATGAAATGAAATTGGCAACTAACTTCATCTTTCTGACTGACCGACCCCTTGACAATCCAAAAGTGCCTGTAATTGGTTTATGTGAAATAAATATGAAAATGCCACTTAAAACTTCATATTTTTTGTTCTATGAATGCACTACCTAGGTATCTCGCGTATACTATGGCCGTGCGTCCATCCGTTGCTTCAGTTAGGTAGGTACTTGTCGATCTTCTGATATAACAGTTTCTATTTTTCAGCCTTTTTTAAAACGATTTGCTAAATGGCCCGCACAATGCTTTTTATGAGTGTCGAAACACTCATAAAAAAGCATTTAAATATCTTTTATTTTCAATATTGTCCAACTGTGAATTTTATTCTAGGCACCTATTATATTCAGTGCCTAGTTATAAAACTGAAAGTATAATTGTTGTCATAATTATAGATTTCAAATTGGTAACTATTTCTAATAAGTTTACCAATAAGGAATGTTTCGAAGGCTATCTACCATAGACCCAATGTTTGAGGTTGGGCCTAACTTGCTACTCCTATCCATAGATATAAGAAATGTTTTTTTATATTTCTATGCTCTTATTCAACTAGATTTTGGGACATGCTGTACAATGTATGGTAAAATACCGTTTCGGGTTGATTTTCTTTGTCTTGTATTGCTTATTCTTTCAGGAATTCGTACATTCTCGTTTCAGCGGGTAATAGCGCATTGCAACACACTCACACTAGGAATGGCTTTCATTTTGACATATCAACAACATTCATTGCGTTATTTACTTTGTTGAGCAGATTTCTCGAACATATGAAGCAATGGAGTAGCAATATCTTTCAAAATGGTTCAGATTGTGATTAATAGTGTGTTACGGTGCAGGGTGCTGGGGACCTAAAAACGCCACTTTGGCGAATCATAAAAGGATAACATTAGTAATAATAATGGACAGTTAACTGTTAAGTTAATCGTATCAAATCCTATTGGTGAAGGTTTCAGTTATTTTTTTTTGTCTGTTCTAAAATACCAATCAATCCAATCCAAATCCAATCCCAATCTCCTTGATTATACCTACGTAGTGCAGCGAAAAAAAGAAAAACACGGACTGTCTTCGCCATATTGCGATTCATAATGTTATCCTTTTATGATTCAGCCAAAGTGGCCTTTTTAGGCCCCCTGGGCAAGTGGCCTATGTAGGTAAATAGAGACCGTGCATATGTCGCAGATGGATTGTAGAATCCGCTGTTTTAGAAAACCGCTAGTGGCTTTACAAAACATCTCCGTTATGTCCGTTATGTTCATACAAATATAATGAAGGTTTTTTTTTTAATGGTAGCAAACCAAGCTTTTTAAATATTGGTTGATAAGATTCATCAGATGGAATCCCGTATATGGCTCGTAAACATTTTTTTGGGCGATAAATGCTCTTTTGTGGTCAGTAGTACTATTCCCCCACATAATTAAGGGGCTTACATGACCTAAAGCGCGGTCATTGTCGGACTGCATAGAAAAGAAAGAGAAGCGCGATGACAGAACAGAACGCTTTATTACAAAATATGAAGTACTTTCTTGTAATTATCTATTTACAAAAAATCTATTGTTTGGATTAAAAAATTAAAACACTACTACTTTATATGTTGCTTGTAGAATAATCTGACAAAAAATCAGAATGATTGTATGTACATGGGACACTCAGAAAGTTTTGCGAAAATAAAAATAAATGTTGTATGTATAATTGTATATAGGTGTTATAGGGATATAAGGATGGTGACCCAGGAGTTTGACCGGCATGCTGTCCAAGAAGTCCGTCGTTTTGAGCGCAGTGTGCGAAGGCGCGTTGTCGTGGTGGAGCAGTAGCCCGCGGAGCCCTGTGTTTGGTTCCTTGTTTCTTGCAAGCCAAGGTCAGGTCAGGTTGTCAGGTTCAAGCATTTATGCACTTTATTGTAATAATTTTAAAGTTTATTTTCAAGTGCGTTAATAAAATGCTCTCCGCTGCTCTCCGTTCTGTCTGCGCTGACCCTTATGGTGAGACTCAGATCTGTCTGCCTGTCACAGCTGGATATCTCAAGAACTACTAATGCTATCAACTTGAAATTTGGAATAGTTTTAGATGACGTTGGCCCAACTGTTTTGCAAATAAGAAAGAAATAATTTTTTTTGCAACAGGAACTGAAAGGGGTTCTGAAAAAATTGAAGTAGGGCTACTAGGATATGTGGGGATATCATATAAAAGAACGCAGTTTGCACATTCTCAAACATTTTTTTCTTTTTTTTTAGGCCGTATAGTTTTTGACTTTTGATGAAAAATGTAAAAAAAATACCGTTCCCCCCCTTATCTCCGTAGTTTCTAAAGAGAAAAATCTGGAATTATTCTATGTGGTAGAAGTTTATGTAAAGATTACAGGAAAAATAAAACGAAGTCTCTAAATAGCACACTTTTTCAGAATTCATCAACAAAAGTTACATTAGTTCTGTTATCGGTCAAGACGAAAGAAAAATTCTCTGACGAATATAGGCCTCGCCGATAAAATTTAAAAACATATGATGGTACGGAACCCTCGGTGCACGAGTCCGACTCGCTCTTGCCTGGTTTTTATATGAGTTTTGAAGCCTGTCAAGCAAAAGGGGGTCGTCAGAAATTTTGACTTCACTGTTGACTGAAATTAAAATTGCTAAAGCATTACTTTTTGTAACTTCTTAAACGTACATAACTTGTAACTTTTTAAGCTTACGAACAAACGTTTTTATTAGTTTTAGTATATTTATACAGTATTAATTGAGATTTACAGATATTTTTATACCAAATAATCTGGTCGTAACAAACACAAGTTGTAAAACAATTGACGACACGGTTGGCGCAGTGGCTGAGCGATCGACTGCTGCGCTGCGTGTCGCGGGTTCGATTCCCGCACGGAACAAATATTTGTATTGCCTACAGGTAGTTGTTCCGGGTCTGGCTGTTTGTGTATGTGAATTTAAATGTTTGTAAACGCACCCACGACACAGGAGTAATTCCTAGTGTATGGAAACGTTTTAAAAAAAAAAAAAGTTCTCACAGATTGACGTCATCTTCATCTGCGTAGCCTTTTCCCAACTACGTTGGGGTCGGCTTCCAGTCTAACCGGATGCAGCTTAATACCAGTATTCTACATGGA
The DNA here is from genome assembly GCA_927399505.1 of Luperina testacea. Lineage (NCBI taxonomy): Eukaryota > Metazoa > Arthropoda > Insecta > Lepidoptera > Noctuidae > Luperina > Luperina testacea. Next base: position 17,291,004 of record OV656775.1, on the reverse strand, counting down.
GCAACTGCCTTCTGACCACCACCACCCAGTTATTGGGTAATGCAATATCCCTTGGTAAGACTGGTTGTCAGACCTTCGGGCTTCTGACGACCCGAAACGACCCGACCGATCAAAATGACATATCTGCTTTAAATCAATAGAAATAAATAAATAGATACCTTAGGGCTTTAGGGCAACTTCTAACATACCTAAACAGTAAGCCAAGAGCAATATAAACAAGTCATTAATCCATACTAATATTATAAATGCGAAAGTGTGTCTGTCTGTCTGTTACCTCTTCACGCTTAAACCGCTGAACCGATTTAGATGAAATTTGGTATAGAGATATTTTGAGTCCCGATATTCCCACGGGATCGACATTTATTTGGTTGAAAGAGCAGGGCGCTGCTAGTTCATTAATAAAGCCACAACTGACGCAATTACAGTAACATGATTGTAGCGCTAGACCGAAAACAGTTGCCCCGGCAAAACATCAATATTGCTAGTTATTATGACAGTTAGCGGGGAGGGTGACGGTTTGACATCTTTACAAACTTAAGAACACTCGGCCACGGTAAAATCACCTCTATTTCATTGAAGTAAGGTGTGTATCGACGGTAAATTAACAGAGCATTGTTAAGCAACGGTTTGTCACAGGGCGTTTGTCAATCAAGTGACGAAGTTAGTCAATTGTTTATGAAACTGATGTTTCATGTTCCGTCAGAAACGCGCGTGATCCCTTGACCGTCGGAGTATGAAGTAAGTGCAGGTTCGGTTTCTTTGTTCGAGTGTTAGGTAAGGTTAGTTAGAGGCTCGTGGATCGATGAAATGGTGGGTAGATCGATTGACCTATGAGGTCTAGCTAGATAATTCGCGGCTTTGGTCAATTTTACACTTATTCAAGCTTGAGTCTGATTGTCTGTCATTTAAGATTCCTGGCAGTCGTCAGAGGCAGTATAGCAACCTGAAAAAACTAGTGAGTAGGTACCGACCTACCTACTGTAACCAAAGCCTTGCCAATATAAAAGTGCTCTTGGGGCCTAGCGCCCCTACACAAGATTATTTTTTAAACACCGCCAGCTTTAGGGTTCCGTACCCAAAGGGTAAAAACGGGACCCTCCACTGTCCGTCTGTCTGTCACCAGGCTGTATCTCATGAACCGAGATAGCTAGACAGTTGAAATTTTCACAGATGATGTATTTCTGTTGCCACTATAACAAAAAATAATAAAAATAACAGTAAAATTTAAAGGGGTATAAGAGAAACGTTTTTTTCGGCGTTTTATGGAAATTTCGAGCATTCGGACTCGGATCCGGTTTTAACAAAGCAAACGCAGCGAGCCCTATAATCGGAGCATGCAAGAGCGAGCGAGATGGGCCAGATAAAGAGCATCCTGGCCATCCTGACTCGGATACTACTTAGATTCAGCTGTCATTGTGATTTCTTTACCAAAGGAGTTCAAGAGCGAGCGAAGGTCGCTCGAAAATTGGAGCATTCTGTCTGTGATGTACCTACTAGGTTAAGCTATCATTTTGATTTAACTAAGCGAGCTCGAATATTTATGAAACCTAACTTAGATAGGTTAGATTTTCTGTGTGATTTTACTAAATGAATGAAAAAGCTTGAGAATTGGACCGCATCTGTATATTTAACTTCATTTGCATCTGTAAATTTTCATTGATTTTTACTTTTTACAAAAAGAATTTGAGCTATTGGAAAATATTTTATGATTCTTTAGTTCCACACGTCGCGTCGGGAGGCGCCTGCAGTTTGGGGGTCACGTATAAGCCAGCCTACATAACTTACTAAACGTTGCATGGAACCCCCATAAGAGAGAAGATTATGATCATGAGACCATGAAACTGATATGTCTTGTGAATCTATGTTTTTCCCAGGACGGAAGGTGAGTACTGTTATGTAGGCATAGGCATCGCCAAATAACAGATGACGTCGATCTACGCAAATAAATAAAAAGATCTAACTGTTTTGAGGAAATCCCCTTCTTTTTAAACGAACGTGACCGTAAAATTGACTTTCGTTATGATTTATTTAATTGCTGTTAGGAACTGAGATTTCTGTTCCAACGAAACGATATTTTTATTTCAATAAATATTTTTAGTTTAGTTTGTAATGCAACGAACAGTCGTGCCGTCGTTTGGGTCTAAATCAAGAAAAAAGTAAAGAGAGTACCCATTGTCGCAACAACAAATCATCTAATTACAGTGGAGAATCCATTCTAGATGTCAGACATTTCTTTTTGTATTTTCTACAATCAGTTCGACACTCTTTCTGCGTAAAAATAGAGTAGTGACCTGGTAGTCACAGTAATAACTAGTCTAGGTATTAAAACGTTGGTCTCGTGGTCACAAGCGCGGCCGCTGAGGGTGGGGTCCTGGATTCGATTTTCGGGTCGGGTGAAGTGTTATTGGGTTTTCCCATTGGGAATTCCTTAGTAACAGCCCGGAGTTTTGAAGTTGGCGGTGTGATAACCCTGTGCCTCGGAAAGCACGTTAAGCCATTAGGCCTGTGCCTGGTGTCTCTCTCCTTGCCGTCCCATCGGACTATGAGAGTGAGGGCAGAGAGAGTGCACCTGTGTCTACGTACACAAGTGTGTGCACAAGTGATTGTGCACACACTTGTGTGTGCTTGGCCGATGGCTAGTCTCCGCTTGGGATGCCGAAACTCGTTCTGGAGGACTTTATTTAGCTATATTCATAGTTTTAGTAGTTTCCGTCTGATTCAGTGTTTTTCGGGTGTCACCTCGGTTCAGAAAGCGAGGCGGTCTGAAAAAACTTGCTTATAAGTTTCGGTTATTTAAAGAAAATTATTGAGATCACGGTGTCACTAATATGATGTGGCAGTTTAGGTAAACTTAGGACTCCAACCTCAAACTTCCATCTTTAGTTTATTGTGTATGATAGAAACGCAAGTCTGCTCGTTTGGAAACTATCTAAAATGTCTAACAGACTTGAAAAAGGCATGTTGTCATTCAGATAGTGTATCAGCGTCAAGCCAAACCTTTTAAGGTTTTGTTCTAAGGTGGCCCACGAAATTCTTTCGTATGTTTTTCGTAATTTGCAGATCAGTGTCAGGTCGTTGTTTGCTGATTAAAATATGATTCGCGACCGTAACAAATATGATTTTACAGAATTATAACCATGGCCTCAAATGTCATGTTATCATGTTCAATAAGGTGATAATATGATCTTATAGAGTTGTAGGTACTGATGATTTTTCTGATACTGACCTACTAAAATTTTCGTTCCTTCCTCGTGGTCAAACTTAATGGTCAAACTGATTTGACCACGAGGAATTCTGTTCCGGATAGTCAAACTACTTTGATACTTATGGACAACAACTAACATAAGTAGACAATATTAGTCGATTGATTAGTGTAGATGCTTTGGCGGACTAATTCATCATCATCATCAGCAGTCTAGATGATGACTGTAGGCCGATCGAATCGATCGGTATGAAAATCGAAGTGTCTGAGTAGGTAACCCAACCAACTGAGCATATTGCCAACAATGGGTGCTGCAGCTTTGGGAGAGTTCCTGCGGTGCTCGCCGATGGAAAAGAAATTGAGATTTTATAAAAAGTAAGAGAAGCTGTGGTGGTGTAGTCAACGACTACTGTAGGCTGACCTCTCCCAAAGCTGCAGCACCCATTGCTTGCAATATGCCCAGTTGGTTGAGTTACATAAAACAATCACTTCGATTTGAAAACTGAATTACCACAACAATGACCACCATATCACAAATAATTAAAACAGTTAATCAAATCGCAAATATAGCTTCAATTCATATCGATCTACATTACTTGTACTTGTAAGATCGTTACGGTAAGCATATTATTGCGCGCTGGGTCAAGGCTGGGGCGTGCGTACTTTCGCCTCGGTTAACGTTTTTATGATAAATAGTGGCATACTGACTGTCAGGGCCTCATGTCAAATTTGGTGACGGTTTCAGCTTTTTATCAGTTTTTTTACTGAGCTATAGTCATAGCTCAGTAAAAAAACTACACCTGTCATAGTCATGACAGGTGTAGTTTTACTTTAGAGAGCCTATTATTGATTTTAGAGGTCGGTTATATTCCGTTGGCCATCCTATATACTTTTAGATGTATTCAATACTGTCCCCAGAACTTACAGGACTTTTCTTCAGATAGTTTTTTCTATAGTAGGTACCATGATTTTCTCAATTGATGTTTTCGCGCTTTGGCATTGATGGCGCGAAATGATTGGCGTCTGTTAAGCATGTTGCGGGTTGGAATCGATGTCTGTGCCCTTTAACTATTTACACGTCGAGTGTACACCATGTGTACTGATAACAATATTTTTTTTATTGTGTCTGCTAATTAGACTCGGGACGAGTTACTTAATTTAGATCCTAAATTAAGCATCTATTAATTAGCAGCAATCAGGAGACATTCATGAGCCTTCCTTTTAGCCACCTGTGCTTAATAAGCTTGTAATAAGTGGGTCGTAATCTTAGACGCAGGCCCAGTGCGGGTTGGTGGATATCACATATCTTCGAATTTTTGGTTCTAGGACATGTCGGTTTCCTCACGATGTTTTCCTTCACCGTTTTGAGAGCAGTGGTGGTGAAATAATTTAAAGAGTAAAGCGCCTGTCTGGGTTCGAACCTACGACCCACACGTACTAAGTCGCGGTCGTTTCCACAGGGCTGACACTGCTCATTGGTAAAACCAAAATAAATTACAATCTTTCTGCTCTATATTTTAACCCTACACGACATTCACCAGAAAGCTCCCAATTTTATGTTTATTTTTAAAGCTTTCGAAATCCAATCAGGTTTCCAGAACGACAGGTCTTTGTAAACAATTAAATAATTTAATGGCATCAAGGTGACAGACAATATGCTTTCAATTGCCTTGGAAATAAAACTTATTGAATAAGCACGATAAATAAATTAATATGCTAGCAGTTATTGCTAAGCTCATAGTGCAGCAAAGGTTGACAAATCTTGTCCGATGCTGAAAACTATTTTTTATCAATCAATTCCCAAGCAATAATACTACTATGAAGCTTTCTGTGTGTACGCTGAGCAAACGCAAAAGGCACCTTTGCTGTTTTATACAGACATGTTAGGGATGCTAATTAGATACTACCTATAAGTAACCTATCTACTTACTCATGTTCTCGACTACACTGACCTATTCTACATAGGTACTCAAACAAAGAGAGAAAAGTTGATTCAAGTAAGTATTTGCATTGGTTTTTCAATCTACTCAAGCTTTAAGTTTTAGGTTTGTAAAAGCTCAATCAGCTATGCTTCCAGAGGCCCTAGCACGAACGATTTTTTATCCGAAAATACAACTATCCTATAGCGTTTTGATATTTTTTTGCGACAAGCTCAATTAAGTCCTTAGATATGAGTCAAGTCTTAAAGCTGAGTAAGTGCCTATTGTGTGAGACGAGTATTTTCAGCTTTAAAACTGTCAATCGTATAGTATTGTTATACTTTAAATAATAGTTTTACATAACTAAATAAAGACCCAATTTCGATAACTATACAAACAGCTTTCCTAATTCACGATCTGAACAATTATCATCATGTCTTGTCATCACGATTCCTCACGGAGAGGCTTTCGAATGTCTTCCGCAGTCTTCACAGTTGATTAGTTATGATTGAGACCATTCATAGGTTTTCTTTTGTATTGCGTCCGAAAGAAGGTGAAAAAAGGCTTCGGCAAAATTCTGGGAAATAGTGAAAATTAGGTACGTTCTTTTGTATGATTTGGGCTAGCTAGACTTCTAATATCTTCACAATAGCCATTGTCATAGTATTATTGTGTGCTAGACATAGTTGTGGTTTTGTTTTATTTAGTGGGACGGACAAAATTATGAAGTTATTATTTCAGTTAGTGCTGCAGGGGTCTCAGGTTTTATTCACTTGTCAAAAAAAAAAACAGATTTAGAATAAACTAACTTCACCTCAACTTGTGGAGACTGAGGAGGAAAAGCTGGGCATCATTTAAAGAAAATAAAGAAAACGGTAAACATGATGCAGAGAAGGAACACAAACACATCCTCTTAACCAAAGTACCTGCCATCCAATCTCTTCACCACCCTTGGTTGACTTGTAGAGAATGCCTAAGGCATTAAGTCCGCCTTTGTACCTTTTTGTGCGAAAAGTTTAAATAAATAAACACAGAAAAGAACAAGTTGGGGAAATATATGCGTCACATCCACGCAAAACTGCCATCGCTCTGCGTAATGCTACGATCCTATGCGAGAAACAGCCTTAGCGCTGGTTTTTAGCGACAGCCGGCGTTTGACATTGTCCAAATTCATAAAGTTTTCAATAAAATAATTGCTGTCCTCAAGATTCCTAATTGTGCAGACCTATGCTACGTCTAAGCCCAGAATACTCTTCCTAGCCTAGCCACGTACAGGTATCTGATCTACCACACGATCCACGGCAATAGCGTTACGTCCTAATCCTACTCGGTTGTAGTTGGATGCCCAAGTCTAAACTAATAGTAAAACTTTCCCATTCTGAGGAAAAAGAAAATGCTACAAGGAAAGCAGCAGGTACCTACAAGTCAATGATATGGTACATTATCTGCCTAGCCTTTTCCCAACTATGTTGGGGTCGGCTTCAAGTCTAACTTCGGCTTTTACACGGAGCGACTGCCTATCTCCTCAACCCAGTTACTGGGTAATACGATACCCCTTGGTAAGACTGGTTGTCAAACTTTCGGGCTACTGACGACACGTAACGACTGTCAAAGATCGACGAATAACAGCCGGGACCAACGGCTTAACATGCTTTCCGAGGCCCTTGGAGGGATCTTGGTATGTGAAAATGGTTACCCATCCACGGGCCAACCGCGGCAAGCGTAGCTTAACCTGATCGATTGACTCGTGCGGCTGTTATTAGTCAGCCAGAAGCCCAACCATCAAATCAGTGATATGGTACATTAGGTGCTAATTGTCCGCCGCCCAATGAATCATTATAGCTTGTACCTACATATATCAAGAAGCTAACTTAAAAAACATAACCAACCATATAACCACTTTACGTATATAATGATGTTATTTACTTCGCATAATATTCCTTACATAAGAAATTTTTTAATTTCCTTTCAAACTTCTTCCATCATAATACTTAATATTGGTGCAAAAGTCTAATTTTCGTGTTCCTTCATTATGTAAATTCTTTCGTATTGGGCTATAAAATTGATTGGGTTATCCTCGCTTCGTTTGTTGTGGATATTGATCCGTTAATGTGGTGCATACTAGCACTATTGTAGGTGCTAGGTGCCTAAATAAGGTGGTAGGTTTAGGAACAGTTCATGTCATATATATAGGTATATTGCTATCATGAAACCACATAAACACAGACGCTAAGGTAAAAGCTAGAGTTAGGAGTGGGCTCAAAGATTAATAACAGACTAAGGACGCGCCCAGCACACAAAATGGTACGGTTGACTATATTATGTTTGGCGTGGCCTAAGCTTTGACTACCCTAGGTACAGCTGGCGTAGCTTTTGTAGCTATACTAAGGTTAGACTCCTATCCTATTAGTAACTAACACAACTGTAACAGCAACCACAACCTGGCTGTAGGTGGGATAGCAACCACAACCCGGCTGTAGGTGGGATAGCTACCACAACTCGGCTGTAGGTGGGATAGCATCTACAACCCGGCTGTAGGTGGGATATCAACCGCAACCCGGCTGTAGGTGGGATAGCATCTTCAACCCGGCTGTAGGTGCCATGGGATATCAACCACAACCCGGCTGTAGGTGGGATAGCAACCACAACTCGGCTGTAGGTGGGATATCAACCACAACTCGGCTGTAGGTGGGATAGCATCTACAACCCGGCTGTAGGTGGGATAGCAACCACAACCCGGCTGTAGGTGAGATTTCTACTTCCTTTTAATTCCTCCTTGGACAGGGTCCACAGCGAAATACCCTGACACATGCACCCAGACTGCTGCAGCTAAGCTGCCTACCTATAGTGCGTTGGGGCCCTTTTTTGTTTTTTTTTTGTTTGGGAAATTATTAAATAACTTCTCCCGCTCTGGGAGCGGGAGGGCGTGTCAGACTTTTACTGACTAAAACCCACCCGTGTTCCTTCAGTTGCCTGTGCCAGGGGCCACGGTATCTCTTTCGAACGACCCGCGACCCTGGCAGGCATCGGCCCTGGCGGACCCCGACAGTTAGTGCTGACATCTCTTTGAGGCACGCGTGGAACACAACGCGCCGTCCGCGTCGACCCGGGCCTGCCGGTCGATTCTGTAAAAACTCACCGTGAAAACTTAGGTGAAGTGAGTTTGTTTTTGCTAGGAATTGACACTTGACAGTTACGCTCATTTCACCTAAGTTTTCACGGTGAGATTTTTACAGAATAGCACGGCTGGTCCTTACCGGACGGCGACCTGCTCTTTGCTCGCCGTCCGCAAGCCCGCGCCTACGGTGGCCGGGAATCGGTTATAGATTCCCGAATGCGTTGGAGCCCTTATTTCGTTTTGCTTGTTCTGTGCATCTTTTTACACTGACAACTACATCAACAATATTTTTTTTTCTTTCATCTGACAACATCAATTGATGCGAATGCGATGCCTATTGGAGCTGTTGTCTAAACGATATAAATTATTATAGATCTACTTATTTTATTGGTTTCTTCATGCTTTCAGTTGAAATTATAACTGCAGCAAGAAGTTACCAAAGCAACGCTTTGACGCATTTAATTGTAAGTTATTGTTGTATTGCAATTATTACAGCACATTTAGAGTTTTACAGAATTATTGGACATAAAAAACTTATGCAACAGGTTTTGGCTGTCTGTTTGTTTGTTTCGGCTAATCTCCGAAACGGCTAAACCTATTTGGTGAAATTTGGTATTACTTTGAACCCTGGGGAAGGATATGGGCTACTTTTTATCTACATAGAAGCTGCAGGCGGAAGCTAGCATTGGTATATATGTAGAATTATTGGACAAAGGAAACGTATGCAACTAGTTTTTTCTAATTTTCTTTAACTAATGTAAGTAATTAAATTAATAAAAAAAGTATTGTAAATCGGTATATATTGTAAAACGGAACCCTTATGGTGAGACTGATCAGTCTGTCTGTCTGTCACAGCTGGATATCTCAAGAACTACTAATGCTATCAACTTGAAATTTGGAATAGTTTTAGATGACGTTGGCCCAACTATTTTGCAAATAAGAAAGAAATAAATATTTTTGCAACTGGGACTGAAAAGGGTTTTGAAAAATTCGAAGTGGGGCTACTAGGGCATGTGGGATATCATAATATGGAAGAGCGCATTTTGCACATTTTCAAACATTTTCTTATTTTTTGGCCGCATAGTTTTCGACTTTTGATTAAAAATGTAAAAAAAAATACCGTTACCCCCCTTATCTCCGAAGTTTGCAAAGAGAAAAATCTGAAATTATTCTATGTGATAGAAGTGTATGTAAAGATTACAGGAAAAATAATACGAATTCTCTAAATAGCACACTTTTTCAGAAATTATAATCAAAAGTTACATTAGTGCCACTATCGGTCAAGAGATGGCGCGGACATAAAACTGCAATATTCTACACCGCAGTGTACAGTGTTAAAATTCTCTGACGAATATAGGCCTCGCCGATGAAAATTTAAAAATATTATTATGATGGTACGGAACCCTCGGTGCGCGAGTCTGACTCGCTCTTGCCCGGTTTTTTGAAGTCGGTTAACAAATACGGGCTTTTCAAGCCATGTCATAGGATATATACCTACTAAGGGGGACTATATATATAGTCCCCCTTAGTAGGTATATATCCTATAGCACGGATCCTAGAGGACCGTTTTTACAAAACGAGACATCGTAAATTAATATTTTTTTCAATAATGTAATTTATTTATGCCCGTCAGGGTTCCATGACGGGCATAAATAAATTATATTATAGGAGTTGAATACGAAACGAAATAAAAAACGATTTTTTGTTTGATATCGCTTTGTGGAAACGTTCCTTTTCTTGATTGGCTTTTACTATAAATAACAAAAATAGTCGTATGTTTCTAAAAACATACGACTATTTTTGTTAATTAGTAACCAACTAATAGTTCTTTGGTGAAAAATGCTATTGCAGCCTTTACTTTACTTTCTTTTATCTTTGAAACTAATCTGAAAGTATTGTTGAAGGTAATTAGAATTAGGCCTTCTAAGATATATATATAATGGTACTTTAATTATCAATAAGGACAAACTAAACTGTATACCATGGTGTAAAGGTTACATTACCAAATCAATAACATAATTGTGATTAATATCTCTGTTAAACAGTTTTGAACGTGAGTCGTTGCAGTTTTGGTATAATAGATACCAACTTTACAATAATACGGAAAAAGGCTCTATAACGACGACTCTTACATAGTGATCAGGATTTATGTATTAATTAATGCTCTATTTAATATTACCAGTTTATGGCTGCCTTTCCACCAGAGATGAGCGAGGATGCGTAGCGAGGGATGTGTGTGAGACCAACCAATAACATCGCTTCATTTTTATAGCTTGAACTAAGTTAGCGTTGGTATTGGTTAGTTTTACACACATCCCTCGCTACCCATCCTCGCTCATCTCTGGTGGAAAGGCTGCCTATAAATACTGTCCTACTGCAAGGTACAGGCCTCCACGGCATCCGGCAGGAAACCACGAGCATAGATCATGCAATTTGGCGGTTGGTGATTTCAGACTAACGTTATCATTATAAATGTAAGTTTCCTCCCGATTTCCTTCACCTGTTATATTATGTCAGTGATGTCCAAGATAAACTTAGAAAGTACATACATACCTACATATACATGAACTCACGCCTGCATGAGGGTAGGTAGTAACTACAGGACCCCATCTAAAGAAACCAGAAAGTACAGACGCCAGCACATCAAGCTACTACAATCTGTCAAATTTCTTTAATAGATTTGCAACTTTATCGCTAAAGCATAAGGTTCAAAGTCATAGTTTCACATATGAACTGAAAGAGTCACTATGTACTTTCTTGGATTTGAACCCACAACCTCGTGCATGAGAGGCGAGGCCTTATCTAACCACTGGCCCATCAAAAAACTACATATTTTGGACTTACAGGCAATGCATTGAAATGAAAGGATCACTGAGGATCTTTTCCCCACTAGAAAATGTAGAACCTACTTATACTCATTATACTTTTTTTTTTCATTTTGATCGCGATCAGTGAACGTTGGATCCAGGGTTTGATTGGGTTGGACAAGTTATTAAGTATTTCTTTAAGGATTTTTTTCAGTGACAGTTGTGCCAGGTTAATGACAAATTGGCAATAGAGCCGCCCCTTGTTACAAAATGCTCATCCTTCACCACTTGTATGGTGTACATTCTTTTTTAGTTTAACCGTAAGTAGATACCTAAGTATTCTTCTGCCTTCTCCGTTCATAAAACTAAGATGATTGATTCAATTCGCGTTCAACTGCACATGTAGGTACATTTGCATCTCTATCGAGTTGCTATTTGCTATAGTTTTTCAACGCGTTCCGTTGCGTGTTTCGAGCCGATCAGTAACAACCTCACTTTTTGTAACAGTACTGAAAACGCGATGTAGGTAAGTATTATAATTCTCTGATCAGGCATCTTGTTCACGGTTAGTTTAAATTGATTACGTCATTGGCCATTGTGCTATAAGAGGAGTGTATACCACAATCTGCAAAAAGGTCACATAATCAATCAGGCTGGTCAGGGATCCATCCCTGACTACCCATGAATGTCGTAAAAAAAGTAAAGAATAAGATAAGTAGGTACACCCATGTAACATCTCATACCTTTGCCTTTTGCGTGGATTAGAGTCTATGTAAACTGTTTCACAAGTCGGTCAGGTCGGGTCGGGATCTTGGAGAGCTTTATCAACTCGGCCTAAACCGACCATAGGGTATAAGCCGAGTAGATACAAAACTTTTTTACAAAAAAAGAACAAAACACTAAGTACAAAGTGAAAAATAACTTTAATTTCGGAAGTCGCTGTCGTTGGTTCCGCAATTTCGTTTGTTGACATCGGCTTCTAAAATTAAAATTATTTTTCACTTTGTAGTGTTTTTTTTTTGTAGGCGGTTGTTTTTTTTTGTGCCAAACTAATATTGCTAGATATATTTCTAATTCTCTAACAATACCTACTCGTTCCATGGTCCATTTGAGAAACTAATTTAGATTTTTATTGCCAAAAATAGGAAAACATTATACTTAGTCATTGGTGCGACAATCAGCGAAACTGTCTATAGGCCTTCGCTATACAGGGTCAAAATTTAATTTGACCCTGAACTGCTGATTTTTGATTGAATTTTTTTTTTATTTTCATTAAATTTGAATTTAATTTGTTAATTTAATAACTAGCGAAACTGCACACGTGACGGGTATCTGAACACGATAAAACAAGAACAAGAGAGATTTGTTATTTTTTTGGGGTTGTTTTGTTAGTTACAGTATGAGTTGAGAAAACCTGATTTCTTTTGTTTTATCATGTCGCTGACCCATCACCACCATCCACACATGAGTAGACAAACGCCCATCACGCGTCTGTAAAGTTTACACAGTAAAAAGCAGATTTTTATACTGACATTTAAAGTGACTAGGTACAATAACTTCGGTCGGTAACCCTCACAAAAAAATCAATAAAATAATAGATCTTTTGTTTTATCGTATTTAGATATCGATACTGCGGAGTTTCGCTAGTTTCACACAACAAGAATACTAATTGACTAGTCCTTAAGCGTATTATTATTTTTGGGATAACGTGGTTATTTTTGGAGTTGTGTCTCCGATTCTCGATCAGCGGGAATAATATAAAATAGAACATCTTAAAGTAAGGCGAACATACTCGTGTACCTATCTAAGTATACTTATAAATAGGCTTATGTTTTGCACCTGTGTACAATACAATACATACAATACAATAAAAGCTGATACCGACCTATGCAAAACTTATCTAATACGCAAAGTAGAACAGATAAACTTTTTCAAACTTCCAAGACATCTGGGGCCCTACAAAGTCCACTTTGTCAGAATTATAAAAGGATAACATTATGAATCATAATATGGCGAAGACAGTCCGTGTTATTTTTTTTTCGCAGCACTACGTAGGTATAATCAAAGAGATTGGTATTGGATTTGGATTGGATTTATTGGTATTTTAGCACAGACAAAAAAAATAACTGAAAAATCCTTCACCAATGGGATTTGATACGATTAACTTAACAGTTTAACTGTCCATTATGATTCATAATGTTACCCTTTTATGATTCTGCCCCCTGTGGTGGGTTGTGGTTATTTATTTAGGATCTACGCAGTACATGAAACATAAATAAATGTATTAAACGTAATCGTATGACGGGGACACGAATATACTAATTTGATGAATTTCAACTTTCATTATTAGACAGGGTGGCAGGGACGACGCGCAAACAGTACCTACATGAATTAAACACATACAGCACACAACACAAAAAAAAATCTACGCTAGTAAGCGCAGAACTTTTTTTTTGGTTGTAAAAACGAAACAGCTGAAAAGAAACAGCTCATGACGAGCTTGACTCCTACCGAAAGGACTGGCGCTCGGAAATGACAGAATTGTGTGGAAAAGGGAGAGGGAGTCCTTGGGGGGAAAACTCGCATTCTAGTTAGAATGCGAGACTGCAAGATTAGTTAATCTTGCAGTCTCAACCTGTCAAAGATACCTTTAATTTTCATAAAATTTTGACAAGTGTTTGACACAGATTGTTGTGATATTGCAACCAGATTTTGAGCGTTTTTAATTACGAGAATAGGTCTTCTGATGCTAGAGATTGAAGAAAACAATGGTTGCGCTGTTTGTAGGATAAAACCAAGTTGTATTGACTAGATACCAAGTTGAATCTATGCATGTGATGTCGTGGCTAAGTAATACCAGCCGCGCGGGTCGATCGATCAGGTTAAGCTACGCTTGTCGCGGTCAGTCCGTAGATGGGTGATCATCTTTACATACCGAGACCCCCGTGCCTCGGAAAACACCTTTGTCAGAATTATAAAAGGATAACATTATGAATCATAATATGGCGAAGACAGTCCGTGTTATTTTTTTTTCGCAGCACTACGTAGGTATAATCAAAGAGATTGGTATTGGATTTGGATTGGATTTATTGGTATTTTAGCACAGACAAAAAAAATAACTGAAAAATCCTTCACCAATGGGATTTGATACGATTAACTTAACAGTTAACTGTCCATTATGATTCATAATGTTACCCTTTTATGATTCTGCCCCCTGTGGTGGGTTGTGGTTATTTATTTAGGATCTACGCAGTACATGAAACATAAATAAATGTATTAAACGTAATCGTATGACGGGGACACGAATATACTAATTTGATGAATTTCAACTTTCATTATTAGACAGGGTGGCAGGGACGACGCGCAAACAGTACCTACATGAATTAAACACATACAGCACACAACACAAAAAAAAATCTACGCTAGTAAGCGCAGAACTTTTTTTTTGGTTGTAAAAACGAAACAGCTGAAAAGAAACAGCTCATGACGAGCTTGACTCCTACCGAAAGGACTGGCGCTCGGAAATGACAGAATTGTGTGGAAAAGGGAGAGGGAGTCCTTGGGGGGAAAACTCGCATTCTAGTTAGAATGCGAGACTGCAAGATTAGTTAATCTTGCAGTCTCAACCTGTCAAAGATACCTTTAATTTTCATAAAATTTTGACAAGTGTTTGACACAGATTGTTGTGATATTGCAACCAGATTTTGAGCGTTTTTAATTACGAGAATAGGTCTTCTGATGCTAGAGATTGAAGAAAACAATGGTTGCGCTGTTTGTAGGATAAAACCAAGTTGTATTGACTAGATACCAAGTTGAATCTATGCATGTGATGTCGTGGCTAAGTAATACCAGCCGCGCGGGTCGATCGATCAGGTTAAGCTACGCTTGTCGCGGTCAGTCCGTAGATGGGTGATCATCTTTACATACCGAGACCCCCGTGCCTCGGAAAACACCCCAACATAGTTCGAAAAAGGCTAGGCAGATGATGATGTGATGTCGAACTAAATAATTCTCTCATTGCTTTTCCTTCTGTCAAATCTGCCTTTACTCACTCTCTCCTCCTGATGACAATCCTTAACTCTCTTCTAACTGTTCAGAAATGTAACAGAATGCAAGTAATGCCTGGGGTCAGGGTATTGCATGTGATTGACCAAACATTATGACATGGTGACGGGCGTGCCCCAGCCGCAGTTAGCACAGTGATATAATTTATTTATCTCCACTTTGCACCCCAAGATTGTGTGCGAGACTGTTACGGATAACTTAGGAGGGGATAATACCTATTTACTATTATCGTATGAGGATTTTATTGCCCATTTTTTTGGCTATTAAAGTGACAGTAAAGTTTGGAAAAGCGTGAAAAGGAGCTTTTTTCAGGACATTATAATGAAAAAAAAAAACATTAAAATATTCTGTAAAGAAGGCACACGCGATATACATGTTACATTGCAAATGACTGCAAAATGCACATGAATTATATGGGTAGTACCTAAGGCAGTTTATACTTAATTTTTTTATATTATTATATTTAAAAACTCATTCATAAACTCACACCTTTTGCCCGTGCAAAAGGCGTGAGTTTATGAATGTAATCGTATATAAATATTAATGGTTTAAGCAGACCACAAACCACCTGTTGTGTATAAAGCAGCCTATATTATAAGTAAAAGCCCTTATGTAGGAATATGCACTATAGATACAATGTGTTCAGGGGGTCTAAAAGGCCACTTTGGCGGAATCATAAAAGGATTACATTATGAATCATAATGGACAGTTAACTGTTAAGTTAATCGTATCAAATCTCAGTGGTGAAGGATTTTCAGTTATTTTTTTTTGTCTGTGCTAAAATAACTATCAATTCAATCCAAATCCAATCCCAAACTCTTCGATTATACCTTATACGTAGTGCAGCGAAAAAAAGAAAAACACGGACCGTCTTCGCCATATTATGATTCATAATGTTATCCTTTTATGATTCTACCAAAGTGCCTTTTTAGGCCCCCTGGTAACAAAAGATAATATTATGTCATATTCACATGATCACATCTATGACAGAAGTGTGATTTGATTAATCTCGGTAGATAAGTATTTCACCGGTTGTTGGACAGTTCATCGGAAAAAAAATGAAAAACCGTTCAAACACTCTTTGGGACTAAGGCAGTTCGTCGGAACTCCACATTCAAAAGAAAACCGTTTAAACGCATGAAGCATTTTCCCTAAGACTAAGATTTTTTTTGTGTCTTTCCTTCAACTTCATCACCTGACAATAACTTTAAGATGCTGCACATCTGTACAACGAACTAAACAATAGAGCTCCTTTCTTCACGTTTTCCAACTCGCCGCTCTATACAATTCCTCTGTGGCCGATAGTCTTTCGCTCCGTAGAGTAATCACTATAAATACAACTGGTTTCTGTCCAAGAGTACATTGCCTCACAGTCCGCACAGCGGGGCCTACCTACCCCTCGACCTAAACCAAAATATATTAAACATTTGTGAAAGTTTTGGAAGGTATTAAAGTGAATTTATTTAGTGCTTGATTTTAGCAATTTTTTCTAGATTTTTTCCGAGTGATTTGTGTTAAAAAACGTTTTTAGCTAGATTTTCTTATTTTGTTAAAAGTAGTCGAGTCATTTTTTTATCTTATATATCTATTGTGTTAAAATATTTTTTTATAGTTAGAAAATTAAATGATTGTAATTATAATATCAAACTCGCTTTTCTCAACTTAAAATTGCTGTATTAAAAAAATTAAGTAGCTTTAATTTTTTGTTATTTATTTGTATAAGTACATAATGAGTACGAGTGTAAATTTAATTTAAATTCGGTGTAATTTCAGTTCGACTGTTCCGAAAATGAAGTCCTTTACAGCTGTATTATTGTGCATGGGTAAGCATTATTTAATTTATTATTAAAAAGTTTAATAAGTGACATAAAATCATAACATAAATAAATTAGAAAAAAAATACTAAAAGAAAATTACTAATAAATACCCACAATATCTATTTTCTAAACAACATTAATTTAACTTTTTGCTTGTTTATAAAAAACTAAAAGGCGGTTCATCTATTTTTCTGTTAACCATTATTTTATATTGTCTCTGGCTGGCTCTTCTTCCTATAAGTACTTATTCATTATTACTGTCTCGGTACCTACTAAATAAACGTAAACTATTAAATAAATACTAATAATACTTAATACTAATTTCATAAACAATAGTTTCGAAACTTCAAGCATAGCCCTCTCCATAGTCCTCTCCTCTGTCGCGTAACTTTATAGAATTTTTAAATGTTTATTTTTCATGCTAATGTCCCGAGAAAAGCTCCTTTTCATGCTTTTCCAAACCTTAAATTTCTTCCTGTTTAATAAATTAACGTCGCAACAAGATCATCAGGAACTTCATGAAAACGAATTATTAAACCATCGTGTGTCTAAGTACCTACTAAATTCAATTCGCCCTGCAAACCAATACATAACAACGCATAAAAAGTGCAATTATATCCGTTTCCGTTTAGCTTTTCCATGTAATGGAAATTAATGTTACAGTGCAATGCGATGAGTTTTTATTGTCTGAAGCTGTAACTGAAACAAAAACATTTTCTTCATCAATAACTTACAGAACATCACGCCTGTAATCCCCGAAGGGTAAGACAGACGTGTAGGTACAGACGCCGGCACATCAAGCTACTACAATCTGTCAAATTTCTTTAATAGATTTGCAACTTTATCGCTAAAGCATAAGATTCAAAGTTGACTGGGAAAATTTGACAGTTTCGGGTAGCTTGATGTGCTGGCGTCTGTACCTATAGTACCCTCACATTTCGCCAGTAATGTTTAAGCCCCATGTAACAGGGAGCGAGCATATGGCCACCAGCCAGGCCCAAATCCACACTCCGGGCTGCTACTGAGAAATTCCAGATCGAAAACCCAATAACACTTTGCTCAACCTGGGAATCGAACCCAGGACCTCATGCTCAAAGTCAAAGTCAAAGTCAAAGCATTTATTTCAAATAGGCACATAAAAGGCACTTTTGAACGTCAGAAATTACAACAAATCAGCTCAGCCGGCAGTAACGCTTTATAAATATTTGTAAGATCATTACTTACCTACCCATCTAAATGTATGTGGATAAGATACTATAAGATCTAATTCAATTGACTATTGTTTTTGGAGGTTATTGGTCATCTCTATTTGCTCTTGGATGATTCTATCTGAAGTCTCTCAAATAACTAGCCCCAGCATCTTCTGGTTTCTTATCATAGAAAGAGTAGGCAAGTTCGTTGTTTCTCAAAGCATCTCATTTAGTAAACGTATTATGTAAGCTTCGAGTGTGTCATCTACATAAATCATTATAGATGGCCAATACATATACAAACCAGATGGCAAATAAACCTTAAGCTTTACTCTCTCTACTCTCGGGTGGAAAAAAATCGCACATACTGCCATAAATGTATCAGAAATTATAAATCCGACAAAAACTAAGAAGTAAAATCAATAATTACTGTAATTAATTAAAAACAACTCTTTTTACCCCAAAACAAAAAAGCATCTAACCAATTATTAAAACGAATTTAATTACATACAATTATATCACGTTATCGAGTTTATATAACAAACTGAAGGCGGAATGTAAATAGTTTCGGGTGTTCGGAAGTTAATGAACGCATACGTTCCTCACGCTAGATCGCTTCACTTTGTTTCCTCAACGCATGCGCGTGAGCACATTAAATACCTTATTAGTTATGAGTTCACTAGTTACGATCAATAATTATTAATAACTTCCACTGTTATCTGGGGAAAGAAAAACATGGAATTGTTGGATGCGGTTTACCGGTAGATGAAAAACCAATCTCTCGCTCTATTTTTTATGTCTCCGCACTGGGATTTTCTCTTGTGTCGTGGTTGCGTTTCATGACATATCTACCTACATAACATGCACAAAGAACCATATTCAGAAAAAAACCTATTTATACGTAGAATGTAGGCTATGATATCTGTACAGGATTCGAACCTACACCGTACTGTACAAGCTTTAATCGCTGAGCCATTGGGACATTCGAGTTGTGTGGCGAACTCGCTACAGTATAATTATGTCAAAATTCATAATGCCACAATGTGGATAAGACAGAGATTAAAACAGAAGACGAACTAGCAGAAGACCGAGGGGGGGTGGGGGGGGGGTTCAGGGGATCTGACCGGAATAAATCCAAGAAAGAATGGGTATATAAAAATAATAAAAGAAGAGATTTTCCGATTATTACAAAATAATAAAATCAACATAAAATGTAATAAATGATAAGATATTGTTAACGTTACCGCGCGCAAATCTTGTTTGAGCGAGTTTCAGTAACTCAGTGTTTCTCAACATTTTGCCCCAAAAATAGTCCTATAATAAACTTGCATTATACTAAACATGTTTTTTGTTACAATTGCATTAACGCAGTTATATAGTATTTTTGTGAGAGTATATTTTTATTAATTAAGTTAAAAAAGCGAAGGTCTATCTTGAAATTTTTGTAAACAAGAATTATGGTATCGAGTTTTGCAGGAACTGGAAACATTAAAGATTTAAGAGATTGTCAGTACCTAACATAAACGTGATTGGTTTTGGATATATTAAAATCATCATACTCAAGGCCATTCTCCCTAGTCTTTTGGTGTCTGTGCAGCACGTCTTTTTCTTATCGTCGTTCTAGCCATTTTATCTTTTACACAACCCATTATTCAATTGAAAATTTAATATGCAGAACTAACTAGCTCCATTCTTCCAGGCACCATCTCCCTCTCGGCCGCAGCGCCCGTCGCCCGCGACAACTCCCCCGTCGAGTATGAATACGACTACGAGCACTCCGCTCAACAACAGCAACAGGCTCCACAGGCCCAGGATCCTCAGGAATCAGCCAGCCACTACGACGCATACATCCAAGACGTCAAGGCAGCAGCCGGCGGCGGCGGCAAAAAAGGCTTCAGTCAAGGCAGTGGCCTCAGAACCATCGCTCAAGGATCAGCAAACCAAGCCAAGACTGCTTTAGGAAACCAGGCTGCCGCTGGTTACCAAGCTGCTTACGTAGCCAAGAACACCCTTGCCCAATCCGCAGCCCAAGCTAGTGCGACTGCCCAAGCTGCTCTTGCTGGTAAACAGGTTATCCTGTCAGGGTTGGAGCAGCAGGTCAGAGATGCCAAGGTCGGGCTCCAGGGTGAAGAGATGCAGTTGCAACAGGCCAAGAGAGCCGCGCAAGCCGCTGCCAATTCTGCCCAGCAAGCTATGCACCAGGTACGTGAGATTGAAAAACTTATGAAACGAAATGAAATCTAATTTTGTAGCTAATGCTTTTATTTAATTGAAATTTCAGTGTTATTATATAATATCTTGACTATAACCGTTTTGTAAATTAACACATCCTATCTAAGAGAACCGGGTGATCTGTAAACTCAGGACCCTACGACCACCACCTTTCTCTATTTAAGATTGTGCATTTTATTAAGCAGTGCCTGTAATATGTTGAGATAAATAAAGATTCATGATTATGACTAAGGACTTTTAAGGAATTCTAAATGGAATGGTAATGTTGTACGTAACTTTATTGCTATTTCAACAAGAAAAAGTGATTCAATTAGCTGCTTAATCTTAGCGGTTAATAATTGGTTCGTTTAAAGCGTGCACAAATAATTACAAGCAAAAAAAATGCAGCAATAAAAACAAGTGAAACGCACTTTCCGTCCACGGCCAAACTGCGTTACTCAAAAAATGCAAATTATTTATAACAATTGTGCAAACCGGTCCAGTACAAATACACAATCATTTTGGCAATGAACTAATTAAAAAAACGAGAGACTTGCTGTCGGCTTTTTACCTACAACAAAAATAACGCAACGGTGACACTAAAAGTAACTTTTAAAGATAATAAAAACAACAACGCGACTAACAACGCAATGTACAAAAAACTCGTTGTGCAAATCGGTACAAATGAGATCTACGACAAAATAATATAAAACATTGAAGAAAGATATCAGAAAGTCAATTAATATTACGGACTTACGCAATCGCTCGGTCCACCTGCTTTGGAAAATGAATTGATCGCGTTCATAGGTCGTTTTATTTCAATTGCAGTAAGTGTCAATACAAACATTATGTGGCTTAAATTGGTAATGCCACAAACGAAATTGTTGACAATGTGGAAGTTGAAAGTCATATTATAGTAATGATTGTTGAAGTTGCACAAAAAAGGAAAGAAATAGAACGTAAGATTTAGATCACCGGTAATGTAGAGCTAAAGAAAAATATTTACTTTTGTTTGCGTTATTACATCTCCTCATGCATTTTTTCAATGGGCTATAATATTACCTACATTATAAGTAGGCTTTTATCTTGCAGACTGAACCAAATTAATACCTAATGGAAAACGTTTATTGAGTCATCGAAAGTAAGGCGCTTGCAATGCGTTGGATCAAGCGATCATGTTCTCAGTTATTTTCTATAATTTATCTGTTCCGTAAGATGTAACTGATATGCTTTAATTAAATTCGATGCCTAGATTGCTATGGAAATACTGAAGATGTGCCATAGGTATATTATATAATTATATTGTAATGGCGATCCAACGCCCAGAGCGGTTAGCATCGACAGGTCGTCATGGTTGTTTGATATTGAAGAAATTGTGTTAAATGAGAATTCGTGTTGTCTCTAGTAATCCAAAAGCCAAGGATTTCTTTGATAATCTTTTCGTACCGATTTGAATTAAGTGATATATACCAAAGCTATATATACTATATATCTGAACCTATCAAATTTTTTAAACTTTCATCATGCATGACGCAAATACAACTCCTGCGAAAAATAAATTGAATTTCAGTTTCCAAATAATATATTACGTGAGAAAATGTGAACAAAAATAAATTAATTTGAACTTTGCAATGGCATGTAATTGATTTACTTTTATGCTATGGTGTTTAGTAACTAAGTAAGGAACGAAAAACGGTTAGTTCTTGCAACAGAAATATCTTAGGAAAGGCTTGGTGATTTGTTGTCAGCCATTGCTAATCGTGTTGTAATGTTGATTGAGTAGTTCTATTTGAGGTGCCGGATATAAACAAGCTAATATAAAGTTTTTAATAATAGAAGAAATTCATGGAAGATAATGTTGAAAGTGGGTCAGTGTTTCTCAATGTATGGGGTTCTGACCTCCTTAATAGATTGCAATTACAATTTGGCTAATGCAAATCCTAATGTTTTTTTAAGAAATGCCAACGTCATATTTAATTTTTGACTGCTTGAGCACACACATAAGCATCATCGGGCGGGATGGTTGAAAAAAATATTTTCGATAAAAGACGTAACAAACATAGTGTGCAAAAACTGAATCCAAGACTTGGATGATTACGACCATCACTTTTCAGACATAATCAGCATTTCTTCAGTGATTACATCAATGAACGTTGTTTCTTCTATTTTCATTTAATGCTCCAGTAATATCAGCCTATTGACTAAATTGGTCAGCATAGTGACCAATGGCGATAATCTGATGATTATATAATGATTTCACTCAATTGCAACTTCATTTGAAATAATCTGTCCCCATCAGGTTGACAAAGGTCTTGGAATATTAGGCACAATAGATCTAGCTGCAATCGTAATCATTGTATGAATGGATTTTGTTAGAGAGCAACTCTTACTGAACGATTAGCAATGATCTTCAAATTCTTCCCCTAACTATACCATTGGCTATGTTCTCAATTTAATGATCGTGAATCAGAAACTGTACCTAATTTCCATTCATTTATTTTACCGGTTTATGTTAATGATTTCTTTTATAAACATTTTGCGCCATAAAGTTAACTCCTCCTAAGTTCGCCAGAATTTAAGAAACCCAATCAAGAAATTTTAACGGTTTGAACCGAAACATTTTGCAAGCACTGATTTTATCATTCTTCGTTAGTTTTGTTTGCGACACATTTTAATTATAACAACGTTTCGGTGCATTTTGCGTTTATTGTATCTAAGATATTATTTAAATTACCGTTTAGAGTCCAAGGTCCATATATCTATATATATTGACACAGTTGTCATTATAATTTTCTCAATGGCAAAAAATGTCAATGACTTGCCTTTGATTGGTATGGATTCGGTTCACTTGCAGTGTCGATATGAATTCGACAATATTTGATGAGAATTTTTACGTTCTCTTCGTCAATAATTAATCAGTTCCGTTTTTTAACTATAATATTAATCAAAAAATTATTATTATTATCTATAAATCAGAATTATATAATACTTTTTGCCCTAATTATCGTCCCACCAAAATGAGTTGGGTAAGTAATTTAAAGACTTACATGGTTTGCATGTTGTATTGCGTTGCATGTAGAAATCCAGTATTGAAACTAGATGCCCCACATGATGCAATTTGATCTTAACATTGTAACGAATACGCGTCACCTTCCTGTTTATTCACGGTTAGAGAGTAATTTGTACATTGAACTTGATAACTTTCGCTCTCAGCATATTGTAAGAAATGGTTCAATTTTGTAACTCTTATGCTTTTAACGTTACTTATTTGAGATCATTTCGTAGTCCAGTGTCGTCATTGCGATTGTAATTTTTTTTTTGCATCCCTTTGACATCTAGTGACGTGAAAATCCTGAAAAAACTGAATCACTTATTTTAGACTCTCCTGGATAGGTCCTTTGCGGGCAAAGGTTTGGTGCGGAAACCACGCTACTTTTTGGACATCTTTAACCCAACCCCCAAAATCTTCACAGGTGAATGTAATCCAAGCAGCCCTGAACGCTGCTCAAGCCACATCAGAGAACGCCAACGAAGCAGCTTCCCAAGCTGCAGGCGAGCTCGGTGCCCAGACTGCCATGGTAGGAGCTGCCAGACAGAGGCTGCATACACTGCAGGAGCAGCTTCATGGAGTCAGGATCGACTTCGAGGCTACGCAGGCGGCAGCGAGAAAAGCTCAGGTATGGGGGATAAAATTTCTGGGATTAGTGGTTTAATAGTGGGATGTTTAATTGGGATGATATCCAGACCCTCAAGGCACTGTTAGGATATTAAAATGTTACTTTGAGAAATAGGTTTTATTCATCTTAAATTAAAATGACATGGATCCAGATTGCTACTTTTAACCCAATATAATTGGCGGACGTTTCTGAGATGATGCGTTTTCGTGATTTTTCATGTTACTCTTAGTTAGTTAGTTGAAAATCAGAAATAATAATGAGTGACGTTTCCCTAAACAGGAAGCACAGCGGAACTCAAAGGCGTACATTTTTGAGGACATTACCATTTCCATGTTCTACTGAGACGAAGAGAAGCACAATGAGAAAATATGAAAAGCTATTTATTTTATGTTCAATATTGTCGCTGGCACTGAATAAACCCATTGATCTCACTTGTCTCTTTGTTTCTATCTTTTTCGCTTTTAGTAAAATTTGCTTACCTTCTCAATATCTTCCAAGATGCTTGTGTCTTACTTATATCTTTTTCTTGTTCATTTCTATTCTCACGATCTTATCAATCTTCTTCTCTTCAAAATTCTCATATAATTATCAATGACTGACTAGCAATTCTAGAAAGAATGTATTTTCTTTTCCAAGTTTCCATCTTGTCATTATTAGGTCTTCAGACAATAGGTGCCAATCACATTCATGTCGTGCAACAAACATGAAGTAAAAAAAAACAGTTCCATTGGTAAAGGACCACTTGGGTTCAAAACTGAACCCCGAATTTCAACTATGATAAAAAACCACTTTCATCTCAACAACACCATATCTTTACAGGCGGCGGCTCAACAGGCCCAGGCTAATGCTGCATCAGCAGCAGCCAAGGCAGCGGCAGCAGGACTCGGAGGAGGACAGCACAAGGATGCTTCTCACGAAGGTACGGCGCCCGAGCAGTACCAGGCTGCTCCTCAAAGCCATGAGCAGGACAATCAGGAGTACTACCACCAGCTACAGTCGGACTACCACCACTAGTAACAATAAGGTTTTAGGTGTCTAAGTTCTGGGATTTGATTAAGTTTTTTGAGTTGTTGATTTTTGTCTTTCCTTTTTAATTTCTCCATACCTTTTCCTCCTTCCATTATTTTTCTGTAACATTCCTGTCTTTATTTCTTTTTTGGTTTATTACTCGTTACCATTTAACTGTCTTTACATTCCTTTTCCTAATTTTAAAAATAATGCTTGTCCTTAATCCTTTCACACGATACGTTTTCAAATCATGTTTTCTCTTTTATCATTCATTAGTTGTTTTTTCAAATATCCATCTTTCTTTCTTCCCCCTCTTTTGAAACCCTCTCTTCTCATTACTTCATATCCCCTATATAGTTTTTCCTAGTTCCTCCTGTCGTAAAAAGTCAACAAAGTAAAAAAGTTTGAGAATCCCAGAACAAAAGCTATACGTTAGTATTAGGATAGGATACTTTAGCATTAAAATATTTATTTCACCACTTTGCATATCCTATTCTAATCTTAACTTACAAGTAGAGTAACCTCTACTGCGATGTAAATAAAAGAAATGTTTTTATAGTTAGGAGTGCTACAAGATCGAGTTTATGTGATATCTGTTATGTTTTCAAACGTTTTTTACTTTTATATGAGGTCCCGAATGGTTCGAGTTTTGTATATGTGTAACTTTATAGTTACACTACGAAATGTTAGAGGTAATAACGCCGAATGGCAAACGAACCTTGTAACATTGCAACGCAACAAAGCAACGTGATAATCTAGTAAGTTTCTTCCACGGATACCGCAACACGTTGCATGCTATGTTGCTTGTTGCGTTGCATTTTATGTAACACAGTTTCCTTTGATACTAACATACAAAATTAAGTGCGATGTCTCAAAGCCATAGAGTGTCGACAGAAAGTGTGAAAAAATAAAGTATTGTTTTTGTTACTTCTGTTTTTTCAATACGATCTTGACTGTGACTATCTGACTCTGACTACTTCTGACTATTACTTGACATCTCACTTAATATCACTAACTTGACTTGACTAACACTACCTACCCACCTTGCTTCTCTCACAATCATCTGGTAGAAAGTTCTTTAAAACGAGTTTAGGATAGTTTAATATTGACATGACATGAAGACTTATAAATCCTTGACGAAAAACCCACAAGCCAAGGAAGAATGAAGAAGATGAAGAATAATAAGGAATTCAAATCATTATAGACTTTTCTTTATATTATATGAAGTTCTTAGATTTCTAAAGGGTCCCCGAAATGATCATAATTATGCAATTGTCAATATTTATGTGATTGATACCATATTAATGCGCAACTTGATCGTCTACCAAATGCAATTCAAGCGATTAACAACATTCCTTCAATAGCAATTGATCTATCGCAATTGATCGTTTAAATATTTTAATTACAAGGTTCAGTTTGATAAAGAAGCTCCTAAACTGAGTAAAGATTAAACTGTCTTGTCTGCACCAGTAAAATAAAACAAGAAGTATTTGTTAGAAAATCACTGCGAAGTATCATAAGTAGGTGCACCTCTGTATGTTATAAAAGACCCTAAAGGTAAGTACTTATCTATCACTAATTTACGCCTAGCACTTTAATTTTGACACCTTTTCTCCAAATTCATATTACCTACCTAAACGCTATGCTTCTTCTCAACTCTCCAAAACTTTTAAATGCTATTTTCCAAAATCTCTTACTATACAAGTATATAGGACCATATGCGCTTACCCAGCTTAACCTATGGCTTTGTTTCATGGCTCGTCGACGAATCAAGAAGATTCGTAAAGCGAGATCTTTCCTATATTTCAGAGTGGGCCAGCTCCGACCAGGATCCTATTCAAGTGACCAGCGAACAACCCTTGCACCTCCATGAAGAACTTCCGCTCACACCTGCCCCAGAACCATCTCACGCTCTCATAGCAACCAACGCATTCACACCAAAACCCGCCAAGCCCGCACTCAACCAATCACCACCTTCAAAACTAAACCAGATTGAACTAGAAAAACCCGTCGAATACCGGTTCCAGCCATTCCATTCAGCTTTTAACCAGTTTAGGTTCAAACCTATCGCGGCTAAGCCTACAAAATTAGTCACTAAACAAGTTAAAGTTGTCGCTAAACCTACAAAATTAGTTGCTGAGCCTACCAAGTTAGTCGCTAAACCAACTAAGTTAGTTTTTGCCAAACCTATTGGGAAGACGTTTCCCGAAGCTTACGTTAATTTAGATAGCTTTTTTAAGGACCACAATCAGAGTAATTATGAGAAGCAATTGAGATTTTTTGGATGGTAGTAGAAGAAAGTTATTTAAGAGGTAGGTCCATGTTGTAAGTAGCTCATCGCTTTCTCTACACACCAAGGTTATGGCCCTTGTATAATTATTTTGATTTATGCCATATTTTAACTTTTAATGCCCTTTATTATTTCTTTATTTGTCTACCAATTAATTTAGCTCACCTATTTATTTATCAAATGCACACATCTTAGATCCTAATGATTAAAATCTTATTCAAACATTATTGTTACCATTTACACAATTTCTTCAAAATATGTCTTTCGAATAATAAACGTATATGTGTTTAGCGCCAGTAAAAGCAGAAAAGCAGAAGGCGCCTGAACCCGAGGAAGAAGAGGCAGAAGAAGAAGAAGAAGATGAAGAAGAGGAAGAAGATTGCGATGAAGAAAAGAAGAAAAAATAGTTAAACCAAATAGTTAAATGCCATTTATTAGTTCGATGTCTACATAGCTTTTAATTTTATTACTTATTTTTAAGGACGGTTTAGTAATAAAATAATAAAATCATTTGTAGGTATTTACTTTACATTGAACAAAACCTAATTTATTGAAGAGACAGATCGCAATGTTATTTTGTGGTGCATTGAAATAAACGTGAAAGTACGGGGTGATAATTAATTTATAAATGTGTATTTTTAATTCCTACCATATGCCTACCTATCCACCTATAGGTATAACTTGTCGTAATAAGTCAGGCCGCACACCAGCGCCACATGCTACACGCATCATACATTTACATCGCCACAGTTATTGCGCTACAATTCAGCTTACTACAAATGTTTCGTATACGCGCACATCGGAAGCACAGTTGTCACGTGCCACACATTCGTCCGACATTCATCCGTCTGTTGCTATAATCAGAGAGCGTATGGTTATATAATATAGGGCTTTTTTCAACCTCTGCAATAAACTGAACGTAAAATTCAATGTTGTCTTTCATTTTTGCAAACCAAAGCGACACAAAAAACGAACGTGTTCGATCTTGAATTCGTGTAGCGCGGCGAACGTCTCGCCACATAGTGCACCCGCTACAATTGTGTCCTTGGTGTGCGTGCTCGCGCACAGATATACGGGGGCGTTAAATGTGTCGCGTTTCGAATGTGGCGCCACAATTATCGTGATACAAATGTACGCCTGGTGTGCGGCCTCAATTAACACGGGTTCGATTCCCACAAAGAACGAACCACTATTGTATGACCTCTTAAATTGGGCAACGGTTCATTCATAGAAGTACAAAAATACTTTCGAAAACAAGTTAAGCATTCGAATGGTTTAAAATCTTGTTTGGCTTAGAAATAAGTCTTAAAATCAACAAGTAGATGGTAGTAGTAAGATACAATCATCTTCTTCAAGCAACAACGATGTAAAAGCCTGGTTCCTCTTCTTAGCATTATAGTAATGTTATGTTACAGTCCAAACCTGACATAAAATTATCTATCTATTAGTGCGTACATGAATAGTATTGCATTTGCACCACTCTATGCACATTTTTTTGCTCTTGTATTTCTGAACGCATCAGTAAACATCAAAGTGATTAGTTACGTTTCTTTGACGCAGTACAAAATGGAACCATAATTATTTCTACCACTTTAATTTATCCGACTGAAAGTCTCATTTACCAAGAAATAGAATCCAATAGCTTTTGAATGCTTTATTTTATAAACTTTGATCAAATTAAAATGCGTCATAATGACAAAACAAGTTGTTACTTGTTTTGTTTTGTCAAGGACTCGAGGAGATTGAAACGGAACGTTCCTTTTTATTTTTAAGCCCAACAGGGCAACATTGACGTGTTACACATGTACATTTAAAAATACTTAATAAATACACGAAAATGTCCGTGTTGAAGAGGAAGAAGCGTGGCTCCATGAAGAACAAGAAAGCATGGGGCAAATACTCAGATATCCGAGATGTCGAGGAGTTTTTAGAAGATCAGAGATTGGAAGAACGATTGGGGTAAGTGAGGTTATGTTGACATCATGTGCGCAACAATTTTGTGTTTATTTTCGCAATATCGTTAGTGTTTATCTGCTTTATAATATCTGAAGAACTAAATACTGTTCACTGCTTTTAACATGAAGGTCTAAATCTATTAAAATTCATAAAAAATCAGTAAAACCTAAAGCACAAATTAGTAAGTAATTTTGTTAATGATATGATGTCAATGAGACACCGCGACATCGCTATCATAGGCAAATTTCATCTGTTGTACAAAATAAATACATTGGTCAGTCATTCAGACTATTGTTTGCTATGAACCAAAGTTGCAAATTATCTGACCAAGATTATGTCTGGACTTTAAAAGGGAAAAAATCATGAAGATCCCTTTCTTCTCAGAATATAAGATAGGAAAAGTCGACCTGATCCAGATTGTAAAATATGATTAATGTATAAAAGTGTTTGTACAACCTACATACAGAAATAAAATCTTTTAATATAAAATATAAATAAATAATACATTGCTCCACATTTCACAATATTAACTTGAACCTTTTAGCAAGTTTGACACAAAGCCAGACAGTGAACTGTTCGTGGTAGACACAGCAGGAGACAATGATGATGTCAAGGTCGAGGACACAAAGCCTCTGTCACGCAAATTACAGAAAAGAGCCAAGTTGAAGGAAGTACCAAAGTGCTTTGAAGTACTACTACCTACTTCTAAGGTATGTTACTGAGTTAAGAAATTGCAATTTATTTTTTTTATATCTGGGAATGTGCGTGACACAAACAACAAGCTTTATTTGTTTGTAACTGATGTTGATTTTATTTGGTGGCTGCAGTATTTAAACTATGTACTGTGTGTGTGTTTGCAAAGTAAAAACATTATTTGATTTGATTATTTTTAATTAATTACCTTATTAAAAAAGTTTAGAACCAGTAAGGTAGGTATGTTGGGGTACAAAATTAAATTTTGCTCTGATCTTCGTCGTAGCAAAATAAAAATAATGATGGAGAACACCAATGTTTATAACTGCATTAAAAACATTGCCACATTAGGTCGGAATTTGATTCATATGGTCTTACACCAGTGCCGATCTTACCCCAACATACTTTATGTTCTTATTCAGCTGCATGAAACAAACTACATCCAATCTATACTAATAAAAGAGCTAAAGAGTTTTTGTTTGTTTTAATGCTAAGCGAAAACAAAGTAGTGGGTCGGGCCAATAAAAAATTTCACACAGACAAAGTCGCAAGCAGAATCTAGTCTTAAATAACCAAACTATCATTTTCCAGGTTCAAGACCCAAACAAAAAGCGTAACACTGTAAATCCAATTGGCTCCAAACCGTCCGCTTTGAGCAAGTTGAGAGAGAAGCGTCAAACACAGAAGGGAGTGCTTGAGAAGAAGCTGGTGGAAGCCAAGAAAAATAGGAAGATGGCTCTAGACAAAAAGAGGAAGGCTAAGCAAGTTAGACAGAACTTTGGAATTGATCTGTGGGGGAAACATTGTAAGTACACTTTGTGTAACCTAATTATTATAATAGGTTTTGTGAAATATAGTTTTGGCATGTCTGTGTTTTCTACAACAAAGAAATTCAGCTTAAGTATAGAACAATCTATGTAATATCCATGCTTTTAATTTATATACATTTTTGGGTATAAAATAAGGCTATGCAAAAATGAGAGAGAGGTATCAGCTCCAACTTACGAGTTGTAGGTTGTAAGTTTGAACCCAGACACGCACTTTACTTTGTGATTTTAATTTCATCACCACTACTCTCAAAACTGTGAGGGAAAACATTGTGAGGTACCCGGCATATCATAGACAGTGACAGTCAGTATGTGACAAATTCACAAATAAATTTAATTTAAACTGAACTGAATAGAAGGTAGGTATACAGATAATCACCACATACCACTATCACATACTCACACACCCATTTGCAACTCCTCATGTACACTCCTATACACTCACTCACACCACTGTACACTTAGCAATGCTTATATGGTTCTAGTAGTTCATTCTGTATTTTTGTTTCTGCTGCATGTATTATATAGTTATTAAATTGTAAATCCGTAATTGGCTGTAAGACTAGCTTATATATGTTTAAGATAAAATTTCAAAAAACTGGATTTTGTGATTAATAAATGAATACATAGAACCAACCCGCACTGTGTCCAAGTGATGCATTATGTATGGCCCACTCCCTCTCATAGAGAGGAGGTGTGTGTCCCAGCAGTGAAAAAAATATAGTTTAAATTATCCTATGCAAAATGAATGGATGAAAGAGATATAGAAAAGGTGTGAGTTCCGAGTTAAAACCTGATAGAAAGTATTTATAAAAACATGCTGACATATATATACATGTATAATTTTTTTAAATATTCTCTTATTTGAATATTCTCTTATTCGGAAGCACAGGTTGAAGTGGAGGTGCTTGGGGGAGGCCTATGTGCAGCAGTGGACGGCTTTCGGCTGGAATGATGATGATGATCCTCTTATTGCAAATGTGCAAGCCGTCTGTTCCGGATCAATAGGGATGATGATTAATATTAGAAATGTTCTAACAAATAATGTAATTTCACGGAAGGCATATTAAAACGAGATACCTACTTAATCGAAAAAAAAAAACAGTAAAATTAATGGAAACTTAGACAAGCTTGGCTTTAAAAAGTTTCTGGTGGGGATTATTCTCGCCCTTGTCGCGCGGTATCTACTGACAATGTATGGCGCTAGTATGAAGTTACATACTCGTGAAGTCACTTGTATGTAGGAGCCGTCTTTGTCTAGCAGTTATTTTTAACTTGGCAATTTTTTATGCTTTTAGATTTTTTGTAGTATTGTTTGCACTATTTGTAAACAAATATATTTTTGAGTTAAAAATAAAAAAAATGTCATCATCCCTATTCTTTAAAAAATAACTTTCTTCATTATCTCTTCAAAGCAATAATATTAATTTAAAACATCTTCCCCAGCACTAGAAGCTAAAGGCATACCAGAAACCCTGATAGACGAGTTCATATCAGAAGAAGCACAGCTCCACAATGTGTTACCTACACAGAGGCTCAGACCAAAGCCTCCTCTAGCCAAGTCTGTGATGACGAGGGCTGCGGTGGAGATACCACATCCTGGAGTCAGTTATAATCCTTCTTACCAGGTTAGTAGCTGTATATTTTTGTTTTTTTTTCACTGGAAACAGGCCTCTGTTCAATATGTGTAGGTAATAAAAATGAAATAACTGTTAGTTGGTAAGTTCATCACGTGAGACCGGCTGAACCAATTTGGCTTATTTTTTTAACTAAAACATGAACAAATCCTCAAAAAACCTTGTATTGGTTCAATTATATTCAGTGATAACTAATACTATTATTATTTGCTGTGTTACAGGAGCATCAAGACTTGCTCCAACAAGTGGGTAAACACGAAGAGAAGATGATGAAAAAAGAGGCGCATCTCCACAGAGTCACCACCGGCATGTTCCGAAGAGTTACACAAGCAGAGAAAGAGGTATGTTTTATGTACGAAGAAGTTGAATATTTCTTCAGAAAATAACCTTTGTTAAAGGTTGCAGTTTTAACTAGTTGAGGGTTCTATTGTAAAAAGTTCATTTTAGTATTAGTTTTTCACTGAAAATATTTTTAAAAATTGTTGCGCTATTTCAAAAGATATAAGAAATAATTTTCTAATGTCCTATTGAATACCTGATTGGAAAGAAATATTTTGGTGCACAATATAGTTGTTAGTAGCACTTAATACTATATTATTTCATAAGCAAAATTGAATTTAAAATCTGTTCTTTTAAATGACATCTTCAATTCAATTACAATTTATCTCGTGTGCAACTCACTAGTTATTTTCTTCGAAGATGAATCATCTCGACGTTTCAACACTTTTATTTATTGTGATTTCGTGTATTTTTTAACATGAGGGATACTTTTAGTAAGCTGCCATGTCATAACAACCAAAATGCCAACCAAACTTTTAGATTTCAACAATCCAATATTAATCTTTCCAGAACCAATGGCGCGAAGAGATGAGCTCCGGCCTCCCCCAGCCGCACAACCCGGCCGAGGAGCCGGACACAGACACAGACGACGAGTACAAGTCCGTGAACCCTCCGGTGAAGAACAAGAAGAAAGACCACAAGACTCGGAGGAAGCAGAAGGAACGGCTGGTCGAGAAGGAACGGTTGAAGAGGCTGAAGGTTGATAAGCAGAAGATTACAGATCTTTATAAGTGAGTATTTGAGCTTAGTTTGTTGTATTGGTATAAATTAAACCAATACCCACTATTTTTAGTGAGAAGACCCGAATGGCAATCCTACTTTCACGTTTCTGATAGCCCATTGGATTTTAATCCATTGTCAAGTCTCTGGATGTAGGGCACGCCACGATAGCGGCGGTAAGACCCCTCTTTGAGGAGTGGCTAGAGAGGCGTCATGGCGCCCTCACCTACCGCCTGACGCAGGTCCTCACCGGACACGGAAGTTTCGGGAGGTTCCTGCACATAATCAGGCGGGAGGAAACGCCCGGGTGTCACCATTGCCAGGATCGCCCAGAGGACACGGTGGAGCATACGGTGGAGGTCTGCCCCGCTTGGGCGGAGCACCGCCGTGTCCTCGTAGAGGCGATCGGCAGCGGCGGCGACCTCTCGCGTCCGGGCCTGGTTCAAGCCATGGTCCGGGGCGAGAGGGAGTGGGGGGCAGTCGCCTCCTTCTGCGAAGCAGTCATGCTAGCGAAGGAGGCGGCGGGA
This sequence comes from Luperina testacea, assembly GCA_927399505.1. Taxonomy (NCBI): domain Eukaryota; kingdom Metazoa; phylum Arthropoda; class Insecta; order Lepidoptera; family Noctuidae; genus Luperina; species Luperina testacea. Next base: position 17,257,001 of record OV656775.1, on the reverse strand, counting down.
CGGCTGAGGGAGAGAGCCTCCCGTCCCAGCCGCCGCGGGAGACGCTCCGGGCGTCGGGAGCCGCGCGACGACTCCCGGCCACCGTAGGCGCGGGCCTGCGGGCGGAGAGTAATGGGTAACTCACCGTCCGATCAGGACCAGGCCCGTGCCGGACGGCGCGTACGTGTTCCACGCGCGCCTCAAAGAGATGTCAGCATCAAGGGAAGGGGCCCGTCAGGGCCGAAGCCTGCCGGGTCAGCGGGATTGTCCGAAAGGGTTACCGCTGGCCCGGAACATAAAGGGCGAAGGAAGGAACACGGGTGGGTTTTAGTCAGTAAGAGTCTGACACTCCCTTCCGCTCCACCCAGAGCGGGAGGAGTCATTTGATGATTTCCCATCCTGAAAAAAAAAAAAAAAGTCTCTGGATGTGTGATTTAATTGGCTGTTCTTATTTCGATTAAGCAACCACAGCAGTTGACACAAGTTTGACAATGTGTTAGTTAACTTTTATGTTGAAAAGTCTTAAAGAAACTGAGGGCTGATTTTTCCAACGTCAGATAATTTTATCGGAGGAAACATTTTGAATTTTTGACAATTCTTCCATACAAAAACTGTCAGACGTCAATTTTATTCCACGAATAAAAATTATCTGTCGATTGATAAATCAGCCCTGACATCAATTTTTTTGTAGCTGATTTTTCTACTCTTCGTGTGAAAATAGTTATAGTTGTAGTGAAAACTAAGTTCAGTGTTCGCCCTACCCACAGCGAGTATGATCTGTATTATGGAATCAATTGAATGGTGGTCAGATTTTTGGATTTTTTGGGATTTGGCATTTCTCATTGATAACAACTCGCTGTTCAATTATGCTCTATGGCTAATTTAGCTAAAGACACAATGTGTAAAGTATGTACACATGTAACTGTGTATGTTCTTTTCAACACTATATCTATAAACAAATAATCTTTTTTTCCAGACTACGCAAACTCCAGTCCTCAATAAAGACCCGTGAGCAGACGCAAGCGGACGAGCGTACCAAGCGAGCAGAGAAGCGCGCGATTACTGAAGCGACCGCGCTGCCCACCCTCAACGCGCACAAGACGCCCGCTAAGGAACCCGACTTTGTGGACCCCAAGCAACTGTCTGGGGACCTGAGGAATATTCAGTCTACTAGTAAGTAGAATAACAAGTAATTTTATGATAAATGATAAAAGATTTTGTTACTGAATGGAGATTTGTACAAACATTTTTACACGTCAATTACATTTTAAAAACTAGATGAGGTTCGCGTTTCCTATCTGACTACTCAGAAGAAAGGCCGAAACAAACTCAGAGGTCACAGTCTCTTTTAAAGTCCAGACATAGCTTGGTCAGATCATGTGAAGACCATGTAGGTTGGTGTCTGAAATGGCCTTTTGAGGAAAGAATCACACAGATTGAGTGGACCTGTCCAGTCAGTGCACGCATTTGTCAGTAATCAAGAGAAATATCATTCCAGGATACTTGGGAAAATAGACGTAGCTTTCTTGTTGTTCTTCGCGAATTTTCAATATCTAAGCGGATCAAAATTTAAATAGTATTTATATATTTTTTTTTTCTCATATGTTTGACCGTCGAACTAAAATCGTCGGACAGTAGTCCCCCAGACACATCACCCGTCTGTTCGGAGGATCCTCCCTTTTCAATGGAGGATGAGTGAACTTTACACCCTGTTCTTGTTCCTCATGCCTCCATTAGGTACGGACGCCAGCACATCAACCTACCCGAAACTGTCAAATTTTCGCAATCAACTTTGAACCTTATGCTTTAGTGATAAAGTTGAAAATCTATTAAAGAAATCTGACAGATTGTAGTAACTTGATGTGCTGGCGTCTGTACATGAGACAGTTCAATCTACATATTATGTTGTCTCTTAGTTTTTGATGATTTTTTTTGTTTTTTTATTTTTATTATGCATCGAAATAGCGATTAGTCGTAGATTTCTTATTTCGTTCGTAGGCGGCAGTAAAATATTTATCATCAGTAGAACAGGCATCCACATAAACAATATACCTTATGCTATTAAACATAAAGTCCAATTTTCCAGCAAACCCCCTCCGAGACCGTTTCGAGTCTCTCCAACGCCGCGGCGCCCTCGCAGCGTCCAAGTTAATGATGAAGAAGAAGAGGAAACTCAAGAGCTACTTCAAAGCAGGCCACAAAGTCACAGAGAAAGATATCGAGAAATACGTCACCAGGAATGTAGGTAAAAAGTGATCTTATTGTTAGTGCTGGAAGGTCGGGTTTGCCTTGTATGAGAAGGAGTGTAAAATGTAAGTAATGTGCATTTAGTACGTTAATAAAGAGCTATTTAACGATTTTGGTAGTTTGATTTATTGTATTCCCTGTTTACTGATGAGTATTAGTAGTTGCTTGGTACAATAGTTTTAAGGTTGAAAGTCCTACTTTAGTATCTTAGAAACACTCAATATTTATAATTTATGAAGTGAAAACGTCTTTAGGAGCATTTTGCGCTCTTTCTGAACAGTGAACGAAACTGAACCGTCACGCTCGGATCTGTGGCGCTGAATCGGGTGTACTCGGCTCCACCCGACGCTGAATCGCGTATACTAAGCTGCATATTGTTAGTAATATGTGATATTAAGCGTTGAATCGTATATTCTCTTCTCCAGTCGTATGTTTTCCACTTATTTCTTGTGGTTTGTAACTTATAAGCACACACCATATTTTTTAAAAGGTTCACCGTCAAACTAACTATAATTATTGCATCAGAGGGTTTTGAAAAAAAAGTCCAAAAAATATTTTTATACAAAAATGTACTAAAAAAATATCTAACATATAATACATCTAGAAATAGTCCACTTACGAATATATTACAGAGAAATCGTGGCAGTGTAACGAATATAAAAAACTAACGTAAACATAGCTATGTAGGTAACTCAGTATTTAAACCTAGGATGTTTCGTCGCTGCGCCTGCAAAATCCGCTATGGATAAAAATTCAACTTTTCAGGAGAAGCAAAAAACTGTTTCTTTTTCAAACTGTTAATATTATATTAAAACTAAATATGCAGAAAATTAGACTTTATGTCGGGACATTCAGAAATATTTATTTTTCGCCATTTACTATGATATTCCAGGAGCTAGAATTTTTTTAAGTGAATTTGGGCACATAGCGGTTTTTTTTCGGGTCGTAATTACCGCTAAGTACCTGACTTTTCATCACATGACGGATTTATGCTTTTACCAAATAGTTTGCATTTTTGTGCTTCCTAGAATACTTAGCGGATTTACCAAATTAGTCTAGTAGTATCGTTGTTGTATGTTTGATAAACCCGCTATGTGTCATTTCAAAGCGCAATTCCAAGGGACTCGCTTTGAACCGAAAATACGCTATGTGTACATAGGGGGTTTTTCAAATCCGTTTTTGACCAAAATTACATAGCTGATTTTGTTATCTTCTTAACCAAATGAGTTATTACAAAACTGATTTTACAGGTGTACGTGGCTTGAGAAATACTATAAATAAGCATCAAAAACCGATTTTCAAAAAAAAATACATAGCGGATTTTGCAGGCGCAGCGACGGTTTCCTAAAAATAGGAAAATTAAACATTACAATCGCTTATAAATAGAATACTTTGCGTAGTCGAATTTTTCAATAACAAAACGTAATAAGTTAACTAGGTTACAAACTAGGGTGGCTGTGTTGAGCAATATGCACATAAAGTTATGTTGAACATTGTTTGTTTGTTATTGGCAATAATCGCCTGTAACGCCTTAATGTGTTTACATTTTCATCAATCACTTTTGGAACAGATTATAGATACTTTATGGGAAATGGAAGTTAATATTTTCAATCGTGGATATTCTTTTAATTCATGCTAAAAATACTCTGATTTTAAAATCACACAATGCATTAATTTCTCAAAAATAAAGTTTATGGAATGGTTTTTCATGCATCGTCGTATATTTTCTCGAATTATTGTGCAGATTGTTTAAAACCTTTTGAAGTATTTACATTGCTGGTGATAGCCGTATTTCAATTTCAAGTAAACTACAGTGCTATAAAAATTACATTTCTAATAATAACATTTTACACCGTATTATGTGCATATTGACCCAAACAGCCTGTTTAGAATCATCATAATTTTCAAACAGCTGGAAATACTGATGCTCTTCATATTATGTCGGCTGAAAACAAATAGGTTCTATCTAAATAATCACATTTACACGTTTATATTTGGGGTTTGAAATTGTTTATATTGCAACGTTCTGTTTGTAACTTTCTCTTGTAAAACTAATTATATAGTTAAAATTTTTATTTACATATGGCGGACATATGGTTACTTGCCATTATCGCCAGTCAATCTTTTGGTAGTCTTATTTGTTGCCAATTCCTGATTTGATTTAAAAGCTATCTGGGTCCTGCACTCTTTGTTAAGCCTAGGAATTAATTTATCCATGTTAATAATATTATGAAAGGTTTCTGTTCTGCATCATTTTTCATAATTTGAAAATTGTCTGCCCACCTTACCTAAACTGTTCTAATGCTCATTCTTGATTAATTAAACTGTTAATAATATTTACAACGCAAAAAACAATCTCATCATTTTTAAATCTGTTAACCCTACCTTACAATTAGGCTTTGCTTAATTTGCAAGATAAGTTACAAATCAGAACGCTTATTTATCTAAAAACATCAAATTCGATCTAGAAAATAAAAAATGTCGCACTGGACTCAACCCTAAATATAAAAACAGAATCCTTACGTGTCTAGAACATTCTCAACCCCACCTTGCCGCGATCGAGTACAGCGACCTTAATAATTCTAAGGCCCTGGTATCGGACGTGGCTTTACCGTCACTGGACGATGCAACCCTAGCTTCAGCTATAGGAGTATCTATAAAAGGTACTTTAGTAGTTGTTTTTTGTTCGACAGGAGATGTTCTGACGTGGAATTTCTTAACGCCTCTTCGACTGGCTGTGTTACTACTGGTTCTAAGTGGACTGAAAGTTGTAGCTGAAGTTTCTAAGTCTTCTGTTGTTTTAACACTTTCTGTTGTTGTCGTTGTTGTTGTGCTGCTGATTTGTGCTGCGTTTGATAGTGAATTGATTGCGCTAGGATCGAAGTTTAGGCTTTTACCTCTCCTGTCTCCTCTTGGCCTTTCTATTCTATCTATTCTTCTGTGTACATTTCTGTCAGCTTCTGTGGTTGTTAGTTCAGCTACCTCTTCTTCTTTAGCGATATCTTCCATATCCTTTTGAGAGACAGCCATCAAAGCTTCGAGTAAAGCTTTCTTGGATGCTTCAGCAGTAGTGTTATGATCATCATCGCACGTCTGTATCAGCAGCAATATCAATCTCTTCACCGTCTTTGATTTCGTTTTCTTCATTACATTCATAAGTTTTTCAGCAGTAGTCGCGTTCATGATTTCTTTAGCTTTTTCTACTACTGTATCGGTTATTGTTGTTAGGTCTTGAGCGGGTTCTGTAGAAGAATCTCTTAGCAACCTTCCTTGTCTTTCGAAATCTTTTGTCTCTTGTGTGGATACTTCGAAAGCGACGGTAGGTGAAGCTGTTTGTTCTGTAGCCACGTACTCTGTGGGAGTTGTAGCTGTGTTAGGAATGTAAGTGTTCTCTGATAATCCTTGGTTTTGATCTGGTGCAGTCGGACTCAAGCCATCGTTGAGCGTGATAGGGTCTATAACAGTACTTTGCCAGTTTCCGTAAGTGCTCGACCATGCGAATTGATTCGTCGTCTTTTCGCTGTCGGGAGATGTGAATACTGTTTCGGGAACCGTCGGCGTGGTAGTAAGTATATCCATCTCTGTCACTCTTGCGGTTGTAGTCGGCTGCGTTGTAGTTTGTACAGTTGTCAGATCCTCATCAGGTATTGTAGGAGCTTCAAGATCCTCAGCGGGTTTCTTGATTGGTTCTGCGTCAAAGGTTATCTGTTTTCCTTGACGAATACTGTTACCTTGTGGCGCAGCAAACGATTGACTGTGAGCTCTTTGCAATTCTTCCTCATTCTCTAATTCAACACTTTCTGTCTCAGTGAAGTAGACTGATGTTGTGGAGGGAATTGCTGTGGTGGTCCTAATCTTCTTGCTCTCAAAATCGCTGACGGATGTCGACACTGATGGGTCAATACCCCAAGCAGTTGGCAAGTTTGTAGCCTCAACATACTCGCTTAAAGGTTTACCTTCTGTAGACACAGCATTTGTTCCGTAAGGAGAATCATTTAGAGTCAAAGCATTGTTCTGGAATCCGCCATATTTGTGGATCGAGTAATCGCTTTCTGTCGTAGTTGCGGCTAAGTTGTTAATGCTTGAGAGTGTATTGATATTTACTGCGACAGTGGTATAAGAAGGTGTGGTGGCAGCGGGAGTAGACGGAGATGTGTATGAGGCCGATATTCTTCCACAGCATCTGAACGGATTTCTTGCAGTAGTGGATAAAGAGCTGTATGCAGCTGAAAATGCATATTCTGACACTGGTCTAGGAGTAGTAGTTGTTGGCTCTTCTGTTACCGGGTAACTTGTAGGCACACCTAAAGACTTCGGTTCTCGTACATTATTCGATAGTGGCGAGAATGCTTTGTGGTCATCAGAGAAGCCTAAAATTTCATCGTCTTCTTCGTTGACTGTTGTTGTTGGTTCTGTATTGATGGATTCTTCTGTAGTTGTTAACAAATCGCCAAATGATGGGTGGGTTGGTCTGATATCGGATAGAACTTTCCTGAATTGTACTGGATCTTGAAGGTACGCTGATAATGCATGTGTAAATACTTGAGCTAACTCCCTGATTTGCGGAGAAGTAGCAATGGGGTTTTGGCTCTGCTGAACAGACAAATCCTCAGCTAATTCGTTGTAGGTCCCATTAGGATCTTCCCTGATTTCTTCCAATAATTCCGCGTTGGTCATTTGATGTCCAAAGAGGTTGCTGTATTTGTTAATAGTTTGACGGCTGAATAAAGCTGGGAGTGCTTCTTCCATTGCCTCGTAATCATCAAAGATAGGTGTGACTGTCTCATTTTCCTCAGGAGTCGGGGTAGTTGACAAATTATCTAAAGCTGTGGCGTAATAGATTGCCAAGCTATGTAATGTCTTGGGAGTTAGTGATGGTGGGACGACTAAACCTGGCCTATTAGGCTGATCTCCAAAGTATCTGTCAGTCATAGTCGTTGGGACAGTAGGCTCTGTGGGTCCCGTAGGTCCGTACCTATCCAGGTTCAGCTTCCTCATGAGTCTTTCGCGACGTTCTTGGTAAGAAGGTTCTGTGGTCACCTGGTCTGCTTGGTTAGTGCTAGAATATACGTCATATCTGTCAGATGATGCGGTTTGAGTGAAAACGTCAGCTCTTGTCGTGTGAGGGATCTTAGTAGCCGATTCGAAACTATCCTTCGTGTCAATAGTTACTCTCTTTTGTTTTTCGACATAGTCGCTTCTTGCTGTTACTTGTGGTACTGGTTTTTCTGTAGTAGTTGTCGTTGTTGTTAGGGTCTTGTTTTTCTCTTTTTGAAGGAATCCTTTCAGTAGAGATACTCCAGGTCTGGTATAAGGTTCTTGCTTTTCAATGATCGTGGAATAACTCTTGGTGTATGGTACCAATGTTGGCCGTTTGGTTGTTGGCTCAGGAGTCGACGGAGGTGAATGTTTGTCACGAATATCGTATAGTGTCGTCAAGTTTGGATTGCTCTTTGCTTTAGGTTTAACAGGAACGTTTGGTGTGTAAACCGGGTACGGTCTGTAGGCCTTGTTATGGAAATCTTGGAGGTACTGCCTGTTATTGTTGTTCGCAAAAGCTGCAGTTTCTGCCGCGACCTGCATCTCCCTTAAACTATAGTCTGGAGTATTTATGTATACAGGAGATTCGGTGAAAGTAGGTTGTGTGGATCTCGCAGGCACATTACCAAAGTTAGTCGAGATCAGTTGAACTAAATTCTTCCTCCGTTGTTCAAAGGCAGTTGTGGCGGCAGTTCTTTGTGTCGGGTTAAAGTTGTCAGTAAACAAGGCTTGGTATGTCTTCACAGTCGCTTTAGGGATCTCGGTCTGTCTCTGTCTGCTTCTGAATAGTCGTTCAGTCGTGCTGGCCACATTGACTGGCGTGCGTCTGGACTCTGCCCTGATGTTGGTGTCAGCGCCGATTTGTTGAAGGTCCTGGTTCTTGCTAAGGCTTTGTGTGACCTTCTGGCTCTTCTTCTGTTCGTTGGAGTAGTACTCGGCGCTGGACTCGTAGAGGGCGGGGGCAGAGGCGCAGTCCACCTTGAACCACCAGTCACATATGAGGTGCGACTGGCTAAAGATGGTGCCGTTCGGACAAAGGAACGAGATCTTGCGGGATGTGTCGCATATGTGGAACACCTGGAATGATTAAATTGGAGTCAGTTTCAAGATCCGACTATTAAAAGGTTTTGATGAATATTGATACTTTTGTGTAGTCTGTTGTGGGTGGTTCACAAGTATTTCGTGAAGTAACGCCGAGTTTTTGGCAGGATAAAGTAGTTTATATTTTTGGACTTTATAATAAGAGTTAGCTCAAAATCATAGGCACCACGCAGTAGGTACAGCTCCCTTTATATGTGATATCCCATAGAAACACCCTGCGATAACTAAGATGATTATGCCAATGATTTACTTTATTGGAAGTCTTCGAAAGCAACTGTTTATCAGTCCAAGTTTCGATGCCGAAATGATTATTGATTGTTATAAACGGAACTATACCTGGCAATCGGTTTCCAAGTCGGCGTAGTATCCGGTGGGCACGTTCTTGCAGTTGAAGCCTGTGGGCGGGATGTTCGGATACGCTGGGAAGTCCACACCAGACCTGCCAATCACACCTGGAATAGAAAGTACTTAATATTAGAAGTGTTCTTAACTTTACGAAGGGTAGTGGAGAAAGTGGCGAAAAACATGCAACGCAAATTTGTTCTCGAAAAAGTTCAAATTCTAGTTTCATTTTTTGGTATCCTTTGCGACCCAAGCTGGTGAAGGGTTGTAGTAGCGTTGCGTAAGTCCAAATGAGTGAATTATTTAGATAAGAAACTCAGATTCATATTTTCTGGAAAAATAGGCTTTGTTTGAGAAAGTGGGTAGGAAGGTAGGCTTATAAACATTTTAGAATATTTGAATCCCTTCGTCTGCAGGGATCATAAATCATTATCATTTCCTAGTATTTTCAATGTCAGTCTGTGGCATTGAAATATTTTGTTCTGCAGACTTTTATGGGAGGACTATTGATGTTGGGCAAGACGTCCGTGACTACCGCAGGACCACCAACGCCAATCGCTTCCATATTTGGTAAATAATTAGTGCTCAATTGGTACTAATTAGTACTCGAACAACAGAATTGGTACCTTAGTAGTTTTCGAGAAAATCGACTTTGAAGGTGGTCCTGCGGTAGTCACGCTTGGCACATCACTAGTCACGCTCCTTTCAGCAGGACCACCATGAGCGCCGAAAAAGGGCCCACGCTACAGCTATTCTAAGTATACAAATAATTAGTACCCATAAATGTGATATATTTCGTAAAAAAAACAGAACTGTAATACATATTTGTATTTACCGAGAAATCAACGATGTTAACTTTCTCGCAATTGTTCAGCAGGACCACGATTTTGAATGTTGATTCCAAGTTAGAGAAGCTTGTCGCTTTCCTCAAACCCACATAGAAAATTAGTACCCTGTAAGATAAAATTAGTACCCAAAGTTCAAAATTAAAACTCCAGTAGTTTACGAGATATACCATGCCATTGGTGGGGTGGCGGTAGTCACGGTGCCAAATTTTCATTTCAAGATTTCCCTATTAAAAACTCTGTGATTTCTTCTCAAATTTATACAAAAATTAGTACTCCTAAAGAAGTTAAAGCGACTAAAAATCTAGATTCCTAAGTGTTGTATTTTAAGAGAAATTAGCTTTCATTACTTTTCCATACTAAATCTCCGCGTATAACCCGACCAAATTAAGTTGTCAATGGTGCCAATTCCCTTGTTCACAAACTAAACTAAATTTGAGTTCAGTGCATCTTTATCTTTCTGTTTCATTATGAAAAGGACAGACAATAAATTTTAGTTTAGTCCTGTCAAAGTAATCAGCGCCTGACACTACTCAATACAAATTTAGACGTGATTAAAAACATGCCTACTAAAGTTACGTCTATTTACGTCAGACGCTGATTAATTTGATAGGACTAAACTAAAACTTATCTTGTGTCCTTTTCTTAATGAAATAGAAAGAAAAAGATGCACTGAACTTAAATTTAGTTTAGTTTGTGAACAAGGGAATCGGCAACAATGGTGGTATTGAGCTGTTTAAGAGATGTCCACTCGTGCACATAAATTTATCGATGTCGGAATAGTATTAACAACAGTTAAATATCTAAATTTTTATACAAACTGTGTATTTAGGTACATATTAAGAAAAAAAAATAACCTATCGCTACCCTATCGCGCCTGTGATACCTTTGTTATTGACGTGGGCAGGTAGGTAAGTACTCGAATAATTATTTTTATGTAGGTTTTGTAAGTAGGTACCTACCTTCTGTATTTTTGTAAATGAATATCATTAACGAGCGATAGGCATTTCGTATTTATTTCTTTCCTACTAATTTACCGTTGCTGCAAGCAGTAAGTACCTACCTCAGTATTAAAAACCTAATTTACCATGTTGCTAATAATAACGTAAGTATAAAAGGATTACAAACCTAAAAGTAAGTAATAGGTACCTTTATATTTGAATAATATGCATTGCAAAGGGCACATCACGCGTATTTTTGTGTTTTCATATTGATATGAAAAGTATACTAATTATGTACCTATTACGTTCGACAAGCACATTATACAGTATGTTAACTGACAGAGGGCGTTCCCGTTAACCCGCAATAGTATAGCATCCATACATGCTAAAAAAAATATTACCATTCGAAAATAAAAAGTTTTTTTTTATATTAAAATATTCACTAAAAATCGTAAATTGATACTCTATTTATTTAATTAATTCTAATTTATTTAATTATATAAATTCCGACATTGCTGTCCTTCAAGTACGCGTGTACAGAGTATTTCTTTAACGTATCAATTTAAGATTTTTAGTGAATATTTTAATATAAAAAAAATAAAAACATTTTATTTTCGAATGGTAATATTTTTTTAGCATGTATGGATGCTATACTATTGCGGGTTAACGGGAACGCCCTCTGTTAGTTAACATACTGTATATTTAAAATATCTACTAAATCAACTTTTAATATCGTTAACATCGAAATATTTCTGTAAATTTCGATCTAATTGGCCCTAAAAAGAAACTTTTTTTAAAAATAAATATTATAGTTCCTCAGGAAATCATTATTAATTATATCATTTTCTGAAACCTTTAAATATTGAGACGCGTGACCTTTTTGAAATTGTATACATTTATTTCTCTAACTAAAAACAATTTTGAAACCATAAACGAATAAAAAAAGAACTCAATGTACAGACGCCAGCACGTCAAGTTACTACAATCTGTCAAATTTCTTTAATAGATTTTCAACTGTATCGCTAAAGCATAAGGTTCAAAGTTGATTGGGGAAATTTGACAGTTTCGGGTAGCTTGATGTGCTGGCGTCTGTACCACGACACGCTTCGCTTGCTTTACTTCGATAATAAAATAATAACCAGCGCGCCATGCCACAAAAAAAAAGTTATTATTTGCATTACATGCCTACTAAAGTTACGTTTATTTACGTCAGACGCTGATTAATTTGATAGGACTAAACTAAAATTTATTGTTTGTCCTTTTCATAATGAAACAGAAAGATAAAGATGCACTGAACTCAAATTTAGTTTAGTTTGTGAACAATGGAAATGGCACAATTGACAACTTAATTTGGTCGGGTTATACGCGGAGATTTAGTATGGAAAAGTAATGAAAGCTAATTTCTCTTAAAATACAACACTTAGGAATCTGGATTTTTAGTCGCTTTAACTTCTTTAGGAGTACTAATTTTTGTATAAATTTGGGAAGAAATCACAGAGTTTTTAATAGGGAAATCTTAAAATGAAAATTTGGCACCGTGACTACCGCCACCCCACCAATGGCATGGTATATCTCGTAAACTACTGGAGTTTTAATTTTGAATTTTGGGTACTACTTTTATCTTACAGGGTACTAATTTTCTATGCAGGTTTGAGGAAAGCGACAAGCTTCTCTAACTTGGAATCAACATTCAAAATAGTGGTCCTGCTGAACAATTGCGAGAAAGTTAACATCGTTATTTCTCGGTAAATACAAATATTACAGTTCTGTTTTTTTTACGAAATATATCACATTTATGGGTACTAATTATTTGTATACTTAGAATAGCTGTAGCGTGGGCCCTTTTTCGGCGCTCATGGTGGTCCTGCTGAAAGGAGCGTGACTACCGCAGGACCACCTTCAAAGTCGATTTTCTCGAAAACTACTAAGGTACCAATTCTGTTGTTCGAGTACTAATTAGTACCAATTGAGCACTAATTATTTACCAAATATGGAAGCGATTGGCGTTGGTGGTCCTGCGGTAGTCACGGACGTGCTGGAATTATACCTTGATACTCAACGACGGCTGGCTGGCCAGTGGTATGACTGTATGAGCCCCTTCACCAACGTGTACTGGTCGACATAGTTTGAGCTATCTCCTATAGAGTAACGTTGCTACTAGGTATTACCTTGATACTCGACGACGTCCTCGGGCTTGTTATCCGGGGGTATGAGCCTCTTCACCAGCGCTTTGCCTTCCGTATAGTGCTCAAATCCGGCCGCTCCCATAGCCTGGGCTATCTCCTGTAGACTCTCCACGCTTGGCGCGGGGGCGTATAGCTCGGTGTCCTTAAAAATAGAATGAAAGTGAGTAAAACGTGGTGGGTTCCCTCATGATGTGTCGTTGTCTTGAAATCTGAGGGAACGAGAATGTTTGCGTGACGTGGTTTAAAATCAAAAGACGATATAATTGCGGTCATCCAATGTCCCTAACTTGACCGGCAAAGAGGGAGGGCTTTCGGTCATTTACCTACTCGTTTATAATACGAGAAAAGTAAAGGTCAAGGAAATTTAGTTAAAACGTGTAATTATAGTTATACCTGTCGCCGTTGCGCTGTCCGGCGAGCTCCATCAGAAGCGCCTGGAATACAAAATAAAATATTGTCATTATCACAATCCATAGGTACCTACTATAATATAATTGAGAAAGTGTGTCTGTCTGTCTTAACAGACAGACACACAGAGGTAACCCTCTTCACGCTTAAACCGCTGAACCGATTTAGATGAAATTTGGTATTGAGATAGTTTGAGTCCCGGGAAAGGACATGGGATAGTTTTTATCCCGATATTCCCACGGGATCGACACATATGCGGGTGAAACCGCGGGGCGCTGCTAGTATTAATATACGAGTAGGTAAACCTTTTATGCATCTGCCACCATAATGTCATCTCGCAATTATTAGGCCACCTTATTTTTATTAACTCTTGATTGATAATGACTATCAGCATTTGCCTAAAACGTTACGTACCTACGCCTCTTTTTTTCAAGATCAGACGGGCAAACTAACGTTCGCATTTTAGGTGTTTATTTATAAACGATAATTAGAGTTAATTGACATTTAAACGTCAAATGTATAACAGTCGCTAATCACTACTTAACTCTAAGGAACGTTTATGAATATACATAAAGATACATATTTTGATTTGATTTGATAAAGGGGTTAATCTCAATCTCAATTTGTCAAAAATTACCATTGATTGTAACGGCATTTTAAGTTAAGCGAGTTGGCTTTCAGGATGTACAGACGCCAGCACATCAACCTACTACAATCTGTCAGATTTCTTTAATTGATTTTCAACTTTATCGCTAAAGCATAAGGTTCAAAGTTGATTGGCAAAATTTGACAGTTTCGGGTAGCTTGATGTGCTGGCGTCTGTACCCCTAAGTTCATGAAAACTACCTACAGTAATATCTCTTTTCAATCGAGAACTCATCAATCAATTTCTTCTGAACTTCAACACATCTTTCACCATATAACTTGACATTATCTAACGCGCCATTTTTACATCCGGCAGACGAGACTTCCCATAGTCATGACCAGACTAATACATATAGATCTCACCTCCTCACAATAATATAATTAACTCAGTAATCGACATAAACGTTTACAACGAGACACCCGCACGTATACCAACACTTTGATATTAAAAACGTCCTTATTTCAAGGGAGTAAGGGAGGTTTTACAGTTGAAGTGGTACCACTGATGTGTAGTTGGATTTACAAGTGTATGAATAATGGGGATATAGACAATGGGACCTGCTTTCTAATGTAAGTCGTGGTCGCTACGCGGGGATCCCGCGGTGATTCACGATTCACGGTATCCGATTAGATGGTGGACATAGGACTGGTAGAATGGCGATTTGGCGATATACTCGCTGTTGCGTGTAGTAGATACATCAAAAATTATTAGAAATTGTTTCTAAGACCAGAAATTATTTAAAGTTTTCGTCAGTCTCCTGTCCTTATCGCAATTTATTTGCGGTCGGCGCAACATTTCTTTTTCTTCCACACTTCTCTTTTAGTCGTCATCTCGGTAGTCACCACCTTTTTAGCCATATCATCATTCACAAGTTCTGAGCTGAGCTACACGATTTTTGACAAATGCGTGCACTGACTGGACAGGTCCGCTCAATCTGTGTGGCTCTTTCCTCAAAAGACCATTTCAGACACCAATCTACATGGTCTTCACTTCAAATGATCTGACCAAAATTTTGTTTGGACTTTAAAAGAGACTGTGACCTCTGAGTTTGTTTCGGCCTTTCTTCTCAGAATAGTCAGATAGGAAACGCCGACCTCATCTAGTTTAAAAAAATATGATTGACGTGTAAAAGTGTTTGTATAAACCTACTTACAGAAAATTAATCATTTATCACACGTCCATCCATTGTTTCTTTGGTCTTCCCCTACTCGTATAGCCATCCACATTCATACTAAAAACTTTCCTCATTCCTCCGCATCACTAGCCCATACCATGACAACCGATTTCCACATAACTTTTCATTCACTGATCCATACTTACATAATAATATAAATTCGAAAGTAACTCTGTCTGTATGTTACTTTTTCCCGCCTAAACCACTGAACGGTTTTCGATATTTTGCAAGGATATAGGTGGCATCCTGGGGAAGGACATAGGTTGTTTACTTTTTTGTACGGTAGCCGTAAGTTCCCGTGAGATAATTCCCGACATCCATGCGGGCGAAGTCGCAGGCAGAAACTAGTTAATAATATAGCTGTCTTTAATAGGTACTGAATAATATTCACTTGCCAATTCGTTTAAATAGGTTTTTATTTTTTTATTTAAGTACTCATTTATAGATTCTTTTATATTTTGGGTATGTGAGAACTTTGTAGGCCTTGTAGACTGAAGATTTGTAGACCATTTCCATTACTTGTTGACAGGCATACACTGTTATTTTTGAAATAGTAAACATGGAGTTTCTTGCCCGGCTCTTCTCCATAAGTGTCGTTTCATAAGTGCCCATGTAGGTTTACATATTATGTGAAATAAAATATTTTGATTTGATTTGAAATCCACTGATCCAATCTCACTATAACCACAACCTAACATCGCATAGCGCACCAACTAGAGAGTGAAAGTATCGATGTGATCGATGACTCGCAGAACACGTGAATAGAGATGTACCGCTTATCGATATGTAATACAATAGTGGTGCCCGTAATAGTGGGCGTTCGTTTGTTTTAAATTCGAGTTGTTAATCATTGAAGAAAGCTTTTTATGTCTGGGAACTATCTTATAATATCGACTTGACATTGGTAAGCTGCTAAGACGAAGAGGCTCGCATTAGGTTGGCTGTTGAACATGATAGTGGCATAGAAGAGAATTTATAGAGCAGATACATTTATTTGCAAATAATGTATCTACAAACATCAGTTGTTACAGTTGTGAGGAATCCCTGTCGTTGTATCATATTATATACAGTATAAAATAAATCATCCTTTAGTTCGTTTAAAAAAATTACAAAATCTACAATAAAGTTAATTTATCGACTAAGAAATCTTGTAGAGAATAATATAACATTTTATTTTTGCAACACAACATAACGCCTGTATACCTTGAGGTGACAGGCAGAGTTATATGTTACTCCTACGCCTTTCACTTATAATTCATGTTACCTACATTATAATGTAATATTAACGAAGTTTTCGTGTGTATTGTGAAAAGTGGATGATTCCGATTTCCGAGTCTAAGGAGACGGGTGAGCAAATGCCCGATAGCTGAGACGGGACTCATTTAGTAAGTGCCGATCCCTTTCCGATTACCAAATCGACCGGCGGATCGGCACCGTATCAACGTGTGCCATGACCATAAGGGCGCAATTATTGCAAAATATTATACTAAACCAAGTCGGGCTTTCCTAGTAAAAATCTGGCAACATAAACAAGCTTCAAATTGTGCTTTCACTATTAGAATATTTGTCATAGTAAACCCTATAATTTTGAAAAGGTTAAAGAAAGCTGTGATTTAGCAACCTCCCTTTGCGTATGACTTCATAAGGTAGTTAATAGGTTAGCCTACAGCTATGTCCATTTCTCTTATAAGTTATGTCGACTACGTTCGTGTTCTCACCTCACGAGTTATACGTGAAATTGGCATGCTATAGTTATTTAGCCAGTCAACGAGGTTGTTAGCGTAGGGAGTAGGTCCAAGGTGTACTAGAGTATCTACCTATTAATTATTCTAAGGGAGGGGCGCCCACAAATAACTTTTGTCTCCGCAACGAATTTGTCATTCACACCAAGTATGGGTCTATATGAAAGTGTGTGCACGGCTAGGAGACATTTTTGTCCGCGGGCTTGGACGCAACTGTCGCCCGTCTATTATGCAAGTGCGCGCACGGCGACAAAAAAAGTTGCCGGCTAGCCAGTTGCTATTCAACCGAAACAACAAAAAAGTAGCGTTGCTGTCGCTCCCGTGTGCGCATCGTCCAAATCTCGACGAGAACAGCGACAGAGATAAAAAAGTTTCTGGGCAACTAAGTTGCTCGTGGGCTTAAAATGTAGTGCTCCTTAAAACTTGCTACACGTGTCGGAAAAGCTCTTAAATAATTTCCTGTCTACCTTATATTTTGTTTTCGGGGGAAAACCTTCAAAAGGCGCCTGCATTGTGGGGATAAGGCCCGGAAATGTGGAGTTCGTACCTCACTAAAAGCGCCCCGGTGGTCACCATCTGCACATGCAAGGGGGTACCATGTCCTCCTAAAAGACCACTTCGGATCCCCCCTCTGTGCAACGCCTCGTAGAGCACATCCCAGGGGAGATTGTAAAGGGGTCTTCTTGTGTGCAAATTAAATTTTTTGGATATATTAAAACAAATGGAGACCAATATATAGAAGCAGATAGTCATAACAAACCACTGAGATTGGAATAAAGCGATTCTACTTTAAAATAACTTTGTAAAAGTGAGCAATATGTTACGTATATAATGGCTGGGTTGAATGAAAGGTAAGAGGTATAAAAAAGTTACAATTATTGAGACGTTCTAACAAAAAGTTCGCGACATCTAACTATAAGTGATATTGACTTTCACTCCTATAACCGATATACCTTATACCGCTCTACCTATGTCCTATGTTAATTGTCAATCGAACTTGCAATCAATCAATCAAAAATATTAAAGTATGTATTGTTTAATTAATTTTCGAGGTTTATTACGGCGAACGCCAAAACGGATTCGGTAAGTAAAGCCAAGGAAATTAATTGTTAAGATAATTGTCTACCAAAAGTTTTCAGTAATGAATGCAAACACACGGCAATTGACCATTACAGACAGTAGGGTGTCCATTCGATTAGCAATTAATGTTTATTTATAAGCGTTGACCAAAGTTAAGAGACGTTTGAACGTCAAAAATGTATTGCTAAACAGTCGTTAATCATTATGCATAGCTTTATGTAACGTTTATTAATAAAGGGGCTGTGTTTAGGAAACAGTTTCATCTTACTTATTGAATCCTTTTACAAAGTTGCATTGAAAAACCCAATTAAATTAGCCATGAATCCTTAAGCCGATTGGTTGAATCACTCCACATAGCATAACGATGTGCCGATAGTCCGATACAGATAACCGCACGATTTATGACCACTTGCGCAAGCGCAGGCTTTCGCTAGGTCGCTGTTAAGACGTGTTCACATGAACGTAAGTGAAGGCCGAGCGTTTTTAGGACATTTTTTTTTATTATTGAAATTTTTTTCCGTGTCGGTTAGCTACTACTCGAATAGTCCGGCCAAACAATTCAAATCCTGGAAGGTTCAGGTCGTTGAGGAACAAATAGTGCTGATATTTCAATTGTGTTTTAGACGTTAGCTTTTTCTATAAAATACATTGTTTTAGTTGTATTGATAAGGGGTTCCTCTCACTAGAAGATACTCCCGAACCAGTAACCCCCAGTAATCCTAGACCATTAACTAGGTAGTGGTCAGATAGTCAGTCCCTTCATGTTATATTCTGGTATTCAGCTGTTTACGGTTAGACTAGATGCTGACCGCTACATAGTTTGAAGAAGACAAGGCAGAAGAGGATTACCAGTAGGCACATACAGTGTAATATTCTGGAGATATAATACTTTATCCCAGCTCTTTCCATACTTGCTTATTGCATATCGTTTTATTTTAGTCGCAAGTCTTAACAAAGCCTTACAATCCAGTCGTGAGAAGAAGCGTCGATCTGATCGACTAATACAATTAGAGCCTTCAGCAGTACGTCGATTGTTTAAAAACTTATCGTGTACCTCTTATATTTATGGCTGCAGGCTGCGGTTATAAACCTTGAACCCGGGTTTAAACCTGAGAGTATGGTGATTATGGTCTTGAATATGTAGTTAATGTTTTTAGGATGATTCTATAATATCGGTATGTTGTGTGAACGACCTAACATTTGGAATAAATTGTAATAATATCGGTCTGTAATTGTCTGTTTGCAATGCAAGATCTATATTCACACAGAAAATTAAAATGTTTGCATAGCTCATTGCGTGGTTGCGATTTCGAACTTAATAGTCTAATGACCAATGTAACGTCGAGGACAAATCTCGATGTTAGGTACATTTTATTATGAAGCAGTGATTTCTAAAGGAAAAAGGGTGTAGGTATTTCTTGAGGAAAGTAAGGAAAATATGTGGAATTATTTATTTCAAAACATTTATGTAAGGTTTACTGGGGCAATTACGATAGTGGGTAAATATATCCACTAAACGGAATGGAACTAAACAGATTACCGTTTGATGATAATTTCATTGGTCAATTAAAGACTCTGTAGTCGTTTCGCGAATTAGTCATTCCTATAAACCATAATTTCTACCAAATGCAGTGGCATTTTTATATAGCAAAAACGAAAGGGACGGCGGCCGATAAAATGGCGTCTAATCAATATGTTGCCAATATAAAAATGCAGTGCGACCATATTTTATGCAAAATAAAGGAATTATATTCTGTTCTAAAATACTCTTTATCGCAGATGGTGTTCTGTAGGTTCTGCCGACCCCCATGTGAAGTAGACGAGAGATTATGCATGTATGACTGTATGTATAATCTTTTTTTTTTAAGTGCTACAGACGGGGTTCGAACTTTTAACCCATTGGTCGCCAGGTCATCACCCATGCCTTTGCGGTAACTGAGTACTGCTGCTACTACTTGCTTCTATGATCACCATCTTCTTACTTGCAGGAACCGTTGTATTCATTAGCATGGCCAACAATACCCCACCGAGGTCAAAGGTGAGTAAACTTCGGACCCTACCTGACATCAACTACAGATAGGTTTCAGCAAGTTGACGACGTTTACCGTACTTCCTAGAGTTCCTAGAGATATGCGACACAGACAGACAGACGCTCGGTTACATCGCGGTCGCCCATAACTTGACGTTACAATACCGCAGACCGCACGTCTAAATGTCACAGTTCCTATATTACTGGAGATAGTGCTTTACGTAGGGTTGGCACACGGTACCTCACAGGCATCCTCTGGGTGAGAGGGAGTAGACCGTAACCCACCAAGCGGGTCCAGTGCAGGTTGGTATAAAAGATGCCATATGTGTTCGAATTTTTGGGTCTAGGAAATACCGGTTTCCTCACTATAATTTTCCTTCACGTTTTGAAAGCAACGGTGATGAAATTATTTACACAAAATAAAGTGCCTGTCTGGATTCGGACCTACTCTACCAACGACACGTAAGTCGGGCTTGTTACCTCTGGGCCACCACTGCTATGTAAGTACCAGGTAGTAGTAACCTTATACAAAAGTACTTCTGTTTCGGGGACATGTTATAGTTTTTTTTAGTCCTAGACTTGTCTTAGCCCATCGTTAGGCGGTGGATTAGTCATCTAATTTTGAATTAGCCTCTATTGTAAGTAAATTTTCTGAAAATAATGTTTCAAACAGACAGACACATCTGCCTCCAAAGATTGACTTGACAAGCATTTAATCATACCATTCTATTCATGCACTAGTACAGGAGATGGTGTGCAACATTTTTATTCATAAAAATTATCATATATTTATATTATTTATGTCACCTCATGGATTTGGGAGACCTCCAACCAGAACAAGAAAACCAGATAACAATCCTTATATGACTATTTGAACCTAAGACCCTCAAAAATACCTAAAACAGTACGAGTAGTTTCAAAATGAAGCTTACCAAAGAGCCAGTAGATTCTGCGACAACCCTGCACCATTACGTAGAGTGTATTAGCAAAGTTGTATAACACAATAATGTGATGTCTTTCTATGCAGTTAAACGAGTATAATATCTGAACGCCGCCATATTGACGGTAACAATGGAACAGAGCCAGTAATAACTCCTTATGAGCTGTAATCTTTTGTAGAATATTAGGTTTAATCTAGAAAAGATGCGTGGGCTTTATCTGAATAAATTAGTAACTATTTCGTCTGGTCTAGATATCTACTAATGCCTAGGTATTAAATATAATAATGCTGTGTGTTTCCGGCCTCTTATCCTATGAATATTCATTAATTCCGCACAATTCCCTAGATTGTGTGGAATTAATGAAGATTTATATGATTGTTACAACGACTTCGACAGGATTGACATAAGCTTTTCTGTAGCTTTTTAACAGTGCTATACATCTTTGTTTTTTCCAGCATCGTTATCGCTGATAAAATGCCACTTTGTGTGGGCGCTCTGCCTTAGTTAAAAGTAAAATCTAATTATTGTTTATAAAGAAGATCTTTCACCAATCTTCTTCTAAGCATAATCGGTCTATAATGTTCCAACTACTGGGTCACAGGCCTCCTCTCTGTGAGAAGGACTGGGCCATAATCCACCACGCGATCCCAGTGCGGGTTGGCGGATGTCACATGTCTTCGATTTTATGGTTCTAGGACACGCCGGTTTCCTCACGATGTTTTCCTTCACCCTTTTTGAGAGCAATGGTTAAGAAATTATTTACACAAAGTAAAATGTCTGCTTGGGTTCGAACCCACGCCCTACAAATCGTAAGTCGTGTTCGTTACTACTGGGCTTCCATTGCTTTCACCAATCTACTTATATTCCGATAAAGATCAATACGGAGTTGTTCGCTACAAACATCTGAATGTGCCAAAAACCGTTTTAGTGGCGTGCACAGTTGAAGAGACAAAGAGAGAGCGAGCAATGAACAATTTATATTGTTTATGAATCAAATCATCATCATCATCTGCCTAGCCTTTTCTCAACTATGTTAGGGTCACATTCCAGTTTAACCGGATGCAGTTGAATACCAGTATTTTACATGGAGCGACTGCCTATCCGACCTCCACAACCCAGTTACGGGGTAACACGATACCCCTTCTTTAGACTGGAACTGGATAAAGACAAAGATGGCTGTTTATGACTCAAATATTCATATATGAGTCACAAGCTCTTCACATGACATTTAGCCTTATTATAACCTGACAGCTATATATTAAACCCTTGGACATAACAACAGGCTGTTAAGCTGTCAAGCGATGCGCACGCGACGCAGAGGCCGAGGCTAGCGACGCCTGTTGGCCTGTCGACGGGTTATCATGTGATTTATAATATGGAGGTTGGTTTTTTTTTGTATGATGTGTTCATAATTATGTTGTTTCGCGCAAGTATTTGACCTTAACAACTAGATTTCACCATTTTTCAATTAAGTATGAAGTACTTAATGAATTAATGTAATTATGGAAACATGTTTCCATAATTACATTGTTTTCTGGGCGTTTGCCCAGTACCTACCAATTAGAACTTTTAACATCTGATAAATCTATCGATAGATTACCTAGGTTTATGCCTAGGTCTGATCAGTAGGCATCTACCTTTCACTATCTATGCATTGTCACTGTTGTAGCCCTTTGATGTGACCTCCGTTTTAGATTTCAGATTACCTAATTTCTTAACTAAAAACGTTTAGACAAGATATTTATCTTAAAAGCGAAAATAACCGTCATTACGAAAATATCGATCTCTAAACTTCGATAATTTCAAATTTCGAACGCCGAAGCTCGATGGATGCGTCTGCGCATAATTACTGTGATCTAGACTTGTAATGGCGTTTCACAAGTTCCGTTGAAGCAACGTCGTTAAAATATGGTTCGATTATACTCGTAATGTCGACATTGTCTTGGGCTAGTTGAACAAATATTATTATTTATTAGCCTTCGATTGGTTTTAAGAAAATATCTTAAGTTTTCTGAGTGGTAGATAGTATTTGGGTGACGGAAACTTTAAGGATTAAAATTGACTCAGTAATGATAGCTTAATTTGTGGTGTAAGAGAATTGTTAAACGTTTAAGTCTAGTTACATCGAAGTAGCTTTTAGGGGTGGGGGGTGGATATTAGGTGTCCCCGGAGGAGCTTTAACATAATAATTATGACACAAAACTAGTACAGACGAAGAAGTTCTCAAAAGATTGACAAATATATGTATAATGACTTACATATCATAATCAGCGTAAATAACAGTATTGTCTTCATCATGTCGACTCCTAAACAACTCCGTCTCCACCGCATGACAGTTCTGAAACAAACAAAAAAACAATGTGTTAATAGGTACCTGATTTTTTTTACCGCCAGTTGAGCTTTTAGATTTTATGGGAATAGCAGTCCTATGTCCTGTGAAAACATGTCAAAGAGACAGACAGAGACACATCCATATAGGTATATAGTCACAGATGTCACCCTCGATTTCGATGCATAGTAAATATCAACGTGGCTCTTCTTGAGCTTAAAAGTGATTGACTGACTAGAGTCTAGTCTAGGCTGTACTGGTAGAATGGTTGTTGACTGATAAATGCAAAGAATGGATGAGGCTGGCACAGAAGCGTGGGGATTGGCACATGAAAAGAGAGGCCTATTATGCCCATTGCCCAACAGTGGGTGATGTTGGGCTGTGGGTTATGATGAGGTACACAAGGCCACACATCAAGCTATACATTTCCAGTTTCAGTTGACCTCGCATTGTATAGGCATTTCGTACAATGAGAAGTCAGCTTATACTGGCACTTTTTAGTTTGATAATTTTGATATGTAGCCGTGTGTACAAAGAGTGTTTCAAACCTTTTATTTTGATACTCAGACTGCCAAGGCTCTCAAGCGATACCTTGTTCAAGCTAACTATGGATAGTAGCGTCTCAGTCCACCCAAACATATTCTGCGGTAAATTTTAAATGGGCAAGTAGTCTAGATAGAGTAAAAAGTTACATGACCTCAATATTCAATCCAAACTTTCATCATCACTCATAATTCACGAGAGCAACCGGAACTTCCCGAACATACCACCTCGTCGAACGAGAGTCGGTGCGCATGCGCAGCTATGACGTCACGGAGTCACGACCAACAACGACATCTGTGATTTACTAATGCATTACTACGCGGGATTCTAAGTTCACATCCGTAGAACAATTTCTACCAATAAATAATATAACTGTAATGATTTTCTCAAAATGGCGCCTGAAGGCAGAAAAAGTACTCTGAGTCAGAGTCTCACTGATCTGTGAAAATTTTATTTACTGCTTATTTCTTTCAGTGCGGCGGCGTAAATCAAACACATTTCCATGTGTTCTTAACACTATAACCTGTCATTATGTTACGTTTCCATAACCTTACATTCCGATACGTGTGGGTGACGTGCAGTTAATTGCCTGTTATCTCATCACGCTGATGACACTATTACATAATGTGATAATATCGGCTATACACGTAGTTGATGAGTTCCGGTGTTGGACATGTAAATATGTAGTTACTTGTTGGTCTTTGTTAGAGCTTTTCCGGAGTACCGATTTAAACCGTTTTAGTATGTAGTTGATACTAAAAAACCCGGGGCTTCCTGATCAGGTCTTATGTAATTATTATTAAGCTAAAAGTAATAAATAAGTTTATGTTTTAACAGGTTTAAGGAAACATTTCTGTTGTTTTGAATATTATGCTTATCCGTGTTTTCATCTGAACATAGGACATTTAGACCTCTTTCACATTTAGGCGACTTTAGTAGCGCGACAGTTGCGCGTCAGACGCGCGCCCGCATAATCCGGAGCAACAATGTTTCCCCGTCGGAATCCATTTTTGAAATGAAGTGCGCCACTTTGATCTAAACTGCAGCGCGGCAGCCGCGCTGCTATCGCGTGGCTGTTCTTATAATGTGGCGGCATCTGCTTCTGCCGCGCTGCTAACATCCCATGTGAAACCGGCCTTAGTTTCCAAATATGAGTTTTTGGAAAAACAACTTTACAACCTATATATACAGTTCAGTTTACGCTAGTTTTATGACATTTTCAATAATACCAGTCATTCTGAAATTAACTTAATCAACACTCATATAAAGTTAATATTCGTTTGAGTGGAAATAACGACAATTGGAAGCAAGGATTGGAATATGGAATAGAGGTTAGGAATCCCTCTGTATAAAGTAACGTTTCATAGCCATTAACTATTTCTGTTCGCAGTCACTAAAGTATTTAGGACAGCTATTACCATTATTCTTGAATAACAATTTCACAAGTCCGAAGTGGATAGATTATATGTTATTATATTGTAGGTGATCCTTTGAGTAGCCTTCTACGACATAATTCAGTTTGTTTAAATAGTAGAAACACCAATAACACATTTAAATATAATAATGATATAATCACATAAGCATCGCCATAATTAATAATTCCATCTGCTATTAAAACATACTGTAAAACAAACGCAGACGTGAAGAAAATCAGCGAGCTACTGCGCACGCGCTGTTCCGGAAGTCGTGACACAAGATGGCCACGCTTCCGGCCGCCATTGTTGTTATGCCAATTAATAGCAACAGGTCACTTTCCAACGACTTTTGAACTTGTTTTATACATTTCCAGGAGTTGAACGCGGAATGGAAAATATGCTAATGACTTAAGTCATGTTTGAAAGGTAAACCACTGTAAACTGATTACACTGGTCAACAAAATTTTGTAACAAGAAAGGTGCTTCTTAATTTTGAAATACCTACCTACCCTCATTTTATCCCCATATTTATTTTGATTCAATCAGTTCTCGTTTTTGTGTTACAGCTACTACCCACAAAATTGAAAATTAACCGTCTTTGTATCACTTTCGCATTCAGAGCATTTATTTATTTGAAGAGAATAGTGTTTTTTTTCTGTTTTCTGAGTTTAGTGATTTATAAATAATGTCAGGAAAGTGTAAAAATGATCTTGATAAGTTTTTTTACATTTGTGGCGACATTACTTTTAAAACTCAGCGAAGGAATTTGACACCATTAGTAACTTAGTTATATGAACAGTATTTTGGCTTTGCGATCGGACAACAAGACAAAGCGTGGGTCCCACATATCTGCTATGTTACATGTGTGGGTCTTCTTACTGGATGGGCGAAAAGATCTCGATCTATGCCCTTTGCAATCCCTATATGATTTGGACGGAACCAATGAATCACTTATCCGATTGTTATTTTTGTTTTACTGATACAAGAGGTATTACAATTAAAACAAAAAGTAAAATTAAGTATCCTGACCTGCCATCGGCTAAAAGACCGATCCCTCATAGTGAAGAACTACCTGTACCAGAACCACCTCAAGGTTCCGATCTGACCGCTACGCAAGAAACAATCGAAGACGACACATCAGATCCTGACTTTCAAGAAGCTTCCGCATCTAATGAATCACATCTACTACCTCAAGGAGATCTCAATGATTTGGTACGCGACTTAAATTTGTCTAAACAACAGGCAGAACTTTTGGGCTCTCGATTAAAGGGATGGAATTTATTACTAGGAAATCACCGATCAAGTGACTATAAAAGTATTGTCGCGGAGCTGTTATCTACTCATCAGGCTTTGGGCTGTAATATGTCGCTGAAAATACACTTTCTTCATTCACATTTAGACTTCTTTCCTCAAAATTTGGGCGCCGTCAGCGATGAACACGGTGAAAGATTCCACCAAGACATTTCTACCATAGAAAAACGATATCAGGACAAATGGAGTCGACGTATGTTAGTGGATTACTGTTGGACATTACAACGAGACGTCCCAGAAGCAAAATATAGCCGAAAATCTTGAAGCTACTTTTATATTAATGTTGCAATGTAACGGAATAACTTCTTTTTGTTGATAAAAACTGAAAATTTCTAAAATTAAAAAAAAAAAATTACAAAGAAACTATTCGTATTTGAAACATTCTAATTTTATTTCTATTATCCACATCCTTTTCCTGAACATAACTAGACAACAGTTTTTATGTTACATGCAAAATAGTTATTTGTGCAACAAGAGAGCAAAGTATTTTTTTGCTGCGAGTGCTGATTTTGAATCCCGAGCAAGCGAAGGATTCAACGATTGAATCACGAGCGTAGCGAGTGATTCTAAAGTTGAATCCTGAGGTGGCGAGGGATTCAAAGGCACGAGATGCAAAAAAACTTTGCTCTCGTGTAACACACATAACTTTTCACTTCAGCAGCGAGAACACTTTAGGAGATAAAATAATAAACAGGAATAGATTGAAATAACTATTTATTGTGAATCAAAATAATTAACATTGTAGGTAGATACCAATTCTATAAAATCTAAAAAATAAGATAGCATCACCGTCTCCGAAAAACTGCTTGCGCCCTTTGTAAGTCTCCATTCATTGAAGACATGGTATGCTTTCAGATATTTCTCGCGAGACTTCTCAGGTAGGAAACTTAATTCTGCATTAATAACTTGTTGTTTTAACTCTTCCGGTGTTAAAATACTGTTCTCGTCGCTAGTTTCACTCATATTTTACGATTATTTTAATATTTTTTAACTTATTCAACTCTGTACGCCAGTCCAGTCACGAAATTTTAATCCCGCTCTTTTATTTAAATTAAGGCGTGTTCGGAAATAGCACCCATGATATTTTTTTATTATTCAAAATATATTACGTACCTAACATTTATTGAAACTAGAAATAAATATTTACAAGTTAAATATCAGTTTTATTTGCAGTAAATACTTATTTTCGTTTAAATACAACAATAAGTTAAAAATTCAATAAATTACATTAAAAGACATAATTTTCTTTTTGCAAAATTTCTTTAATTAGTACGAAATTCCGAACGTGTTTGTCTTTGAGGTCGAATTCAAAATCCGAACTTCGAAAGGGCTGGTCTTTGTCTCTCTCTCTTTTTAATGGCGGGAAAGAGATAGAATGTGAATGTTTCGAATTGTATGATTAACCCAAAGCTGAATAAAAAAAAATAATTAAAAAGTTACTTTGTCTCACTCAGTGAGCAAAATCGCATTTTGCTCACTGATTTCACGCAGCAAAACCTACATGTTTGAGCTACTGAAGTGAAAAGGTTTTTTTTGTTGACCAGTGTTATAAACTGTTTATGAGGTAGTAAATTCAGTCATCGTAACTAAATGGTGTGGGGAAATGTATAATTATAATTTGTATAATATAAAAAGTAATTGGCAAGCATTGAAATTATAGATTGTATACTTTGATAACATTATAAGTTGTTGCCGCTCAAAGATATTCTAAGCATAAATAAAACGGCTAGGTCTGAAAAGTTTGATCAAACTTCAATGTTTACAAAATATTTCCCTAAAAATCATGACTGTTATGAAAACTTGTAGTCTCATACTTTTATAAACCAACTGAACTTTGTACAATACAGTCTACATAGCTGAGGCCTCTCATTGCTTGAATCCTGTGCCAGCCTCATCCAGGTTTCATCCGCGCAATTATAAAATTGCGCGGATGAAACCTGGATGAGGCAACAGTGTCGTGCAAAATAACCGACTACAAAATAATTGAATAATTGACTGTGCAGTCAATTATTTTGTGCACACAGCTGTGCTGCTAGGGAGTTTGGTGCGCCACTTCACTTCATCCCAGCGAAAGCACTGGGAAGTGGTGAAGGGCGGGCGTTTTGGGGGACTGTCTTGTCATTTTGACGTTCGAAAAGTGCTGATTCTTAGCCTAATTTAAACCAACTATACTTGTAACTTGATAAAAGTCAGTCGATCTTTAGATTCATTTTTCTATAAAATTGAAAGTACATAACATAACTAGCTAAGTATAAGTACCGTGTAGCTAAGTCCAACATTTATTTATACTTCTTGTATTGTACACCAGAAAATACATAACAAAAAAATACAATTATGAATACAAAACATACAATGGGCGGCCTTATTGCTTTCTGCGATCTCTTCCAAGCAACATTCTTGTTTATTAACATTTACAATCAATCGTTGCGCGTCGTAGATGGTTATCGTTCCATTGCCGGTACATTCAAATACAGAGAGCTTAATGAGGTGGATATTTTTCACATATATAGGTACCTACATTACGTAGAAAGTTGAGAATATATGCCTTTTTCTCGTATCGTTAGACTAACGTCTTTACCTTGTATGTATTTGACCGCGAACTGTATGTGCTGCGCCCGTAAAGTAACTACGGCACATCGATTGTGAGATAAACTTCGGCTTTATAGAAGCACCGTCTCTCTCTTCTGTCAATCTTATCTATGTGACGGTCTCCTTTAAAAGCTTGATGTAACAGGGAGCAGTGGTGGGTCCCAGTGGTTTTGCGCCGCGACTTACGAGTTGTAGGTCGTAGGTTAGAACCCAGACCAGCGCTGTTTTTTGTGTAAATTATTCTATCACCATTGCTCTCAAAAAGGGTGAAGGATAACATCGTGATGTGACATTTACCATTATATTAGTTATCCCAAGAAATTGCTCTTTATACATCTCAAACGTGAAGTGGTGAAGGTAAACACTTAAGCCCCGGACTGTACTGCAAGGGAGATCAGATGACCCGAGCTCGTAAAAACTATGATGACTTCTGAATAATTGAGCTGATCGGACCTTAGCCAGTGGCTCAAGTGGGAAACTTTAAACGGATTATGTAAAATTAAAATACAGTGAAACTTGGTTAAGTGGGACCTGGATAAGTGAGAATCCTCCATAACTGGAACTCATGCTGAGGTCCCAACACTTTGGTACTGAATTACCTCTGTTAGTGGAACGAAGCAAACCTCTATATCTGGGATTCGTTCTTTCGATTTTTTTGTGATAGTTACCTCTATACCTGAGACAGCGAGTGATTTTTATATGCATTAACCTCTGTAACTGAGATAACATCATTTTGTTTGTTTACTTATTCTTCCTCCAAATTCCGCACTTCACTAATTTTGAGCCTCAATGACCTACAGTTTTAGTTTTGCTTTTCTATCGTACGGATGTTTATTTGTATAGGCTCGGAAGTAAATTTAGTAAAAATTTCTAAAAGCGAAGCAGTAAAAGCACTAGAAATTTTGCACAGTTATTTTGAAATTACATCAATTGGTGACCAAAGCATATTTGATATAATTTATAACATCGAAAAACATCTGATGGCTGATACTTCCAAAAGACAAACTAAATAGACAGATTTTTATAATTCATATTCTATTTACATTTTTGTACTTTTTTAAAAAAAACTTGCTTGAATATTTTTGTTTATTACAATTGTTAGGTACCTTTATCTTTTTTTTATTCCCAATAAAGATTAAAACTCACGTATAATGTTTACATAATACGTTATTTTATTTAATAATCGCACGTCTGTAACAGAAATAACCTCTATTTCCTAACCTCTATTAATGGAACCCTCTGTAAAAGAGACAGATATTTATTTATACCTGGATATCTGAGACACTGGGTAAGTGGAATACCTCTATAAGTGAGACAAATTTGCAGGTCCCTTGAAGTCTCACTTAACCAGGTTTCACTGTATATAAAAAAGCGGATCAAAGAAGAAGATTAGATAACTTTTTTAACAATATATATTATAAGTAATTTCATTGACTACAAAATAAAAAAATAAGCCAGAAATTGTTAAGGTGAATTTGAAATTCTTGACACAATAAATTATTGTGCGAGATTTTCGTGACTTACAACGAAAATGTGAATAAGTTTATGACCAAGGTCGCAATAGTGTTGGTATTTTTGAGTGCTAATATATTTAACTAATAGTCGTGCAGTTCCGATCTAGATATCTTAAACGAAGTGACTTTTACCTTGTTAGCTGAAATACTTTCACACGACTTGCGTGTAGCATGTGTTTGTTCAATAATCTGAGGTTTTAGAAAATAAACTTATACTGAATTAATTAGGTTTAAAACAAGAACAGATTAGTCCACGTTAGAGTATTTTTTCTCTTATCTTTGTACACCCTAGTATGTTACAGATATACTTTTTTAATTTTGACCATATTCATTCTGTGAATCTAATGTACCTGTAACAACACTAAATTACAGACTAGCAGCGCCCAGCGGTTTCACCCGCATAAGTCTTGATCCCGTAAGAATATCGGGATGAAAAGTATCCTATGTATTAAACCAGGGTGTCAGTTACCTCCATACCAAATTTTATCAAAATTGGTCCAGCCGTTTGTGCGTGAAGAAGTAACAAACATACAAACACACTTACAAACTTTACGATATTAGTGTAATTCTATTATATTCTTTGGTCGTGAACTTATTGTACGATAATCATCATAAATGATGTACATGATGACTGGATATGACGTTTGTCTACTATGCTTAGTGTGTGATAATCACCATCTTCATCGACCCAGACGGACTTCACGTGCTGAGCACAGCTTCTCTTTTCTTATTCCAATCTCATGTGTCAGCTCCATTCAGGTTCTACCCGCGTTCTGGCAACCATATCGTCCATCTCTCCGCCGGACGACCGACGGTGTGATAATACAATGTTTGAAACTTGAGTCACAGTATAGAAACATTGAAATAAAAATAACTATGGTATGTAAAACGGTATATGTTTAATTTCTGAAACATTAATTAGTCTCACCATCCTCATTGTAACTTCAAGCCATATTTCAAAACTTCCTAAAAAGGTCATAACACACTTTCAATAACGCTATCGCTACATCTTATCTCTTGCAGCGATGACTTCCTTCTCGGTATCGCGCGATCTCTTACGAAAGTCAACGTTTTCGTCTGCTTTTCCCATGCATTAGTCGCTTTCGTACGTCACGAGCCGATTGCGCCCGATTACGCCCGATCGTGGCCGAAGATAGGAAGGAGGCTGAGGGGCTAAGGGGCTAAGGTTTGTTATGAGTGGCTAATTGACGTCGAGTGAGTAAGTGTTAAATAAATAGGAAGAGATGAAATTAAGATGTTGTGTAAGGGCGTGGGTGTTGTTTTATTGTGTTTGTGGTTACATATTAAAGTTTGTTGAAATGAAGAAGCTTTGAAATGACCTTGTTATGTACCTATGTTATAATATATAATCACTTTATTTAATGTCTTGTTAGGTGGGAGACACCTTACCTTCTAGTATTCCTGTAAAATGCTCTCGAACTGAGCAAATTATGCTATAACTTTCGACGACGGTCTTTTAAACCCAGAAAAAGTTTCACCCGCGCCTCGTTGCCTTTAATTTTATTAAGAACTTTGTGATTTTTTTTATCAAGAAAATATTTTTTGTTTCTGTTCCACAAAAAGTTTATTTTTATTTTATGCCCAAGCAATATCAATTTCATTAAAAATCAAATTGGTTACTTCCCACTCTTAACAAAACTTTTATTTTCAAAACCGGTGTTGCGTCTTCGATTAATTAATAACTAAAGTAATGGATCTAAGTGATGGTTTAATTACTAATTCATTCAATATATTATAAAGCTATTTCGAATTGCTCGCTATTCTAAAATGTTGCAACCAAATTCATTTCGGTAACTTCGTGTGTCAATCAAGTTTATAAAACACTAGCCGTTGCCTACGACTTCGTCTGCGTGTATTTTATCTTTTTATAGACCATCCTATAGGATGAAAAGTGGCATAGATGTCCTTCTCCAGATTCAAAGCTACCTATTTAGCATTTTTATTACCATTTTTTCATAACGATCGGTTCAGTAGTTTAGGCATGAAAAGGTAACACACAGACATTTAAAATATTATTTATGGAAGTATGGATCAATATCACAATTTAAATGAGTTTAGAGTACCTATAATTATGAGTGTGGTGTACACACACCTCATTCATAATCATACACACACACACATCAGACACGTTTCTGATGTGTGTGTGTGTATACGCTATTCTGCTATTATCTTCAACAACGAAGCGTATATTTTCCCATCAAGTAAAGCTATTGTTGGGCCAGTTAATTAACCATATAAGGTTAAAGATTATAGGATATGATCACTCAAATTGACCGAGAGGTCAAGTCGAGGTCCAAATATGGTGTACATTAGTCATTTCCTATTTATATTAACGCCGCTTTTGATAGATAACTCTAGATAATGGATGTCTTTTATGGGAGTCATCATCATCTGCTTAGCCTTTTCCCAACTATGTTGGGCTCGGCTTCCAGTCTAACCGGATGCAGCTGAATACCAGTAATTTACATGGAGCGACTGCCTATCTTACCTCCACAACCCAGTTACTGGGTAATACGATACCCCTTCGTAAGACTTGTTGTCAGACGTTCGGACTTCTGAGTACCCGTAACGACTGTCAAAGATCCACGAATGACAGCCAGAACCAACGGCTTAACGTGCTTTCCGAGGCACGGAGGGGTCTCGGTATGTAAAGATGGTCACCCATCCACAGTCCAACCGCGGTAAGCGTATCTTAACCTGATCGATCGACCTGTGCGGCTGTTATTATTTAGCCTCGGGCCCCTCGGAGGCGGGGGTCTTTTATGGGAGTATGGTAATTTATCTACTTGTATACCTAATAGCATATGGATGTAATGGAATAAGCTCCCAGGATAATGGCTAGTTCAAGGTAGGTAATAGGACTCGAACATTATATGAACCTTAACTACTGGCTGAATTTTTTTATTCTGTGTCGTAGGTTCGATTCTCTTGTTCAAATATTAGTCCGATGATTCGGAACGTGTGTGAAAAACGGAAAGCTTTTGCAGAAGAGAGACCTACGTATGTCTAATTTACAAACTTTTAGTAATTCGGTGCTAATATTACTCTGTCTGGTCAGCCCATTGCCACTTCAGTGGTCTAGCCACGTTTGTCAAAGGACCGATGGCCAGTGGAGCAGTCGAGTCCTGGAGTGGAGACTGCGTATCGGTAAGCGTAGTGTCGTACGCCCCCCAGCTAGATGGAGGAATGACCTTAAGAAAGTAGGACAGCTGATTGGATGCGGAAGGCGGAGGACAGAGTGTTTTGGCGAAGCCTGGGAGAGGCCTATGGCCAGCAGTGAATTGTGAATTGCGATAGGCTGATTTAATGAGTTGACTACTTTGCCTGCTAATTCTACAATTAATAGTTCCAATTCCAAAAAAGAAAGGCTTGGTACAGCACGACGGGCACCTGCTCTCTATCTGTTGAAATAAAATAAATTATTTCAGTCAAGCGTACCTACCTAAGATCTTAGATTCAGTTCATTTCTGAAATGCCACGATCTTATTACGCGCATCTCTAATTATATTTCCACACCGGTGACCCGGTGCTATTGACAAATCGCTGCAGATCCGTATCTCGTACATTCCTGCGGTCGCTACAATTTTCTGATAATCACACGGACTGATTTCTCCGCCTAGATAGGATCTAGATATTTTTGCTTGGTAATGAAGACTTGGGTGAATGTATTGTTTGAGAAAGGAATAAAATGGTATTTTTCTTTCGCAATACGTTTCATAATTGGTTTTGAGTCTCTACAAATGCCAAACTCATTTATCAAACTCTAAGCATTTAGGTAGTTCAATAAAACCATTTTGAAATGGCCAAGAACTCGATTAGAAAGTTGAAGCTTTCCAATCCCAAAGCGTAGTAGGTTCCTATGGAAAAGAACGGGCAAGAAACTCCAAGGACGGTGTAAGAGACATACCTCACCGGGATGTCATAGCGGCGTAGTAAGGTCGCGTCGCCAACAAAATGTGTAGTTGGCTGCGTAAACAAGCTGACACCAGGTGAGCCAACCACATATCTGTAGGTATATATTTAGTTGGCACCGCGACCTGGCGAAATCGCCATGGCGATGGCGTCCCGAAGAACTATGGCTTTAAGTCTGACATATTCTAGGCAGTTAGTATTAGTACCACAACCAATTTACTTAGGTGGCTTTTTCACGGTATACAAAATTAATTCGAAAAGTTATAAGTACAAATCAAAGCGTTTCCTTACACAAAATTTCTCCTAATGTATGTATTAATGTACCTATAAATTGTTATAAAATTATTGATATGAACGGCTCGCCAACATGCAGATAAACCCTGAGAGGTTTTTGTTGTGTGGCTAAAACTAAATGTGAATTAGGTTAAGTGTTTTAGAAATTAAATAAATAAATAACTTTGTTCCCACGGCATAAACTGTTCTTGAAAAGCTCGACGACATACGTTATAGATAATTACTTTCGATTTAAGGCTCCTTCAAACAGGCGCGACCGCGATAAAATCGCGCGCGACACAAAGGCACCGCTCGTTGCGCGACTTGCGGTGCCTTTGTGTCGCGCGCGAATCGCGTCGCGGGTCGCGCCTCTTTGCAAGGAGCCTTTACGCTTTTTCTGCTTTCTGGCATTAGAAAGTTTAGATACACTGGCACAGACGAATAGGTATGAGAGCGAATTTGTAAACGACATGTCCGAGTGAAGTGGGGCTCATGGCTAAGTAATACCAGCCGCACGGGCCGATCAATCAGGTTAAGCTACGATTGCCGCGGTTGTACCGTGGATGGGTGACCATCTTTACATACCCCCATCTTCACATATCTTTAAGACCACTCCGTGCCTCAGAAAGCACGTAAAGCCGTTGGTCCCGGCTGTCATTCGTAGATCTTTGACAGTCGAGTCGTTACGGGTCGTCAGAAGCCCGAAAGTCTGACAACCAGTCTTACCAAGGGGTATCGCATTACCCAGTAACTGGGTTGTGGTGGTCAGATAGGCAGTCGCTCCATGTAAAATACTGGTATTCAGCTGCATCCGGTTAGACTGGAAGCCGACCCCAACATAGTTGGGAAAAAGGCTAGGCAGATGATGATGTCCGAGTGAAGTCGGTAACGCTACTCTGTGTTTCTAACACCTAAGTAACATGATTGTACTTTACCATTTTCGTACAAGTGCACTCCACGTGCACTGTGAGAGCAGTCATGACGCAGAGGTAACGGCCCCGACTTACGAGATGTAGGTTTGAACTCAGGCGGCTTTACTTTGTGTAGATAATTTGATCACCGCTGCTCTCAAAACGGTGAAGGAAAACATCGTGAGGAAACCGACATGTCCTAGAACAAAAAATCGAAAATATGTGACACCCACCAACCGGCACTGGGCCCGCGTGGGGGATTACAGCCCACTCCCTCTCTAAAACCCATATTATACTTACTACACGATATTAGGGCCCGTTCTACGGATATGTTTTTTAAATATATTTTTTTAAATATTCTTCCTGTCTTGCTCTGATTACACCATTCCGATTTAAGGCTCGTTCAAACAGGCGCGACGCGCGATAAAATCGCACGCGACACAAAGGCACCGCAAGTCGCGCAACGAGCGGTGCCTTTGTGTCACGCGCGATTATTTACCATCAGAATGCACTAAGGTCACAACTTAAACTCATGCCTCGTGAAAACACCTCAGTTTTGATTAGATTCTATAATAACAAAATGTTTTGTCTGACTGTCCGTTTCGTAATACACAGCGGTGCAATTAAGTCGGAGACATTTAGAGTTTGCAACGTCCCATTTATTTTGCTCGGCAGTGTAATTGTCGAAAATGTTGTAAACGTGTTTTAATTAGTTATTTAACTGATTGCGACGAAATGATACAGATAATAAGAACATTATAATGTTTACTGCCTTTGCTCTGAAGTTTTTTTCCTAAGAACGAACTTTGATGGGAATGTAATGCAATATTTACTTGGAGTGTATAGCATGATCAGTCTTTAATGTTCCCATCGGTGGGACACAAGCCTCCTCTTTTCGAGAGGGAGTGGGCCAGTGCGGGTTGGCAGATGTCACACGTCTTCAATTTTTGGTGCTAGGACACCGGTTTCCTCACGATGTTTTCTTTCACCGTTTTGAGAGCCAGTGGTGATGAAATTAAACACAAAGTAAAGCGCCTACCTGGGTTCGAACCCACGACCTACAACTCGTAAGTCGGGGCCGTTACCAATGGGCCACCACAAATCGCAGCTTAACATGCTCTCCGAGAATTGAGCAAGTAGAGTTGGTAAAGAAAATACATTTCCCTGCATTATGAGATGACAGATGCAGGCCGATTATCATATAACAATAGAGCCGGTACGGTAGTCAAGTAGTCAAGCATCTAATGTAGGCAGGTAGTCTATACTTTTCTCTAATTTTGAAACAAGGATGAAAATAAAAAGATGGCCTCTATCCGATTATCTCGCGTTGTTAGCGACTGCGCAACAGTCATTACTGGTCGCTGTAAGTATACGATACTGCCTGTGTTTATTGTTTGTACATTTGTCTTCATAAGTCGACGAGAATGCTGCTAATTTTGCTGCTGCTCCTAATTTTATGGGTTTCTTTCAATAAGTTAAAAATCATAAGAGAATAAGAATAAAACTAACTGTTTTATATGGTTTTTGGGAAAATATAGTAAAGTAAAATTAGGTTGGTGTCCGTAAATCCACCTCCAAACGCGTATTTTGCATACGCTGGGGAAAATATATAAAGTCCTATTAAAATAGATGGACAAACTTTTAGAAATCATTCAGACCAGCAAAATAAGGACGATGGTAAAAAAAAGTGTGTGGCACTCCGGGAGTGCCGACAGAAGTGAAAACTTGAACCATTACGTGTGTATTTTGTGAATCGTCTTATAAACAAAACACGCGCGATACCGGCTACGGCCATCAGTCTTACGAATTTTCGATCAGGTCACGTGTCCTGACGCGAGTTTAACATTTTTTACCCATTACAAAAAAGTGTACAACGCCGCTAAAGAAGTTTTCACTTCAAAAATATATAAGAAAAACGCATAGATACTTAGAAGAAAAATATCAGCCAACGAAAATACACTAATGTGCCGACAATTTATTATTTTCGGTCAAAATAAAATCACTTTATCAGTGTTTTTTTTTTGTTTGGATATCTTTAGTTAGACGTATACTGAGCGCTGTGTTAAAATTTGTCCATCTATTTTAATGGGACCCTGTATTTAACCTACCCTGGGCACGTTAAGCCGTTGTGCCCGGCTGTCATTCGTAGATCTTCAACAGTCATTACGGGTGTCAGAACCCCAAAAAGTCTGACATCCAGTCTTACCAGGGGTATGGTGTTACCCAATAACTGGGTTGTGGAGGTCAGATAGGCAGTCGCTCCATGTAAAATACTAGTATTCAGCTGCATCCGGTTTAACTGGAAGCAAACCCCAACATAGTTTGGAAAAGGTTAGGCAGATTGATCGAGGTAAAGATAAGTGCTATGCGAAATGTTGTAAGATACCTATCAAGCTATCACTAACAACATCTACACTTAGCGCCATCAGCGGTGAAGGTCACTGGACACGCTAAGTTAGATCTAAGTAATGATGCTTGACATCACTTAGCAGCTGTAACAAAAGATTATTGACCGTTGATAATTTGTGTTTAAGTTTTATTTTGCAAAGTTTTTGCAAGGTCAGGTACTGTCAAAAGGTCATGATTAAAGTAATAGTGGGTCTAGGTTTTTGTTTTGAACTTTGGATACTTATAATAATGACTTATCAAAATCTTACACAATCATCATCATCATCATCTGCCTAGCCTTGTTCCAACTATTTTGGGGTCGGCTTCCAGTCAAACCGGGTGCAACTGAATACTAATATTTTACATGAAGCGACTGCTTAACTGACCTCCAAAATCTGACACAATAGTTTTCAGAAAATCCGTACTAATATTATAAATTCGGAAAGTAACTCTGTCTGTCTGTCTGTATGTTACCTTTTCACGCCTAAACCACTGAACGGATTTCGATAAAATTTGGCAGAGAGGTAGATTGCATCCCGGGGAAGGACATAGAATAGTTTATATCGACATACCTTGCGGGCTAAGCCGCGGGTGGAAGCTAGTATAAAATAAATGTGTTTGAATGTATAATGTATATGTACATATGTGTAATTTTGTTGCTAAACAATATTAACAATTATAAATAATGTTTGATTTGTATCAGCATTAAAATAATGTGTTTTTTTTTTCTGTTTCATCTGCAATTGAGCCCAATTTTACTAACTATGATCCGATTTAATGTTTTCATATTCACATGCAATAATATAAACGACGAGACGAAGATTAATGCGCCAATTCCTAACACTGTATAATTTCTTACTTAACACTAATAAATCATTATTTATTTCAGTATCATCGCCCCCATACATCTAACTCAACGAACGTTTCAGTTTCAAAATATTTAACTTAGCTGCGCACACGCAACCCGGCGATCAAGTTGTCTCTACATGCGATCGCTCCAATACAGTGCTACCAAATGTAGAGAAGCGTGAAATTGTACACGCCTTCGCAATGTGGAGGGTAGAGTTGCATAGAGAGCGATAATATACTGCATTGTCATTATAAAGTTCTGTAGTTAGAGCTTATGGCTATCTAATGAAAGCCACACTAGTAACAACAGGCACAAGGGTCGATCAAGTTTTAGTTTCGCTCGCCAGGGTCGGTCCGTGGATGGGTGATCCATTACATACCCAGAACCCCCCATGCTCCGGAAAGCACGTTAAGCTGCCATTCATAGATCTTTGACAGTCGTTACGGCTAGTCAGAAACCCAAAAAAACCTGACAACCAGTCTTACCAAGGGGTAGGGTGTTACTCAATTACTGGGTTGTAGAGGTCAGATGGTCAGTCGCTCTATGTAAAATACTAGTATTTAGCTACACCCGTTTAGACTGGATACCGACCTCAAAGTACCTATAAGTCATAAGATATTTTATTCCATAACAAAATATTATAAATTGTGTTGAAAATATTAAAGTGATGATAAATAAAATAATATAAAAATAATAATATATATATTAGTCGAGAAAATGCTAGGCAGATGATGATAATAATTTATCGTATAGCTCACACAGGCATGCTATCCGAAGTGGAACAGACAGACAAACAGTCAGAACAATGAATAATGGCGCTCGCAACCGTCGGCTCCGTTATTTGCGATAAGAAATTGCTACCTCTCCCTCCCAGGTATTTATCGGGTAGCTTTGATTCCACACATAAATGGTGGATCAGTTTCTGTAAACATTTTATGAACTGAAACTCAGAGTATTTATTGAAACATAACATCACGACTACATTTCTACGAAGATTTAGGCAAGATGTACCAATAGTACCCGACATTCCGGCAGGTCCCATGGTCCATGGTTTAAGTCCCATGTAATGGGTGGCCTATGTGGCTATGGCCATCTACTGGGCACAAATCCTGACTCCGAGCTGCTACTGAGAAATTCCTGATGGAAAAACCCAATAACACTTTGCTCAACCCGGGAATCGAAACCAGGACCAGGCTCAGCAGTAGCAACTGCGATCACTTATAGACCAACGAAGCAATCATTTAAGTGAAACCAGTTGCAAGCACTTTTGAATTCTCTAGGAGTTGTTCAGTCAAGTCAAGTCAAGATGAAGCTATAGTTGCCTATTTCAAAGCGTATTAAGGTTCCTATGGAGAAAAACAGGCAAGAAAATCCACGGAAACTCTTTTTTTGTTACAAAAACTTTGGTTACCAACATCGCGAATCATGAATGACTCACGTTAAGAATCGTGGATGCAATTTTAATGCATGCTAAACTAAAATACTTTTTATAGCTTAATAGAAAATAATAGACTATAACAGTACCTAATTACCTACACTTCTATCTGATAGTGTTATCAACGCTAAAATAAAATTGAAGTAAACCTCGTCTCACGGATAGTTAACTGTCAAATAAGCCGTGAAAGTGGTTTCGTTGCAGTATTAACTATCTGCTGAGGTATCTTCATGCTAGGTTTCTAATAGGCTAGGCAGAAAGAATCACAAAATCTCCTAAATTAATAGACAGCAATTAAATGCCATCGGAATCGTTAAAATATTAAAAGGATAGGTGACCTCGTAACCTCTCTTTTCCAAACCTAGCCGCTTTGTAACAGTTTTTTGAATTAGAAATATTTCCAAAGTAACATAACATATCATCACGGCAGTATTTGCCGAAGGGGTACGCAGATGTTCATATTACACACATGTCACCAGTTGTGTTGTCCCATGTAACGGGAGGCGGGCTATTTGCCAGGCATAATGCCAGACTCAGGGTTGCTAATGAGAAATTCCTGTACCCAATAACACTGCCAGACCCGGGAATCCAACCTAGGACCACACTTGTAGCCACTACACCCGTGAGACAGTCAATCAAATAAAGTTAGGCCCATCGTATGACGCTACTCAAAAATAACCAGTTACAAACTCAAATCACCAATTAATAGCCAGAATGTCACAGCACGTATTTCAATGGCGGTCCGTGCACGATGCAACTCATGCAAGAAATCACAAACGAATTAACTATACTCTGATTTTTTAATTTGCTACACTAAAATTATAGCAGCCGGTCGATTCTGTAAAAATCTCACCGTGTAAACTTAGGTGAAACTATTGACAGCTCACTCCACGCTCACTTCACCTAAGTTTTCACGGTGAGATTTTTACAGAATAGCACCGCTGCAATCGACCCTTTTTTTTTCAACATGACATTATTTAGAATATTAGGTGTCATTTTGGTTTAGCAAAAATCTGAGTTTAGCTAGTTTAGTTCGTCATCTAAAACCGTAGCAGAAGGTAACAGGATTCTAGATCTGCAGTATCATTAGCCTACCCATATACTATTAAAATATGTTCACAAAGGACCATAAATAATGCACAATGAATGTGAGTTAGCAGCTAATTTGTGTGAACAAATTACCGCCATTGTGCACTGAACATTGGAGGGGCCGCTATTAATATTGATACTCCAATACATGTCGACATCAATCAGCTTTGTAATAGACGCTGGGATTTTGAATGAGTTGTAAATTAGAAGAATGATGCTTTATTTTTCAAGATTTATGAAATGTTACAGAGATTTCAAGAGGTTTTCATGAAACAGTTAGTTATGTGTACCTTATAAATTAATATTATTTCATCAATTATCTTCTTCTGGATGTCATTAAAGACGATTATAGGAATATGTTAGGGGCATAAGCAGTGAAAACAACTTAATACGATCACTATCGAGCTAGTAATTATTGTAATTGTTACAATGTTAAAGCGTCACCTCATCAATATACGAAATCAATTACATCTCCGTATGAATCACTTCGGGATAATTTCATTAGAAATTGACCGTTTTCACAATTTACGTCTTCAAAATTCTTCTCGTAATTTCTCTGTTGTAGCTTGGTTTGACCGATGTCGTCCGACCCCAGGCAAATATTAACGATTTTGGTTTTCATAATTACCCATCTATACTTCCATACTAATATATAAATTCGAAAGTAACTCTGTATTACGTTACCTTTCATTCACGCCTAAACCACTGAACGGATTTCGATAATATTTGACAAGGAGACAGATGGCATCCTGGGGAAGGTCATAGGCTATTTTTTGTCCCGGATGTACTTTCCCTTGGGATAATTTTCGGTATCCATGCGGGCAAAGCCGCGAGCAGAAGTTAGTCTTTTATAATGCTTGCATGTGAGATCGTTCCGTATTGTTTTACTTTGATTTCATCTTCATAACAAAATTAATAAACAAACAATACAATGCGTTCTGACCTCTACCTTTACAGCCTTATTCCCAAAAGTTATACAACGGAACATCGGAAGTGGAGGTATTCCGGATATTTTAGCCGCTCCATTATTATAGACAAACCGGCTCATTTCATTGTTTAGCTGTGGCATTGGTTCCGACATGGTTAAATCTTATTGCTGGCCGTCCTTCTGATAAGAATAAGTCATTATTGCGTAATTTGATTTGCATTCGCACTTGAAACTTAATGTCTAATGACTGATGTTTCTAGTTCTATAATAACATTAACAATGTAACAAGTTATAACCTGGGGAAGG
The DNA here is from genome assembly GCA_927399505.1 of Luperina testacea. Taxonomy (NCBI): domain Eukaryota; kingdom Metazoa; phylum Arthropoda; class Insecta; order Lepidoptera; family Noctuidae; genus Luperina; species Luperina testacea. Next base: position 17,214,486 of record OV656775.1, on the reverse strand, counting down.
GCGGAGCATCCTAACACAAGCAAACTAATTGCTTAAATGGATTCTCCCCATTTGAACTAGAATAATTTATTTAAGATGATGCTATAAACACATTTTTATTATTATTTTTTTAATTTTTATAATACGGTATAACATAAAAATGGTCGTTGTGTAAAGTCAATAAATAAATAAATTGGAACATCTTTCGTCACTATTTAAGTAGAGTATTGCATGTAAATTTAGCTGTGCTCCGTGGATCTACCAGTACCTACGTAATCTTAATAATGTTTTTGGCGAGATGAACGTTTACTAGTATGTGTATGCTTCGCTCGTTAGGCCGCCGCCTAAACCTACAAAACTAATGTGAAATATTATTACCATTGAAACAATTTTCAATACCAACAATTAACTATCAAAAACGTCGCACAATTCGTGATATTGCTCAATAAATTGATCATCTAGGGCCCGCCTTAGATATTAAGCTACCTCTTTGTTGAATTTCATCAAACTCAGTTATTTTGCTTAGTTGTGATAACGTGCCTACATACATACCTACTTGCTTTCTCTTTTTAGTGAATCGATCCAGTTTACAAATCAATGTGATTATTAAACCTATAAAAACATAAATTATGAAATAAATTAAAGACTGAAAATCATTTAGACGCAAACAAGTACTTTTCCGTAAAGAAGCTTTTCACAAACAAATGCTTAAGCCGAGAAACACTGGTATTGAAAATATCCAAATCATTTTCACTAGACAGTTTATTAAAACTTCTAGCCTATTCTGTCCGTCACATTTACTGGCTAATGTATCCAACATTACTCTACTACCCACCGACAATAAAGACATTAAAACAAACATACATATTAATGAACCCCGTGGGAAATGCAAAACCAGAAACAGTAACGAACGAGAAACAATGGCACAACTAAATAATCACTAGATTATGTACTAATTACATTCGATCGGTTGCGCAAGCGATCATCTGTCGATAATTGCTGTACTGTGACGTATGCATACCGAGGCGGGCGGTAACCTGCGGGCTTTGTGGTCTATGTGAAAGGAGGTAGCGGTAGCGGTATTTAGGGAGATAAGTAACGAATACCTACCGTTCCTTTTCTCCCTATCAATAGTATAGAAAATTAATAATAATAGAATAAAACAATTTATTAATGACAAGACGACGACGTCTCAAATGTGAAACCTAAACGTTGCACTTTCTGGTGACATCCATTTCCTTTACAAACATATTGAGGTAAGTTAAAATAATTAACCAATGGGAATACTACGTATAATCTTTAACCAGCATTGCAAGTAATCTTCTTATTTCATGCTATAACAATAATGGCTCCTTTGCGGTCATGTCCTACCCATGATACGATACAATTTTAATTTGATTTTATATCATTTATAAGAGTTAAATTTGTCATATAGGTAACGTTCGTTGCTGATATTTATTTTAAAATTGTTTTTAACTTTAAAATATCAAAAAATGAAATTACTATGTGAGTATTTTTAAGATACCTCGACGATATCCCTATTCAATAACCAATTATTCCTTCTCGCTTGCCGCTTATGACTTGTACCACACATTCACTTTCACCGTTCTAGCCGGGATGCGCAGGAGAAGCCGACCGAGTAATCGATTCAGAAATCATTTAATTGCTTTACTCTCGTGCTGTAATGCCAACATCATCGGTATGGATCGCAATCGAGTTATGACTTTGTTTTGCATCAGATATCACTGTTTTTAGTCTTTACTCTTCTCTTTTTGTTCTATATTTAACTGTCAACTGCTGTTTTAATAGTCTCAGGCAGAAGTGATTGTATCAAATGTTTTATCTTAAATTGTATTATAATGACTTGTGTCAATGGAAAAGGTAATTAACAATCATTAAAGTGACTGTGAATGATGATATGGTTAGAAAGGGAGTAACTACCGAGATGACGACTAATAGAGAAGAATGGAACAAAAGGACATGTTACGCTGACCCCAAATAAATTGGCACGGGCAGGAGACTGATGGTGACAATGTTACCCATAAACTCACGCCCCTTCCCCCTGCGGCCGGAACTAGGTAGAAAACGCCACCTGATACGATCTTAACATACTCAAAAGGTTATGGGCCCAGTCACTAAAGGGGAATGCCTACTCTCCATAGTGTCCTAGGCCCAAGATGGACATCAGATATTACTATAAAATTGGAGTATTTTAAAATCATAATAGTATTAGATATCTAAAAAATATATTCAAATTGACGCCACTATTTCAGAAAAAAAATATTTTGAGGTTATTTTCTATATGAAAAAGTGTGGGACTGTGAGATTGAGATACTTCAAAAACTTTTCTTTTTTCAATGCTTGATTATGATAGGAGGGGAGTTCCTAATATATTTTTATCCAATTGTAGTTATTAGGGTATAAAAAAAAACACATTTGCTATTTTAAATATTTTATGGTTTGTATATTTACCTGCTGTGGCGCAACCCACTGCTGTATCACGCTTATTTCTTCGGGTTCCAAGGTATGATTTTGAATATCGGTCAGGTTAAGACCACAATTCACACAATGTTCTTCAGTCATTGTGTAAAACGTTATTGATCGGTATCCAAAATCGAATGCAGCCGTAATCCTTGATTCGAGAGCCAAAGTTGTCGTTGAAGGTGAGAACAAAATCCATAAAACAAAGCCAAAGTCGTTGGTAAAAATCCGAATCAAGTTCACATAACAAAGCCAGGTCGCAGTAAAAGAAGTCAAAGAAAAATGAAAACAAACCCACATCGAGCGCAAGCAACAATTAGCGAAGTGTCAGACAGAATTGTCACTTGTCAGATTCAATTCAGTGTTGTCACTATCGCGAAAAAATAACATTATATTATATCGATTACTTTTTTAAGTAACCGATCATTGGATTTATTTTTCTTATTCTGTTTTTATACGAGTACACATTAGTTTTTAACTTAATATGTTTTCTTGTAGTCGGTTTTTGATTACAATACCAGTAAAGTCCCGTGGGTATGCCGTTGAGGTTATTGTATTTAATTATATATCGATTCGAATCGATTGATTAATGACAATCTGAAAATATGATTTTGATGCTGGCAATGTTTTGCCAGAGTCAAAATCAAAAAACTTCTTGTTTTTTCAATGGAGTTCCTTTTTTTAATGAATTATTGTAGATTGTAGTGGCGGTCATTTGGAAGAAAGTAAAATTCATATTTTTTTAAGGCAAAATTAATGCATAAAGTATTTTTTCTCTAGTCTAATGTCCACTGAGGGCCTCAAATGGGCATTTTCCTTTGCCATCAAGAACCTCTGCGGCTTAGATGACTACTCTACGTGGAAATTCGCGATAAAAATGATTCTCATACGAGAAAAGTTGTTCACGTATACGTCAACGTACCCGGATTGCAAAGACTCCACCGCCATCGAGAAGGACCAAGACGCACTAGCTTTGATTTGTCTACATGTGGAACCTACACTTTATGCGTATGTACAAGATTCAAATAATGCTAAATATAGAAAAAATAATGCTATATATAAAATGCTTGGGATAGCTTAGCGAAAGCGTTTGAGGACAAAGGTATAAATCGCAGGATCACCCTAATGAACGCGGAAAAAAAAAAATAATTTAAATAAATTTACTGCTTATTTTTTTCACTGAAAAAAATAATATACATTTTTGGTATATTTCAAGCATATAGACCTAGGTACTATAGTCCCCGCGGAACTAGTTGGCCGCGCCTTAGGTATGTGAGCGGTGGGACGAAGGGGCAGGGGTGCTTCATGTGGTCATTACTCAGTACGTGCGTTACGAACAAATAGGCAACCCCGCCGCCCTCACCCCCGGCCCCACCTAAGGCGCGGCCAAGTAGTTCCGCGCGGACTACAGTTCTATGCTTGAAATATACCAAAACTTTAACCCTTAAGCATGAAAGGCAAAAGAGAATGGCTTTATTTTCGAGTTTAATTTCAATGTACAGACGCCACCACATCAAGCAACTGGGTGAAATGCAGAAAACTTGTAACTTTTGAATTTGTTTGTGTCCTATGGTTTTAAAATGCATCGAGTTAATAACATGTTAAAATAATGCGCAACAAATATTTATTTTGAATATTATACCTTATAACCAACATCGTAAACATTTATTTATAACTTCGTACTAGCAAAAAAAAATCCTAATAGGTTTTGAAAAATGGGTTAAAATAATTTCCATACATTTTATTAGTGTCCTTTTCATTTCGTTACACATAACATTATCCATTATTTTTTTTCTGATAAACTTACCTGTTTAATTTTTATTTAAATAGTTCCTTCATATCAATAAATATTATATTATTATTGTGGTCCTCATAATATACCTTTTTTTATTATATTTATTTATTCCAAATGTATTGTCTCTAAAAATAAATGTTTCGTTACTCAGGGTTCGTTATGGGAAATTTGAAGACGTACATTAAGTTTTAGAACAAATCCGTATTTTTTTTAAGTTGGCCACATTACCTTCGAATGTTCTTTGACACATGTCAAACTGCAACCATTTTGTTACGGCGGAGAAAGTGTGTGTTTCGGTGAGTATTCAATTTGCTTGTATATTTTATCAGGGTGATTAACGGTGATAAATCAATAATTTTATTGCTTTAAAACTATGTTTTCTGTAAAGGAAACTATGCACATCTTTCCAAAGATATTGTAATCCGCTGTAATATTAGTTGCTTTTCAAAAGCTATGAGATATAAATATTTTTACGTTAGAAATTCTCAGATGTTCTTATCAATTTCGTTATTATTTCGTTACGTAACGAAACTGAGAAAATGTAAGGCTACGTTTACATACAATTAATACTGAATCAATCTATTTCTAAAATTAAATATATATATATATTGCAGAGATGGCGCTACTAACAAATGCAGAAAGACAAAGAAAGTACCGTGAACGTGTATAAGAAAAACCCAATAAAATATGAAGAATTAAGAAAAAAAACATCTCGAAAGAGTTAAAGCCCGCAAAAGCAAAATAAAAGATTTAAGTGTAATATTTGTGTGTGTAGATGTAAGTAAATAAAATTTTAGTACAGACGCCAGCACATCAACCTACTACAATATGTCAGATTTCTTTAATAGATTTTCAACTTTATTGCTTAAGCATAAGGTTCAAAGGTGATTGGGGAAATTTGACAGCTTCGGGTAACTTGATGTGCTGGCGTCTGTACAATCACCACTACTTAGTGGAGTAGATACTAATACTAATAAATGACTTTAAATTTACAATTTTTTGTTTTATTTTGACTGCAGTGAATATCTCGGAAATTAAATATTGACAACTTTTCATACGTCAAGATTAAAAACAATGTGCTTTCGGCACATTTGATATAAAACATACCATGTTCAAGTGACACATGAAGCCCTCAAACCTTCCTTATTGACTTTTTTTAGTTTTGTTTTTTGACTTGCCTTGACCATATTGTGTGATCTCACCTTTATAGTATCAGTTTCGTTATTAATTTTATCAGTTTCGTTATTTCTCAGGTGCGTTACTTTTTGAGAATTAGTGACATATTTTCTGCATTTCACCCAACTACGATATGTCAAATATCTTCAATAGATTTTCAACTTTATCACTAAAGCATAAGGTTCAAAGTTGATTGATAAAATTTGACAGTTTCGGGTAGCTTGATGTGCTGGCGTCTGTACATCTGCAAAACACTTTTCAATAACTCAAACCGAAAACATGAAACAGCGTGAAATATTTCATCTTATTAGAAGACGTGCCTTATAAAACACTATTTTATGTAACCTATACAGCTACAAACGATCACCACAGTGCCACAGATCACAATCACATCTGAAAGTAAGTGAAATATCGTGCGAATTCGTAGCGAACGAAATATGAATGACCCTATAAAGTGAGTCTAAGTAAAAGCGGTTCCCTGAACCTAGGGTCACACTTTCAACTTGTGACCAAGCGATACCTAACAAGTAGGTACAGTCAACAAAATGGTTAGGTGTACAGATGAAGTTTTGGAGACTATTATGGGAGAGCTCCTCTGTGAAAGTACTGAAGGTTATAATTGCCACTGTACGGCTGTAATTACAGGCACATAAGACATTTGAGCTTTGTTAAAAAGCTATGGTTTACTCAAAAAGTAAAAAAAAAATCATACAATTATTCCTACACAGAAAATATTTAATTGTAGTGTGTAATAGCCTTTTTCAGCAACATCTATACTTAATATAAATTAAAGTCACTTTTCATGTCCACCTGTGTGACTGCGTTATGCTTCTAAACTACGCAATGGGTTATGATGCGGAATTTATTCTTACAAATGTATGATAAAGAAATCTCGATATTTTGTCAAGTCCTATAAACTATACGAAGCAGGGGCGGGTAGCTAGTGGGTTATAAAGATTGTAGTAAGCTCTCTGCATACCTATCACTTTTGTGAACTGTACCTAACGTTAGGGTAACCAGCTTTCTGACGGCATTCTGTTTGATAGCCAGTGCTCGGCCAGAGGTTAAGGTCTTTCCAATGTTTTGTGTCGGTGCATTATTAAAGATTCAAGGAAGAGTCAGGAACGTTTCTCTTGAACATAACTTTGCATGCATTGTTTGTGTCATATTGGCGTGACTGACTATGCATGCTATACTTAGTGCTAATTCTGAAAAGCTGTCTTAGTATTTTCTTTCAAAACAAGCCAAGTGCCCGATAGGATTTTACATCGCTAGTTCTCTTCTTCAGGAGCTTTAGAGGATAAGTAACCAAAAATTATAGAACTAACTTTAACTTTTAAACGGAAGCGTGAACGCCAATTTACAAAGAGTTTAACTTTACAAAATTTCAAAATTTCGAACTTTCACACATACTTTCATCTTCTTTCCCTCCCCCCTGATACCCCCTTAGGATATGAGTTTCCAAATACGAAGATCCAATAAACTTTTACTTATAAACAGAAGTTTAAGTACAAACTTCCACTTTTCAACCCTTTTAGGGGATGAATTTTCAAAAATTCTTCCTTGGTGTTCACTTTCGCCGCTGTATAGGTAAGGAATAGAACTCTTGTGCAAAATTAAATACTTCTAGGATCAGCGGTTTAGGTTGTGCGGTGTCTGTCAGTGAATGAATGAATGAATTTGTAGCGGTATTTACAACGCCACATGTGAACTAAGCGTCATACTGACGTCACGAATCCTGCATCTCACAAGCAGAGTTTACCGCACAACTAGCATTATACATATGTATACAACGCCTCGACATGAAACATCGGGCAGTTGCCAGCCAGACACAATACCGTCTGGTCGGAGGATCCTCCCTTGTCTATGGAGGATGAGTGAACTTTACAACATGTTCCTCATGCCTCTATAAATTAATTAAAAATAAAATTAAAAAATAAAATAAATTAATTAATTAATTATAAATTAAAATTTATATTAAGTAGATATTGTAAATGTCAATGTTGCTATTACTAAAATCAAAATTAATTTCTTTAATACAACACGCGACACACTGGAGGCGATATCAGATAAAGACTGCTTTTTGTAAGGTGGGTTTAATAAATGAATTTAATAAATAAATTCTCATATGCGTTTGTCATGGAAAATGTAAACGAATTCATCAAGTATCAGGTGCAGTTGAAAATCACCAGCGTCAGGCACCAGTTGCCTGGCATTTTTGCTGAACTGGGCCTTTCTGGTGCAGCCGTGAGGCACACTTTCCTGCTAATTTCTTACATCGGACTTTACACTTTTTATTTGTTTTTATCTGATGTATGTATCTGATGGATTGTGTGTCTTTTAGTCTGTGGTAAATAAATGTATTTTGTTTCGTTTCTTTCTATCTCAAAATCCGTTTACATTTTCCATGTAAAGTTATTTGTATGATTTATGGCCGTGTAAACACACCAAGGTGCAATTTGTAATTTAAAAAAAATACGTTAGAATATTAACCAAGCACTCTGCTCACCCCGGAAGCTGTCTGGCGTGATTCTCAACAACAATGTATGTAGTGGTACAATAAAGGCATCTTCCCATAACTCAGCCACGTAACAGCTGATCGTATCGCCAACTGAACGTTCCCTGCATTTGCACGTCGTCGATGATTAATTGTGTGTTCTGCCTAATGACGACAGAGGGCGGGACTGGGAGATTTAGGATAACTTTACGACTAGTTTTAATTTAGATTGCTACATAGGTTTAAATTTTGCTCGTAATTTGTGTCGCGGCAACTGTTTGTAGCGCAACTGTTGCCCGTTTGCTATATAGGTTGACGATTTAGCTATACATCTGGTTTTGTCTCGACACTGGGAAAGTTACCGGCAACAGCTCGTGTGTGACTATGATGCCGAGCCGAGTTCTAACCAAACCGATTGTTTCACGAGTTCATTTTGTTCGGCCGAGTTCTAACCGAAAGCGATCTCCACGCGAGTGCGCGATCGTCGGGCTCTTATATGAATATGACATAATTGCGCGATCAATCTAGTCGCGTTGGAAATCATAATTTATATAAAAATCGCATCGGTCGCCTTCGGTTCACAGGGTTCGGTGAACCCGAACTCGTGGTCGGTTTCCGGTTTTTTGAACAAAGGAGTGACCTATGAACGCGACGATGGCGTATTCGCGCGAACGATCGCTTTGGTTAGGACGCGGGGTATGCATTTTTAAAATTTCGTCGATACAGGCTACAAAATGTTGCCCGTGTGAATTTAAGCACGTATTTAACTCAAAATTGCGCTACTTTCTGTAATTGCGATTATGTTCAAAGTAACCCGTCTACTACCCAGTTGTTTTTAAACTATCCATAGTAGGAACTGTCACTTGTAATGCATACTAGTAGAACAAGATAATCAGCTCATACGCGGTGCAAAAAGTCAATGTATTCGCACTGAGGTGTTGTGAACACAGGAAATGACGTAAATGTTAATATATAGGTAAATGTGTCTGTTGTAAGGGGTTCATATTAAACTTGTTACCAGTAAATGTCTGGCTTTAATGCTATTTTATGGCTAAACGTGCTTACGAAGATTCTGAGTGCATAGAATCGCTGATGCAATAGGTATACTTTCATTTAAGATTTTTGATAAGTGGTTCTAACGTTTAGTATCAAGTATGGATGAGTCTGTAGAATTAAAGCTTGAATTTTCTCAAAATACAAGCTTGATTTAGTTAGGGAGTTGGTATAAGATCAGTATTAAGTATGCGCTGCTGTACAACCATCAAAAATCTTAATGAATTGCACTTCATAGATTAAGTTTTGTTGCACTAAAATAAAGGCCTAAATTTATTTGAGGCAACTTAGCTAGTAAATAGTCTATGACGAAATATATAACATATTTACTAACATACAGAAAGTCGTCGCAACAAATAATTAAGTACCTAATTTTATTTAATCTAGACGGACCATCAAAAAATTGTTATTTTAGCAAAATCTAAGCACATCGTGAGTGTAGTCACGGTATAAGTTAAGTTTAATAAAAAGTCGTTTGCGCCAGTTTACCAGCGTGAGAGTAACTTAAAGTGTGGTTTAAGTTACCAACTTGTTTGTGGTCCCTTGTGACAAGAAAAAGTGAGTTATGTCGGTCTTAAAGAGACATTATTTCAATCAGGCAAATGAGAAGTAGGACTAATAGAATTTGCGCATATGTTCCCAGTAACTACAGTCAACCGCAAGTCAGTAAGAACTGCGAAAATCTACCTTAGGTACTGCTGCGACATGAGTAAAAGTGCTGTCAATGTCAAGTTGTTATCATGGGCGTGCAGTTGGATGTACCTAACCGTAATTCAAGCCACAAATTAAATGGTAATAATCACAATTCGGCGATCTTCGCATGGTGGCTGGTAGGAGCTGGATGAGAGTTGCTGAGAATCGAGTTTGATGATGATGATGATGGATCGCAATTCTGTTCGTCATCTGACACAGTATTTTATGCGGTTTTTTTTTATTACTGTGCTACATCGATGGAGCTGCGTATAAACGCGAGTTTGTATGTCCGTGCCTTTAAAAAGTCAAACGGTAGGACCCGGGTCACCTGTCTATCCATTTTTATTTTTAATCGAATCCATATCTGTTAGCACTAGAGTGAATCACTTAAACTACTGCGCTAACTTCACCATTCATAACATTCAACATTGCCACCCGTTAATCTGACGCCTTAAAAAGATAATAATCAAGCAGGTACTTAATTCTTCTTTAATCAGTATAATAAATCATTCAAATGAATTAATGTTGCCTTTGTTTTCTTAGTAATCAAAGCAAACGAGGCCCTTTACTCATTTATCTCCGTTACTTATCAAGTTATCACTTAATCTGCATACGTTTATACGTTATAAGTAATGCTTAGTTCAGCTCTACTATGTATGGTAATTTTACTTGATGTATTCTAACATACTTGCATAAGTTCATGGTTTTTCTTATTCACGAGATAGATGGAAACGGAACTATGCCTATGGTTTGGTAATGTAAGGTGTGCTATGTTGGTGTTGGCTTCCAGTCTAACCGGATGCAGCTGAATACCAGTATTTTACATGGACCGACTGCCTACCTGACCTCCACAACCCAGTTACTGGGTAATACGATACCCCTTGGTAAGACTGGTTGTCAGACTTTCGGGCTTCTAACTACCCGTAACGACTGTCAAAGATCCATGAATGACAGCCGGGACCAACGACTTAGCAGTCATAGACTAGGTATTCATATAAGACTATCACTCAAATCCTTTTAGAAATTATAGAGAAATAAGGTAACAAATATGCAAAAGATATAACAGTTGAATTGAGAACTTCCTTCTTTTTAAAGTCAGTTAAATAGTACAGACGCCAGCACATAAGGCTACCCGAAACTGTCAAATTTTCCCAATCAACTTTGAACCTTATGCTTTAGAGATAAAGTTGAAAATCTATTAAAGAAATTTGACAGATTGTAGTAGCTTGATGTGCTGGCGTCTGTACATGACATGAGACATCCTCAGGGCATACCCTATTCATAAATACAGACAGTCTTCATGTTTACAGTAGGTAGGTCAAGTGCTTTTTCTTGTTCTGAACATAGAATCAAAACCCCTTTTTCTACTTATTATACTTATCACAGAATCTTATAACACTTACGTATCATAGGATCAAAAACATAACTAACTTGTGTTTTGTCGCAGTCGGTTAGAAGCGTGAGTGATACTTGGCAGATTATGATATTCCCACGTTTCATATCTGTCATGCGATCTATTATATCATAGTACCTACCTATGTCTGTATGGTGCAGTGGTAGATGGTGTACCCTAAGATAGCCGGTTCTATGCCAGTTTGGTTATTCTTTGCTCATCGTTATCTCCCTGCCCTTGTGACATGTTACTTGGGGTCGACGCAACACGTCTCGTTCTTCCATTCACTCCTGTCAACCGTCACGCTATCATTCACTCCCTTCTCTTTCAAATCATTCCTCACACAATCTATCCATATTTTCTTTCCTCTTCCACTTCATCTATCAACGTTTATATTCATCACTCTTTTATTGTTGTGGTACCGGCCGCGACTTACGAGTACTTACTTAGGTCATAGGTTTAAACCCAGGCGCTTTACTTTGTGTAAATTATTTCATCACCACTGCTCACAAAACGGTGAAGGAAAACATCGTGAGGAAATCGGCATGACCTAGAACCAAAAATTCGAAGACATGTGACATCTACCAACCCGCACTGGGCCCGCGTGTTGGATCAGCCCACTCCTCCTCCAGAGAGGAGGCCTGTGTCCCAGCAGTGGGAACATTATAGACTGATTATGATGACTCTTTTATTCATCTTTTATTCTTTGCTGTAGCCACTTTAATTTCAATCCTCGTGAGCTATCCAAGTTTTGCAGAATGTCCACCAAACTGGCGAGCAAAGCCTACCACACCTGTAGAGGTCAAATCAAAAAGGCAAACCTGCTTCAGTTTTGCGTGACATTTCCCATCCGGACACGGCACGGAACGGTTAGCATGCGCAGTAAAACAAGATCGAGAGTTGTAGCAATCCACGAACCGTTTGTCGGAATGATCTGACAAATAGAATACGTAAATATAAGTAACATTACAATATTCCCACGATATTATATCTTCACTCACGACCTTTCTGTGTTACTTTCTTTAAGCATTCACTTCTCTAAAGCCTGTTCTGTACCTAAGCCAAAAAACCAGCACAAGGATTTCTCCTGTATCGACTTGTAGAACATTTTAGAGTCAGCCTTATAGCTGAACTATTGTTAATAAATACATCGTTTTGGGAAAACGTAGTATATAGTTTATATCTGACTGCCTCTTTGGTCTAGTGGTCGCTAGCTCTGCCGCTGAGCATGAGGTCCTGGGTTGCTTTCCTGGGTCGGGGTTTTCCATCTGCAGTTTCTCAGTAGCAACCCGGAGTCCGGAGTCGTACCCGATTGATGGCAATGGGCTCGTCCTCTATTACATGCGACTTAAACAGAACTTGCGAAATGTGGGGGTTCTATCGGGGCACTTCTGCCATACCCTTCGGGGCGTGATGTTATGTAGTTTAAATCTGCTTGTAGAGGTATCTACAACGCCACAAGCAAACAACGCGTCATACTGACGTCACGCAAAATCCTGCATCGCGCAAGCAGAGTTTACCGCGCAACTAGCATAGATACAACGACCCGACATGAATCATCGGGCAGTTGCCCGCCAGACACAACACCCGTCTGGTCGGTCAGCTTTCAATAAACGTTCTTGTAAACATTATCCTTTCTTTAAGGCAACTTCCCTTTTCCGCGATCATAAGTAATCAGAAGTATATAAATGTTAATCTCTTGCATATGTAATGAAACATACGTATACACATACACATCAGTATGTTTTCAAGACATTTTTGGTCGTACAATGAATGGAGATAGCTTTTTTACTGTTATAAATGGAAAGAGCAAGATGCCAAGTACACAATGCTAATCATAAAACATAAAACAGTCAAGAAAATTGTACGTAGTTAGATAATATTAAAATTTGAAAAGCGTAGGTATACTTACTTTCAATTAATTTCTTATTAATACCTAATTCACTACGAGTACTATGACTACTTAACGATTCCTTACATCGAAACCATGCCAATTCCTTAGATATTCCCGCCAATCTCGCGTTCATTTTGTGCGGTTACTATGATTGTGTCATAGAGAATAAGGCCCTGACTGATGACTTATCTTATCAAAGCTTATTATTATAATTTTGTGAAAATTACGGTTGAGAAAATGAAATTCACAAGACATGACATCATTTTTTTCCGCACTATTGCAGTAAGTTATTATCACACTAATATTATAAAGAAGAAAGTTTGTGAGTGTGTTTGTATGTTTGTTTTGGCATCTCGATTCGTATTCTTTCTCAGCAGTCTGTTGTAACTTGTAACAAAGCCTCCCCGTCGCCACATAATACAATTATTTACACTTTCAATCTATTATAGTTTAGGCTAAATTTGATTTTAAATAACAATAAGCTTTCATTGTACCTTTTCTTGCCACATTAGGGGTAAATAGAGGTATGTTCTTGGTGTTACGGTCGTATGTCCGTGTGCGGTCTTGTGTGTGAGTGGGAGGTCTTTGATTTCAGTCTAGGCAAAGCACAATCTGCCTTGCCTTTTCACAATATTATATTGGGGTTAGCTTCCATTCTAAGCAGATACAGCTGAATAACAGCATTTTACATGTATATAGGAAAAGGTAAAGTGTGTGTCATTATTATCAGGCATATCTTAATTACTGTGGGCGTACTAAGTGGGTAGTGTTGGTTAATGCGCAATAGAAACACGGTTTGCACTTCACATCAGATTATAATTTCATGAACAATTTAATCACATTAGCAAATCAAGCACTATAGGTACACGATACAACCAGATACGAACGCGATATAGTTTCTGAGCACATGATGTCCGTACGATGTCCAATGGTCAAGTCCCCTGCCGCTTCGTTGCTCGCTGTTTTATACTGGTGTCAAAACAAGTCGAGCAGTGGGGCGGTGGGAGAAGTCGAGTGACGTACTTGTCGGTGGCGTGATCGTCGGTGCATGTGTTGTTTTCGACAACGCCGCCGACACGGCCATACTGACGTGCGGACGTCCTCGTGCGCTTACAATTCATACATCTGTAATAAGCATAAATCGTTCGATTATCCTGACCAAAAATCGTACTTTACAATCTGGACCGGTTTATCTAAACCCTACAGACAGGCTGGTAAGAATTAGTTCTGGACCGGTCTTCAATGACCCTTCAGATTAAAACTTCTGGACCGGTCTTCATTGACCCTTCAGATTAACAAGTTCTGGACCGGTCTTCAATGACCCTTCAGATTAACAAGTTCTGGACCGGTCTTTTTTTTTATTTTTATTGACCCTTCAGATTAACAAGCTCTGGTCCGGCTACAAGCCCTACAGATTAACAAGTTCTGGTCCGGCTACAAGCCCTTCAGAATTTATTTTATTTTATTTTATTTTGGCTAGTCCGGAATATTATTATTCCCTATAGCCGATTTATCATTGGACCGGTTTAACCCTACAATGATTATTGCAATTTAACTGTCATCATTAGTTTTATGGACATCAGCTCGCGTTACTATTGATCGGTTCCGAATAAACGGACATAAAGTGCAACTTATGCCCCGTCATACACTTTCCGGGGTGGAAAATCCTCATGGATGTCCTCCGCCACGGGGCGGGCGGAGGGGTCTGTCAGACTCTTACTGACTAAAAACCACCCCGGTGTTCCATCTCACACCTACGCCAGGGGTCGCGGGAACGTACGATGCTTTCGTAACGCACGTTCACCGTGACACGCCAGAGCCAAGACTGTCTCGTTACACCACTGCGCGCTCTCTTCCACTCCACACGAACTCAGGCTAGACTGTCGAGCGCCGCCGGGTGACACTGGCGTTCAGAATAGTCCATGAATGACGCCGACACGACCATCTTGCTCGCACACATTCTCGTGTGTTAATCTGCAAAGAAACATACCCCGCAAAGTATCACATAGTTCGGTCACTTCTGACCGAATTTGGTACAGACTAAAACACATTGAAAATTCGCACAAACTAAAAAAAATTGAGTTCAGAGCATTAATCATTATTTGGTTACTAATTAGGATTATTATAATGTTACATCTAAAGCATGAAAAACTGATTAACTACCGTTTGGTCATTCTGCTATTGTTTCTGGTCCGGTCAAGTTAGACCCTTCAGATATTTAACCACTTGGTCCAGTCAGCCATGACTCTACAAGACTTGTTTCTTGGTCCGGTCAATTTCTGACCCTACAGGATTAGCTTCCTGGTCCGGTCAATTTCTGACCCTACAAGATTAGCTTCCTGGTCCGATCAGTTTTTGACCCTACAAGATTAGCTTCCTGGTCCGGTAATTGTTTTGCCTTTCAGGTGTGTCCCTACAGTTAAACTGGACCGGACGTAGCTAGGCCGAACAAGTATCGTTCCTTTAGCTTAATTAACAAATAGCTCAATATTTTGGTTGATGTACAAGTGCTTCTGTTATAATGGTAATTGACTCAGGACCAATTGATTCTACTGAAGTAGCACGTAAACCAGGGTTTCTACAATTTGCATTATTATGAGAACTGGTAGATATAGTGGGACTTTTAGCAGACATGGTATCACTATTGGCAGACATGGTATCACTATTGGCAGAGATAGTATCACTATTGGCAGAGATAGTGACTACACACTTTTTACTACGGCCGATAGAGAACCCCTACTCGCGTGGTTCCCACTACTTAGGCTTGCTCATAGCTCATCACCACTGTGATTACCATCTATTTCGACTGGTACATGACCTACTGGCATCATTCATAACCTATCGTAAGCGTATTTAAAAATTGCATCGTTAACTACAGATAGATTGGGCTATACCTAACAATGTAACAGTTTTTTTTTTGCTGTTGTTTAGCAGGGTAGCATTCGGTACCAGAGTCAAAACATAATGAAAACGACTCACCAAATCCAGTAGACAATAGATCTGTAGCTGGCTTAATGGCTGTAGTGGTTGCAATCCACCGTCTCCCCGGCAGAAGTCGCGAAACTCCTCGCTCGAAAAGCACCGTCCTTGATCAGCGATTATTCGTACAGGAGATCCAAAGAGGGCAGCGCTGTCCACCACTGTCATTCTGCTTGCACACGTCCTTGTGTGTAAACCTTTATGTTCTAACGTGCCTGCGGGTAGTTGTACGACGCAAACATCCACTCGCCGTTGCTGCTTGCAGCGCGTGCTCCACCTCCACCATCTGCTTGGCTGCCACTTCTCGTGCACCGGGCCGCGACATGTCATGGATTCCCTCACTTGCAGCACACGAAGGGCCTCACCGACGGCTGCGGGCTGCTTGGCTCGATTCTTGAAGTCACCCCACGTCACTGGTAGCTCCACATTACGTCCTTCGTACTATTTACGATAGCCACGTTGATACTGTTTCGTTTGTGCGCCTTAATGACGGCCACAACACGACCTCCTTGCAGAGAATTTTCAGCAAAACACAAATCAGCTGTCGTATTGTGTGCTGTTACGTTTGCACACGCGTCCTATCGCGTTTTTTAATTACGGGAACGGGATACGTCGAATAGACACTTTTTTTTTTTTCTAACATGGCGGTGGCGCAACTGGCGCGTCACTGGGCAAAGGTATTTTTGCATACAGCCTATGCCCAAAACCATATTCACTATGATCGCGCATCCGTATCTGGCTTGTCTGGGTTCAACTCTAACAGGTCCACACGATTATTTAATAAGCGTTCGCAGTTTGCACTTTGTTTTTTAAAATGTCAACGGTCACTTTCACTTTTAGCGTTTTCATTTTGCGCATGAACCAACACGAATCCCACTTCTGATATAGGAAAAGGTAAAGTGTGTGTCATTATTATCAGGCATATCTTAATTACTGTGGGCGTACTAAGTGGGTAGTGTTGGTTAATGCGCAATAGAAACACGGTTTGCACTTCACATCAGATTATAATTTCATGAACAATTTAATCACATTAGCAAATCAAGCACTATAGGTACACGATACAACCAGATACGAACGCGATATAGTTTCTGAGCACATGATGTCCGTACGATGTCCAATGGTCAAGTCCCCTGCCGCTTCGTTGCTCGCTGTTTTATACTGGTGTCAAAACAAGTCGAGCAGTGGGGCGGTGGGAGAAGTCGAGTGACGTACTTGTCGGTGGCGTGATCGTCGGTGCATGTGTTGTTTTCGACAACGCCGCCGACATGTACATACCTATCTCAGCTCCACAAACAGTTACTGGGTAAAACCATGCACTAATTGCGGGTACCCCTGGCCCTGCCCTTTTTGTGAGAAAAGTCGCATGGTTTCTGAGATTGCCTGTGGGCAAACTCATCGCACGCATGGCAATATGTATATCTGTACATATTATAAATTAAGGTAGCTCTTCATGTCTGTATGTTTGATCGCGTTGTTGTTCTAAACTCCGCTATGAATTCGGTTTTCACCAACATTTAGTAAATTTATTACGAAAGGTTGTGTTGTTATGGTTGCGTGTTGTTGGTTGGTTGTGTATCATATATATTGAACAAACACAGGTATAATGAAGAAATCTGGATGTGTTGTGAGCTAACAAATACATCAACACTTTTATTGCCTATTTCTTCAAGGCTTGCAGTCATGTCCGTTAATTAATTTGCATACTTTCATCTAAGAAGAACACAAACAAAAGTGAATGGAGCAATCGATTTATATTGTAATTTATAACCAAATTGCCAATAGGTACCTACCTAAATGCAGAGATTACTGTCGTTAACTGTGACCTTCGATAAATTGTTTAGTTAAAAGTTGTTATTTATAGTACCGTAAGTTATAAACTGCGTGACAATAATCTGATCATTAGAAAGTTGACCTGAAGGCTCAGGGGTCACGTTGGGTGTATGTGTACCTACTTTCGTTAAACCACATTGTAACAAAATAAGTTTACATGTACCTATTGGAATAACTATGGATGAAAAGAAAGAAGTTAGTTATTTTCTCTTTGAATATTTAAAAGGTTTACATCATCACTGTCGGAAAAGGGTAGGAGTGGTACATATATCATTATTAGGGTGAATTCGGATATCTCTGATTTTGTCATAAAGACGCGGATAGTTGTGGTCACAGCCACCCGAAAATCGGCCGAGTGCGAGTCGGAGTATGAACTAGCTCATGATCGATATATAGTGCATTCCTACAAAGGAGATGTTTACAAATATATAACGCCTTGACCAAGATTATACGCACGATTCATTGTATTTTATTTTATTAAGGCATAATAGGATATAGGGGTATATAGAATATAATATCATTAGCCTATCGATCTCAATAGACCGTGAAAGTGTGACGTCACAAGTCTAATATGGTTGTGGGCATGCCCATCGTGCCCACAACGGTGGATCCGCGCTTGATGCCATATAATATCGTTGTCAGTCGTCATAATTATGATAAGAATGTCTTTGTCTCATATTTATTTATATGTATAATTTTAACATGTGGAGTTTCTTGCCCGTGCTTCTCCTAAAGAACTTACAACACTTTGGAATGGGCAACTAGCTTCATCTTTCTGTCTGACCGACCCCTTAACTGTTCTAAATTGCCTGTAACTGGTTTAATTTAAATAAATGCTTTAAGTTTGAGAGATTTTGCAATTCTTCTCTCTATGATTATAAGGTGCCCTTCTGACAGGGCGTGTACACGTGAACATTCTGATGATGAAAGTGTACACGATCGACCATCCAAACAAACAATTTAACTATATCACATTACACTACAGTGGGCGGAAGACCCAGCATTAGCGTACACTGCGTTGCAAATAATTGTATCCACACAATGAAAGGCCGATGTTTTCTATCTTGTTTCACGCTCGTTTATAAGATAACATCGACCACATCCTCCTAGCGATATTGTTTACAACTCAACTAAATAGACTGTGACGTTTTATTTGCACTGCACTGTATTTGGTAATTAAAAAAACAAAGGCCCTCGGGTTGGAGTGTTTGTTTTTTTAATTGTTTATTGGTTTTAATTGTATGATACTTACGGTTTTTCATCAACTTTGACTTGGAAAGATAGTTTTTTGTGAAAAGGAAAAGCTTTGACATTCTAGCTTTGATATTATGTATTTGAAAATAGCAGCGCCCCGCGGTTTTACCCGCATCAGTTTTGATTCCGTGGGAATATCGGGATAAAAAGTACCCTATGCCCTTTCCCGGGACTCAAACTATCTCTATACCAAATTTCATCTTAATCGGTTCAGCGGTTTATGCGTGAAAAGGTAACAGACAGACAGACGATTTACGGAAAACACCATGTTTAAAGAAGGCAATCGGGAAATGAGACATGAAAACTCATGAAAATGCCTTCAAGAATTTCATGTTTATGGACAAATAAAAAGTAAACTGGTAGCAAAAACTGTCTTGTTCTATGTTTGGTTTCTACTTAGTCCTTCAATGGACCATTGTGCGTGACTGTCTTTTTTATTATCTAATTAAGTTCAGATTTTTCCATCGTCAGGTAACTTTTATTCGAGGAATAAAATCGTTCGTCTCCATAGAAAAAGAGTAGTAAGTAGATAGACGACTACTGTTTCTAATGGACTAGCTTCATCTTTCTGACTGACCCTTGACGATTTAAAAGTGCCTGTAATTGTTTTAATTGAAATAAATTCTTTAAGGTTGAAAAGTTTCATGTGATAGGTACGACACCATAGAAGGAGTTGGTTGCCTACACCCATAGCTCACTGAAACAGAGTGATCAATGGAGTCCGGCCTTGCTTTCGATCGAGTCTGTTTCGTCTCGCTAACCTTACCATTGCGAAATGTAATATATCTGCGATTAAGATGGGAAGGTCGCCAGTTTGGTTCCCAGGTGGAAACATTATGATTATGTTGTTTTTGCTATGATCTGCTGATTGCTTGTTTGTTATGTATTATGAGAAATTCGTTAGTGTTTAAATAAACATGAGAAAATAAATTCTAAGTATAATTAGAATTAAAAAAAAAAGTAGAAAATATTTTTTTTCTAGGTTTTTCGTAGTGAATTGAAAATAGAATAGCTAACTACTAGGTACCACATTGTCGACCTAGGAATCGAATCCAGAATGTCATGTTCGGCAAGGCAAATAATATGGCTTGACATTGAC
Organism: Luperina testacea; assembly: GCA_927399505.1. Taxonomy (NCBI): domain Eukaryota; kingdom Metazoa; phylum Arthropoda; class Insecta; order Lepidoptera; family Noctuidae; genus Luperina; species Luperina testacea. The sequence continues at coordinate 17,194,363 of OV656775.1, read as the reverse complement.
ATTGATTTCATAGCGCCGCAAGTGAATCGTGATGTTATCGTTAGGTACAGACGCCAGCACATCAAGCTACGACAATCTGTCAAATTTCTTTAATAGATTCTCAACTTCATTGCTAAACTATAAGGTTCAAAGTTGATTGGGGAAATTTGACAGTTTCGGGTAGCTTGATGTGCTGGCGTCTGTACATACCATGCAATTTTTCCCGTTTTTTTTATTTTGTTTTATTGGTGAATGGGTTCGCTCTTGACCTCGATCACGCCTGATGGAAAGCGATGGATGAGGTCTACGATGGAACGAGCGTGCCCAGAAGATGCCTAAGGCACTGGAACTCCCACGCATCGATGAAACACAGCAGGCTGCTTGAAGCCGGACTCCGGTGGGAAGGTGGCCGCAAACCAGGCGGGCGTTAGCCCTACCATCGCAAGGGAAGAATTGGCCAGTCAAATAAGGTGTTGGGTGTGACTGTCCAGAATGTGCCGAGAGCTCGGTTCATTTGAGTAACTTGCGGAACAAACTGCGCTACACGGGGAGGCTTCTTTATACATCCCAAAAAGTTTTAAGGTTTGTGAGGGTTTCAGCGGTTAATCAACACAGTAGACTAGTGAAATATTGTGTATTCAGAGGATAATTACGAGTATGTCCACTCCATATTGATGTAAAAATGGACAATGGCGGTATGCAGTCCACCGTACATCACTGACACAGAGTCTTAATGTCGTAGCCGTAAGGGCCATTTTCATAGTGGTAGTTTTACTACTGATGTTGACTGTACGTTGATATTAGCACACAATAAGACATTTTTCTAATAACCTGCCTGAAAACATGGCAGGACTTTCAATGGTTACTGAACTTTCTCTAAGAACTTCATCTAATCAAAAGCTTGACTTGAAAACAAACTTGCAAATACATAAACCGACATTTCAATCGAAAAAAAAAGTTTAAAAGCCGTACGATACGATGACACCGATCAAAGCCGTCTGATCGGTGTCATCGTATTAGGTAATTGTAAGTGTAATGACTTGTAATAAAGAATGCTGGTTGGCTGGAAGAAGAAAGTGCGCAATAAATGATGTGGCACTAGACGGTGTGCGCGGAGTTGTGCAGTATTTAGCAAGTGGTCCAAGTGACAAGATTTGAAGGGTATTGAAAAATATAGACTTACTAGCTTCCGTCCGCGGCTTTGCCCGCGAGGTATGTTGATAAAAACTACCCTATGTAAGGACATAGGGTAGTTTACGGAAATTTGGTAGAGAGATAGATTGCATCCCGGGGAAGGCCCCGGGATGCAATCTATCTCTCTGCCAAATTTTATCGAAATCCGTTCAGTGGTTTAGGTGTGAAAAGGTAACATAAAGACAGACAGACAGACAGACTGACATACAGGCAGAGTTACTTTCGAATTTATAACATTCGTATGGATACAAATGGAGGGTGATCGATAAAAAGTTAAATTGGGTACATCACGACGCTCAGCTATGAGAAAACTATTGAAGGAGGATAGAAAAATATATAAAATTGTAGGTTAGATCTCATCATCTGGGTAAAGATTTAACGTTATGATATTTTTGATTACAGAGGTCAAAGTAGTGGTGTTAATTTATAAAGTTTTTCACAAGAAAACTTTTCCTTCAGTACCTACTTAAGATAAACCACGTTAAGCTAAATAAAACTTGGTAATAAGGAGAGGAAAGTTACACGCAGTTACAGGTTGGTTTGTGAATTAGCATGTAGAATTAAAAAGATTGTAACTTTGAAGTTGAATAATCGAGAAATTGCAGATCACAGGGATAAAAATTAAAATACTTCTATTGCATTGTGTGTGGGGTTTATTTACCAAGTTATATTGAATCAAATAATTCCACGAGAGCGCGTTTCGCTTTCACCTTGTACCTGAGTGCATCAGGTGAGTCGAAGATACAAAGTCCTTTCTATTGAAAACATCTTCGTTATCTTTACATAACTTAGCACTCACATACAAGTAACAAGTTATGTAGCTAAATAAATAATAATTATGTTCGTCTATATCGCGTGGTAAAGATTATGTGTTTTTGTCGAACAAAACGTGATAAATGTACCTAATAATGTCTTACTCGTATAATGAGCGGGTATTATGACATATTACCTATATGAAAGTGACGTTTTTATTAGATACTTAAATATTTTATGTTAGTTGGGAATTGTAATTGTTAAACCTACAAGTGTTTGTCTGCTTGTGTAGATTTATTAATTGATGATTTCTGCGACGTCTATTTTATTGTCATTAGTCATGTCAATAGTAACTAATATGTAAGTTTATAGTTTGTTGGTGTCAGCTTAAACAAAATTTAAGTAAGTTAATATAATATAAGGTGTTAATATGTTATTTTATGAATTCTCGCTATTAACAGAAAACGATACGTTTGGGAACCGAACTCGGGACTCCGGCAATAATTTTCGGAAGACTTGTTACTTTATTATTTAACTTCCTTCTGCCTTTGACTTCGTCCGCGTGAAATTTCTTGTTTTGTCAGAAAATAAACCCTTTACCACTCTGCAATATTTAAGCTTTGCATTTGTGAATGAATTTTCGGGGACGGTTAAGTATAGCTCCAAGGAAACATCATCATCTGCCTAGCCTTTTCCCAACTATGTTGGGGTCAGCTTCCAGTCTAACCGGATGCAGCTGATTACCAGTATTTTACATGGAGCGACTGACGACCCTTAACAACTGTCAAAGATCCACCAATGACAGCCGGGACCAACGCCTTAACGTGCTTTCCGAGGCACGGAGTCTCGGTATGTAAAGATGGTCACCCATCCACAGACCAACCGCGGCAAGTATAGCTTAACCTGATCGATCGACCTGTGTGGCTATTATTCCAAGGAAACAAACTTACAAATAATATTTGTAAAAAAAATTACCCCCAAATTTTATTTTATTTGTGTCTTGTTTAAGTAATATATGTATGTATAGTTATAAACAATCAAAATGGTTTAAATATCATAATTTACCGATAGCTTAGGCTGCAGCTTGGATTTCTATATTTCATCAGAAAAACACAGGAATTCGCTATAGAAATATGAAAGAAAGTGAAAAAACAGCCACGTAGATATCAAAATAGACAATAAAAAGCAAAACAAAAATAAAGATAAATATTCCTAAAAAGTTCACATTGTATCGTGTACATCCTATGTCATTTAAACCATTTTGATTGTTTAAAGCTATACAAATAATAATTAATGATGATCGAAATGGCACTACAGTGTGGCAATAGCCTTGAAGCTCTCGTTGATCAGCCCAGCGATAGCAAGATGTCTTAGTCTGCATCAAATTATAGTCATTATTGTTAGCCGGGCGAAATTAGGAATGTGACGAAATACTCCGTAGCAGACGATCTGAAGAGGGGTTAAGTACCTACATTATTACATTGTAATTGTAAAGTGTTTTAACTGATAGTTATTGTAATGTCCTAGTTAAATAATATAATAAGTAAATCAATCTGTCTAGCATTTTCTCAACTATGTTGAGGTCAGCTACCAGTCTAACCGGATGCAGCTGAATACCAGTACTTTACATGGAGCGACTGCCTATCTGACCTCCATAACCCAGTTACTGGGTAATACGATACCCCTTGGTAAGACTGGTTGTCAGACTTTCGGATTTCTGATGACCCGTAACGACTGTCAAAGATCCATAAATGACAGCCGGGACCAACGGCTTAACGTGCCTTCCGAGGCACCGAGAGTTCTTAGTATGTAAAGATGGTCACCCCTCTACGGATCGACCACGGCTAGCGCAGCTTAACCTGATCTATCGACCCGTGGGGTTGTTATTACATAGCCATGAGCCCCTCAAATAAGGTTGTAAGTACTATAACTTACTATCTGGAACGGTTTTTGATTTCTTTACCGCTCTAAATATGACATTTCGAGTTTTAGCAAAAGTTCAGCATTCTACAGCTGCAGCATTCTGTCATAGTTACACCCCAGTTCGTGAGTGTAGAATAATGAGAAAAAAAAAACAATAGACACAGACATAGATAACAAAAAGATGAGCCACTTTTAATATTAGCTGTCAAAATTGACAAGTGTAACATCAATTCTAAAACTCCCAGATGCACGAGTTCCATGACCCCACGTGAAGCATCCAACCTTTAAACTAAAGCCTCGATAAAAAGGATGTAACGATTTAACTTAATGTCGACGTTTAATCGATTGTCGATTGTCTGTTAGAGTCCGACCGAATTTTTCGGTTTTCGGCTGACATATCCATTTTCGTCTATTTAGGTTTCGGCCTAAAAATATTAATAATGGCGGCAAAATTACAACAACCAAAAGCACAATAACTGTAAACAAGGCAAAAAAACTGCTTTTTTAAAAATAACATCAGATTGTTTGATTATTAATAGGAATCTTTCAAAAAAATTTAGCTCAGAGTTTCGTGAGATTTAAGCTTAAGCGGTTAAATATAATGATATAAAATCGATGCTTTGTTTATTTTAAAAGTAAAATAAATACTTAAAGTATCAATTTTTTTAAAGGAAAACCCATGGACAAACCATAAAACATTTTTACGTTTTCGTTTTCGGTTTTCGGCCGAAGATGCAAATCGGCCGTAACAATTTTTGTTCGGACTCTATTGTCAATCGATTCCGATGCCAAGGCTGCTCGAGTTAATGGATCTAGCAACTTAACGGATGATAGAATGTATGTTTACATATTTTTTTGTTTTGTTACAGCGTGATTTGTTGTTTAGGTTAAATGTATAACGATGTACACTAGTTTATTTTTATTCTTGTTGTGTATTAAATATGTTATGACTGTTCTATATTTCGAAGGTTAAAATTTAACAGTACCTAAGTGCTAATTTCACCAATGAAATAAATACGATCAGCACATCTTAACCACGTGCAATAGCTGTCAGTGGTGCCGATTCTGTTGTTCACAAACTAAACTAAATTTAAATTCAGTGCATCTTTTTCTTTCTATTTTATAAGAAAAGGACAGAAGATAAATTTTAGTTTAGTCCTGTGAAATTAATCAGCGCCTGACGTAATTTGACGTACCTAATTTTAGTAGGCAAGTTTTTAATCACGTCTAAACTTGTACGGAGTAGTACATAATGTAATCTATAGCATAATGCAATCCCTAGCATAATGCAATCTATAGCGTAATGGAATATCTGCATAATGCAATCTAACCAGACTGCAATCCCTAGCATAATGCAACTACATTCACGTCTGTTGCAGTAGAAATGGTCCCACCATACTACCACCATGTGATCACACATACGTAATCACCCACAAAACGTACTTGACCGCATAATAAGTTGAATTAAAATAGTTTTCGTATCACAAAAAGTAATTAGCTGCATCTATTGTGCTTGTACCCCAGAGGTCGGAGTGTGGGACTCGTTGCTAATTGCAATCAGTTTGAAAACTATGACGATGAAGTCAAGGCCTCGATCACTGGAAATTGAGAAGAATTTTCTAGTGTTATTGTTTTGGTATTAAGTAATCCGGTTTATTTTTCGGTTGTTGTTAAAATAATTTGGAAATTACAGGGAAGAAACTTTAGAACTGAACTTTAAATGCATTTGGTTGGAGGAAACCGGCATGTCCTAGAACCGAAAATTCGAAGACATGTGACAGCGCCAATCCGCACCGGGCCTGGGTGGTGGAATACGGCCCACTCCCTCTCACAGTGTCTCCCAGCAGTGGGAACATTGTAGGCTGATTATGCTTCCATTTGGCCGTCCTGATTTATTCTTTAGCCTTGTGAAAAAATGCTTTTCTTACCTATTTTAAGTTGTAAGTTTGTGAGTACCTACTTAAAAGTAATTTGACATACTACTACTTAAGGCAAATTTCACCTATTTAACTGAACACGAATAACACAATCTAAACCACGTTTATGAACTGTCAGTGACAACATTCCACAACGATGATGACACTGAAGAGCTTAGGTAGGTTCATCTGAAAAGTGAAAATTAGGTATGAAACTTCTTTGTAAAAACCCTGGTAAATCTTAGATATTTTCAATTTACAGACAGTACCTGTAATTTGAAGAATAAATAAAAGAAAATTGACATAACAGACACATAGCATGCCGTGCGAGCTGTAAAAGTAAAATGAGTGAAAATTAATTATTATTTACAGCTGGTGAGTCAATACCCGCCGCAGTGTTCATTATTCAGTAGACACTGCATGATTGTTATGTTTATACACAATAAGGTATTGTGTATAGGTATGCCTATATTATGTAGCCGTTAGTTATTGCCTGCTGTAGGTGTAAAATCCTGCATTACAGTAGGTACTTATATTTTTTTTTATAATTATGCTTAATCTATTTACATAAAAGAAAGTTGGGTTAGTTACACCATTTATAACTCAAGAATCACGGGACCGATTTTTATGATCTTTGGTTTGTTGGATTTGTCTCCGCCCCGAATAGCAGAATAACTATTAAAACATGGGGAAAATTCACAAAGAAAAAACATATTTTTTCTATGGATCGTCTTTTTTTATTCTGTGGCGGTACGACGTTCGCTGGGTCAGCGGTATGACTAAAAGAGAGATAAATAGGTATAAATGTGGATGGATTGTGTGAGCAATGATATGAAAGAGAGGGAGTGAATGATAGCGTAACGGTTGACAGGAGTGAATGCAAGAAGGAGACGTGTTGCGTCGACCCCAAGTAACATGGAACAAGGGCAGGGAGATGATGTCCTAGTGTCCTACAAAAACACAAAAGGTGAATTTGTGATGTTGTCAATTTTATACACAAATAATTATGTGCGGCCATTTTGTACTTGTTCGAATGGCACAGGCGATGCTTTTGGAATGGCAATGGTATCAATTTTTAGGAAGGTAGGTAGGTACGGTCACCTATTTTGGTATAGTAATTTTATTTTAGGTGCATCGTCTTCACATATTATTATTATATAATTAATGTATGCAAAATACTGTAAAAACATTTAAAAGAGTAACGGTGGAGTTTCTTTCCCATTCTTCTCCATACGAAAACTACCTTTTGGAATGGGCGATTAGAATCAATTCTATTTTGTAGTAATTTTTGACGTTCGAAAGTGCTTTTTATGTGCCTATTTGAAATAAATGCTTTGGACTTTGACTTTGAAAGGAGATAATTAATCAAGGTCGTCGGATATAGTTGAAGTTTAGTAAGAAACCGAAAGATATTTTCGAATTAAATTTAATTCTATTAATACAAAATATACTTATAGTTTATTTATCAAATTTTTCATTCCAAAATATTCACAGGTCAGGTTGCTTACTAAACTTCAACTATACCCGATAACCCTGGTTACTTATCTCTTTTTGAGACTATACATGAAAACGTATTTCGAAATCGCGTAGCACAGTCAACTCAAGTAAGGATTTTTTTAATATTTTCATGTTATTTTTATAATAAACTAGCTTCCGCTCGCAGCTTTGAACACGAGGTATGTCGATAAAAACTATTCTATGTCCTTCCCCGGAATGCAATCCATCTCTTTGCTAAATTTTATCGAAATCCGTTCAGTGGTTTAGGCGTGAAAAGGTAACATACAGACAGACAGACAGAGTTACTTTCGAATTTATAATATTAGTATGGACTGGTAAGTAGAGTGTTATTTGATCAACCAATCACTACAGCTAACATTAGATTATTACACCAGATTGTCAATGATTACAAATTTGGTCAGCTAACTGCTGACCAATCTGCTGCTGATACCAGATTGTAATATATAACACAATACCGTTACATAACAGTCCCAAAAACATTATTGATCTAACCTTTTGACATTACGCTGCCAAAATAATGGTTCAGTACCACAACACCATCAGATATGACGATTTCAATACATTCGTTCAGTTTGTCTGATTAAAATTTTTCGGGTCAATATTTGAACGCTTATAACGAGCCTTATTTGGCATGAAAGTAAAAAGGTATTGTTAGTGTTATTGCTTGTGTTGGCAGCCTAGATGTCATCAACGATAGTTATATAATGTAGAATGTGTCATAGGATATCGTCGATGTCGATAATAAAAAACTGGCCAAGTGCGAGTCGGACTCGCATACGAAGGGTTCTGTACCACAAGGCAAAAACGACGAAAAAAACACGTTTGTTGTATGGGACCCCCGCTTAAATATTTATTTTATTCTGTTTTAAGTCTTTTTTGTTATAGCGGCAACAGAAACACATCATCTGTGAAAATTTCATCTATATTATTATATACAACCTGGTGACAGACGGACGTCGGACAGTGGAGCCTTAGTAATAGGGTCCCGTTTTTATCCTTTTGGGACGGAAACCTAAAAAGTGCGTGTCATACTCGAGTATTGAGAGTTCCGTATTCTTGCTTTTCTTTCGGTATTTTTGTAACCAATTTATGCCTATAACAGATTTTTTTTCAAATTGTAGAATATTTTAGTTCACTTACCTACACTGTTACTGTGTTCTGCAAGATTTGTTAAAACATAGGTAATAACTGTTGACTATTAAAAGTTATATAAGACTGGACGCGTAGTTAAATCGTAAAGTCGGCTAGAAATACTTTAATATGTGGTTTTTGGATGGAAGCATCAAATGAATATGTTTTGCGCCAACTCTAAGGACCTCGTGGTCTGACAAAGGGCAGTGGGCCATAATGTGTGAGAGTTGGTCTTGATGTTCCATAAACAATTATTGTAATAGAAACCTTTTAAACAGTTACCAAATAACACAGTCAATATGCGCTACACATACTTAATATTACAATTCCAAGTAATTTCCCAAATAAAGTACTTACAAAACAAAACACCCAATTTTGAAACGTCGGTACCAAATCACAAATTAGATTAATTTTCTCACGTTCCAAAATAGCTCTTATCTCGGATCCTATAAGAACTGTTTTAGATTGTGTGCGCACGCGCAGGCATCACGCGATCAGTTATATAAGTGTTACAATCAAGCTTTTGTCGTGAGAACGGGGTATTGTAATGATTAAATTATTGACACACAAGTGTGGTTATACTTCTAATAAGGTAACAGATAACACTCTCCTGGGGTGATTAGAAAAATGAATTGCTCATTAGACTGGTTTCCCTAATTAGTAACATAACCCACCTGTATTCTGCGAGTGAGCAGGAAGAAGTGTATAGCACACTCACTTTTCGCCACTTATGTTTATCATATACTAGCGGCCCGCCCCGGCTTCACACGGGTAGATATTGGTATTTAACAAAAATAAGGTACAAGACCCGGCGATAAATATTGCACATCGACCTTTGGAAAGAGACAATCGGCTAATTTCGGCTTCGTAGAGCGTTATCTCTGTCGCACGAAATACAAACAGTCCGGTATCTATTAGGAGCTGTTAAAACAATTATGATTTGCTTCTTTTGATAATTATTTTTATTCTTTGCATAAAATACAAAAAAAATAAAGTCGATGTGCAATATTTATCGCCGGGTACTGTATAAGGATTTTTCGGCGTTACTATTGCATATTTTAACATGGAAAAGTAGTTATTGTGACATAACTGTAATAGTTAAACATATGATATTGTGATTTGTTTTTAGATATTGATGTCCTCTATAAAACTGTAGTACATCACTTTGCTCTATTGTCAATAGTTTCCGCAGCGTACGCGATATAAGTATTTTTTTCATACCTTGGGTTACATCATCGAAGTTTTCATACGGATCCCTAAATTTTTGGAAAATATTCTATAGCCTATGTTCATCAAGGGTAACGTAGGATTCTAATGCTGAAAGAATTTTTCAAATCGGTCCAGTAGTTTTGGAGTCTATTCAATTCAAACAAACAAAGAACATTTTCCTCTTTATAATATTATTATTACCAGTGTACGTAGATCTGATAATAGCAGCACAAATCCAAACTTCAGGCTACTACTGAAAAAAATCTGGTGGAGTTTTTTTAGGTAATTATTTTCTTACTCAACATTAGGTAGGTAGGTACTCACATCAAAGTCAAATCATTTATTTCAAATAGGCACATTAAAGGAACTTTTGAACGTCAAAGACGTTCATGCACGGCACTTATCTCTTAATTTATAATTATGTATATTGTTCTTTTTTCTTTTCAATAATTATTGTGTAAAATACTTGTCTGGATCAACCTACCCCTCACTAGGAGCGGGGCGTTGGTAACTACCACCGTTTTAACTATTGCAAAAATCATCGTTAAACAAAAAAAAAAAATACGCCGCGCGTTTCGTTTAAATAAATAAACTACAGTCGACAGTCTCGGACACCATGGCCTGTCCTGCTGCAGGAGCGCCGGTCGCATAGCACGGCACGCCAGCATCAACGATATTATTCGTCGAGCCCTTGTCTCCGCCGGCGTACCAGCGGTGTTAGAACCAAACGGCTTGGTGCGTGACGATGGGAAGAGACCAGACGGCATGACGTTGTTGCCTTGGAAGGTGGGTAGGCCTCTGGTATGGGACGCAACGTGTGTCGATACCCTTGCGCCATCTCATGTTCCTTGCACGGCGAGCTGTGCTGGCGCCGCTGCTGCGGCTGCTGAGTCCCTCAAGCGGCGCAAATACTGTAACCTTTTGGGCAATTACAGCTTTGAGCCGTTTGGGGTCGAAACGCTAGGGTCATGGGGCCCGAGTGCGCGTCTCCTTTTTAAAGAAATTTCTCGCCGACTGGTCGACGCTTCACGTGACCAGAGGGCTGGGTCGTTCTTTGGCCAAAGAATTAGCATTGCCATTCAACGTGGCAATGCAGCCAGTCTTCTGGGCACGTTTCCGGATGACAGCGATGCGGACGAGTACTTCGACGCCTGATTTGGCCTTTATTTTTGTTTTTATTTGTATAGTAAGTTAGTTAGTCATTTAATTTAGTATCTAATAAATAAATAATAAATAAACATTGTTTTCGTTGATAGTATTTGTTTTTTGTTCCAAATAAGCGACTATTATTTTTCAGAAACAAAGACACCAGACACAAATAAGAAAAATCATTTACCTAGCCTATAAGGAAAACCCATACCTAACCTACATCAACCAATCACGAATATCGGTCCCCAAACAAGTAGTTATGGGCTACCAAAATAAAAAGAGTGTTAACAAGACATAACTTCGGTAACAATTACCGACCAGTAGCCGGTAATACCAGTCGTTGTCATATTGACACGGTCGATAATACCGGAAGATTTGTAGGAATTTCTTCTTAAGATCAAGGACACTGAGTCATGGGACTGTCTTAAAGTAATCAGCTTAAAGGACTTTGAAAAGGGTAGGTGTTTGACAGATTGTGGGTATGAAATAAATTGAATATAAATGTTAATTGGGCTACCTATGTATGAGTGGTGTAAGTACCGAGCTATAATTTGTTCATTTTTTTTTCATTCTTAATTTTATAACTGCGAAAGTATCTCTGTCTGTCTATCGATCTGTCTCTCTGTCTGTTACCTTTTCATGCCTAAAAAGCTGAACGAATTCCGATGAATTTACCACACAGGTAGACCATGACATGGGTTAAGATGTAGGATACTTTATATCCGGATAATGTCAGACCTCCGCACGGGCGAAGCTTCTGTTTTATGCTATTACGTAATTAGCTAACCTACCAACATCTTATAGTGACCATATCAATATAAAAAATCTTTTATGTTTTAAATAAATAGATTGATTTGGCAATCGCACTAAACCATCTAATTTAATATAATATGTATTACTTGTGAGATAAATTGTGTTTTCATGCGATGTCCAAGTCAATCTATTTATTTAAAACAAAACTCAAACTCAAAGCATTTATTTCAATTAAACCATTTACAGGCACTTTTGAATTGTCAAGAAGTCGGTCAGTCAGAAAATATAAAGCTAGTTGCCCATTCCAAAGCGTAGGTACGTATGAGAAGAGAAAAAGATTTTTAATATTGATATGGTCACTATAAGATATTGTTAGGTTAGCTAATTACGTAATAACTTAAGACAGAAGGTCCTTTAAGTAGGGACTGAATAAATTAACCGACTTGGTATTACATGGATCTCACAACTTTTTACGGTAGAAGAACTGAGTTGCGAGGCTTGGTTTTTTTTACAAGTTATGTTTTTGATGGCATCTAAATATTCATAATACCAAAACATTTTACGATCGTAACCTATACGTAAACCCAAATCACCCACAGCGCAAGAGCCTTCCTCACATCACTTTCAAGGACGAGGACGCGACACGAGCGCGAGTACGGGTACAGTCAACCATAAGTTAGTTGTCTACGAAAACGCCCTTACTGCTACGACTTAAAGGCGCTGTCAATGTCAATTTGTTACCACGTAGATAGGTGCGTTGGTTGACTGTACGAGTGATCGAGTTGATGGGAAGATGGCCTTTACGCTTGCGGACGAACGGTACTTGATGTAGCGTCGGCAGACAAAGTGTAACATTTAAAGTAATATTATTGGGATCCTTTTCAATTAGTTCAAAGTATATTTTTTTTGCTAATTTCAAAGAAGATTGTCTGATGAATTTAATCTTAAATGATCCTGTTGAATAAATTCATCGTGTTAAAAAAGATATCTATCAATCATTGGATCTATAGAGTACCTAATTAGTTAAAAGTACTCGGTGAATGGTGATTGGTTGGCAAACTAACGACAGTTTGCCAACCAATCACCATTCACCGAGTTCTTTTCATTTTTTTATTATTTTAGTATATGTTCATATATAGCTGTTGGTTCTCCTATAAATATTTTTTTTTTTGCTATTTTGGTTCCACACAAATATCAGTGTAGCCCTGGCTCTAGTACTAAGAGCTCCTGTATCACAAGGATCAGGGCTTGTTTTAAGGGAATAAAGAAGCGCGATAGAAACGCTTGCCGCGGTTGGTCTGTGGATGGGTGACCATCTTTACATACCGAGACCCCTCCGTGACTCGGAAAGCACGTTAACCCGTTGGTCCTGGATGTCATTCGTGTATCTTTAACAGTCGTTACGGGTAGTCAGAAGCCCGAAAGTCTGACAACCAATCTTACCAAGGGGTGTCGTATTACCCAGTGCCTGGGTTGTGGAGGTTAGATAGGTAGTCTCTCCATGTAAAATACTGGTACTCAGCTGCATCCGGTTAGACTGGAAGCCGAGCCCAACATAGTTGGGAAAAAGCTAGGCAGATGATGATGAAAGAAGCGCGATAGATAAAAATGAGATACGTTAATACGCGTTTTTTTTTCTATGAGTCACGAATTTTGTAACAACAACATCTTTGTCTTTCAATCTTTGTATGTTGCAATATGCTAAATACCAAGGTGCTTTTTCATTAAACAAAATAATTGACAACCTTTGACCAACTCAGAAACAATTCAAATTCATTTATAGTTGAGCAGTTACTAAACATTTTCTCAATCACACTGCAATTACACAATTACAAAATCTAACATTACGCATCATTTTAAACTTGCGCACGGTTATAAAAACAAAAGACACAACATTTTGACCGGCAATTATTTATTGCTAGAGAACCAGCCGGTCGATTCTGTAAAAATCTCACCGTGAAAGCTGAGGTGATGTGAGTTTGTTTTTGCTAGGAAATGACACTATTGACAGCTCCACGCTCACTTCACCTATGTTTTTGCACGGTGAGATTTTTACAGAATAGCACCGCAGTGCTTCGAACGATTCCTTTTATGACTTGACAAAACATCGAGCTTTTTTTATCATATGCAAGTTTATTATTATACACCTAATATAAACCTTCCGGAAAAAATCTCTAAATTATAGGTCATATCCGTTGCGTTGCTTAGATCTTCTAAACAACACAATTACACAACAGATATTGATGCGTTGATGCGATGACTACACATGATGGTCACACAGACAAACACGAAAAGCGACTTTATACTAATTATCATATTAGTTACGATTGTTCTGCTGTCTGTACCCGCTATACGAAACTGTTAACCGTCCTTGAACTTTCACGTGGAGCAACGTCACTCGTGTGCAGTGAGCCTATACACACACATGCATAGACAGGGCTGGCACGATTCTGATTTTGGGCCTCATTATCTTGATTTCTGATTACCTATAAGTAACAAGAACAAAAATAAAATCCCAAATGGTTCTAGCTAGTTTTGTTTTGTATACATTTTAAGAGGAAATGCGGGTGGTTGTTTCTCCATTGAAACGCTCTCGCCCGTTTTCTTTCTGGTTAATGACCATAAAGCAATGATTTTTTACAGAATAATAAATATTTTATGTATTTTATGTCCCTATGTATTGCATGTCCCTATGTTTTCCTTTTTGTTGATGATATATTATATTTATAAGCATCCTCAAAAAATGGCGATTTAAACCACTGTCAAGAGGCCTAGTGTACAAATTTTACAACTATTAATGAAAAAGAAAAATCTTATTCATTTTATGAAATATCTTTTAAATTGGTAATATTGGAGGAAGAAATATTCTCCAATATTGGAGGAAGAAATAGGCGAGAGCCAACCCTCGAATTATGACTTTTTACTTAGGCTTTTTCAAAAGTCTCGCCGTAAATAGTCTTTGTAAGTAACATCAAGTTGAATTTTGCACTGATGGTGATCGGGCTCTTATATAATATCTCCAGAACCATTCATTGTTGTCGTTGACGGGAGCTCCGTGTTTAGTAGTTAACTTTTACGATCTCCAATATTATAAGCTTTTGAATTGTTTTAAATACCGGTTTTGATTAAAGTCACACTAAACATTACTTATATTAACACCTCTTCTCCTTTTCTTGACTAACCTGTTAATTATTTTTTTAAATAATTTAATAATTAAAAATAATTATTCAAACCAACCTAAAAAACCCGTTCTACGTACATCACTTTCCTACAAAAATCAATGCCATAACCACTTATTCAACAGTTTGAAGATCGTTCTTGAGAATAGCATGTTTATGACTACTCACACACACACATACACACACAAATTCACGTCAATTTCACAGCACTCACAATTACCATAACGCGTGTTATTATCTATATTTCTAGATGTTATCGAGGCCTACAGATTTATGGTTTGCTTCAAGTGCAGAGTAACGACTGTAGGTAATCATCGATAGACATGAGTGATGAATCGGTATGAGTGTTTCTTGAAACATGACCATAGGAGTTCAAACCTTATTAGTTATTACACACGATATTCAGGGACCCTTTACTTAAATCGGGATGGTGTACCTAATAAGATAATGGGAGGAAGAGTCCCTATTAAAACTAACACATCACCTAAATCGGGTCCTAAATATCGTGTAATAGGGATTTCGTAAGCCTTGATTCATTTACAAACCCTTTTTTGTCGAAGAAAGTGTCTGAAGGGACTGATGACTCATTCATGTTAGGTGGTAGCCTAGCCTCTGTGGTCTATTGTAGTACGTGTCAGTCTCATTAATATGTAATTAAACTGAGAAATATATACGTAAGGGGACTACAGGACCTAAACGCAAAAAACGCAAGCTTATTTATTACCTTATATTGTATACATTGAAGCGGCTGCCCTGGGCTGACATTGTATAATGATACATTTTATTATGCTTTGTGTAGTAAAAGCATATGATCGACTACAGTAAACAAAATCAGAAAAATATGTGATATTCTTCAGGATATATGCTAGTTAGATAGTGTGTTGAAAACATAATACAACTAATTTGATACCATAAAAAAAATCATGAAGATACCTCTAAAAACTTTCTTTTTCAATAAAAACCATACTAATATACATATATACATACAATAATTCTGATTTTTTGTCAGATTATTTTACAAGAAACATACTAAAGTACTAGTGTTTTAATTTTTTAGTCCAATTATAGATTTTTTGTAAATATATAATTGCTTCATATTTTGCAATAAATTATCAGCGTTGTGTCATCACATCACGCTTCTCTTTCTTTTCTATGCAGTCCGACAGTGACCGCGCTTCAGGTCACGTAAGCCCCTTAAATTCAATGACAATAAATTATCAGCGTTGTGTCATCACGCTTCTCTTTCTTTTCTATACAGTCCGACAGTGACCGCGCTTTAGGTCATGTAAGCCCCTTAAATTCAATGACAAACAACGCACAGCCTAAACCACTGGGTCTAGAAGTATAAAATTTTGCACTAGAATTTCATATGTAACGAAAGTGTAGGACTAATGAAGGATTTTTGAAAATTCATAGAGACGAAAGTTTGTATGGAAGTCCGTCATTTTTGTCGATAGGAAATCCCATCGTCGCACAGCTTGGAGTTGATAAGTAAATCACATAATTATAGCCCTTTAATTTCTTAAGCATAGCACCAGGTACACTGCCCTAAAGTGTTGTGCTTTTCAGCTGAAAAAAAAAATTCAAATGAAGTCTACTATTATTAATATTAATGAATAAATAAAACACCTCAATGTTAATTAAACTTTGAAAATGTGGATACCAAATCAGTTTTTTATATTAATATTGGCAAGGAAACGCCGTAACTAGTGATTATTGAGTCTTGCTCCTTAAACATAATAAGTTACTTACTAAGAATAATCAAGCAATAATACTTAGAATACATACTAATTACATGACATTTTTACCAATAGATTAATCAAAATCAGTCTCAGATCAATACACATCGTGCGATCTTGTCGTGAGGTGCCTTGGTGACATTTTTTTTGGACCACTTTTGAGAGTAATGTCAATGGCTCAAATATTATAATGTATATGTACTTACTACTAGTATTTAATGTAATGTCTAGACACTGGTATTCCCAGGACATTAATCAGAGGCTTTTAGTAAATGTTAAGTTGTGTGAGTTTTGTAACGTTTATTAGTAGTTGAACTATGAGTAATAAAGTAAAAAGTTGTTTGCATAAGAGTTTTATGATTAATTTTGTGAATCAGTCGTAAAAGTATTTCATGAGAAAAGTAGTTTAATTACCTGTCAACAAATGACTTGACCTGAATCATATTTATAATAATAAATATCAATATAAACATTGATTCAGGCCGTGTTTTGAATTATCAAATATGTGGATTAGGTACGGTCACCAGAGTCGTCAGATATAGTTGAAGTTTAGAAAATTTATTCTGAAAATTCTTTAAGTAATGAGAAGCTGCAGTATTGCAGAGTGTAGTAGGATATATTTTATGATAAAACAAGAAATTTTATGCAGTCATAGTCGCGGTAGTAATACATTTATGATAATTAACACAAACCTATAGCGAAATCATCACTATTGTAGGTTGTTGAAGACACACCTAAACCATCGAGGTTCTTTCGCGACTCCGAATTATGTTACATGTTACACAAGATGCTTAACAGGGGCATCATTAATCGTCATTATTTACATAAGCCTCTAACACAATAGTATGGGAACGCGAAACAAGAAAAACGTAGGATTTACTATAACATTTTAATTGGTCGTTGCGCTCATACAAAGTCACCGCGCGCGGGTTTCATAAATATATGAATTCCGACCGGTGCAATTACTAGGTAAGAATTTGTTTATAAATATGCTAAATGATACGGTTACTAAATTATTTAGTAATTATATTGCTAGGTAATTATGTTGTAAACACATTAATTTTAATAATTATTGGCTTGATGAAGGGAGACGCTGAGAGGAAGGGCGCTCTAGAAGATACACACACTAAACTTGTAACACCCCTCGTGTTATAAGTTTAGTGTGTGTATCTGTGCGTCTGTCTGTGGCATCGCAGCTCCTAAATGGCTGGGCCTATTTTGTTATTTTTTGTTTTGTTTATTCTGTTACGATGTTTTTTTTTAAATCATTCAAGTGTTTCATTGTCTTCTGTTTTATTTGGCCCCGCGGAATAGATAGCATTTTCTTGTTTATTATTTCTAATAACTAGGTACTAAATACAAAAAAAAATATTAAAAAAACTAAGTATGTACATAATGTTTTACATAATAAGAATTAGACAGTTCACTTACGAAAATAAGAAAAATATTATTTTGTACGAATCGCAAACAAAACGCCTTTTTACAAGATTTCGTCACTTGCTTCAAACAATAAGTATTTCCATCCGTAATGAAATATGTCAATTAGAAGAAGGCTCAACTTAATAACAGCTTAATTATCACTAGGTACCTATTAACTTATAATTACATCTTGCAATTAAAATATCCTGTAAATAACAGGACAATTTGACCCTTAATTATGCCATGTGAGTTGTTTTATGTATATAAGGTCCATAAGGTCATAGTAATTTCAGTGCGAATATGGCGTAGAAATAAGTAAATGTAATTAAAACTCACCAGTTTGTCTGGATATCCACTCGGTTGATCTGGTTCAGTTCCTGAAAATAAAATAAATATTATTTTGTTAGTTTTGGATCGAGATGTAAAGACGCCAGCACATCAAGCTACCCGAAAATGTCAAATTTTCCCAATCAACTTTGAACCTTATACTTTAGCGATACAGTTGAAAATCTATTAAAGAAATTTGACAGATTGTAGTAGCTTGATGTGCTGGCATCTGTACATCATCATCAGCCTACAGCAGTCTAAAGGGGGGGGGGGGCTAGTCCTGTTGAAAATATCTACTTTTATAAAGTTCACTCTGCAGTGTTCGCGGTTGCTCAGTTTTCAACTTTATTTTATTAAGGGCATAAGTTTTAGTGTGAAAGTGGTCATTTGCCAATCCACACACATCACATCCGACACACTCGACAAAGTGGTCGAGTGTAGACATTGGAGACCGTATCTATTCTCTATGTATTTTATAATATTTACAAATCGGTTTGTTAAAACAAATAACTCAGAGTCAAATAATTATGAGCAGTCATATTTAACCCTAAGTTATTTCTTTTGACATCTCATAAATCAAATGTCAATGGATGTCAAAAGAAGACATTCTTAAAGGATCGTCTTCGTGATCACAATAACAATTGAACCATATTTTTTTGGATCTCTAAAAGTCAAAATTTAAATAATGCGGGTAGATTTCTAAGCTACAACCTAGACAAAAGAAGACAGTCGTAACATCTATCGGCATTTAGTGAAGATCGCCACACAATTGACGACAAATTGCAGCGATTTAACCATGTAAAATTTCTTACTGATAAGGACGAGTCTATTTTGTAATTCCAAACGTAGAAGTGGGTTGTTTTTTATGAAAGTGATGTAATTGATTTTATATGATGCAATCTTAAAAACTAGAAACCTACCTAAAAGTTTCTAGTTTTTAAAATTACATCACTGTATTATGTACGTTAAGTGTGAAATACACTGAAGTGACAGAAGAAAGGTATGTATGTAGTACAGACGCTCGCACATCAAGCTACTACAATCTCTCAAATTTCTATAATACATTTTCAACTTTATTGCTAAAGCATAAGGTTCAAAGTTGATTGGGAAAATTTGATAGTTTCGCGTAGCTTGATGTGCTGGCGTCTCTACATAAGACAGAAATTCTTTTTAATTTTAATAAAGGGGTGAAACGAAATAACAATAAAATGACATTGGTATGGTACTCAAAACGCGTGTAGCGTTTTGTAGTAGTTCTCTTTTCGGTAGTCTTTCTAGTATAAACCAAGAGTGAAATTTTTGCAAAGTAATATACAGTAGTACAGCACCATTCAATCATTTTGAAGGATTTTGCTATTCCATTGCTTCATATGGTCGTAAAATGTGTCTACTTATCAACGTAAATAACGCAATGAATGTTATTAAACTGTCAAAATTAAACCCATTGCTACTGATAATGTGTTACACAATTATCCCGCTGTACAAAATAGAGTGCAGAGTAATAGTGCATTAGTAGTCGTCTATTAATTCTAGCACAAGTTTAATGTAGGTGACGTGACTGTGCTTTTTAAAAATAAATAAATAATTAATATCACTTAAAACATAATCGCATCGTTGAATAATCCCGTGTTAAGTCTGTGCGTGTGTTTCTTAAAGCACCTCTCCCACCGGCGACGAGGAAGCGATAGCTATCAACAATTTTCTCGCTCAAGCAACGTGCTAAAGATTGGAGGTCCCGTGTAAGTTAAAGATGCAGATATTTAGTTGATTGCTGACTGTTCACACCACCGCCGGCGAGTACTCGCTTGTCGCAGAGACTAGAGCTATCAAAGAGAGTGCATACTCGCTTGGCGGGCAGACCACTCACAGAGAGGTTTACGATAGGTACATACGCATACCAGCGAGTTATCGCTCGTTGCCGTCGCGCACTCGCTTCTCGTCAAGTTGCTAAATCGTCTCGTTTCTCGTTAATCGCTGGAGCTGGGACAGACTTGCCTTCGACACGCTCGATCGCAGTAGAAACCGAGATGTCTCGGCTAGAAGTGAGATGAAGTAATTTGATATCATCGTTACTGTGACAGGTGGTCACGTTGTTAAGTGAAAACATTAATTATCGAATGGTTTGTTGTAGACATTATTATGTTATGGTGGAGGAATGTTATGTTATTGTTAGCTGCGATAGGTACTGGTTGGTGGAAGGAAGTAGGCTTATGTTTTTATAATTTCTGAATTGGTGGTATTGATGGGATTATCGATCGATCGGTAAAAATTACGAATTACATTACGAATTTTTTCAGGGGGGTTCAATTACGTTAAATTGAATGATCAGCTGGAGATGCATTATCATCCCTTTTGGTAGTCTGATAGGCGATCGCAGTTTATCATCAGTAAACACCCAGAAATACACAAGCAAAAGAATAATCTTCTAGGAGCACAAACGGTAATAATTTGTAACTGTATTCATTTGTTGATTTTAGACATTTGGATCATATTTTTATGATCATCGTCATATTTGATTCACCTCGGAAAGCACGTTAGGCTTGATCCCGGTTATCAATCGTAGATCTTTGACAGTCATTACGAGTAATCAGAAGCCCAAAAGTCTTAACAACCAATCTTACCAAGGAGTATCGTGTTACCCATTAACTGGGTTGTGAAGATCAGATAGGCAGTCTCTCCATGTAAAATACTGGTATTCAGCTGCATCCACTTACACTGGAAGCAGACCTCAATATAGTTGGGAAAAAGCTAGGCAGATTGATTGGATGATATTCTCTAAAACCGCGTACAATTTAGTTGCACGCATCTTATTTCCCCAACATTCAGGTCACGGGCCCGAGTTACATTCTCTAAAATATCTCCAGTCGAACAATAGTTTGTTTACTCAAATCGATGTGGTTTGCGTTCAACGTCGATAAACTTCTAGTTATTCGCTTTTGTGGCTCCTATGGGACTTTGTTATGGTTGTTATTACTATTGTCCTTTGTTTTATTGTGTTTTTAACAGTTTGACGGTGTTCAGACGTCCACTTTGAAATATAAATGTCCCATCTTCTATCATCATCACCATTTCAGCAGAAAGACGTCCACTGATGGACATAGGCCTCCCCCCCAAGCACCTCCACTTCGACCGGTTCTGTGCTTTTCGCATCCAACAGGTTCCTGCGGCCTTCACAAGGTCGTCGGACCACCTTGTGGGAGGCCTTCCAACGCTACAGCTTTCGGTACGCGGTCGCCACTCCAGAACCTTTCGGCCCCGTCGATCATCTGTTCTACAAGCAATGTGCCCTGCCCACTGCTACTTAAGTTTGGCAATTCTTCGGGCTATGTCGGTTACCTTGGAAACTCCAAGCATAGACTTCTCCATTGCCCTTTGGGTGACTTTTAGTCTTCTTATAAGGCCCATTGTGAGCGACCACGTTTTAGTGCCATATATCATCACTGGCAACACACACTGGTCAAAGACTTTCGTCTTAAGACACTGCGGTATGTGGGACGAGAAGATATTGCGTAGCTTCCCGAACGCTGTCCAGCCGAGTCGGATTGACCTCTTTCTCGAAGTATCTTCTATTTTATAACTAATTCAATTCTGAGTCCGCGACAGACTGACCAATTGGTTGACCTAGGCCTCCTCTCTGTGAGACACACACCCACGCGGGTCACACTGGGCCCGCGTGGTGAATTACGGTTTCGTAAGAATGCTGACACGCAAAATAATAGGTGGAATAATTTTCACCAGTTAAAATATCACTCCATTTATTTATTACTCTATGTCTAATGGCAAGAAGCCAAGAAAGGTTTTGCAAAAACATCCCTGAGCTTGTAAAACGGGGCTTAGAAGTTTTCATGCGATTTGCAAACGATGTCGCGATGTAAATTCTACATTTATACACATCTATAAAAAATACCATCACATTTTTTTACGAACCTCCTCATGTGGTTTTCGTGTTGACCATTTTTTGTAGAGAAAAAGTAAGGTTTAAGAGTTCCCTGCTTAGGGATATCCCTAAACAAGGAAATCTTAAACTTTAGTAGATATCTACTAAAGTTGCAACAGTGAAGTCAATGTTTTTCTATTAGTCTTAAATCTACATGGTAATAAATATTATCTTCCACAGGAGGCATTGTCCATTGAAATGTATACTCGTATCTTTTAGCCTTAACACGCAACTCTAACTTGTCGCCGTTTTTGTCAGAACTACTGCAAGTTTGACATCATGACTCAACAGAATTGTATGGCAATTATAGTATACGCAATTATGTTAAAGTTGGCTAGTTGGGAAAAGGGGGTGACTACTGAAAACTCGGCTAGTAGGGTTTATCTTTAGAAGTAGAAGAATGCCGCATAAAAGCATAAGCTTACGTTTTACACGTGCAGCCTGTGGGCTAGATATACCCAACGGTCGTACAACGCCTTTCGTGTCCAATACAACAACGCTTTCAGGGTATTGGTGGGGCTGCCCTGTTTCTGTAGCGCATCGGGAATGTTCGCAGACACGCACATATAAATTGCTTTTACGCAAATAAAAAATATTAAAGAGTTCTGAAAGATGATAGCATGTTCTGAGAGCAGTGAACAAGATAAAATAATAAAGGACACAACGACAAAAACTCGGACAGTAATTTTTCATAAATCCGCGATCACTCACGAATTCAAATAGTAGTATCACAAATTAAATTAAAAGCCTGAAATTAAACCCATTAGCAACTGAAAACAACACATAATTTGCCACAAAATTGCAACAATAAACCGTCACAATTCGTTCACAATGAATTATTACTAGTGTAATCCTTACTTTCATCTGCGCGAGCGCATACCGACTCGGGACTCACATGCGATGCTTTCCCCGCATTACAGCTTGATAGCTAGCTATTAAGTAAGTATTGTGCAAGTTTATGTACGAAAATATTCATGTGATCACTGAAGGATGGGTCGGATGGTCGTTTTGAGGAGTTATGACCCGTGACGCTTATGTAATGAACTGACAGTCAGTTGTTTATTGCTGAGAATGATCTTAACACGTTTTTGTATGACTTTACCGAAAGAGACTGTGTTAGAAATGTCGAGAAAATTGATAAAATTTTAGACAAAGTTATTTTTTAAAGTTTTGATTTGAAATCGAGTGGTCTGTATCATCTCAATGTTAGGATGACTCCTATACGTTTGTCTCTCTATGCCAAAGATAGGATCTATATCTGTGCTCTATGCCATTAAAAATATTGGAAGATTTCTGTATAGTGACTTTAAAGGCTCCTTCAAACAGGCGCGACACGCGAAAAATCGCGCGCGACTCAAAGGCACCGCAAGTCGCGCAGCGAGCGGTGCCTTTGTGACGCGCGCGATTCGCGTCGCGCATCGCACCTGTCTGCAGGAGCCTTAATGCCAATAAGATCTAATTATGATAAATTCAGAAGTTGCTGTATCATTTCGACTATTCGAAAGTTACGAGTATCACTACTACATCCTGATATCTAGTTTCAAAGTTTTTTTTTTTCCATTTCATTATTCTCATCTTTGATTCGTATCAAAGAAATCAACTGATCAATCTCCAGCGTTTAATGTCCAATAATCAAAGTAAGTACGCAATTTGGGCAAAATCGTGGTTCCATATCAAAGTGCTGAAGTAGAAGTAGATATTCTACGCTAACCCCAAATTTATTAGAACAAGGGTATATAAAATAATCACCACGAAGTGAGCGTAGAGATCGCTGCTCAATTTATTACTTAAAAAACGGTTAGTTAAGGAAGGACAAGGCAAGGATTACGTCTGTTAAGAAGTCCTCGTTAACTGCTAAAGGTTTCTAATTATAATAATAACAGGCACTTAAGTGTATCTCGAGATTCCAGAAAACTAATGAGTATTTTTGTTCCTAAGTGCTTAATTGGCGTCAAGAAAATCTTGGTCACAGATGTCTCTCATATTTCATAATAACGCCACGCAGTAGGTCTTAAGGCAATGCAATCTTCATAACAACATGCTTGAAGGTACCTCTTAAGTTCTTCAACACAAGACCTAAACAAACTAACAAGACTTAAGAACTTAACGAGTTACCTAACTGGGCTTATTTTACTTACAACATTACCTTATTACACACATAACTTAAATCTAAGGTTGACTTGTAGAAAATGCCTCAGGCATTAAATCCCCTTTTGTACAGTTTTTTTTATAGGTAAATATAAAGTTTAATAAATAAATAACATCACGGCTGGAATCCCCGAAAGGTTAGACAGAGGTGTAGTATATTAGCACACACACACATTTTGCAAGTTATGTTTAATTTCTAATTACGTCGACGGCGCGCTTAAAAAACGTGGTGTGCACAGGCCCTAAGGAGGTGAGCCCATTCTTCTTTCCATCAACACTTGGAAGTGGTGGTTTTGTGCTTCCTTTTATAACTTTTAACGTTCAGAAAATATCTAATCGATTCTCAGCCTAATTTCAAAAAGTGATTTTATTTATTTCAAGTGCGTAAATACAGACTCTGGATTGCTGAGGATTCCTGACAGAAAATTCCAATAACACTTCGCTGACCTGGGAATCGAAGCCACGCTTAGCAGCCACCCTTGCGTCCACTAGACCGACGAGGCAGTAATTACCTTAATACCTACGATTTGACCAACATGTTGGACCACCAACACCTGTGTAATTGTCGTTGGGCAATGTTGTAGGTAATGGCGCTTAATAAACTGTAGGCATGTAGTTGACAACGCATGTGGTATTAATATGATGAGCTTTGAGGATTTAACTACGTAGTTGTTAACGCTGTTTTGCTGCGCGGTTTGGTAATTATTCGTCGTAGACATACTTATGTAAGTAGGTAGGTTTTCTAGTCATACTTGGTGTATTGTGCAATCCATGAAAAAGATCGTCCATTCAAACCAACTGAAAATGAAAATTCAGTAGGTTTTTTAATGGAATTTGATTTGGGTATCTTTTTGTGGCCACTTGTTAAGAAACTGTGTTTTATTACAATCAGATGAGTAAGTACGTACTCTGACTATTTTATAATTAACCTTAAATGACAGTTTTTTCAAGACATTGATTTTGATGACTGGAGTATCAGTAATCCATATTAAGTATAGTGTTTAACATAATCAGCGTATATAATGTTCCCACTGCTGTGACAAGCTCTCTTTGTGATACGTAACAGGCCGTACCACATCCATGTGCACGATGCATGTCAAATGTCTTCAAATTTTAATTCTTCCTATAGTGTTAAGCCAGTTTTGGCACAAATCACTGCCTCTATATTTGCTCAATTTCGGCACCTACTTTAGCTACTGTGTGACAATAACAGCACCCAATATGGTATCCAATCGATCCCCTTTCCACGTGTTATTGACTGCGCGCTGACCATGACTTTTACTGATCGGCGCCTGCGCAGCCGTGCGTGAACGCGTTATGTAGTGCAAGTACTTATGTTCTATAATAATGCAATGGGTATTAATAACTATAATTGTGCTCTGTTGAGCAGCGAGATTAAGTGCCAAACTGATTAGATTCGATAAATAGGTACTAGCTCTAGCTTTTCAGTTTGTGCAGTCGTGATGGTTTTATTTTTTAAATGTCGTCTCTTAGTATCGACAGCAGTAATGCCTTCCTTCCTTAAAGCCTTCAGGCTAGGTGGAGCAACGATCTTTGTAGGTTGCCTGGTAACAGTTGGATGATAGAAGCCGAGAGTCGAGATAAATGGTATGCCACTGGAGAGGCCATGTCCAGACTGCTATGAGCTGATGAACAAGTACTAATGCCTTATTTTAGTAAATTAATGTAGTGTATTTAGTGCGTGTGTCTGTTGGGAAAGAACATTACCTAATAAACTATATAAATCCTATTACAAACATCCGTAATTATCGTCAACATAACTGGTAGATTGTGGAATCTCCTTAAATATAAGTTCATCGGCGTAATGTTTCCGTGAGTGACACGGCCGCTCTCGATTCACCATCTACCGTCCGTTACGTAAGCGTACGTTCGACAGTCACCTTGTGAACTAGAGAGGTAGTTAAGAGGGCCCTATCGCCCGACCGGGCATGGGCGACAGACGGACAGATAGTGAAGAAAAGATTCATATGAATTTGGTAACATAGTCAGGGAAATTAAGTGTCAAACAAATTGACATCCTACGTCAATTTGTCGTTCTATAGCCATTTTATACAATTGTCAAAGGAAGATCGAGTCGTGAATATTAGTTGCTGCTTAACAATTAATTGCCCTGAATTTACCTACCTATAGGTTGGGGTTTTCTGCTAGGTACTTCTGAGAAACAAGCGATCTATCAGACAGAGGCGTCTGGGTTTGTACCTGGATTATGGCAACATTGACTCGCTTCCTGGTATCTGGGACTTAAACACAGCGAACTTTGGGTGTACCTCTGCTCAATGCTTCGTTGAATATTATGTATTGGTGGTTATGTTACGATTGGTGTATGTAACAATATACGATATGTTATATGTGTAATGAAGACATCGTCATCTGCATGATCCGCCTAGCCATTTCCCAATGTTGGCATCGGGGTTGGGATTCGATTCTATTCTATTCTATTCTGTCGGCTTCCAATCTAACCGAATGCAGCTGAATACCAATATTTAATATTTTTTTGGAATTAATGTGTTTTCCAGTTTAGCTGATTATTTTGTAATACCATCCTAGCTTTTCTATTAGGTATCAAGACAGTCAAATCTATAATAAAAGCTACTTTTATACAAATACAAACTGTTGTTAATATTTTTGTATTGTTATTTAATGTACCTAATGTTATTGTATGATCCAACTGTTGATTGAAATAAAGGAATTTAATTGAATAATACAAATTTGATCTGGAGCGTCTAAGACAGTCGACCTTGCTCCCAAAATTACTTTTAATTTATTTTATAATATAGGTATATACAGTATGTTAACTAACAGAGGGCGTTCCCGTTAACCCGCAATAGTATAGCATCCATACATGCTAAAAAAAATATTACCATTCGAAAATAAAATGTTTTTTTTTTTTTATTAAAATATTCACTAAAAATCGTAAATTGATACGTTAAAGAAACACTCTGTACACGCGTACTTGAAGGACAGCAATGTCGGAATTTATTTAATTAAATAAATTAGAATTAATTAAATAAATAGAGTATCAATTTACGATTTTTAGTGAATATATTAATATAAAAAAAAAATAAAAACATTTTATTTTCGAATGGTAATATTTTTTATAGCATGTATGGATGCTATACTATTGCGGGTTAACGGGAATGCCCTCTGTTAGTTAACATACTGCATATTATGGCTAATTTTATAACGCCACGAGCTATTTTCGTATAAGTCGTGCTGACATGAGAAAATACCAAGCTCCGCAATACATACAGAGATAATTTATGCACGTACAATAAGTGGCTTTATTTACAACACTTCGAATTTAAGTGAATCGTTGTGCACATTCTAGCAGCCTTGTGATCCGTGACGGTTGAGATCTGCCGTATATACGTAGGTACCTGTTTCCCTGACCTTAGTTAATATGAAAGCTACTGTACTTTAAACAGATTTTTATATTTAGAGTATTTTTACAGACCAATATAATTTAGAGTAACAAAGCAGGTTATTAGGGTCAGTTGAAAACCAGCGTCAGGGGTCCAGTTGAAAACCAGCGTCAGGCACTTGTTGTCTGGCATTTTTGCTCATGAACTAGCGCTTTTTGACGCAGCCGTAATACACACTTTCGTGCATCACACTTTATAATTTTTATTTGTTTTTTTTTTTTATCTGATGTATATTATTTTTATTTTGTATGCCTTCAAATTCAAAGAGCCTTTATTATGCTTTGTATTTTGTGTGCCTTAGTCTGTGCTAAATAAATGTATTTTCTGTCTCTCCTTATGTCCGTGGCTACCGCTGGTATAGGTCCTGGCCTGTGTTGTTTAATGTTGATCCTGTATCTCTGAACTTTGCTAACCAAAACTAAATAAGGTTAATCGATGGTCCATCACATAATCGACGAATATCCTAACGATTACTTGGTCGAGGACGTGTTTCAGTAGGCGAAAATCCACTTGAAATGTACGCTTCGATGACAAAAGCACTGTGCACTCCACATCACTGCTCCATGGCAGCTCACGTTTTCAACGACGCCCCCCGTGCCACTCTAATGTGTTGCGTTCAGAAATTACGTTTGTTCACACATTGAAATCTGCACCGGACACCCTGTATTATGACATAACATGTTTTTCTAATTTTTCTCACAAGCTGTCAAATGCTACATTTAATTTCATTCCTCGATTAAAAGCTATCTGACAATTAAATATTTAGCCCTTATTTAATCACCTACTTAGCTTTTTATGTTAGCAGTTGAAAACATGATAGCGCCGCAATAATATTGTTTGTTTTTTGGTAATTCTAAGCCCATCCCCATTTTCTTAATTTAAGGTTAAGAATTTGTCTTACCATAATCTTGCTACACAAATTCTTTCATCAAAATTAACATGGCATTCTTTCTAAAAACTCTCATACATGTAGCAAGCATCAAGCATCATACAATTACAGGCATATTACAAAATGCCTGAGTTATTTATAATGGCGCTAACAAAGGTAATTTATGAAAAGAAACAAATTCACAAGACTGTATTGCCAATTGGTAAAGGTCATGAAAGATTATGGTATAAAAGTTAAAGCTAAATGAACTTTAAAACGAGGTGAGTATGATTGGTTTTTCTATGTGAGATATAAATTAAATTTTTAAATATTAGAATATAAAAACATTTAAAAATATTGAAAAAGTAGTCCACCGGTATCGGGAACAAAGAGGAACCTCCTAACAATTTGGGCCGTGTCCAGAAGTACCGTCTTCTGAATCAAGCCCTTACCCAACGAGAGCCTCCTCAGGTGTTGGTGGTGTTGGTGTTGGTCGTCGTTGGTGTTGGTCAGGTGTTGGCTGTTGGCTATTAATCCATTGAGTAATTACATTATTAGTGTAATTGCTAGGTATATCGATTGTATTGCAATTATTTATGGACTGTTTTATGATACGTGATGATGGGTTTGGTAGAGTTATTACCTACATACATGTTTAATTAATTAAATGCCATTAACAGTAGTAGGCAAGCATCTCATTAAACCATTACGTTCACAAAAGATAATATTTACTTGGGATTAGTCGCACATAATTATGATTTATTTCCAAATAGAAATGGACAAAATAGAAAAACGGCGTGTTCTTTACAGAATATTCGCCATACAAAAACACTAAAAGCACAAAAACACTTCGCACTTTGCACAAATATCACTTCAAAATGCAAGTGTGAAGATTTGTAAGTACCTACTGCATTAATATTGAATGTGCACGTTTAAAGCTGAATTCTCGTTTCGGTCATCTAACATTTACTAAAAAGTCGCCAACACTGACCCTTATTCGATAGAAATACGACATTCTATTTATTTGGTGCGTGCCAAGCGATGGCGAAGTAGATCGGACGGTGAAGCACAGAATTAACACTGAATGGATGTAATGGCGGCAGGTCACGGGTACCATCTGCGACTCCCGCGTTCCCCTTAAACTTAAAAGGAAGATATATAAAACAATGGTTAGACCTGCAGTCTTATATGGATCAGAATGTTGGGCCGCAAACTGAAAAGTTGTTTGGAAATCGGTTGTCATGGTATGGTCATACACGTCATGATTTCACGAAATAGGCATTCTCTTAAAAGAGTTATATTGCTAATTTTAATGATTTTATTAACCGACTTCTAAAACGGAGGAGGTTCTCAATTCGGATGTTTATATATATAATTTTTTTTTATGTATGTTTGAGCATAACTCCGTCATTTATAGACGCATTTGCAAAATTCTTTTTTGTTTGAAAAATGTTTAATCCGAAATGGTGGAATTTTTTCCACTTAGTTTATATTGATGATGTTATAATAGCTTCCTGTCACTGATATTCACATAACAAGTAGTGTTATATAAATTTATGTGGGGTAGGTACAACTAAAAAGTGAAAAATAAAAACTTTTTTCCAAAAAAAACCATCGACTTCCAAAAACAAACTACAAAGACTACAAAGTAAAAATTAACTTTAATTTCGGAAGTCCGTGTCAAAAAACGAAAATGCGGAACCAGAGACACCAACTTCCGAAATTAAAGTTATTTTTCACGTTGTAGTGTTTGTTTTTGGAAGTCGTTTGTTTTTCTTTAAGTTTTTTATGTAAAGCCGTATTTGTTACGGTCGCGAATCATATTTGATCAACATACAACCTGATACTGACCTGCAAATGGGAAAAGCGTAAGTAAATTGAATTTCACGGGCTACCTTTCGCATCCTCCTTAAGGTTTGCCAGGGCCTAAAAGCAAAAGTTTCATCAAACATTATTTGAAAACCTGTTTCATCAAAAATACCAAACAGTAGTTGAACTTATAAGACAGGTCAATGAATGGACGAGAGAGGCAAGAATTCACTTGATTACAGAAAGCTTTCACATTCACGTGAACGTATCACTATTTATCTGAATTATACAGAAGATGCATCACATTACATAACAGTGCTATTACGGGTATACACTTGAATGCATTACATATTAAATTATTTCGGTAATCTGTGTGAAATTACATGTTTTTGCAAGTGTTTACTAATGTTGAATAATTTCTTACTCGCTTAATTTGCTTATGTTAATGTTGCTATGCATTTTAGAGATGCATTTTTAGTGAGCACATTTTGTGCACTTATTCGTTTTATGTGTTCTTGTTTAGAATGGTCTCCTTTGTTATTTTCCTAAAATGTTGACTTCTTTCTCTTCAGAGTAACATAAGTGGCAAGATGTCGCCAATTTATTTGTGGTCAATCGGCTAATTAGGCGTCAACTCAATATTCACTCTTCTTTCTGTGCATAAGTATCATCATTCACACAATCCATTCATCGCTTCTTTAGTTTTCCTGTTTTCTTAAGAGTGAACACATATGTTCGGGTTAGCATAAGTCGGTGCAGAACGGACGGCAAAATCAAATGTATATTTTGCCGCCCGAAAGTGCCGGATCGTGTCGAATAACACACAAACAAACAAATGTGTAACACACCTTATATTTAGCTATCAAAATTCAATTATCTATTACAAGTGGTTCTCCACATCTTCAAATATAATCACTAGATCAAATCTAATTTAGTGCTAATCGATTTAAAATAACTGCTAACAACCAGTGGCGCCACAGTTGTGCAACATCCCTGCAACAGTGAACTCTGACCCACCGCGCATGCGTGCTGATAATTATATATGTTACGATTTAGGTTCTTTTGTAACTTATTGTTACGAGCTTGGGGTTCGTGACAATAAAAACTACCGATTTAATAACCAAAAAAATGACAATTTACTCACCAACACTAATTACAATTCAAACTCTAATTAGAAACACAATGTCACTTACTGATCACTCTTAGTCGCACTCGAATATCGCTTTCGATGTTATCGCATGTATAGCTTATTCAAAACTATATGTCTCGCGGCTTGCGCCCGCCTTATATAGTTCCACAGAGGTACTCTGTAAACATCTAGTATGTTCGAGTACATAGCGGCCCCGACTGACTCGACGTCGATAGTTCTCGGAACTACTAGTACCTACAGGAAGGGTCAATGTCCTAGTACCAAGGCCAAGGTATTAGTTCTGCTACTCGATACAAGATGGCGCTAGTGGTAACTAATGGCGATACATGGCGATGTATCAAGCATTATTTTTGGCGCGCAACACTGCCCCCTCCTAAGACATGCTCGTCCCGAGCATTATTGGCTCCATAATAACGCGCCAGTCGATCCACATGGACGATCTTAGGAGTACCTCTTGCACCTTTCTGTATCCGGTAGGTTACATCATTGATCTTTGTCACAATCCGATACGGTCCGTCCCATTTAGCTTGAAGCTTAGGAGATTTCCCTTTGCTGCGGACTGGATTGTGCAACCACACTAGTGAACCTTCGTCGAACCCTTTATTATTCATTTTGCGGTCATAACGGGTTTTCATCTTTTCAGACATTTGCTGGCCCGATTGTCTGACATGCTCATAAATGTCATTCATCTTGCTCCGCAAGTCATTCGCATAATCGGTTACACTTCGTGGGGCATCAGGTGGTATTCCAGTGATCAGGTCAGCAGGCAGCCGTAATTCTCTTCCAAAGTTCGCGAGAGCTGGTGTCACCGATGTACTTTCGTGGACAGCGCTTCGATATGACAACAAAAACGGTTGTATGTGCTTGTCCCAATCTCGTTGCCGATTTTCCACAACTTTCGCTAGGTACCTCTCCAGCGTCTGATTAAATCGTTCCACCATTCCATCCGATTGTGGGTGGTAAGAAGTCGTTCTTGTTTTATGAGTACCCATAACTCGACAAGTTTCCTGGAATATTTGGGACTCAAAATTCCTTCCTTGATCACTGTGAATCTCCAAAGGTACTCCAAAACGACAGAAGACTTCATGAACTAATTTATCTGCAACTGTCGAAGCTTCTTGATTTGGAATGGCAAAGACTTCCGGCCACTTCGTGAAGTAATCCATCACAACCATGAAATACTTGTTGCCACTTTCACTCTCCGGAAACGGTCCTGCAACGTCGAGGGCTATCCTCTCCCATGGTGCACCAACATTGTACAATTTTAATGCACCCCTACTACGAGTCTGAGGTCCCTTTACAGCTGCACAACTTGTACATTTGCGACACCAATCCTCGACATCGTCCCGACAGTGGACCCAGTAAAACCGTTCTCGTATCTTCAGTAGAGTCCGTTTTACTCCCAAATGACCTCCTGAACAACCATTATGGTACAGCTGTAGAACATCCGGTACTTGAGCTTTAGGGACAACCATTTGAAAATGACAGCTGTCTCCCCGAGCATTTTCCCATTTACGGCACAGGACTCCATCCTGAACCACCAAGCTGTCCCATTGGGCCCAATAGCTTTTTGTGACCGAACTCATCGCTGAGACGTCACTCCACCTGGGCTTAGGAGCTCTGGCCTTCATCCACTCCAGAATTGGCTTGATGTTCGAATCTTCCTGCTGTGCACGTTGTAGACGTTCCTTCCACTCGTTGTTGAGGTCTGTCTTAAGCATCCTCACAGGTACCACTTCCTTACTCTCTTGTCTAGTACAATGCTTGCAGTCTTCAGGACAAGGTCTTCTTGACAATGCATCTGCGTTGCCATGAGATTTTCCGCTGCGATGTTCGACCACGAAGTCGTATTCCTGCAGTAGTTCAATCCATCTCGCAACTTGACCTTCTGGATTTTTGAACTGCAATAGCCATTTCAGTGCAGCATGGTCAGTTCGTAAGTGGAATTTCCGACCTAGAAGATATTTGCTAAAATACTGCAATGACTTTACCACAGCAAGCAGTTCCCGTCTCGTAACACAATAGTTCCTTTCCGGCTTTGACAACGACTTGCTGAAGTACGCTATCACAACCTCTTGATCACCATTCCGTTGGGACAACACACCGCCAAGTCCTATGTCACTTGCGTCTGTGTCAACTATAAATTCCTTGTCCACATCAGGGTATCCCAAAATAGGTGTATTGCACAGACGGTCCTTTAGCTCCTGGAATGCGATGTCGCAATTATTATCCCAGCAGAAATGTCGCTTCTCCTCGGTTAGCCTATGCAGGGGTTTGGCTATATCTGCAAAGTTCTTGACAAATCGCCGATAATAGGAGCACAAACCCAGAAACGCTCTGACCTGCGTCTTGTCCTTTGGAACTGGCCAGTCCTTGACAGCGGCGATTTTCTCCGGGTCCGTGCGGATACCTTCTTCAGACACTACATATCCCAAAAAGCTAACTTGTCGTTTGAATAGCGAACACTTCTTCGGACTTAACTTGAGGTTGGCACTTTGGATCTTCATGAGCACGCGTTCCAAATTTTGAAGATGTTCTTCAAACGTACGGCCAACGATGATGATGTCATCCAAGTAGACCAGACAGGCATCGCCAATTAGCCCAGTAAGTACAAGTTCCATCAACCTTTCAAACGTTGCCGGAGCGTTGCACAATCCAAACGGCATAACTTTAAATTGCCACAGACCCTTTCCTGTCGAGAATGCAGTTTTTTCCTTGTCCTTGGGATCAATTTCAACTTGCCAGTAGCCACTTTTCAGGTCCAGCGTGCTAAACCACTTTACGCCAGTAAGCATGTCCAGCGTGTCATCGATTCTCGGCAAAGGATAGCTGTCCTTCTTCGTAACGTCGTTCAGACGACGATAGTCAACACAAAACCGCATGCTGCCGTCCTTCTTTCTTACCAGCACTACAGGTGAACACCATGGACTAGATGAAGGTTCAATCACACCATCCTTCACCATTCCCTCAATCATGGTTTCCACTTCCTTCTCACGTGCTACCGGCAATCTCCTTGGCCGCTGACGGATAGGCAATTCTTCTCCTGTGTTGATTTTGTGTTGAACTAAGCCAGTCCTCCCGATATCAGCATCGTTTGACGAGAAAACATCGGCGTACTTGAGTAACATCTTCTTTGCTTTGACCATTTCACTTTGGGACAGAGCGCTGCGGCAGTCTTCTAAAAGGGTGGTCACTCTCGTTGGTGCGTCCTTGCTGAGGGTCCCAGTCGATAGATATTGGCATCGACGCAACCAATCCACTTCCTCGCAAGTACCAACTAGTGTGCCTTTTTCTATAATGTGTTCCTGATCACAAAGGTTCAGCACACGTACCCCTGAGATGTCGGTGGCTCTGACCAAAGTTCGTGCCACTTTCCATGGAAGGTCATTGTCTACCCTTTCCACGAGTACACAACGATGAGTTTGACCAGGATTCCGAGGAAGACTAACCGGCACAATCGTTTCCGATCTCGGCGGAAGAACAATCTTCTTAAGGCTGTACACATTTCCTGGTAACGCCCCTTCCACGAAAAGTTCCTCTTGTCCACATTTCAAAACACCTTGCTTGACGTCAATCTCACAACAATTCTTCCTCATAAAGTCAAGGCCCAGGATGCAATCGTCCATTATATCAGCCACAATGACATTATGCAGGTAGATTCTGTTGCCTAGCTTCAACTCCATCTTCTTCTCTCCACGGACAGGTATGCGCTAACCGGTGGCTGTCACCAAATTAATGTGTTCTCGGTTGTGTGCGGAGTCCCCAAGGAACCGACTTATAAGTTGGGAACTGACGACCGTACGAGAGGCTCCAGTATCTATGGTCAGCTTACACGGCGTTCCGTTGACCTCGCCCTTGATGATTAGGCTATTCCCATCATGGGTTTGTGTGATCGAAATCCTTGGGGCTCCTTGAACATCAGCCAGCACCCGCCCCGCAGTCCTGGCTATTACTCGTTTCCCTGCTGCTGGTGTTGGGCGGTGCTGTTAACCGCACTGCCCTCTGGAGATCGGCCGTCTTCTCTTTCTGCAGTTCGCTTCGGGCAACTGGATCGAAGGTGGCCCCTTTCCCCACAGCCGTAGCACCTAGGGCTGTATCCTTTATTGCGGTCGCGAACTGTAGCCGCTGCAACCTCCCTGACGCGATGGGAACGATGATCCTGCCGCACCGCTTCCACCTCCAATGCATGGGCCAAGGCGTCCTTAAGCGTTCCGTGGTGACCGAGCCTCACAGCAACTCTAACTTCAAGGTCGCGGATGCCGTCGATGAATGCCTGCACCAGGTTCCCATCAATAAGTGCAGGTACGGACTGGTACGCTTTGCGAACCAGCTTCTCCACTTCCAGGGCCCACTGCTGCAGGTTTTCATTGCTGCGTTGCACGCGATCCTTGAGCTGCGCACGGAACACGTGTTCCAGGTGAGCGTCGCCATACCGAGCCTCCAATGCCTCAAGGAGCTGCTCGTAAGTCACTTCCTTACCGAGAGCTTCCAGGACAGTTAAGGCCTGGTCACGCAGGCCCAGGGTGAGGGCAGTCATGGCCTGACTTTTATTCCACCCGTTCGCCTTCATGACAGCCTCAAACTGGATTTTGTAGGCCGACCAGGAAGAAGTTCCGTCGAACGGTGGCACTTTGAATCCACGTAGCGAAGGTGTTATAGCTACGGGAGCTGCAATTCCATCACCCAGTTTAAGGTTGTCCAGCGTTTTCTTCATGTCAGCCATCACGTTGTCAACCCGATTATTCACGTGGTCGATTCGGGTTTCGGCTTCCGACAGACGGTTGTCGTGTTGAGCAACCTTCTCCTTCATCTCCTTCATGTCTTTCCCCAAGGTTGCATGAAGGTCCTTCATGAGGAACATCTGCTCTTCCTGGCGGCGCACCTGCTCCTCCTTATCCCGCTGGAGCTGTTCCTCCAACCGACGAGCCTGTTCCTCCTGTCGGCGAGCCTGTTCCTCCTTGTCCCGCTGGAGCTGTTCTTCCAGTCGACGAGCCTGTTCCTCCTGTCGGCGAGCCTGCTCCTGCAGCATCATCATCAAAGCAGCAAAATCTGGTGCTGATGATGCTGGAGCAGCTGTGGACGGGCCGGCCTCCGTGGTCGGTAGCTGGCCTTCCGACCCCTGTGGCATTGCTCCACCAAATCGCCTCTGGTCCGTCTCTTGCTGGCGTTGACTCCGGGTACGGATACCCTCCATGTCGTCTTTGGGTAAAATCGGCATGTTTTTATCCCTCGCTTCTGACACCAATTGTTACGAGCTTGGGGTTCGTGACAATAAAAACTACCGATTTAATAACCAAAAAAATGACAATTTACTCACCAACACTAATTACAATTCAAACACTAATTAGAAACACAATGTCACTTACTGATCACTCTTAGTCGCACTCGAATATCGCTTTCGATGTTATCGCATGTATAGCTTATTCAAAACTATATGTCTCGCGGCTTGCGCCCGCCTTATATAGTTCCACAGAGGTACTCTGTAAACATCTAGTATGTTCGAGTACATAGCGGCCCCGACTGACTCGACGTCGATAGTTCTCGGAACTACTAGTACCTACAGGAAGGGTCAATGTCCTAGTACCAAGGCCAAGGTATTAGTTCTGCTACTCGATACAAGATGGCGCTAGTGGTAACTAATGGCGATACATGGCGATGTATCAAGCATTATTTTTGGCGCGCAACATTATCCAATTTTTTCGTTAAGTAACAAGTTAACGTTTGGATAGCGGTTGTCATTGTTTTAAATTGTAGCTTAATTGACACTATTTTCCTTGTATTTTTTTTAAACCTGGACTCGGTAGAAATATCTGTAACTTAAATTGTTTGTTATGCAGAAATCAAATCTTTTCAGCAAGGCAATTACTCTTCCAAGATTATTGGCTGGTGATCCTGTTAACTTGTATGTGTACGAGTAGTAGACCGTGGGTTCAAATCCAGGCAGGCGCTTTACTTTGTGTAAATAGTTTCATCACCACTATTCCCAAAATGGTGAAGGAAAACATCGTGAGGAAAACGGCATGTCCTAGAACCAAAAATTCGAATACATGTGACATCTACCAAACCACACTGGGCCCGTGTGGTGGATTACAGCCCACTCCCTCTCGGAGAGAGGAGGCCTGTGTCCCAACAGTAACAAGTGTGGTAACAGTAAGGGAACATTATAAGCTGATTATACTATCCTGATTTAGTTAGATTTAGAGATTTTAGAGTTAGATTATTCCCGCTTCTGAGCCTACTACATAGCTAATATTGTCACCAAGGCATAAGGTTCGTGTGCGTTAGGTTTTAGTTGTTAGTTTTTAATTTAATTATAATGTTGTATGTATTTATATTATTTTTAAGTTATATTACTATTGTATTGTATGTGTTTATATGCGCCTTGATGCCTGAAATAAATAAGCTATTTTCGTAGAGCTGGTGCCGATACGAAGAAATGAGAAAAGAAACGTCAAAAAATCGTTTCGAACAAAAATCGGGAAGAAATTAATCATGGAACTGGTATTCTTAGCAACAGAAACAGTGAAAATTATAGCAAAAATTTTATTGAATTACTTACTTAGATCTCCGTTCACATATAATTAATGTGGTAGTCTGTACATTAATTCTAGTGATTCAACACATAATGTACTCTTATTACATAATAAACACATATTTTGTGCATGTAATGAATAAAAAACACATTTTAACTTGTTCCGGTATTCATAAGTTGTTGGATAGTCTAATTTGTTTAAAGTCTGTTATGCACCTTTGAGTTAATCCATCCATACCCACTTATTACCTATGTTTATTAATATTATAAACGCGAAAGTAACTGTCTGTTTTTCTATCTGATAACTTTTTACGCCTGAACCACTGAACCGATAGTTATGAGATTTTACAGATAGGGAGACAGATAGATATCCTGGGAATTTTTCAACATGAATATTTATATAGAAAACAAAACACATGCAGACAAAGTAGCGGGCGACAGCTAGTTTTACTATAATTTGACTGATGTTAGAATGTTGTACAGTATTTTTGTCTCACGAAGCGACGCGCACTTTACTTGTAGTAACCAGTTGTACAGACGCCAGCACATCAAGCGACCCGAAAGTCCGAAACTGTCAAATTTTCACAATCAACTTTGAACTTTATGCTTTAGCGATAAAGTTGAAAATCTAGCAAAGAAATCTGACAGATTGTAGTAGGTTGATGTGCTGGCGTCTGTACAAACATGCTGTGAATGTGTGCGTGAGGACGAACAGTGTCAGCACATAACACACACACACTTCTGAATTCGCCATTATCTCGGACGGTACCGAGAGCGCTTATCCACACATTTAAAGTATGTTTGTACTCTTTGTAGCCACAAGTAAAGCGCGCGTCGCTTCGTAGATAAAACTACTATATTTGTGACTGCTCTTACGAGCGTAACGTGCTCGATGCAAAGCTTTACATGTGTATAAGTTTTACTTGGATTGATGCTATTTACCTTTTGAAATTGTACTTATTATGTATGTAGGTAGAACTAGCCGCTACGCGCGGGTTCACCCCTTGGAGGTCGGAAATTATCCCACGGAAACGTAGGTATTACCGGAATAAAAGTATCATACTGTGTGCCCAGATCACGCAGTGGTTGATCTGTGTGCCGAATTTTATCGACATCTTTCAGCTGTTATCGTTGCGTAAAAAGGTAACACACAGACAAAGAATTACTTTTGCATTTTGTCTAAACTAATAATAAAAATATTATTATGAGAAAAGATTTGATTTTTTGTATAGATACGTTTGTTTGTTACGCTTGTACGCTAAAACGGCTAAACGGATTTTAATGAAATTTGGCACATAGATAGCCCATGATCGGGATCAGGAGATAGAATACTTTTTGTCCCAATATTTCTACGGGATCGAGACTTATGGGGGTGAAGCCACGGGCCGCAGGTAGTTGAAGTATGGGTAATATAAGTCAGCCAATCAGCGAGATCGTAGGTAATGGGCCTATTTTCTAACATCAAAACGAGCTGTGTGATAAAATGTTGTGGTTAAAAAGCCTTCGATGCAGGAGGTGTTATAGTGCACAAATGTATGCGCAGACACAGGTGCACTCTCTCTTCCCTCACTCTCATTGTCCGGTGGGACGGCAATTCGACATGACCGAAGAGATCAGGCGCAGTACCAACGGCTTAAAGTTCTTTCCGAGGCACGGGGGTATCACACCGTTAACTTCCAATCTCTTGAGCTGTTACTAAGGAATTCCTAGTAAAAAAAACCAATAACACTTTGTCCGATCTGGGAAACGAACCCGGACCCCACGCTCAGCAGTTGCGCTTGCAACCACGAGACCAAAGGGGCAGATAAAAAGCGATCCATACTTAGTTCGATTCAGTGTTATTTTTCTCGTTCTTGTCGCTAATATCTGTTCCTTCCTCTGTTTACTCTTTAAGCCGCACGGAGGGCGGGGGGGGGGAGGGGATGTGTCGAATGTAATGTGCTGTGGGAACTAAGATGCGTTGCGATATGTTTTGATGGTGCATATTATTATAAAGGCCGAGGCATACGCTGAAGCGGTAGCGACTGTGAGGTGTCACACAAAACATAATACTTATTTGAAATGAGTGTCTTTCTATGTGTGTAAATCTTTTGAGTATAATTGAGTAACAGAAAAATATTTTAGTGACTTTTGTTGTCTAGGCTGTTAGCTACACGAACTTAGGTCGTTCTCATCGTCGACATGGTTCTCAAACATGGTCTTTGACAATTCAGCATAGGTCCACATTCGAGGTTTTCCAGAGAGCTATGGAGCGGAGTATTCTGGGTATTAAACTTGTGCACCGGTTTAACGGATTGTCACTAAAATAACTGATGTTGCTCAGAAAGCTGACACGCTTTAATGGAATTGGGCTGGACACATCTGCTATACGTCAGACGATCATTGGGCCAAACTTACGACCCAGTGGGTCCCGCTTAATGGCAAACAACATCGCGCTAAGCTCAGACGGAGATGGCGGGATGAGCTGGACTCCTTTAATAAAGATTGGTCCTTGGCAACTCCGGACAGAGAGAGGTGGAAAGAGAGTAGGCAGGCCTTTTCCCAGCAGTGGGGACATTAAAAGTTAGTAAAAAAATACCTACTCACAAATAAACTCATACTAATAATGATTTTTTCCGATGAAAAATTATGTCTTTACAAACTTTTAGGGCAGATTTAAAAAAACGGCATTTTAAAATTTTAAAGATACTTATGTTTACTGAACTTAACTAACTTTGTGGCGTCATAGAAGAGAAAAGCAACAACTTATTACATTCACGAAGTTTTATTTATTATTTTATCTTTATTCCTCCGCGCACACAACAGGTTAGGCACTAAATCGCTAAATCGCTAGTTTCTCCTAACTTAAGCCTCACAAATCTCACGATGTTTTGCAATAATTATGTTTATTTAGCGCTCACAGTAGCGACCTTTAGGGAAATTGCCAGTCGCCATATTGTAGCCATACGCGCTTTGTATGAGTTGAATGGCAGCCATCATTACGAACAGCCTTTGTGTGGCTTGTATGTAGTGTTATTGATGATCATGTCGATGATGTATGGAAGCGCGGAGATTGGTGTCGTATGGGATAAAGGTAGCAGGACATTTATTGCCCTTATTGGTTGTTTTATTTGAAATTTTAATAGAAGTTGTAAGTTAAGTAATAGTGTGTTTGGTTTTAATGGCAGTGGTGTCACTATAGTGGTGGATTTTGTGTCAAATTGGTATACCGATTGAACCACACACTACAGTGGTGGTCACTATAGTGGTTAATTGTGAGTCATCTGCGTAGGTAAAACTCGCCTCGGTATAAATATTTGTGTGTGTATCTAATACATAGTTAAAATAATAGTATAGTAATTTACTGATATGTCAGGTAATTCCATTAAAATATTAATAAGTTTTAACCTTTGGAGGAATATTAACTGCCTTCAAGTTTTTAAGTAATTACAGATTAACTTTACTTTGACATATATAATATAAAACTTTACTTAAGTTTCCAGTTGACATCTATTGCGACATATAGGTCCTTATAATAACTAAATCTTTAGTACTTTGGCATTTAACTAAAACAAGCAATATTTTCTACATAAAACATAGAATACTCACTTTGTTATTAAAGGCATGAAAACTAAATCCCTACACGTGTAACTTTATGCACCTTCTACATAATATGAAACTATGGGTCTGATACCTCACACCAAGGTGTGGACATGCGAGCGAAAAGTCACAGGTTCGAACCTTTGTTGAACTTTGAGTTAGACGTGTCGGCATAAACGCGAAAACAATAAAACGAAGTATTCAATATAAGTTTTTTTTTTGTTTATAGTTTATGTAAAAATAACTAAAACCAGCCAAGTGTGAGTTGAACTAGCGTACTAAGGGTTCCAGTTACCAACAAAAACATGATATTGCAACTTGTATTACTAATAAGTAAAATTGAAGTGTCTGTACGGAAACGGAAATTATATCAAATAAAATTGAAATGTTTGTCTGTCAGTGTGTTCGTTCAGGCTAATCTACGAAACGGCTGAACCGATTTTGACGGGACTTTCACTGGCAGAGCTGATGTTATAAGGAGTAACAGAGGCCTTGGGGGAGGGGCAGTCAGTTTGTCCCGGTAGCATGGTCCCGTGGGCAGTGGCGTGCCTAGGGGTCAAAATTAGGGCAAGCCCACAGATTTTCAACGTATAAAAAAAACGTCCAACTGAGGGATTGGCTGATTTTCAGTTATTAATGTTTGTGTTCGAGTTCATTGATTGGTATTTTTTTAATATATTTATTTATTGATAGGTTTAAGTAAGTTTGTTGTTTTGAATTATGATTTTATTAGGGCAAGCCGGGCTTTTCGGTTTCTATGAAGGTACCGCCCCTGCCCGTGGGATAATTTCCGACATCCACGCGGATAAAGCCACGGCCAGAAGCTAGTTATTTATATAACAATAATTGGGTTTCTAAACGCATTGTGAGAATTTCAACTGCTTAGGTATTACGGTTCTAAGGATTCAGCCTTG
Source organism: Luperina testacea (assembly GCA_927399505.1). Lineage (NCBI taxonomy): Eukaryota > Metazoa > Arthropoda > Insecta > Lepidoptera > Noctuidae > Luperina > Luperina testacea. Next base: position 17,151,794 of record OV656775.1, on the reverse strand, counting down.
TGACTGGCACCTTCTTGGTGCAGAATCCTAAAAACGGAGCCTTAATGTAGTTCCTCTCAATCAGCAGCTGAAATTAAGGTAATTTGACCATCACAGCTACTAATTTTGCAAAGTTGATAATAAAATATGATTTACTAAGTGTATTGAGTATGTGTTGTCATAAATATTTATTGTATCCGTAATATACCGGTATGTTATTTAAGAAATCCATTTTTGTAAGAACTTACTTTTTATTCGAAGCAAAATCTAAATTATTCTAAACGATAAATCAAGTTCTTGTCATATAAAAGACTTCAACGCGCTCGCGCACCTTTTTTGCGGTTATGCGTCTTTTAACATAACCTTTTCCCGTGCAGCTTTCCATTACTTATACGTAGAATAACTCGATAGTTTATCAAGAAAATATCATCGAGTTAGAGCTCAAGTATGCAAAACTATGGTTCTGTGGGAAACTTGTGACCAATTCATTCTCGTAATTTGGATTTTGACAAAATAATTTTTTATTTTGGATTTTCAATGAAATGGGGTTTGACGTTTTTACCTATTAGGATTGCGTTATTACGCCTATCTGGTCAAACCAGCTGGCAGAGGTGTAGGTATCATTCTTCTGACTACAATTTTAATCTTAAAGTAGGACGCAAAATGAAACAAATAATTTTCAAATAAACTTGTGCAAGAATGACATTTTAATCCATAATGTATCTTTGACTAAATACTCCGAAAAAGTTAACAAAACAACAGGAAACAGTCCTTAATCCTAAAGCCTACACTCGCTACAAAGGACATGCGTAGTGAACGTCTCGTTCGAATGCGCACGCGCACACGGCGCGTCGTCAAGGATAACCGATGTAATGTCACTAGGAACTGCTCTTGATAGTAATTATAAGGATATTTTTGATGTTAAGATTGTAAACAATCTATTTTGGTTTGTTATTTATAAATGTAGACATGTCTGTTGTGTTGTAAAAAAAAATAGATTGGAGCATTATCTGTATGAGATGAAAGTATTACCTTGTAGGACTGTAACATTCTGATATTATCTATATTTATGTTATAAACTAGCAACCCGCCCCTGCTCGTACGGGTGCAATGGTGACAAATCAAAAGATGGAGATTTCTGTGCTAAAGGTATCGAAGTTAAATATGAATGTTTTATAAAATACGAGCTGACCCGCAGAACTTCGTACCGCCCCGCCAGCCGCTCTGCCCCCGCTTTTTAAATCTGATATTATCTTCTAAGATATTGAGTAATTTTGATCTACATGAAATGCACCACGTATCTAATGTATTTAATTGGATAAGGAATAGTACTATATTGTTTAAAATAGCTTGGTAAATAACCCATATTTTTTTTTTGTAATATGTAAACGATAAAAATGGTTACTGTAGATTATCCTTAGGAGATAAACATATACCATCGTAGACTGTTTTATCGATCTTTTTAAGATATACAATTCCGTAGTACATTAATTTGATCTATCTTGTAAGGGTTTATCCAGCGTTTGCAATGTAAGCGCACAAAAATATGTTTGTTACGACATCACATTACAAATATTTAAATTTCTCGGCTTTTCCCTGCTATAATATGCATGTATTATACATATAAACCTTTTTTTGAATCACTCTATCTTTTTCAGCAAACTGCATTCAAATCTGTTGCGAAGTTTAAAAGATCTAAGCTCATATACAGCGGGAGTGACTTTGTTTTATACTATGTAAAGATAAACCTTCTGGAATAATTAATGTTCTAAATTTTAATGATGGTGAAAACTCACCATGTTCCATTGTGCAGTTTAGAAGATCTAAGCGATCGGACTCTAAAAGCGACATTGTTTTTTACTATAGATAAATATAGATATAGATGTGTAATTATTTAATAAAAAGTAAATGTATTTTTTGAGTGCAATGGTGTATTTAAAAAGTAAAAAAAAATATTAAGTCATATTTCGTTATAGAATTTTTAATAAGTATCACCTGGAATGTTAGACAGATCCTACAAGAAGCATAGTCATTATCAGCCTTTGATGTTCCCACTGCTGGGACACAGGCCTCCTCTCTGTGAGAGGGAGTGGCCCATAACCTACCACCAGTGCGGGTTGGTAGATGTCACACGTCTTCGAATTTTTGGTTCTAGGACATGCCGGTTTCCTCACGATGTTTTCCTTCACCGTTTTTGAGAGCATTGGTGATAAAATAATTTATTTAAAGTAAAGCCTTTTCTGGGTTCGAACCTACGACCTACAAGTCGTAAGTCGCGGCTGTTACCACTAAGCCACCACTGCTCTTACAAGAAGAGACTGAGTAAATCTGTTGGTAGACATAAATGTCACCTGTCTCTCTTTAAAAACAATTGATTAGTGACGTGAATGAAAGTATATATTTGTACATTATAAAATTTATCTCACTACGTTTTACAACTCAATTAATTACGTATCACTTAAAGAATGTGATTAAGCATTATCAAATTTAATAAATAACCTAACTTTACACATAACATGAAAGTGGAACTAATCCAGTATTAGTTAGTGATTAATATTAAAAGTAATCAATAATAATCTTAGGCTGATCTAGTGTAAGTTGCGACAACCCAGGGAGTGTCACCTACCGGCCTAGATTAATTGGCGCTGCGCCTGCGCTGTACGCGTACATGATGATGTTATTTAAGTTATTACGACATTTGATTGGCAGTGAAAACTTTACGTGATGAAAAGTGGTTTTGACAAATATTGTTTAAAGAAGTTAAGAAGAGACATTGCTGCAAATGCGGTTGTTTTTTTCTTAACTTGATGTCCTGAATTCAATTCCCGAATCAGAGAAATTTGGTTTTTCTGCTAAAAAACTCTCAAGAGCAGATTATAGAAAAGAATCGCGTTCGAAAATCATTATTAAATAGTTACTAATGATTATCGGAATTATTCACAAATATCACATAAAAATTAAACCTATTGAGCCTTTCGAGGCTCAATTTAATAACATGTAACAAGACCGTCATCGCAAAATGTTACTATTACTGTAGACCTATGCCAGTATCTTATGCTCAGGTATTAGATACTACGCACTTGTGTGCGATATATACATATATTTTATCGCTATAGCAACTATAAAATGAACCTCTCAAATCTATTTTGGAAAAGCTAGATGGATAAATGTGTATGCTCATTATTGCACGCACACACATTCATAAATATAACACGCTATAAACCTGTACTGGGACATCTTAACTCAATTTTATACACTGCATAGAGTCCTGCTTATTCGTCACTAAGCACGACGATATAATATATTAGCAGAAACATATGCGGGACGATGACACCCCAGATGCAATAAATAAAACAATAAATTAAATTGCACAATAGTTAAAATAGTCGTGAGAAAAAACAACGAAATCAATTTAAGACTGCCTTTCTCAGTTAGAGGTAAGCCAATTAGTTATAATTAACGTAAATTAAACAAACACTCACCCAAATCGAAATGTTCACACGTTACGAATAAAATCACTGAAATAGTTATGTCACTATCACTTGTGAATCACTTGGACTTTCAGACTGCTTTTAACTTGTGGAAAAACTAAATACAAAACAAAAAACTCAAATTAGTATTCACAAAAATAAAGTACGAATACGAAATTTTGAAACAACGTGATACGCCATTTTGAACCAACATGATACGCCAATTTGAAATACGCCAATAAAACTGCTCTCAAATTAAAACGAGAGCGCAAATAGTTGTTTCTTGTGACGATATGTTAATTACTAACACCTAATAGATATTATAGCACAGTTCCTAGATTGTATAACGGATTCATAACGTGTGTGCAGCAAGAACTCCAGTCTTGCTAACACAATGCCTTCCCACGCCGGCTAAAAGTCCTACACTTACGCAAACACATAATTAGGTTCGTTTTTTACATCAAAACATTTGGACATTGTCTAACATATTCGACAAAACAATGTTACTAGTCTTTGTGAAAAAAATTAAACATTGAACTATTGTCAAAGGAAGTCGGGTGAGAAGATTAGATTAAAGGTTATGTAAAAAGTCGGTCAAATGAATATATACAAGATCTTTGAAAATGATATTCTGTATACAATGCAATGCCGTGCAGCGGTATTTCTTATGATTTTTCATTCAAACTTTAACCTCGCAGAAATATGTGATTTTAATTTTTTCGCATCACGTATGTTGAAGAAAGTTATGGCAAAATTACTAACTGTCGGAGTTTATTGATAAAATTACTGTAAAATGTAATCTAACTGGCAATTAGTATAATTTTATTGTTTTGAAAAGTTTTAACTTTCGCTCTCAAACTGTTCTATCATTCTATGAGATGTTAGCACGAACTCGAATGTGACATATAACTTGTGATCAAACCCGAAAAATTAAACATCTTTCTGACACTTGTAAACCCTTAACAACTATATACTACATATATTTCAGAAACAAAAAAAAAACAATATAAACAAAACAACTACTCCCTAAACAAAATAAACGCAACAAATTATAAGCAGTCCAAAAGATACGCCAACAGAAAAAAAAAAACTAACGAAAAATTGAAATAAAATAAAAATTAAATAAAAAATACCGAATATGTCTGTGCTTTAGCGACGCGTAAGGATGCGCTCGCGACGGTCGGCCGTCGACGAAGACTGCGGGCTCTGCGCGGGCGCCGGCCGTTCGGAGGGGCGGCAGAGCATCCGCGATTGTTCTCTTTATTACTCAAACTTTATACACAGATGTACTAACGTTGTAGGCTGGTGCTGTTGCAAAATGTTTGGGTTTTTAGCTAGTGATAGCATGCGGGTTTGGCTAGAAGCTTGGAGTTTGAAGATGGGATTTCAGTGTGTCATTTAAAATTGAAAAGTAACTAAATATAGGGACATACATAAAGTTACTTTTATAAAGCGATCGGGACACTGTTGTGTAAAATCTATAAGTGAAAATTAAATTTTTACTAAATTTTTCTATGTTGTAGGTACTCTAGAATATTGTAGTCTTTTTTCCTGTTCAAAATGGAATTTGCGACAGTGATATCGAAAATAGAATGTTAGATTATACTGTTCTGAGCTAACTGTCCTCATCCGTAAGTAATTAATAACTCAAATACAAAAACAGCATCCTCTAAATTATAGTTAAAAAAATTATTTCAACGGGGAATTGAATCGGAATCATGTGCTTTCGCTGTTCAAGGTACTAAGGTTCTAACCACGCACGATACTGCTACTGCTTTATAAATTACTGCTTTATAACCGAAACTTTACATTGTAACCACTTAGATTAATGGATGAAACTTCAACGATTGAATTATTTAAATCATAGATTTACGAGGCAAGAGTAGAGTCCTGGTGAACTGATTTATACATCCGTCACCTCACACATCAGGTCCAGTTAAAAACCAGCGTCAGGCACTAGTTGTCTAGTATTTCTGCTGACCTGGGCCTTTTTGGTGCGGCCTTTTTGGTGCAGCCGTTAGGCTCACTTTCCTGCTAATTTCTGCCATCGAACTTTACACTTTCTATTTGATTTTTATTAGTTGCTATCTGATGTATGTATCTGCGGTATTGTGTGTCTTTTAGTCTGTGCTAAATAAATGTATATTTTTCTTTCTTTATTGTTTCTTTCCGGTTTGAATCCCTAGATCTGTTCTGTAACAGGCTGTCCTTATAATATAACTGGAAAATTAACGACTGCCTAATTCTTTTGAGGAAACCATCCGTAAAAAACCGTCAATCCGTCAATCCGTCAATTTTAACATATGACCCATCGTTATAATGATAGGTATATAAAAAACCCATCTTTGGTTTTGCTCCATAAAGAATTTCACCAAATGCAAATTGCGTTTCCTTTAAAATACACTACACTAAACATTCCTACATCTAAAATAGTCAACAAGTAACAATGGTCCAGCGGTCAATGGGTCGACTGGCGATCGTGAGGTCGTAGGTTCAAATCCTGACTCAGTAAACAATGATGAACCTACTACTTAGTTAAATGTCTGATCTCAGAGATAAAAGAGTAACTAAGGAAGGGCCAAAGTGCTTAGACAATTGAACATTTCTATGTATTTCCAAGCTGTAGGTATACACAACTACTAAATACTTGTGACTTTGCCTGTGTTGCTCTTTGCTAGCGGAAACCTAAAAATATTGACATACATTATCATCATCAGCAGCTCCTGCCCCAACCCTAATATTTTGTTGTCGGCGCAACACCTCGTTTTCTTCTATACTTCTCTGTTAGTCGTCATCTACGTAGTCACCACCTATTAACATACTTATTTCTGGATTCACTAATATTGAAACTAAAATGAAAAATCACACAATCCAAAAATATCTGACAGCATCTTTGACTGGACGGTCGAGGTTCGAACTCAAAACCTCTGTCTTACGAATCCGATGCCATAGCCATTGAGCTATCGTCACTTCAACAGCTAGAAAATCAGATAACAGTAAGAAATATGCCAGAGCGTTGAAATTCCAGGTCATAGATATAAACGTACCGCACTTGTTTCCTTCTCTGATATCGGCACGAGCTATTAGTAAATGGCTCACACCTCGATGAACAGACGGGCCAGTCAGCTAGTTAGATACCGGAGGACCTAGACAAGTGACAATCGTTTTGAGCGTTTCCTACTTTCAACAATATTGACTTGCTTTTCGGTAGCTTATGTCAACATGACTGACTTTTCCATCGTCGGTTTCGCTGATAGAATGTCACTTTGTCTGACCCTGAGGATGTCAAATATACTTAAGTAAACAGAATTCACTAGAGTATAGAGGAGAAATTATACTGCTGCCTAGGATATGCATGGAGAGGTTTGCTACATTAGCTTCACGATTCATTTGTTTGCCAACTACTAATCGGTGCGTAGCGGAGCCGTGGGTCGCAGCAGACAATCCCGCTTACATATTCATACAAAGCAAAGCTCAGCCGTGGACAACTATGTAACAGCACCTTTAAGGCATTTATTGTATCCGTAGAACTATTCATAAATTGTGATATAAATCAATCCTTTCAAAGTCAGTTTTCTTTAACAATGAGTGTCAATCGTCAGTATCTTCGACAGATGACGGAAGCTTTGCTTATACTCAGCATTCAATTGATGGTGTATAGTTCAATCGTGAGCCTTTAAGAGATGACGATATATTGTTATGGAGTATAGTTGAGAAGGGCTAACCTATTTATTACAAAAGATTTTGTAAATAGATTTACTAACAAATTGATTTTATTTGTACTTTGTGCTTTTATCGTTATCGTAGCAAGCTAGCACACGTCAAATACCAAATAATAAGAATATTTTTTGGTATAATATTGGCGTGTGCTAGCTTACATATGGCAAATAATTTAACTACTTTGCATACTATTGTAAAGACTCAAGTGCTTCCAACTTAACAGACAGCTGCGCTGCTGGGCAGTTTGTTGCGACACTTCTTCGCAGCTAAAGCACTAGGAGGTGGAGAAGGGCGGGCGTTTTGGAGGACTTTCTTATGTAATTTCGATGTCCAAAAGTTTGTTCCAATTCTCAGATTTTGTAAAATGTTTCAGTTTTAAGATAGCCACTATGCACTAAATAAAATAAAAAATAGAAGCAGTATTAAGATGCAAAAATCGGCATATAAATATATTTCATTACATTTAGGCTCTTAATGTGATTAATAGGTAAATAGGTTGACAGCGCACCTCGTGGAAAGTGACTAGCATCGCTTATGTACACCTGTTATAACAGGGGACGACTTGCCGGTCTGAAAGAAACATCTAAAAATCGCAATATCTTGCTTAGCTGTAAAAATCACAGTAGGGCTTCACCGGCCGAATTATTTTGCAAAGAACTTCACATTTTGTTCTGTTGTAATAGCAATTAATAATTATTTGGGTTGTTTGTGCTGATCCCTTTGCTTTCTGCAATACTACTGTAGTTGGCCTCTGGCCGTGTTTGTTACTGTAAAACTAATCTTCTAATAAATAGAAATCTTACACTTATTCCTTCAACCGCTGGGTAAAAAAGCATTATAATTTGCGCAAGAGTTCCTTACAAATGTAACGAAAGAGAGCACTAAAGAAGGATTTTTACCCAACTCTTCGGGGAAAATCCTTCAGAGCAGTGGTGGCCCAGTGGCATCGGCACCGACTTACTTGTAGGTTGTGAGTTCGAACCCAGCCAGGCACTTAACTTTGTGTATTTAATTTCATCACGACTGCTCTCAAAACGGTGAAGCAAAACATCGTGATAAAACCGGCATGTCCTAGAATCAAGAATTCGAAGGCGTGTGACATCCACCATCCTGCACTGGACCCGCGTGGTGGATAACGGCCCACTCCCACTTACAGAGAGGAGGCCAGTGTCCCAGCAGTGGGAACATTAAAAGCTGATTATGCTTATGTTTCGGTAATCAAAGCAAAATGTTATGTTGTACTCTAAAGGGGTTAAATGAGGGATGAAAATTTGTATGGAAGTTCGTCAATTTCGCTGATGGGGAATCCCAACAAAAACAGGGCTTGTAAATAAATAAAATCCTACTATCCTACTAATATTATAAACGAGAAAGTTTGTGAAGATGAATGGATGTTTGTTACTCTTTCAGGCAATAACTACTGAACAAATTTTGATGAAACTTTATGGTGTAGCGTTGGTACCTTTTTAGTTACTATATTACTCTATGGTTGATGCTCTGTGGTCACCTGTCATTTGGTTTGTTTATGTCAATGGAAAATATATTTTTCCGTACATAATTATATCGCATGAATATTCCTTGTACAGACTTTCACCTTCCGTTATTAATTTTATAAGTGTTTTTATGTATGTGGACTTGGTCATTATAACTAATTGTGGAACATATCATCTATCATTTTTATCACATACTTATCCAGCGTGTGTCGCAACAGCGGCGTTCGAAACAACATACGGGACCCAGCCAGTTCAATGGTAATATAGCTTATACATCAGAATAACATAAAATATAACTTTTATGCCGATATTCCCACTGGATCAAAATACAAAGTCTCTACTACTAACTAACAAAAATAGGGGCACTTCTTTCAATAAAAACGCCAATCCTAAAAAGTACCTAAACTCATTAAATCAATAACCCAAACCAACACTCATACCTCATACCGTTAGATAACTCTAGCCCAACAGTTATCACGCCTTCACTAACCGCGCCTGATTTATGTGGTCCCGGCTTCAGTTCCCGGGTCGTGCACACTCTTCACGTAACGAGAACCATAAATTGTGCGGTGTGTGTACCAAGAACACTATAAAGTAAACCATTGTTTGTATTTCGCTATAAAGAGTGGCTGTCCCCGTTTGTCTATCTGTCTGTGGTGAACTACGTAACTGGAGTCATGGGCTCTGTGTGTGTTATCAGTGCGGCGATATCGGATAATTAAGGCTTTTCTATTTGGTAGAAAATAATGTTCCTTTAAAATTCATCTGTGTAGTCACCTATTATAATAAATTGACATAAAATATCCATTTATTTATACATCTTAACATCGCACTTATATTCCCCAAATTCAGGTATAGTAGACCCCCATTTCACTTTGTAATTTGTGAGGAGAGCTTATTACCATTAACCGGGCAGAACCCTAGACTCCGAGCTGCTGCTCTCTCTCTCGCTGCTCCGAGCTGCTGTTGGAACCCAATAACACTAACCTCAACTCGGGAATTGAACCCAGGACCCTATTTTCACCAGTTGACCTTTCAGGTAGACATATTTTATGACAGAATCTATATAGGTATAAAGTATGTGGGTACCGTGTAATAGAAACAGAACACACGACTCTTACTGCTGTAACCACGAAATAATTATCATCATCATCTGCCTAGCCTTACCCAACTACGTTGGGGTCAGCTTCCAGTCTAACCGGATGCAGCTGAATTCCAGTATTTAACATGTAGCGACTGCCTATCTGACTTCCACAAACAAGGGAGATAAAACCTCTTTTATCTATTCCGTGGCTGCAGCCACGCAAGCGTTCAGCCAATGCACCAATCAACTCTTCTAACCCATTGAGAAACCCTTAATTTTAAAAATTTAATGAGCCTGTCTCAATAGTTCAGGGTTACCAGCTAATAATACTGACACATGTCCGTCTGTCTGTCCGATTGGACACGCCGTCACGTGGGTGCTGTTAGGAAATTGGCTCGGTTAATCATCGGACAAATATAATGTGATAATGATTTCAATTAGGTGTGGATATTATTGTCAAGGTTGGCAGTGTGGGTTTAGAGTTAATTGGTGGCATTTCTTTTTATGGGTTGGTGTTGTAAGGGTTTCTTTTTAAATAATTGTACTGGTTCAAAAAATATTTACGTGTTATGCACTACACTACAGACCTCTAAGTCTAAACTACCATACGCGCAAATATTAAAGCGTTATAAACGTCAAAGCTTGGAGTCAAGACGTAGCCTACTGATGGCCATGATGCTTCATGGTCTGTGTAATAACAGGATCGATTGTCCAGATATTACCAATAACCTATGTTAGGTACATGGTCCTCAGAACTGTGTTGCGTCGAGAGGCGCGTGTGCCCCGGCTGTTCCATACCGCAGGGTGTAGAACTCATGTTGATTCACGGTTGTCTCTCTGACACCCACACTACATCGAATTGGACATTTTCGCGCTTACAAAATTTAAGTTCAAAAAGATGGCTATTAAATCTTTAAAATACTCATCCTAATACCTATTACATATTTCAAAAATACGTACGAGTATTTCTACTTTTCTGCATAATGAACGCACGCATTAAACTATCTGTAAACCATTATTTCACACGCCATTCTTGTATTTGAGCACCATTTGAGTAAGGATACACGAGCGGGACGTTGTCGATCATCGACAGTCGATGGTTGCAGTTGCTTCTGCCGCTGACGCCAGTCGCTCGTGTGTATGCACACTTAAACAATCGACGCGCGTAACCGCATCCCGCATCCCGCTCGCTCGCTCGCTTCAGTTTGGCCAGAACTTAAATTTACTAGCCAGCCTCAGTAGACAGCGCCCCATCCTGCAAAAATAACTAAATTAATATTCCAACGAAAATTAAACTAAACGTTGTTTAACGCAACTATAACGAAAACTTGATTAAATCCTTTTAATTTGCGGTATATTAACCAACCCTTCAATGTCAACGGTTTAGACTGCGAAACGTTAAAAATAACTGTTATTACAAGAATTGAGTTAAAATTGTCGTTATTTGACAGTTCTTGAGGTTAAACGTGAGTGCTGTAGTCGAGTTTCAATAAAGCCATGGAAATTCATATTTTTACATGCCTACAATTTATACATAATACTGCATGCAATATAGTATTGCCTAAATTAGATATTCAACGACAAGCTACCGGGATTCAAATAGAAAATCCTACTTGTCAAGTCGCTTTTAATTAATTTTATTTTCAATTTTTATTTCTATTTCTTATCTTATTGTTTTTGTGTGTTACCCGTCTTATTTACTTTAGTCTGTTTTAATATACTAAACTAAACGTTTAGTATATTAAATTTCAGGGCAGCAAGATATTATTATCTATGTGTGTTAAATAATGTATGTTTATTTTCCGTGACATATTATTAGGAATCAGGCAATCAACAAAAAATGCTTTCAGTATAAGATTTTTTTTATTCGATTTATTCGTAAGAAATTCCTCATATATTATAAGATTAATCGTTATATCTATTATTATGAAAGATTCCGTGATCTCCGTCGAAGTGAACCGATATCCTTCCGTTGCTTCATATTTGGCAAGTGTCCACACGTTCTGGCAACCTACCAGGGGTCGCTTGACAAACTAAGTGCCCGAGACCCGGATAGCTTTAGAACTCCACGCTATCTGAGATCCTGACACAAATCTGACCTTAAACTTTAGGTGATAAAACTTTATAATTACGAATTTTTAAGAATTTTGAATTTTTGAATTAATTAAGAATTTTGAAGATTTCAAAATGACAATTGGTTTTAATAGTCATTTTGAAATCTTCAAAATTCTAAAATGACAAAATGCGTTTATTAAAACTAATTGTCGTTGACAAATCGCAGCGATTACGCAGCGGTGTCGCAAATTAGTGGAAAGATGAAAATAAACGTTCTACGCAAGCTGCGGTTGAGTGTCAGAAAAACTGTGGAATCTTAATAATAGTCTAACGTTTGAGCTGTAATGGGAAAAGGAAATACCTACCTTGAAATTATCTACGTTGTCATGGTTATACGAGATAAAGTAAATAATTATGTCTACGTTGTTTTTCTTGCGGATTTATTTACCAAAAATAGACAGAATCAAAGTTTAAGAAAATGTTCCAGTTGGATTGAAACTGAATTAGGTATAATTTATAAATTGCATAAGTTTGCAAACCGAGGCGAAAAAAAAAACAAAAATGCGCAAAATGCGAAGGATAGTATTAACAGGTTCCGGCGCAGTAAATGAGATACAATAGAAGTTTTGTTGTTATGTCGGCTATAATCGCATAGTGTCTTGAAAGTATTAAGATACAGCTTAGGAAAACTCTACGTCAAAACATGGATTACGATACCATGCTGAGATGTACTTAAAGCTTCTTTTTCTAGGTACCAAAATCAAAACACAAACCATATAATATGGTTACGTTTTAAGGATCCAACAAACGTAATAATTTTATTTCAAAATCCTCAGACCATGTCTTGCTTTACGCGGTAACTTTAATGTGTTATATAGCTTTTTAAATCATCTAAAAACGTTTTACAAAAAAAAAAAAAAAAACAAGTCGGTTGTCGGAAGTTGGAAGACGGTTGTTATTTTTTGGTAAAAAAAGTTTTTATTTTTCCACTTTTTAGTTGTACCTACCTACCCCACACAAATTCACATAACACTACTTGCTATGTGAATACTAGTGACAGAAAGCTATTGAACACATCTGCGTACCCCTCTAAAGGTAGGCACAGGAGTGATGTTATGTTGTGTGATTGCGTAAAAATGCATATATATGCGGTAGCAGCAATACCGGTTGATTTGCTGGCATTTATTGAAGAATTCCGTTGTCTGTATCCGAAACATCATCAGATCTTTACAAAATTTAAATGGGACCATTTCGGAATAAATTTCTTTCGAACAAAAAAATAATTTTTGAATTCGTCTATAAATGACGGAGTAATGCTCGAACATATATAATATTTATATATAAACATCCGAATTGAGAACTTCCTCCTTTTTGAAGTCGGTTAAAAATAGAAAGTGTTGCATTACCTACATATGTAACTTTAATTATAATTTCATAACTTAACAAAAATCTAACCATCATCGTCTAGATTTCTCTTGCCATAAAATCAGAGTAGTCATCATTAATTTGGCCGCGAGTCGGGTCCTGTCGGTATCTGGTCCCCGGATCACCCGGTAGGCGGCGTTGCGCAAGCGATGCTACGTGAGATTCTAATACAATATCACTGTGTAATGTCGCATCCGTTACGTACGACACCATTTTGGAAAATTCTCCCGATAAGGTGAAGATTTGGGATGGTAGAAAGCTTGTTTTTCTGTAGTGATTTTTGAAAATAGTGTCGTAATTTTTTTTGCTGCTTTTTGTCCCATCTTGTATGACAGAAATTGATATTATCCTGTATGGAGTGCTGCACACTCTTTTTTCAGGTCGACGTGATTCGGCACAGCTGAGCAGCTGGGCGGTAAAATCAATAGATGTATGATATAGATATAGTTTGGGAAAAAGTTGCTTGACTTAGCTCGAATTGTGCCGAGCCGACCGGAATACGATTCAGCGAGAATAGATGCGGAACGAAGTTTGCCGATCGGAGCGAGTCGCATAAAATCTGAATATGAGTAGTAATTGCGTCGGGTCGTCTTTATTTATTTTACATAAGGTAGCTTCACAGCTGACAGCAAGTATAACATATTTTATGGTCTGGCAGTTTGAGTAATTTATGTGGCCTACCCAAATGTCCACTCTTTGGTATTGTTCGTTGAATCGTTGAGCTCCTTAAGTCTTGAGTTGAACTGCACGATTTCTGACGGACAGGTCCTCAATCTGTGTGGTTCTTTCCTCAAAAGACAATCTCAGACATCGTCTTCATGGTCTTCACATAACCTGACCAAGAATATGTCTGGACTTTAAAAGAGACTATGACCTCTCAATTTGTTTCGGCCTTTCTTCACAGAGTTGTCAGATAGGAAAGCCGACCTCATCAGTTTAAAAAAATATATGACTGATGTGTAAAGTGTTTGTGCAAACCTACTTACAAAAATTAAATCATTTATCATATTTTTATCATTAATCTAAACATTAGGTACGCCAATTACCAAGTAGGTACACTTGACAGATTTATACAAATTGACAGGCTTTTAATAATGACGCATATAAAAGTTGACCGCTTGTAATGTACTGTAATGTCAAAACAAAAGATTATGTAAGTAGATATCGGAGATTTATAACAAAAGATGCTCGATTTGACTGCAATTATGTTCCGATGGATAGTGAATGTCGGAACAATTTAGATTGATATTAAGAGATATAAGTTAGTATATGTAGCATAACGATTAGACAGCTAGACTCTCGACATCTTACGCAATTTATATGTAACATAAAACTCATTATCGATTTGTTCAATATGGGAATTGAACTCGGGACTTCACAGTCGGTTTATTTCGATCACCAAAAGTATTTTAGGAAACTGTTTAACAAGAGAGAGAATATTAACGTACAGTCAACCGCTAAATATATACATCGACAAGAATCATATTAATTTCATTATCTACAATCTTTGTTCTATGATATTGTTTCAATAATATGTAGCCACAAAGCATATACATATTATATTGGGCATCTAGCTTCATACTTTCTGACTGACCGACTTCTTGACAATTCAAAAGTGCCTGTAAATGGTATAATTGAAATAAATGCTTTGTATTTGAGTTTGGGTACTTAGTGGTACTTGATACAAATGGAATACAAATTGTAGACAATCAAAATTAATGATGAATTCTTGTCAATTTATACATCTTTTAGTATATTATAGTTTGTTGGTTTTACTGGTTTGTACATTTCACCGTCCATTATACAGACTACTACAATATCTTGCCAACATCATTTCACTTTACCATCAATCACTTTACCCGAGCTTCCTGCCGCCTGCTCCCGCTCCGCTTATGAGCCGGCGCGCCCTTTGACCCGGCCCTAACTAGCATGCTTGTTGATATTCAATCAAGCTGCAACGTCAGCTAGAAAGTAGCCGTAATCATTTCTTTTCATTGAGTATTCACAGGGAGACTTACGTGGAAGTGTTTATTGGTGCTTCTTTATATTTCCTTGAAGAACTGGAAATTGCAAGGCACTATAACGGGTGTAAAATGACTCTTAACGCCCATAACTAACGCCTTTATTCATAAACGTCGTGTAAAGTTACGAGACCTGTAAACGTCACACGTGTACGGTTAAACAGTCGCTAATTATTATTTATTTATTTTTCTATTTACATATGTACACACATATATAAACAGACACGAAATAAATCAGAACAGAAAAATAGGTACAAAGGTGATGCTTATTTCATAAGAAATCTCTTCCAGCATACCTGCGATAGGACAATAAATAGAGAGATGTAGACAGCGTGTGAAAGAGTAAAGGAGACAAAAAATAATATGTACATACAATCTAATCTAAAAACAATTCACTACAAACAATTCATTACTTATGTTTAAGCAACGTTTATAAACAAACCTCAAAGCTTCGATTGTTTCTCCTTTAGTATTTTTTAACCGATTAACAGAACCGAACGTCAAAAGTACCTACTCCCCGTCGTCATTATGATTAAGTTTTTGTACTGTACCATATCTGGAAACCTTCTGGTTGCGGATATATTAAAGGTCAAAGTTCCATTATTTTTTCACGAAAACAAGTTTTGAATGTTATAACTTCAGATAACTCCTGTACCGTTCCTCCACCTCCTCAAGTCGTACTCAGAGGGTCGTGATCCTCCCTTAAAAACATCTTTTCCCTGACGATGTTTCGCCATCTCTGTCTATCCTTGGCCAAGTGAAGCGCATCATGAAATTTCGTGTCAAGAGGAGAGCTTCTCTGATCGGACCATCGCAAAGGGCTGCGACCTCTTGGTCGTTTACCGTCCCCCTTGCCGGTAACCATTAGTTGTTCGAGGTTATTGCCCTCTTTTATCTTATTTATTTCAAATTAGCTGCGCCCCGCGGTTTCACCCGCGTAAATATCGATCCCGTGGGAATATCGGGTAAAAAAGTAGCCTATATGTTAATTCAGGGTGTCAGCTACCTCCATACAAAATTCTATCAAAATTGGTCCAGCCGTTTGAGCGTGAAGAAGTAACAAACATATAAACACACACACTTTCGCCTTTATAATATTAGTGTGATAAACCACAGGCACTTTTGTATTGTCAAGGAAAAAAATATTGTCAAGTAAACTGAAATCAAAACTAATTCATTTTTAAGGCACAGCTTTTAAGTCATTAGATTATAAAAGACAGTGAATCTAGAACTACTGATCTATGCTAGTCAAACAATTGTCACTTTATCAAAATTAGCCACGAAAGCTACTGACGTAAACGCTTCCTCGTCAAAATTCCATCTGAATTTAATATAATATCATATAACTTAATTATGCTAAGAAGCATATTATTGTAGAAATGTTCGCGTGCGCAGATCTATGTAAATGATAAGTTAAGAGTACGCTCTGGTTTCTGTGCGCAAAAAACTGTTCGTTGTTATTTTGTGCGCGCTCAGATGTGGGAACGTTGAGCTAGTGATGTGAAAAGTCGATGATTTAGGTTTCGATTAGTTCGATACTGTTGTGCTATAGATGAGTTCCGTCTTCAGACGATAATTTCATCACGATCCTCACAGATACATTTCGGCGAGAATAAACAAACACCTAGGTACTCTTTCTTCGTATTGTAGGTGTAGGTGATGTAGACTTTCATCTCATTGACCTACTTAGACCCTTGATTTTACATGCGTAACTTGCTTAGTTTATCTTATTACGATTATAATGATTACATGTAGTTAGTACCTGCAACACATAATATAAAAATTTAAACGTTTGCCCAGGCTTAGGGCAGTTGGCACTGTTAGCAGTGGTTTAGTGTAGGTTCTGATAGACTGCCAGAGTGCCTGCCAATTCCAATGGCAGCGTGTGTAATTTACACAAGATACTACGCTGTTAAAAGCACATTTAATTATTTTCAAATAAATAAATAAATAAATAAATAAAATTTATAATTTCTATATGCATTTCATTTATGTATTATGTGTGGTATATTATTGTATATCCATCTTCTGTAGGTACAGTCAACAAAATAGATAAGTATGCTGGATCGTCGGATATAGTTAAAAGTTTAGTAAGAACCCTATGTATTTATATTCGTAATACCTGTGCCTAGGTATGATACTGCAGTACACAACGGACTAGTTAGCTTATTATCTTCCTGACCATCTAAAGGTTGTCTGGTAAAAATTTCGCTATTAGCGATAAGATCACTGTTGCACCCTAAATATGAATGAAATTGTAAAAGAGCTATTTTAAATTTTGGTTTACAATAGCTTTATTGTACACCAATATTTACAAAGCTAAAATATGCTTATATTCTGTATCTATACAGGGTGGCAGGGACCCACAATCTGTAAACATGAATTCAGCACATGATTCTGAAACTGCCTGCGTTGAAAGTATAAGTAAATTTAAAAAAATAAAAACAAACAGTGGCACTCCGGGAGTGCCGACAGAAGTGATAACAAAACACAAACAGAATACTTTACCATCACTCATCGACATATCGGATATACATTAAAACCGAGTACATCCCGAGGACAGCCATGGGTGTTTTTTGAATCGTCTTATAAACAAAACACGCGCGGTGTCGCTTACGGTAACAGTGGCGCGAGTTCAATGGTTTTTTCCCATCTCAAAAAAAGCCCAACGATTTCAACGCCCCTGGATTTCAGAATCATGTATTTACCTACTGAATACATGGTAACAGGTTGCGTCGATGTCGCCGCCGCCCTGTAGAGCTTTTATAGCATACTGCAGCTCAATATCGATACACAAGTCACATGACTACACACGAAAACACAGCGTTGACATGGATCCCGCGTGATGATCGTCATTATGGCATCGTGACGCAACGGCGCCATCTTGCGGGAAGACGGTTTAGCACTTTTTACCCCGAGCCCGAGATAATCTGATTAAATTCATTATATTTTTGTGTATTTTTGCTGCGATTTTGGCGTGAGAGCACGGGTCTTGTGGCGAGGTTATAAGCTCGTTTACATAATTAGAAGTTGATAATTAGATAGAACTTGTCGTTTAAAGCGTGTGACAGTTTTTTGATACACACATACATCATTTCTGTATTCTCCAAAGGGGTAGACAGAAGTTTATGGTATAGCTTTGCCCATTTTATTTTCATTTTGCCGAATATTCCCGATCAGTAACACCCAAGCCGCCCACACTGTTGACGATCGGGGGAAAAAAGTTTCATTCTTCCACAGTGTGGACGAAGGGAACTTTTTTTTCCACTAAGAGATTCCTAATGAAAAAACACTACCCGACCTCAGGATAATACCCAGGATACCCAGTGCAACTGCTAAGCATGGCATCTTCACAGTGACTAGTTCTTCATCAGTGCTCTATATACTACTACTGCCTAATGTTATAAACCGTGTGACCAGATATATAACCGTGTAAAAACTATGCGAGCAATATAAACTTTGTACTAACTATAACGTTCTAATAAACATAACAATGTCAAAGTTTGCAAGTAGTTTAATTTCCACCAACCCAGCAAACAGTGTACAAGCCATAGCGTACATTAATGGATATATAGCTAAGCCATACCAAGCTTAGCAGTTGCACTTGCGAGGCAACGAAGCAGTTCGAAAAGAACCATCGTTCTTTAAAGTTTAGATCGCCGCCGTACTGTAGTTAGTAGGTCCCTGTACTAAGACCCAACCACCAGCCTATTGACACCTAAGATAAATTAAACAGTTAAAACATAGGTAGGTATAACTTTCCACTATCTAACCTTATTCATTTATTTCAGAAAGTCATGCACGACATTGCAGACATAAATCCAAGTTATCGCACAGTTCACTTTCAGTACAAACAGACTTATTGCAATAAAGAAGGAATCTATGTATATATAATTCAAAGTCCTGACTGACTGATATATTAACACACAGCCTAAACCGCTGGTCCTAGAGACATGAAATTTGGAGTGTGTTCTTTGTGAAGAATAAGTATCCACTAAGAAATGGTTTTTCGAATTTCCATCCCTATGAGGGTGAATGGGGGGAGGGTGAAATTTCACGCGGACGAAGTCGCGGGTAGAGGCTAGTAACAATATATATCTATACAATAATAAAGCTGAAGAGTTTGTTTGTTTAAACGCGCTAATCTCTGGAACTACCAGTCGGATTTGAAAATATCCTTTGCATTTGATAACCTGATTCTTGAGGAAGGCTATAGGTTATTTAACATCACGCTAGGAACCTTAGGAAACAAACAAAAAAGAAAAAAGTCAGAAACAAGGCTAAGTGAAAACGAAGTACCTAATAGCGCGGGCAGGCGATGCGATGCGACGGAATGGGTCGGGGGAAAGTTTCACGCGGACGAAGTCGTCGGCAGAAGCTAGTAATAGATAATACAACTGTTATTGGTTAGTAACATACCTACAAATAATATTGGCATAACGAATATAAAAAAATATTCATTTTTCATGCCTTGATCAACATTTCACCCAGCGAAGCGGAAGACTATGTTGTGTTCATAATTAAATTAATTGAATAATTTTGTGACGAATTGTACCTAATCGATTTGTCGCGACAATTATAAAAGCTTATTGACTCGAGTAGGCGCGTGTTTTTGAATAAAATACTAGAAATAGTAAATAACCATGAAACCTAGTGGTCGCATAGTTAAAGAAGAAAGTATCGTCATTACTATAATATCAGCTGGTTAATGGTCTTATTAGGTATACCTACAGAGAAGGAAGAAGAATTTTGCTATAAGTTTGCCTGCTGCGTGTTGTTAATTTCTTACACTATCTGTTGACGTGAATCTACTGTTTACGGTTCCGTACCAAAATGGTAAAACGGAACCCTTAAGGTGAGACTCTGTCTAGCTGTCTGTCTGTCACAGCTGGATATCTCAAGAACTACTAATGCTATCAACTTGAAATTTGGAATAGTTTTAGATGACGTTTGCCCAACTATTTTGCAAATAACAAAGAAAAAAATGTATATTTTTTACAACAGGGACTGAAAGGGGGTCTGAAAAGTTCGAAGTGGGGCTATTAGGGCATGTAGGGTATCACATGAAAGAGCGCAGTTTGCACACTCTCAAAGCTTTTTCTTTTTTTAGGCCGCATATTTTTCGACATTCGATGAAAAATTAAAAAAAAAAAATAACGTTCCCACCCTCTTTTCTCCGAAGTTTGCAAAGAGAATAATCTGAAATTATTCTGTGATAGTAGTGTATGTAACGATTACAAGAAAAATAAAACGAAGTCTCTAAATAGCACACTTTTTCAGAAATCATCAACAAAAGTTACATTAGTTCCACTATCGTTCAAGAGATAGCGCTGACATAAAACTGCAATATTCTACACCGCAGTGCACAGAGTTAAAATTCTCTAACGAATATAGGCCTCA
This sequence comes from Luperina testacea, assembly GCA_927399505.1. Classification (NCBI taxonomy): domain Eukaryota; kingdom Metazoa; phylum Arthropoda; class Insecta; order Lepidoptera; family Noctuidae; genus Luperina; species Luperina testacea. The sequence continues at coordinate 17,131,147 of OV656775.1, read as the reverse complement.
CCGATGAAAAATTAAAAATATGATTGTACGGAACCCTCGGTGCGCGAGTCTGACTTGCTCTTGACCGTTTTTTTTATAACATATTTAGTTCAGTAAGTTGGGTTAGCAGGAATACTAGTAAAGTGACACCACTAACCATCAGCATTCTATGCTATCCAGTTTAGTCCTGGAAAAAGGCCTCTCCAATCGCACGTCAAATGCTGTTCATCGCATTTACCCTGCGAAGTATGCACTTTACTTGGCCAGCGTAAGTGCGTCCTAACCAGTAAGGTTATTATAGACATGCGAAGTAAACATAAAAAAACTGATGACGTAGCCGAATTTTCTCATAGAACGGTGCGTAACATTTTTCAGAGCTGTTTTGATGCCGCATGTTTACTGATTCGCGGTCTCCACTTAAGAGCTCGTCTGCTTCAACGACCATGTCCTTCGACGTAATATCACCGCATATTAAACTTATTGACTCTGTAATTCGTTATTTTCCGGATCTTATCCTTCATACTTACATTAATTCTTACTCACCATATTAGATCCACAATAACAGAGTATAAGTTATATAACTCTACAATGTGTTAGTATGTCGCAACCGACTGATCCAGATCAAATGTGTACCGAGCGTCAAAGGTGATCAGTCTAATTGCCTACACTGTAATGAACCAATCATCAGACAGTCATTATAAGAAATCGAATAATATCGATATAAGTACCTATCATCGATTAGAAATTGGTATTTAAATAGATTATTATGATTTGTTGGCAACTATTGATGGTTTATGATTTGTTGGCAACTATTGATGTGTAGCTTAGCTTTTATTATTTGCCTTTATTGTTCCACTGCTCGGCAAAAGCTTCCCCCAAATCTTTCCAGGTCCTCTGCTCTAACGCTACCTTCATCCAGCGTCTGCAGTGGGCATTCAGGTCGTCTCGCCAACGCTAGTTTTTATAAATGTAGGGTAAAACCGGGATAGATGCACCACTTTTTGAAATAGCCTCCTTATTTAAAAAATATTAATTTTATATGAATAATTTCTATGAATGTAGTTAGCTTAATCATTTATGTTGAATCACAGTTATTTTTTATTTACCTATCAATTACAAATTTTGCAGAATTTAGCTTTTTGTGGAACCCTTTTTTTGAGGATAGTTGCCTACCTGTATGGATAGTTGCCCCACCATGAAAATACTAAGAAGGATAGATGCCTGCAGTGCAGGATAGATGCCTTTTATAATGTGTAAACGAAAAATCCCACCAAATATGAGGTCGTTCTACTCTTGAAACAGCAATCGTCTCCAAAAGACATGGGTCGTATTAGGAAAAACGTTTTTTATTTTTTTAAATCTTTTATTTGTTATCGTTACCTATAAGATAATTGTAATATGAATATGACACAAACAAACATAATAAAATTTTAAAAGTATTTGTTCAACAAAAGTATTAATTCTTAATTGTTATTATAAAATATAATTATTAAGTGTTAACAGGCATAATCGAACTTTAAAAAAAAAATAAAACAACATAATATAGAGATCATCTCTTAATACTACTCAAATGAGGTTGATCCGGACAATGCTTTCAGTTTTCCACATCTTGAGCAATAATTTCTGAAAAGTGTACAGGTTTCATGTAGCCAGTTTTGACACACTGAATCCAATCGGATAGATGCCCTTTGGGGCACCTATACCTCGAAAAATCAGGGCAACTATCCTTTACGATAGGGATAGATGCCCAAATATTTTTTAAATAAATTAAAAACAAAAGAGCTACTATTAACACCCAGATGAACACTTAATGAACCAGTACGTTGATGGAATAAAAAATATATTGAAATTTATAACTAGTTATAAAGTTATACAACGGCAAATACTAACTTTTAAATCTTTGACGTGTTTGTGAAGTTCGCCGCGGAGATGATTGCATACACGAGCGAAACGCATCCTCACCATACGACAGTCCGGGGACAATAAAATTGAGGTGCGGGGTGATTGCGGCTCCTACTTGTACTATTAATTCTTAGTTGCGAGTTTGGGAAGTTAGATTTTTTGAGAATGAGGCATCTATCCCACTGCGGCATCTATCCCGGTTTTACCCTATATTTTTTAATTTGCCTGCGAGTTATTTCGTTTTTGCTTATAAGTACCTAGTTTATTTGTTTGGTTTTATCTACGGCCGCTGTTGCAATACGCTTTTGCATTCATCATTTAATAGGTTTCGCTATCATAGTTTCGCTGGATATAGGACTCTGTTTTGGTGACGAGTTTGTTGCGCCACTTCTTCCCAGCTAAGACAACAGGAAATTGTGAAAGACGGGCGTTTAAGAAGACGGTCTTATGTAAATTTTGACGTACAAAAAGTGCTGATTTTCAGCCTAATTTGAATAAATTATTTTTGATTTCTTCTAAATTATGCCACCAAAAAATAATATAATCTCCGCCTTCCGCATCCAGTCTGTCCCAGCCGCCTTATTTAAGTTCATCGGTCCATTTAACCGACTAATTTAACTCATTAACCAACATTAGGTACCCCTACCTCAGCTTGCTGCAATCCCCACATGATATGCCAAAACTTTTAACTAGGCGTTATTTCTTCGGTTCAACAATAGCAGTTGATATAATTTGCAACAGAGTTAGGCAACGTTCACAATGCGCTTAACGAATGTTGCGTCGAAGAGGAGCTGTCGTGAACTCGTGACCACACCCAATTTCACTCATTTGGGTCGGTGGGCTATGTGCAATTAGAATTATTGTTAGACAATAAGGAGTGAAATGAAATTATTTGTTCTGTAATTATTGAAATCAGTTTTACATATCAATCACATACCTACATTTCAAAATAAATGCATTTGTAAAGTGTTGTGTCGTGGGTGAGATTCTCAGGGTAATTTGATAGATAATATTATAAGGTATGTATAGTCAACCTCGGAACTGCTTGTACTTGTGACAAAAAAGTAATTCCATCTTCAGTAAAGTTGAAAATATCTGCCGCATAGAAAAACAGACCTCCTCGTTCATGACGTAGTAGTGATATTCAGGGATATATATCATGTAGGAAAGCAATAACGAGGTCGAATATACTAATATGATTTTGTATATCTTGTAAGTAATTGATTAATGACGAAGGACTCAGCCACTCAGCGCTCTGTCTGTGGAGATAACAAGTGTGAAGAGATGTAACTCCAACCTGGTTCTACAAACTACTGCCGTTTTACTGCAGTAGGGTGTGGATGTGGAGTTATGTCGCAAACCATGCTTTACCTCTTATCCTGCCCTATGTGTCTCAAAACATGCAGTCAAAGTGACCTCTGCGCTGCCACTGACGACGCCGTGGAATTGGCGAAGTTTTAGGCCAACACGATCTGGAACAGTACTGCCAGCGACACGAAGAAGATTCTTACCTGGTATCTCTGATACTTCCATGTTTGAAACTGGACGCTATGAAGCCAGCTCTTAAACATTAAGGCTATGCATGAAAGAGGAACTTACCTACCTTCTATCAACTCATCCATAATTTCCTTTCAATACACTGTTGAAATGAAATGATTTGGTTAGTTAGAAATTCAATAGATACAATTATAAAAACGTCTTCAACCTATATTTCTTAATATTTCATTCACAATATAATAGTTCTGACCATTGACATTGTAACATGCCTCCGATTCCCAGCGGGGCACTCATTCATACTCCTCTAATTAATTCCACCGGTATCGTAACAAAACTTCTTTATAAAGTGATCGAGTAATGTCCAATAGCTTACATCATGAAATTGCCGATTGTTATAACCACCAACTCAACGCATACACTTTCAAAAGCAAAATAAAAATGAAATCAAACGAAACTAGCTCTTAAATCAAAGCAATAGAGTCAAGGAAGTGTAAAACTTTTTGTGCGGATAGAAAAAGGTCTTGTTGGTAAATAAATCATGGATATTTTGCCTAACTTTCGATCGGTGTTTTGGAGTGATGAGAAACTTCGATTCCCACGGTGTAGTTGCATTTTGTTTTGTACTACCGTCCTGTTTTGTGCTGACATGATGGATTTAGTCTATTCTGTGTAGTCTGGGCTTGAGGAAGATAGTTTCAGTAACAAGGTATGTCTTGCTCAACTTGCTTCTCTCTTCGGCTCCCAAAATAGCAATGCCAAACGGTTCTACGGCCTATAACTTTTGAGTTAACTCTTTCTTTAGTAGTGTTATTCTGAGTGGTCAGCACTTAGTGAAAGACTTCAGAATGACCGATAGTGTGTTCAAATTTCCTCTTAAATGTGCCAAAGTTATGTGAGCCTTTCATTTAACAGGGGAATTTAAATTAGGATACTTATCAATATTTTGCCAGAGACGTGTTCAGTTAGTGGTTCCCAATATTCTGCGCGGGTGTACTTACCTACCTACTCGTGATTACAGTTGCGTGCTCTGTCATCAGTTTCGCTGCCTTATGATTGATGTCCGGGTGCTGCAGTGTCAGCCATTGTGTCATGGAAGCCCTTTCTATCAGTAAATTATATTTGAACTTTTATAAAATACTTACACTTGTGTCAGATGTCCAAATTCCCATCTTTAGACTCAATTGTTCTGTTGCGTAGTTTTAGAAGTTTCTCATCTGAGAAACGACTAAATATTAACTCGTTCTAATCTAAATAGCCCGTATTGTCCCACTGCATGGCAAAAGCTTCCGCTCCCTTTTCCACAGAATTTTGTTTTCTGCTAATGCGGGCGAGTTCTCCCGCTAAGTGACAAGCTCGGCCCACAATCGTGGATTTGGACTGCCACAAAGTCGCCGAGCGTTCTGTTATTACATTGTTAGGTTAAATTGCTAACAGGTCCTCAAATGAATAATGGTATTGGTGTTTTCTGCCATAATGCTTTCAATACGAATCATGTTTCTATATCACTTTGAGTTGGTCCTCATAACAGTTTCGCTACATCATCGCCCGTCGTAGTATTCAATTACCTTACACTAACATCAAGCATTGTGATGACACCATAAGTTCCATAACTGATATACTTACACCCACTTGTAATTAAATTCTGTAGCATACGTAGCATCATGTTGAAATTATTCGGTCCTTATCAAAGCATCACACTTTCGATCGGTTTAGAAACAAAGCGCTGGGTGCGAGAGTCAGAGGTAACTTATTGAGTGCGGGTTGCGTGGGCAGACCAATTAAAACTATTGTATAATCATTGATAGGCGACAAATCGTTTCCATGACATTTCTCTATAATTAATGGTAAACCGTTTTGTGAAGTAAGACGAAAATCCCTTGTTTGTTTTTATTAAGGGTGTTGATATCCGTACTGTTGATATTCAGCTAGCTGTTTTCTTAAAGGAAAAATTGTCGGCAATTGACATAATTTTCTGATCGACCCGAATCCTTCTTTTTTCATCCCTAGACTTCTTCAAAATCATAAGCTACTATAATCATTTAAGTTTATAAAAAAATCTAATCATATCAAATATTTATTGCTGAAAACAGTACCTACCCAGTTACTTACTACTTGCTTGCTTACTTTGTACTTTTATAACCACTCTCTCTGCCTCTTCGTTTTTTGGCACAGGGGTAATAATTTAGGATATCACAAAATAAACAACAACTTACTTACAACACCAAATTTATTTAATTTCGAGTTACAGCTAGTCAATTACGTTAAATGGTTAATACAAACACACAAAGTTAATGCTAAAACACTTCAGTAAGTACAAATATGTTAAAATTATAATCATAGCTAATTAAACATTATGGTATCCTAGTGAGTGTCACGTTTGTGTCAAATGATTTAATAAATGATGGATAATATTTAATGATTTTATTACAATTACCGTCCTATTGACTACGAAGACTAACTGTGATAAATAACTGCAATCTTATAATCCTAGTTCCATTAATATATGATAATATTAAAGGTTGAACTAATATAATATTAAGATACATCCAAATGCATACTGCAATGTCGCTAAAAGTACATTTCATAATATTTTCATTTTACTTTTCATTATAACTGGCACGTTTATATTTACAGAAGTACCATGAATGTTTTAATTAAATTATCAGTATGATCGGTATTTTCCATAATGTTTTGAATGTCATCATAACATCATAATCAGCCTATAATGTTCCCACTGCTGGGACACAGGCCTCCTCTCTGTGAGAGGGAGTGGGCCGTAATCCACCACGCGGGCCCAGTGCGGGTTGGTGGACTTTTGAATGTACATACATTAAATGTAGATATTTGGCACGGATATACGGACATATATTATACAGGTTCCGTTAAAATAGTTTTTTTTTAAGCCGCGTACTCATCTCTTATGTTTAAGATACAATCTTATTATGTAGGAACATACAGGTTTCGGTGATACGTGTGTCGTGTCTTTTGTTACCACCAGACATATGGGATGACTAACCATTTTCATGGTATGACTGTTCTTATTCTTCTTTTCGTGTCAATAACTCAAAAAGCTAAAATTTTGTCCGACCATTATGTGGCGCTCCGGAAAGCTCTGTCATTTGGCTCATTCAAATCCTGGATTTTCAATTACACTATAGATGTAGCACGGGACGACTGTTCACTTTCGATGGCACTATAGCCGCACGCACAGGACGACTGTTCACTTTCGATGGCACTATAGCCGCACGCACGGGATGACTGTTCACTTTCGATGGCACTATAGCCGCACGCAAGGGATTACTGTTCACTTTCAATGGCACTATAGGCGCACGCACGGGATGACTGTTCACTTTTGATGGCACTATAGTCGCACGCACGGGATGAGAGTTCACTTTCGATGGCACTATAGCCGCACGCACGGGATGACAGTTCACTTTTGATGGCACTATAGTTTCACATATTTATGGATTAATATTTATTTCCAATGTCACTTTGGTCACACTCATGATTGCAGCTCAGAATGTCTTGTCATCGTCGCAACTCAGGGAGTTTGCCGACCGTATAGGCAATGTTCATATTCATGTCTTAATTTCACCGGCACCCTGTCCCTTCCAAGTATTGCTCTTTGGCGGCTGGAATTATCGTTGAGGATATCATGATAACACGCACACCGTTACCTGATGTATGACTAATATAATATACTCACAATATTTTACAAGTGGTTATAGACGTTATCACTCAAACATCGTTCTAAATCACAGGGTTGCTGTGGATTTCATGCTTAATACTATCTTAAATGTAAATTAAATCTAGCCTTACAGATATGACCACCAGCTGGGTCGTTCACTACAGATATATTTTGCTCATTCGTGCCATATTCGCGTCGTAGCGCAATTTACAATTTAACATTAACTTACATTATTTTTTTTTATATTACTTCCAATATCATCAGATAATTAAGTATAGTTAATACAATAAGTGTTACAAACAATCAATAATATAATTATTACTTACTAGAGTTTCTACAACTACTACATCAAATTAAGATGAGAATATATTTCTAAGCCTAGTATTAGCGAATGAAAATATTATTATGTCGATGGTTACTAGATCTAACAAAAATCCGGATAGTATAATAGCTAAATATTTAGCTTGGAGAATTTTATGAATAATTTCTTGCTCAATTTTTGTTTTAGTACCTACCTGAATACGGACTGTTGATAGACTAATCACCGGCAAACTCCAATACTGGCCTAATTTCTATCAAATCGATGACTGTCGGATCTAGACGGAACTAAACGGGACAGAACCTGTCTAGTCTGTTTCAATTTTAACCTAGAAACATTTAAGCACAAATTTTAATATAAAAGCTAAAAATTTATATGTCGTTTAAGGACATTTCCTTATACGTTAGATATATGTAATTCAAATCAGAGCGATGTATATTTTGTGTGAATTTTACCTCCATGCATACTTGTCATTATGTCGTGAGGACATTTCCCTGACTCGCATGCTAGGCCACCTAGCCTGCGCCAAGATCCCAGTATTTACACGAAGCGACTAGCGACTGCCGTCTGCCCTCCGCAACCCAACTGTTGGGAACACCGGGGTCCTAAGGCGAGGCTAGTTCGCGGATAGTTTCGCGCATGTGACTGCCCGTGACGACTGTCGCAGGTGTTAGCGCGACGGCCGGGACCGACGGCTTAACGTGCCCTCCGAAGCACGGAGAAATAAACGAATAATGATGATCTGTGGTTTAAATAATAAACATTGCTTTAGAAACGAATTGTGGACAAAATAAATAATGAAATTAACTTAAGTAAATACAGCCACTCGACCCACGTGGGATCAATCTTTAAGAAGCTGAGAGCGCACAATCGATCGATGCTGATTAGACTGAAATCTAATGGTAATACTCGATGGAAGTGCGAGCGATACAGAACATGTCCACCATGTCGGCTTGGTGTAGGAGCGTGAATCTGGTAACGTTAGTAGCTATTATTTATTCCATGGTAATAATAGCACACAAACCATATACCTTGAACGGTCAGCAATCCACGTTGGTTAATGCCGCAAATCGATGTCCATCTTGTGTTTTTGCTAACAACTTTAGTAAACCCGTGGTATTGTAGTCTACAAAGAGACTATTTGTACTTCTTACTCACAGTTTTATTTCGAATGGGCCTTTTCAGAATGTGTTAAAGATATTCGGATACAATTTATACCTAACGCATATTGTTATATCAATGTTCATTAATTTGTATAAGTAGCTGAATATCCTGGATCCCCATCATCATTCTGTGGTTACGAGAGCAGTAACTAAAAGATTTTAACTTATGGTATAACATTGTTAACGTTTAGGATATTATTTTCCGCTTTACAGCAGGTAAGCTTGTTTAAATCTTCGTCTTTTTCAAAAAACCTTGAAATAAATAAGTTAAAATTAATGTTTTGGGTTCTTACCCAAACTACCAAGGAAATATTTTTTTTTTAATAAAGTGCCTGACTAAAGGGTTGTTTTCTAGAACCGATCGTTTTTGAAAATACCAATCGTACAAGACACTATCTTTGAGAATCTAAGTTGTATGTCTTTTGCGACTTAATCTACACAGTTGGAACTTGGCGAAATATGGCAACTCTTTTTATTGTGCTCAACCCGGGTATATGCGTGCCCGGTTTTATACTTGTTCCGTGTAAATTTTCATGTTTATACACGTCGTATTAAGAGTTAATTAAAGAAAATTAAGGATGGTTTTATTTTTATTATGAAGTTTTCACTCATCGCATTAATTACGTAAGTATAATAAAAGTACAGGCCTTCACACTTTATCGTGAAGACATTTCCCTGACTCGCATGCACCAAAATCCCAGTATTTACACGAAGCGACTAGCGACTGCCGTCTGCCCTCCGCAACCCAACTGGTGGGAACACCGGGGTCCTAAGGCGAGGCTAGTTCGCGGATAGTTTCGCGCATGTGACTGCCCGTGACGACTGTCGCAGGTATTAGCGCGACTGCCGGGACCGACGGCTTAACGTGCCCTCCGAAGCACGGAGATCACTTGACATTAACAGTCATCTAAAACTACCTTAACTCTTGTAAACCTTAATTCTTGTTTATGAACTCCATCCGACCCCTAATTATCACGTGCAATATTTACAGATTACTTAGCACGGTTTTCTTATCTCTAAATACATCAATATCATCCCTTATATATGTTGCTTGTTTAATGTACATGATGACATAATAATGTTTAGGTATAACTTATAATAATTTGATATTTATGTGCTGCAATTGCTCCTGGTTTTTATAGTTTAGGGAGTCTTAAAACCCACGTGTGCACGGCCCTGGTGGCCATGTTAAAATGAGAGCCATGTCTGTATATTATTAAGGTTAGTTTTTCTTTTTATTCGTGTTGCGCCGTCGTCATTGATACGTTTATGTTACACTAGCAACCCCTGCAGTGTTTGTTAGTTAGCGCAGCGCCTACACACTCGAATATAGCATGTAGTGCCGCGTCGCGTTGCAGTTGTTGTTTCACAAGAATTTAACGGAAGCGCCTCTTAATATGCTATTCAGTACGTTGCTTTAGTTCATGAGATTCTGAGGTGTTGTCTACGGTTCGGTCTTTTTAACCTGCCCGCAATGGAAGTTAGAGAACCTGTTTTTTTTAAAATAATCATTCGTTTTGTTATTTGCAAGTACATTTGAGTGATTTTCGTATAAGGTCTTTGAAAAAAATTGTATTGTCTATCTTGTTTAAGTTTAAAAAGATCAGTGACGCCGATCCCTAATCATAAATCCTTAACAATATATTTTAATTTAATTTGTACTTAACTGTAATTCTTATTATAAATTTGAATTATTATAATATGTGCATAACTTCTACCTAAATAATTATTTAGACTAACACGCTTTAAATTTTACAAATAACATGTAAAGTACTCTAAACTATCCAATTTCATAGTTTCTTCGATTCACTGACAATGACAAAATGAATGTACATATTGTCATATAAATTTAAGCTAATTTAATGTTTATTTAAACTAAAACGCAAGGTTATTTGTACAACTTGCGTGTTCTTACTTCGTCCTAATTAGCAGAAGATTCGAGCAAATGTGTACGACATACTAATGCCCACTTGCGAGTTTCATTGCGTCAGTTTTCAGCGACGAGTGCCACTGGGACCTAAGAGTATGACGTATGTCTGTCTGTCCGTCTGTCTGTCATGCGAGTTTAACATTTTAGATACGCGCTCTTTTCCTTTCTCACGTAAAGCTGAGCACACATATGCATCATTTTGGTGTGTCGCGATAACCAGTATCGTATCGAGTAGGTACAGCTGTGTCCTAACTATGGATGCTAGTTTTGCTCATATCCATCCTATAAACGCGTCCCATCTTATGCTAAAAGCGCATGGCAAGCTTAGTTTCGGGGCGGGTTTCTATTGCCGCAATAAAACTTGCTAGTGTACTAGTAAATCGTGATTAAGACTAATAACAATCTTATGGGTGCCTTCTACTTATAAACGAGAACTATTCTAGTATTTAACTCTACCTAGACTAGCACGGCGTAATATGTACAAAAGCCGTGTTTCAATCTTAATTATTCACCGGATTTCTCATCAACACTTTTTCCACCTTTATCGAAATGTACATTTTTAACTAATTAACGTCTAATTACTCTTATATGCTACCGGAGACAAGTATAATATATGATTTCTAAGGCAATAGGTAAGTAAGGAGGTGCTCTAGTTATTTTTGTGAAACCAAACTATTGCATTATATTGACCGTCTATCGTTATCAATTTGACGCAATGTCTGTCGTCCAGACTGAATACTAATTACCTAGAGAAATTACATTGAGCACACAGGAAAAGCCGTTTCAAAAACGGCCCGAAAATGTGGAGACTGCGTTCGTAGCGCAGTGCGAGCTACGCCGTAGCAAGATGCGTAGCACAACGTAATCGCGTAAACGATGCAACTATGTATTATGTTTTAAATTATTTGATGATACTGCAATAATTTATCTACTTATTAAATCATCTCTCCGAGATTTATTTAACGCTTCAATTAACAACTTTTACGATTGACATAAAATTTTTAAAAAGGTATTTCTGGTTACAGACTACCACACTTTTTTTTAAATAAATAAATATTAATATGAAAGATCCATATTCCGAAAGCAGGGATGGTGGTATGGTAAGTATTGTCAATAATCTCGTACCATACACATTGCCGGTAACATATTACATTATTATTATAACTGCGCTACCTTAAAAAAAAAACTTGCACCACTTTTAAATTACATATGTCTATATTAAAATTTTTTTAAATTGTGTTTTTCTAATTTCTGCCTACCTACTTCACTAACATTTATGCCATTTATATACGTATGTTAATAATAATATAGTCTTGTTCTACATAATTATCTAAAGTAGAACAGCGCTCTAAATTTTACTAATATACTTTTTTTTTGGGAACTCGCTAAATACATATTGATTTATTTCGATCCCCATTAAAATTATTACAAGTGAAATAATACTGATACACAACTTGACTATTCTATGTTTTTATTATTATTTTTTAATTTTGTGTTTTAAACCTAAGATTTATGTGGTATACAAAACAGCAATTCTACGTTTTATTTTTTTATTTTTTGTATTTTTGTCTTTTTTTCAGATTTTGTGTTTTATTTTACCTAAGATAAGTGGTATACAAAATTATTATTCTGCGTTTTTATTTTGTTTTTTGTGTTTTTGTCTTTTTTTCTGATTTTGTGTTTTATTTTACCTAAGAAAAGTGGTATACAAAATGACTATTCTACGTTTTTATTTTAGTTTTTGTATTTTTGTATTTTTTTTTCTAATTTTTGTTTTTTATTTAGCCTAAGATAAGAGGTATGCAACTTGACTATTCTACCTTTTTTATTTTGGGTTTTGTATTTTTGTCTTTTTTTTTCTGATTTTATGTTTTTTATCTAACCTAAGATAAGTGGTATAAAACTTTTCTATTCTACGTTTTTATTTTGGGTTTTTGTATTTTTGTATTTTTTTTCTTCAAATTTTCTGTTTTTTATTTAGCCTAAGATAAGTGGTGCACAGCTTGGCTATTCTACGTTTTTATTTTAAGTTTTTTTTTGTATTTTTTTTTTGTAGTTTTTTTATTTAGCCTATCACGGACTTATCTCTGTACAGAAGCCTTTTTACCTAACAATACGACTCTCATTGCTCTGCTCACTTTAATCATATTTACAACTCTTACATTAATTAAGTTACTGACTATTTTTAGCCTATTTGTATGACTAATTATTGTGAATTGATATATTATGATTTTTGCTAAAGCTAGCACGGAGAGATGAACAGTCGCCGAGTTTATATCTGCCTAGTTGATCGCTGACATTGCCTTACAGTTATAACTTAAAGCTAAGTTAGCTTCAAGTTATAACCTGTATGTTACTTGTCAAGCAAATTGTCAACCAACGTAAACTGTCCCTTTATTCAAATCACTACTGTCATTCTTTGACAGTCTCATGAAATTTCAATAACGCGCCCTATTGACGTAGGGTGTCAATTTGCTGAACAATTTATTTCCTAACTACATTTCTACTAACTTTAAATTACCTACGGCTACGTCTCGATTGTGTGACACCTAGGGCAACGAGGATTCTTAAATTTTCAGAGAATACGGTAAGTAATACTCATAAATTTGAAGAGAAAAAAAATCATACTAATTACGTCGATGAAATTTTATAGTTTTATCCTTTTGAAATAAAATGAAATTTTGGTTTCTGTGCTCAATAAAAAATTATAGGTTGAATTTTTTAAGCACATTCTAGTGAGCCAGTGTCCTGGTAAAAGAAACAACGATCAATAAATTTACCATTCGTTTACTTACAGAAATGTTTCATACGTAATCAATTTTCCGAGGGACATATTCAAGTCGAGTCATGTTTATGTCAGGTGTGCTCGACTACTGTCCAAGTGCACATTTAGCGCTATTTACAAGGATATGTCACTGATTAACGTGTTTACTTTTTGTTAGCCTGCGCGTCTTTATGGCATTCATTGCTAGAATCGTATAATTATATTTACTTAAAGTCAACTTAAATTAATTGTTATTGTTACTTGCTCAATCTTAATTGCTAATTACTGTAATAACCTGTCGGGAGTTGCGCTTTCAAGTTCTTATTTCAACTTTACGAAGCTTTCCTATTTATTTATTATTATATCTTACACTACGTTTAAATTCAATTGATTTAAAAAAAAAAAACATGTTACGACGTTCACCAATATTTATTGAAGATCAATGTTTCCACATTGTTCTTCAATAAATATTGGTGAAAAGCATTTATGCCAATTCTAACCAACTCAAAGCGAGCATTTGCATCGCGAATTTGTTCTTTAAAACATTCGTTGCGCGACCGTTTTTTCCGCAACAAACATTCATGTCCTAATTGATCTTAACATTGTTCTTACATTGTAGTTTCTGAAAAACAACTTTTTTTAAATTCTAGATAGAATAGAATAGAATAGAATACTCTTTATTATGTACACCATATAAATATAGATATAGATTTGGGTTTTTCTAAATAGATTTGGACTGCTTTAGTACCTACATCACAAGACTTCCTACACAATAGTATTATGAACTATATTTACTATGACCAACTCAGAAATCGCTGAAAAATGCAGCTGTTCCATACGATTTATGTGAACACAAATGTGTGGAATAGCTGTATTTTTCGGTTGATCCCATGGTAAAAAGGTTGGTGACGACACGGTTGGTGCAGTGGCTGAGCGATCGACTGCTGCGCTGCGTGTCGCGGGTTCGATTCCCGCACGGAACAAATATTTATATTCCCTACAGGTAGTTGTTCCGGGTCTGGCTGTTTGTGTATGTGAATTTAAATGTTTGTAAACGCACCCACGATACAGGAGTAATTCCTAGTGTGGGGCAAAGTTTTTTTAAAAAACAAACAAATATAATTTATTCTTAATGATGAGTACCTACAATAATCACTTTTCGAGTTTAGCGTGAACAAGAATTAATACCGAGTAGTAAGTCTTGAAATGTACTAAAGCAGTCCAAATCTATGTAAAAATGCCCAAGTATAGATTTAAAAAAAAGTTGTTCTTACAAGAGCCTCACCTTACGGATGTACGATATTGCCTTCAAAATGAGATATGACAGTTATTAACCAGACTATGATGAAACCATCACTTTGTTAAGGCCGATAGTAACGCTGCATCAGGAGTTAGTTTTGCCTAAGGAGTTGGTTGCCACCGTTGACCCTGCAAGTGGGTTCCTTCGTCGGCAACACGAGTGTCCCTGCGACCTCTACTTTGTTTATGTCAAAGAAGCTCGCTGGTACGAGAGTAACGGCTTCAACAAGGATAAAGTCTGTTGTGTATCCTAATTGTCTGACGTTACCTGTATTTTTTATTAAGTATATCTTAATTTTTGTTTTTTTCGGGTGGCAGAAATCTGACTTAATACATCATGTTTTACCAAATATCTGTTAGTGACGTCCTTGGAAAATATTGATGTATGCGTAAATACCATACCTAAATATTCCTGTGTAGGCACCTATCTACATTATATTTAAACGTAATTAATGTTTATTCTAATTGAGTCTCTTAAATTACCTATGTATATACATTATAACTCCTACACTTGGCAACGTTTGTCGTAGATTAGCATTAATTGCTGTTACATATACACTTATGACCCCTAACTAACTTATAACCTCTAAACAAAATTGCTGCAACCGGCTTTTCAACTCAATAGGCATAATGATGTTAGCATAGCGTGAGACACCCAGCTATGTGGAAGTTCAATTGTAAAAAAAAAACATCTAAAGTGTTTATTTTAATTTCTTGTAAGACACGGCCACAAGTGAATGAATTTCACCGATGTCTGTTTTATATAAGCCATTTCAAGGTTATCCATTAATTACCCGCCACCCTGTACAGACAGCTAGGACGGACTGAATGCGGAAGACGGAGAACCGGAATGTTGTGGCGAAACTTGAAGAGAGACTCAACTTATGACCAGCAGTGGACTGCAATAAAGCCGAGTTATTGACGTGTTTTAACCCCATTTTTCGTAATCATCTTCTTGCACTTGACCAATGTTACCCGAGGTCGGTGGTTCGTGTTTCCTTCTTCCTTTCTCCCCTGTCACCCGTCACGCTATCATTCACTCCCCTTACTTTCATATCCTTCTTCACGCATTCCACCCATGTTTTCTTTGGATTTCCACTCACTCTCCATCCATTCACATTTATACTCACCATTTTAAGTCACATGCGTTTCATCCCTCATCACACATTAGCCCCTTTTATTCCTTGGATTTTTGAACCATCGAAACTATGTTAGGTTTAAACTAGCCTTCAACAAGATTAATATTGAAGTAGAAAGTTTTCCAAGTATCGCTTAAAGACACATCGTCCTATGTAAAGTTTACACGTCTATATGATTAAAGGCGAGTTATGTAATTATATTTTTTTGCAAATAACTTGAAGTGCCTATTTTACTCAAAAAATTATTGGTACTAGATTGTTTAGGTTGCGTTATTAAGTTGCAAAGCTTGTTCTGCAATATCGACGGGCGCTAAGTAAAAAGAGACATCTACAAAACAGCTACTTTTCAGGAGAGCGCATAATAGGAAAAAATGCTCCCATTTTGTCAATTTTAAACCAAATTTATTAAAATTTTCATCATTGCTTCATTATTTAATAATATATCCACATGTATATTTCATTTCTTCTAATTATGTTTAAATTACGAGATATTGTAGTTGTCTGCATCTACATTGCGCTTAAAAATATGACAACTGTGTTAACTACCACTTGGTCGTTTCTACGTGGGAATTCAAATAGATCTTCTCGGTTCATAATATCGCATTGTCGTCTCGTTTTGCCCAAATTCACCAATAATTTACGTCTTTCCATGTCTATTGTGTTGAACCCAAACTGTTTACTAATATGATAACACTTTTACACACACTTATCACTTAACAAACCAAAAAAAAAACAAAATTCGTGCCGGCCGACGTAGAACATGTCATCTGACTGATGACACAATATGACTGACCGCTGGTCCCCCGCGCGTCCCGCGTATAAACGGCCAGGCGGTAGTTATCCGCATCTACATCGTGCAATTTCACAAAACAGGCGTAGTTGTCTTCTTTTACGTGACAAAAGTACCAAAAATAAGGTGATATTTGTATTTTTGTTTTTGCTATGTGTTGGAACATGATATTTTAAGTTAGTTTTTACAAAAAACCAAAAATCTCAAAATTGCAGTTGTCTTTTTTTACTTTGCTCCCGTCGATATGTCTCAGTAATATTACTGGCGTAAACCTAACTATTGACGAGCATGTAGCTTTTAACCCTCTTATTCATGATTCTTTATTTAAGAATGTATGTATTATAATTACGTTACAGTTAGATTCTCTTAAAAGTTTTCGGGCTTAGCCTGATCCTTATTGTCAATATTTTAGGTATTCACTTAGGTTTAAGTTAATGTTATTTATAGTTACTTATATTATCTTATCAAATGGCAGTGTCTTCATCGTTAGCTAGGAGATTCTTAAACAATACTTTATTTACTTACTTCTTATTTAACTAGATTCTCATATGTCTACTGTTTATATTAATTTTATTTACAACTTATACCTGCCTTTAGTAGGTATATTGAGTCCGCATTTTAAACATGTAGATAATGTACAAAGACTTATTACCTACCTCCCCTACAAACTACCTAGTAACCTGTAAATTAATTTAAATTACCTACTTTTATCACAAGACCTTGAAGTCTGATAGAAGATCAGGCGACCTATTCTGTAAAATCCTCACCGTGAAAACTTAGGTGAGGTGAGCTGTTAATAGGCATTAGGTGGAATGACAGCTCAATTCAACCACTTCACCTGAGTTTCCATGATGATTTCTGTATATAATAGGCCGGTAGATATATTTACATTGTGGACTAGTACACAATAACGTTGGTATTATTTGCTTGCCGGAGCGCAGCAGCACTGTTTAGCGTTTGGATCGATATTTTACCACAAATATAAGAATGTTAGATGGAACACTCCGACTCCTATAACCATACCTACTATAGGTGCTTGTACGACTGGTATCTTACGAACCGTTCCTATATCTTATTCAATTATTTATTTAATAATAAATTAAAAAAAACTAGGTAGAGATCAAGTTAAAACGAGAATCCGTAGAAATTTATACAATTCCAATGACAATTTTTATGAAGTGGTATTAGGTATCATTCAATATTCGTTTATTTGTATGAAAGTTAAAGTTCTTTTTATTGTACCACAACAAAATGGCGTAGGTACAAATATAGGTGTAATTTTATCTTATCATCTAGGCGTGCGTATACGTATAGTGCGATGCATAAAAAAAAACCCATTCGAAATAAAACTTTGAGTGGCATCTTTCAGACACGCACTTGAGCGATGTTTTGTGTCGGAATTGCATATTTATGACGTCTACATAAAGATCATAATTATTTAACTGAAGCAAAGTTAAATAAATGGAGTTGAGCAGGACACCTAGTAAGGCGCGGTGATGACAGGTGTAGAAAGCCGAAAGAAGTGTGGCCAGTTGCAGACTTAGGAAGTCTGTCGTCTGAAAAGAAACAGACAAGACACCGGAGACGGCGACGACACTCGAGCGCTCCAATCGAAGGTTCGTAAAGACCGCCTCGTGGGTTTAATCGGTAAAAGTAAAGGGGGACAAAGAATGGGGACAAAAAAACCTGTACATGCTAAAAAACAAAAAATAAAGTGATTTGACCGAGTGACTGATGACGAAGTGTTACTCAAGTTAGTAACAGAACCACAAAGGTAAGTGCATTTATTAAATCATAGAAGGGACTAACTATTAAAATATAGGGGACACATCGAAGGCAGGACTTGTACCACGCATTGCGAAAAATTTTGTTTTTTTTTCACTTTATCTGTGACCTCTGAATTTTATACCAAATAGGTACATGACATCAATAAATAGTTATAGAAAACGGTATGAATTTCGCGCAAAAATACGTCTAGTGAAATTTTTCGCAGTGCGGGATCAGTTTAAGCAGCCTAATCAAAGCACAAACTTCTAGGTCCTGAATTCTAGGTCTCAAGCCTTTACAATACGTATTTATATGCAGATATTTTTATAGACTAAGTATCTACGACAACACGCTATAATATGGCTGGGATCCATCATTTAGGAGCTTGAAGATCAGTGCTTTGAGAAGGCTGCTCCCTCCCGGGGTGCGGGGGGAGGGAGGGCTTCCGGTCCTCGTCACTCGCCGTGCGACACGCAACTACTAGGCGGAAGCGCCAGAGAAGCTCAACGCGAGCTACGTTAGCGCATCCCCCTTAACGTTGCCACGTGTCGTCGGTGTTCTGTGAGAGCGTGGTACTTCCCCGGTCGAGCCAGCCCGGTGAGCTGTAGTCAGGTGGACGCTACAGCTTGGCTCTACCACGTAAACACGTATTTGAATTCAGAATTTAAGACAATTATCAAGCTTTGGGAACTTAATGTCGTGCATCACAACGTTTAAATTCCATGGCAACCTAATTTTTTTTTAGTAAATTATCTAAGATTCGGTATTCAAGTGCTTAATTTTAGACAATTATCAAGCTTTGGGAACTTAATGTCGTACATCACAACGTTTAAATTCCATGGCAACCTAATTTTTTTAGTAAATTATCTACGATTCGGTATTCAAGTGCTTCTGTACTACGAGTGTATTAGGTACATATTTGGCATAAGACAGTTACGAACTGACGAAGAATGAAATAATTTTGTCGAATAGAGGGAGCACTCTAATCAGCGAAAATTTATTTTATAAAAAAAAATCCTAATCTATGATTTCAAATAAATTCTAGTCCAATCACGACTCAGCTTACTATAGCATACCTACATACAGTTCGTCGCAACCGCGGCCTACCTAAATCTACCTAGTTTGACCTAAGTTAAGTTTGGCATATTATACGTGTACCTACGTTCAAAACGGGCACAAATAAACACGGTGTCGTGTAAATTTATCACTCAAAAATTCACTCACGTCAATTTAGTAGCAGTAAACGATGATATTGGAATTTTCAAACAACAAAAATATCTAAAGATACAGTCGACCCTTGAACTAGCCTAGCGTAGTACGGAGTTTCAATAGAGTAAGAGGCCAGCTCTTACTAGTATTGCATTTTTTACCACTGACGTGTGGCTTAATCTATAGACTGGAACACGTCAAACTACTACAATCTGTCAAATTTCTTTGATAGATTTTCAACTTTTTCGCTAAAGCATAAGGTTCAAAGTTGATTGGGAAAATTTGACAGATTCGGGTAGCTTGATGTGCTGGCGTCTGTACAATCAACTGGCACTTACAGCTGGTCTATATTGTTACACAAAATTAAAGAAAAACACGCTTTCATTTGAGGAGTGTCTTTTCAAAAGGGCTTATTTCATCACTAACATATTTTTCAGAAAATCAAAAAAACTTCAAACAGTGATTTGATGATTCAATGTATTTTGAATTTTAATACTATGTTTACATAATGTTGACATGATTTTTATAGCACTGTTAGTTTTTTATTACCGACCCCAAGAAAATATATATTAATTAAGGCGGTATCTTAGAAATAAGCACTTTTGACAAAGACTTTTAGAATTAAGCTGTTTTGTTTAGTACCTGTTGGAAATAAGCTGTTTTGATCTGTACTAATAAAACCTTTCATAATGAAATTTTAATAAAAACGTCGATGAAACAAAGAATCAATGACAGCAATGACGTCATCCGCCGGGCCCTTGTGACCGCTAACGTACCCGCCGTTCTAGAGCCTATAGTGGCGTGGTGCATAGCGATGGTAAGAGCATACAAAGAGGACGTTTTTTATTTTGTAGTTTTAATTTATGAATTTAATATTATTTTTAAGTTAGTTTTAGTTTATAAATTTATCATTATTTTTAAGTTAGTTATATGTATTTAGATAAAGTTGATTATTGTATTATAGTATCTGTTGTTGTAAAATAAAACCGTTATAACAGCAAAACAATGCGCCTAAAATCTTCCACCGTTTGATATTCGTTTTTTTTTATTAACTTAATATAGAATAAGCAAGGGCCTCATATAAGCCATACAGCCAAGTGTGATGTATCCGTTCAAAAACTTAAATGAGGAAAAAAGCATCAAAAAGGACAGCGGTGTACATATATAAATTATATAAGCCCTTTTGTTCCGTAATTTATTAGAAAAAAAACAATTTTCTATTAGAATTAAGCTGTTTTGAAAGAGAATATTTAAATTGATTAAATGGACTAAAATGCTATGGATATAAGTCTATTTGACGCGGAAGGCTCTTTTTGTAATCGATTTTCTAAAGGAAATAAGCTGTTTAGAACCAAAATATCATTGAAAATCATTGAGAATATAGTGTTAGGATCGAATCGCATCAAAAAAAAGAACTTTTCCAAAATGAGAAATAAACCCTTTTGAAAAGACACACCTCATTTAAGCTATTAGATTCTGGCGCATCAGTGCGAGGACTATAATGTTGTAGGCTTCGTACCAATAAAAACGAGCCTAAACACGTACACACGTTATTAACCACAAGTCTTGAAGTCATTTTCTTGTTGTCCTGATGAACCTAGATGCAGCATATTCATTATTCATTTATTATCAAAATATTGTAATGTCATCAATTCCTGACATTTTTACGAATTTACAAGTCAATACGACTTCTGGATGGCGATTAAAATCTAGTTACAAGATTTGTACAATTACAATATATTACAAGATGATGCGAATAAAAACTTGTTGATGAAAAAAAAATGCTACTTTTAAACAAATATGTTTCTCAGTGGACAATAGTTTTGCTACGTACATAGTAATACATAATAAGAGTACGTACACAATATATAGCGGCCAGCCACCGGGACCCGCTGGTAGAGTGAAGTGGAATGAAGTGTTGAAGATATCGCCACTGTAGTGACGGGTGAAGATGGTTCATTCTGGTTGCGACTACTGCGTTGTCGTCTGTGGAAATATGTTTCTGTTAGCCGTTATCGATAAGTGGTATTTACCATAAAATAAATTGGTTTTTTAGATCAGTATTTTGTATACCTACACAAAGTGCATTACCGATCAGAAAGTTAATATTGAATGGCAATTTGGGGAGTGCACGATACTTATTTTTTACTAAGGTCCAGATCAAATATTAAAAAAAAATTCTCACTAAGGTAAGTGAGTAAGTGCGATATTTCCTTAAATTAAGCACAAATTATTCCATTTATATATAACTAGTTGCGCCCCATGGTTTCACCCACATAAGTGTTGATCCCGTGGCAACATCGGGATAAAAACTATCTTATGTCCTTCCCCGGGATGCAATCTATCTCTCTGCCAAATTTTATCGAACTCTTTCAGTGGTTTAGGCGTGAAATAGACAGACAGACAGACAGAGTTATTTTTGAATTTATAATATTAGTAAGGATTAGTGTTACACGCATTGTTGTTAAATGCAAGTATTTATGAAAACTGACCTAGTGATGATGTAGGCGGCCCGCAGTGGGCACGTGGGCCCGCCATACCTATATGAAGTAGAAGGAGTGCGGCTGCAGCTCCAGCTGCGCCATCTTGGCCAGCAGGCGGTGCAGGCGCCGCTGCGCCGCCGCGCCCGCAGTGGGCACGTGGGCCCGCCATACCTATATGAAGTAGAAGGAGTGCGGCTGCAGCTCCAGCTGCGCCATCTTGGCCAGCAGGCGGTGCAGGCGCCGCTGCGCCGCCGCGCCCGCAGTGGGCACGTGGGCCCGCCATACCTATATGAAGTAGAAGGAGTGCGGCTGCAGCTCCAGCTGCGCCATCTTGGCCAGCAGGCGGTGCAGGCGCCGCGGCGCCGCCGCGCCCGCAGTGGGCACGTGGGCCCGCCATACCTATATGAAGTAGAAGGAGTGCGGCTGCAGCTCCAGCTGCGCCATCTTGGCCAGCAGGCGGTGCAGGCGCCGCTGCGCCGCCGCGCCCGCAGTGGGCACGTGGGCCCGCCATACCTATATGAAGTAGAAGGAGTGCGGCTGCAGCTCCAGCTGCGCCATCTTGGCCAGCAGGCGGTGCAGGCGCCGCTGCGCCGCCGCGCCCGCAGTGGGCACGTGGGCCCGCCATACCTATATGAAGTAGAAGGAGTGCGGCTGCAGCTCCAGCTGCGCCATCTTGGCCAGCAGGCGGTGCAGGCGCCGCTGCGCCGCCGCGCCCGCAGTGGGCACGTGGGCCCGCCATACCTATATGAAGTAGAAGGAGTGCGGCTGCAGCTCCAGCTGCGCCATCTTGGCCAGCAGGCGGTGCAGGCGCCGCTGCGCCGCCGCGCCCGCAGTGGGCACGTGGGCCCGCCATACCTATATGAAGTAGAAGGAGTGCGGCTGCAGCTCCAGCTGCGCCATCTTGGCCAGCAGGCGGTGCAGGCGCCGCTGCGCCGCCGCGCCCGCAGTGGGCACGTGGGCCCGCCATACCTATATGAAGTAGAAGGAGTGCGGCTGCAGCTCCAGCTGCGCCATCTTGGCCAGCAGGCGGTGCAGGCGCCGCTGCGCCGCCGCGCCCGCAGTGGGCACGTGGGCCCGCCATACCTATATGAAGTAGAAGGAGTGCGGCTGCAGCTCCAGCTGCGCCATCTTGGCCAGCAGGCGGTGCAGGCGCCGCTGCGCCGCCGCGCCCGCAGTGGGCACGTGGGCCCGCCATACCTATATGAAGTAGAAGGAGTGCGGCTGCAGCTCCAGCTGCGCCATCTTGGCCAGCAGGCGGTGCAGGCGCCGCTGCGCCGCCGCCCCCGCCGCCCCCGCCGCGTCCCCGCGCGCGCCCGCGCACGGCGCCAGCGCGCGGCACACGGACAGGCGCTGCGCCACGTGCCGGGGCATCTGCACGGAACTAATTGCTTTTACTCCGAATCAACACACTAAAGCAACAACCTTAAAAATACCAACAGTGTAGGATATGATGGTATCTCTACTAAAATAGGATATATGCCATCACTTGAGTCATATTCTGAATTTGTCGATATCAACTGGAATATTTCCACAAGATCTTAAATTATCCGTTACCTTTATTCAAAAAAGAATGCAAACAGTTAATGATGAATTATATGCCTGTTGCACTATTATCAATATTTTCCAAAATTAATCATAAAGTATCTTTATGGCGAACTTAATTCATATCTAGAAAAAAATAAAATTTTGTGCAATGAACAAAAAGCCTTTCAACAAAATAAATCCATAAATACGCCACTTACGAATGCATCCAAAATGTTATAGACCACGTTGATAAAACAGTTCCAGCTTGTGCAATTTATTGCGATATGTCACAGGCTTTTGATTATGTAGACTATAATATACTAATCAGTAAACTTGAAGCATACGGCATAAGAGGCAATATTTTGGATTTAATTAGATCCTATTTAACGAACCGACAACAGATAACAGTAGTAACTAAAGTGAATCCTAAAAATAGAGGAAACATTCAGCTCCGTGAGGAGAAATGTCACATACGGTGTTCCTCAAGGCAGTGTCCTAGGGCCGCCGTTGTTTATTATCTATATCAACGACTTGCCAAAGGCAACGACTCAACCTATGACATTATTTGCTGATGACATTACAGTTTCAATTGCATGTAAGGACATTAATAATTATAAATCTGACATAAATACTTCACTGACATCTATAATTTCTTGGCTTGATAATAATAATTTGAAAATGAATTTATCTAAAACAAATATAATGCACTTTGGACAAAGATTTCATAATCCATTTGACTTTGAATGTAAATTTGATTCATGATGATTACACTATAAATGAAGTATCTAATGTCCGTTTTTTCGGCTTAATTATAGACAGCAAACTAAACTGGAAAGAACACATTGACGCACTATGCAAAAAATCTATAGTCAAACATATGTTTTGTATCAACTTGCTCCATCTATCAACACTAATGTGTTACTATCGGCTTATTATAGACTTGTTGAATCTGTCCTAAGATATGGCATTATCTTCTGGGGCAACTCATCACATAAAGATATGGCATTTAAAATGCAAAAGCGATGCATACGTGCTATGTTCGGTATCCAAAGTACTGTGAGCTGTAAGCCACTTTTTACAAAGCATAAAATACTCACACTGCCGTCACTTTACATTTTAGAAATCGCCTTATTTGTAAGAAATAACCCCCATTTGTTTCCTCGAATATCGGACCTTGTAATACGAAATCGCCGGGATAACAATAAACTTCGTGTTCAGCCAGCTAAGACAGCACTACTTTATAAAAGCGTAGTATGCAGAGCACCGATAATTTATAACAATATCCCTATCTGTGTAAAAAACTAAATACAGACCAGTTTAAGAAAACATTTAAAAAATACTGACAGGAAAAGCCTACTATAATATCAATGATTTTTTAAATGACAAATCGCTCTAATATACTGACTGAATCTATTATATTTATTTTGAACCGCATGAATATTTACCAATTGTTTTTTACTTATATTTTTTTGTTATTAATGTTAATTGTTGTTTTTTTTTAGGTTATTTAACTTTGTATATTTTTATTTTTTATGAAATCTTATGGTCTTCAGACCTAATTTGTACACCAGCCATGGTCAAACATGTTGTGCCAAAGAATATCCTGTAACACCTATAATCGTGTATCAACGTCATGATCTTGCTAAATAACTAACGGAATTAAATATTTCTAAAATGAGAGCTAAATGAAATCAAACTCCTCTTTAACTGCAATGTTACATATGAAAACGACAACTTATCAATAAAAGCTACACGATAATAAAATCAGTACTTACATTGAACAATGGCGAATGCAGTATGGGTGTCCACAGAGGCAGTAGCTTGTTGAGCACGGTGGAATTACACTCCAACAAAGACTCCAATAGATTCAGGAAGTGAAGATTCACCGTTTCGGCCAGCTAAAAGACACGTTACTTATTATCTTGTAATTTGTTTAAGCAATATCTAAAGCCTAAGTTTACCAAAATCGTATAAGTTGCCTTATATAGATTTAATGTACCTATAAAAATAGTTTTGATCAATAGGACGAGAGATGACGCTACTTTCGCTTACAAAAAATATAAAACTAGAAAACTGACAACCAAAGCATAAAGAAAATTAATGCCACCGTTATAGGAACAGTCGCGCGATAGTAGCGCGTCGCAGTTTAGATCAGTGTGGCGCAGTTTATTTCAAAAATGTATTCCGTCGGGGACACGTTGTTGTTCCGGCTTTTGATAGTACTCCAGCTCAGCGCACACTGCGCGCACGCAGCTATCGCCGCGCTTCTGTTTGTAATATTATGAAAAACTGACTACGCGACAGTCGTGCGTCTGTTTTGTTGCTAAAGTCGCTTAAATGTTGAATCGCTCCAAGGTTAATTTTATTACCTCAATTTGATGATCGATGATTTTTTAATTACAATATAATACCGTTATTCAAACAATAATTGTTGAAAAAAGTTTTTGTGATATAAAGTTGAAAAGTTCTAAATACTGATGAACGTGTTATTAATTTCCGATAGTGAGCAATGGCGTGAGAATTTAACCTGAGCGGGGTTCATTTACAGTTCGATCAGAGAGTTTGGGAACAGAGCGCTTCTCACCACTTTGGACTGCACGGTGACCTGCAGAATGCTGGGCACGAGCTTGCACCAGAAGTCCAGCAGGATGCACGTCGTGGTGTTGTGCGGCTCGCTGCAGGGGGCGGCCGCACCCGCCAGCTGCTCCAGGTACAGCGTCCACAGCTGGCACAGCACGAAGGCGTGCAGCAGCGCAGACATGCGCAGCGCGCCCGGCTTCGACTGCTCCACGTACGACGACATTATTGTCTGAGGGCGAGAAACGTACATGACGTTATGTGGAAGCAAAACGTTATTCTCTGTTGTCGCTATTTTTAAGATCTCATTTAAAATTCAAGACGGCAGTCGTACAATATAAAAATTATTTGACACGGGAATAATTTTCAACTGTTGCACAGCGCGTCCGTCACCAGCCACGAGATCAGGCGCACGCGCGTCACGCACTCGCATACCTCGCGGGACCTGGCGACGTGTTACCTGTATGTAGTCCGTGATGTGACACGTGGCGTCCTGCGGCACGGGCTGCTGCAGCTGCGCGTGCGGCGCCTGGCGACGTGTTACCTGTATGTAGTCCGTGATGTGACACGTGGCGTCCTGCGGCACGGGCTGCTGCAGCTGCGCGTGCGGCGCCTGGCGACGTGTTACCTGTATGTAGTCCGTGATGTGACACGT
The DNA here is from genome assembly GCA_927399505.1 of Luperina testacea. Lineage (NCBI taxonomy): Eukaryota > Metazoa > Arthropoda > Insecta > Lepidoptera > Noctuidae > Luperina > Luperina testacea. The sequence continues at coordinate 17,104,462 of OV656775.1, read as the reverse complement.
GGCGTCCTGCGGCACGGGCTGCTGCAGCTGCGCGTGCGGCGCCTGGCGACGTGTTACCTGTATGTAGTCCGTGATGTGACACGTGGCGTCCTGCGGCACGGGCTGCTGCAGCTGCGCGTGCGGCGCCTGGCGACGTGTTACCTGTATGTAGTCCGTGATGTGACACGTGGCGTCCTGCGGCACGGGCTGCTGCAGCTGCGCGTGCGGCGCCTGGCGACGTGTTACCTGTATGTAGTCCGTGATGTGACACGTGGCGTCCTGCGGCACGGGCTGCTGCAGCTGCGCGTGCGGCGCCTGGCGACGTGTTACCTGTATGTAGTCCGTGATGTGACACGTGGCGTCCTGCGGCACGGGCTGCTGCAGCTGCGCGTGCGGCGCCTGGCGACGTGTTACCTGTATGTAGTCCGTGATGTGACACGTGGCGTCCTGCGGCACGGGCTGCTGCAGCTGCGCGTGCGGCGCCTGGCGACGTGTTACCTGTATGTAGTCCGTGATGTGACACGTGGCGTCCTGCGGCACGGGCTGCTGCAGCTGCGCGTGCGGCGCCTGGCGACGTGTTACCTGTATGTAGTCCGTGATGTGACACGTGGCGTCCTGCGGCACGGGCTGCTGCAGCTGCGCGTGCGGCGCCTGGCGACGTGTTACCTGTATGTAGTCCGTGATGTGACACGTGGCGTCCTGCGGCACGGGCTGCTGCAGCTGCGCGTGCGGCGCCTGGCGACGTGTTACCTGTATGTAGTCCGTGATGTGACACGTGGCGTCCTGCGGCACGGGCTGCTGCAGCTGCGCGTGCGGCGCCTGGCGACGTGTTACCTGTATGTAGTCCGTGATGTGACACGTGGCGTCCTGCGGCACGGGCTGCTGCAGCTGCGCGTGCGGCGCCTGGCGACGTGTTACCTGTATGTAGTCCGTGATGTGACACGTGGCGTCCTGCGGCACGGGCTGCTGCAGCTGCGCGTGCGGCGCCTGGCGACGTGTTACCTGTATGTAGTCCGTGATGTGACACGTGGCGTCCTGCGGCACGGGCTGCTGCAGCTGCGCGTGCGACGCGTGCGACACGTGCGTGCGACTGTTGCACAGCGCGCCCATCACCAGCCACGAGATCAGGCGCACGCGCGTCACGCACTCGCATACCTCGCGGGACCTTGCGACGTGTTACTTGATTATTACAACCCTCGGTACCAAAACCCTTTTGAGGTTATGTTTTCTAGTGTCAGAAAACTGTTGTGGTTATCATGCTGTCCATCAATCGAGCCGTCTCATCATGACTAAATTACTGTTTGCCACATATCGTAGGGCAGGGATGGCGAACTAATGGCGTGTCATTGGTGGCACGTAACAAAATAATTTGGGCACGGCATTATTTCAGGAATTTTGGTACCTAAGTCATCTAGTTTGCAACAGCAAAAGTCGCACCAGTTTGTCATTTTATTTAAATAAATGTAAAACTGTTAACATCAACATTAGTCCTACACCAATATCAATGTACACCAACCGTGGGGTTGTCCTTAGGTGCACTTATATAGTGTGAACAGGAATAATCGTCGGTTGGTGTCTCATTTCATTAAAAACGTCTTAGAATAGGCTTCTGCAAGTTGGTTTCGGCCCCTCGTACGTTTTCCAAAAAAAGTCAGTCAAAGCATTTATTTCAAACAGGCACTTTTGAACGTAAAAAAAAATACACAAAGGTCCGGGACCCGAGAAATGTCAAGAAAGAGTTCAAAAATAATAATAATAATAATGCGAATGTATATATTATGTAGTTTATTTTAGTAATCACTAAATCCTTATAAGTGTAATGTATGTCAGCGTAGTTTTAGTGTAAGGGGTTCTTAAACCATATTCGTATGTAACACACAATATGTGAAAAACCTTAAAAGTGTGATATTTGACATCGATCTACATGGTCTTCATATAACCTGACCAAGATTATGTCTGGACTTTAAAAGAGACCTCTGAGTTTGTTTAGGCCTTTCTTCTCAGAGAAGTCAGATAGGAAACGCCGACTTCATCTAGTTTAATAGTAAATTATGCACCGAGGGGCTAAAGTTGTGTCTTATGTCACGGACGTCATATTGAATCTCGAGCGCAATAAAGGATTCGGGATTTAACTCCCGAGCGCAGCGAGGGAATTAAGAGTTTTAATACAAGAAATAAATAAATAAGAATCCTGAATGCAGCGAGGGATTCAAGCTAGCCCAAGGCAAAGACACCTTTAGCCCAGAGGAGGATACTCTACTTTTTACACCTACTGTGAGAAAATAATAGCCATAGTACGAAAAACAAAGTATTTATTAAATAAACAAACAGTAAGAATAACATATTTAGAACTAGTTAGTTATATGCACTTCCATTCCTTTAAAAAAATGGTTCGTAGAACTATCTAATTATTCTTACAATATTATGTCTTCGAAAACATGGCAACGATATGAAGAAGCAGTCGTTACGATTTTGTAGGAAATCTAGAATATCATTCACGCGTATTAAAGGTATCGAGAATAGCTTTCCTCTTTCTGGCACCAAAGGGTGTTTGTTAGTACTATACTGCCAATTTAGCTGAGCATGTGAGATTCCGAATTCAAATCACATTATTGACCAGCGGGTCATAATGAAATCCAGTACAACATTATTGACCGGCTGTGCCCCCGGCCACTAATGACTCACTTTAGGTTAAGGTTGCTTGAAATATAATTTGACATTTTCGAGCAGGTGGTATGAAAAAAATATATGATTGACGTGTAAAACTGTTTGTGCAAACCTACTTACAAAAATAAAATCATTTATCATTATCATAAAATATTTATTTGGAAAAAATAAAAATGGCACGTAGATGTATAGAGGTTCGCTATCTCTGCCGTAGGATATTGAGGATATTATACTATAATCTTATCTCTCTTAGCCGTTAAAAATGTTATTGTCATAATTACCCTGGTAAAGACGCGCTGATCCAAGGAGTCATATGTCTGGCCGGCTGCGCTCGGTCCTGCCTCCCACGGCTGTGTTCTAGAGCCAGTTCCATGGCCACATATTGGGCTATACCGCCCTTCACTATCGCCCCTAACGTGTCTTCATTTAGACAGATCAGGTTGCGGTTCACGATCGATTTTGAGACGGAGCCCTGTTAAGAAATGAATAGCGCATAAATAGCAAATAATGAAAATTTAAAACATGGTAAAATTCAGTATATAAAAATAAAATTCTTATAAGGCACATTATTTTGTTTTTGATACTTAAATATTTTCTATATTTAAGTAACAAAAACAAAATAATGTGCCTTATAAGAATTTGTTCGCAGATTACCGGTTATTCAATTCTAGTATTTTTCGGCTTAAGCATTAAAGTTGGTGAAAAGCTTCTTTACGGAAAAGTAATCCTTTGCCTCTAAATGATTGTTAGTTTGTATTAATCGATCGATTAATACAAACTAACAATCATTTAGTTCACTATTTATTTATTTCCTAATTTATGTTATAGGCCGCATACAGTCCACAGCGCCGCCCGCGACCTCGTACTATACCTTGATCTTGTTGAGCAGGTGCGGGTCGTGCAGCAGGTCGATCATGTCGGGCAGGTGCGGCCGCATACAGTCCACAGCGCCGCCCGCGACCTCGTACTATACCTTGATCTTGTTGAGCAGGTGCGGGTCGTGCAGCAGGTCGATCATGTCGGGCAGGTGCGGCCGCATACAGTCCACAGCGCCGCCCGCGACCTCGTACTATACCTTGATCTTGTTGAGCAGGTGCGGGTCGTGCAGCAGGTCGATCATGTCGGGCAGGTGCGGCCGCATACAGTCCACAGCGCCGCCCGCGACCTCGTACTATACCTTGATCTTGTTGAGCAGGTGCGGGTCGTGCAGCAGGTCGATCATGTCGGGCAGGTGCGGCCGCATACAGTCCACAGCGCCGCCCGCGACCTCGTACTATACCTTGATCTTGTTGAGCAGGTGCGGGTCGTGCAGCAGGTCGATCATGTCGGGCAGGTGCGGCCGCATACAGTCCACAGCGCCGCCCGCGACCTCGTACTATACCTTGATCTTGTTGAGCAGGTGCGGGTCGTGCAGCAGGTCGATCATGTCGGGCAGGTGCGGCCGCATACAGTCCACAGCGCCGCCCGCGACCTCGTACTATACCTTGATCTTGTTGAGCAGGTGCGGGTCGTGCAGCAGGTCGATCATGTCGGGCAGGTGCGGCCGCATACAGTCCACAGCGCCGCCCGCGACCTCGTACTATACCTTGATCTTGTTGAGCAGGTGCGGGTCGTGCAGCAGGTCGATCATGTCGGGCAGGTGCGGCCGCATACAGTCCACAGCGCCGCCCGCGACCTCGTACTATACCTTGATCTTGTTGAGCAGGTGCGGGTCGTGCAGCAGGTCGATCATGTCGGGCAGGTGCGGCCGCATACAGTCCACAGCGCCGCCCGCGACCTCGTACTATACCTTGATCTTGTTGAGCAGGTGCGGGTCGTGCAGCAGGTCGATCATGTCGGGCAGGTGCGGCCGCATACAGTCCACAGCGCCGCCCGCGACCTCGCGCGCGTCGTGTGAGGCGAGTTCGCCACCCGACAGCTGCGGCGGCAGCACCAGGCGGCACCCGTGACCTAAAGGCCAATTTTATTCTATCAGTTTTTCCCTTGTAGTGGAATAGTGGTTTGATGTAAAAAATTGGTTCAAAATTCTTCCCTTTTTATCACGGCCAATGAAATCAAATTAGTCTGTTTTCATCATCACTGCTAGACAAAGTATTTTTAACAAACTTTTTCAGCAAATTCGTTTTATTCATGTAATCATAATTCGTTTGATCCATGTAATCATTTTTTTTTTTATAAAAAAGCAATTTTTTTTAGTCTAAATTAACAGCTAAAATTATACCTACACATGATCATAGACTTGGTCACTAAAAGTTTATCAATTAAAAAACACACACTTGCTATTGTTTATAAACTAAAAAGCTTTACAAACTCACCTTGCAGCACAAACTGTATGAGTATAAACAGGTTATCATCAGGTATGGTGGTCTTGGTCCTAAGGGCTTGGACCAGCTCGTAAACCAGGACCCGGCAGACCAGCAGCTTGTCGCGGTCTCGACTGAAGACCCGAGTGCATACCACGGACAGTTCGGATATCACGGATAGCTTGAGCACGAAGTTCTGCACCCCATAGCTGATGATCTTGGTTATCGGCTCCAGGATACTCTGGGGGCAAAGCGAGCGGTAACGCGAAAATTAACATATGCAGTAAGGAACTGGAGTCATTTAAGACTGGAAACAGACACATTTGACCCACGGAACATGTAATTCACCGATTAAGGGGGAAGCGCTAAGGTAGCCCGCGAAATTCAAATTTTCTTACGTTTTTTGCAATTTGCTTGTCAGTATTAAGTTGTACGTCGATCAAAATATGATTCGCGGTCGTAACAAATATGTATTTACAGAATTATAATCATTAAAGTCATCAACATAACTCTCTAAGACCACGTAAGTCCAAAGAATGATGATTTCATGAAACAGTTATTCTTTGGACTTACGTGGTTTTAGAGAGTTGTGTTGATGACTTTAATGATTATAATTCTGTAAATACATATTTGTTACGGCCGCGAATCACATATTAATCAACGTACAACTTAATACTGACCAGCAAATTGCAAAAAACCTAAAAAAACGAATTTCGCGGGCTACCCTGGCGCTTTCGCCTTAAAGGAATGTTTTATTCAATGCCCCAAATGAGTTTGATTCATTTTTACCTCACTATCGGCTTCATGACCCTTGAAAACTGACGGCTGACGGTTTTTTTTTGAAAAGTATGGAAAAAAACAAGATGGCGGCGTTAGTTCTGATTTTGGCCACACACCTAAAGAAAATTGTACCGCTGTAGTTACCTTATGCTGTGCGGCAGCGGGTATCTTGAGCGCGGCAGTGGCCGCCCGCAGCAGCGGCAGCACGTCGTCGATCTGGTGCAGCAGCAGCGCCGCGGACCGCAGCAGCGCCTCCAGCTGCTGCACCAGCGCTATAGTTACCTTATGCTGTGCGGCAGCGGGTATCTTGAGCGCGGCAGTGGCCGCCCGCAGCAGCGGCAGCACGTCGTCGATCTGGTGCAGCAGCAGCGCCGCGGACCGCAGCAGCGCCTCCAGCTGCTGCACCAGCGCTATAGTTACCTTATGCTGTGCGGCAGCGGGTATCTTGAGCGCGGCAGTGGCCGCCCGCAGCAGCGGCAGCACGTCGTCGATCTGGTGCAGCAGCAGCGCCGCGGACCGCAGCAGCGCCTCCAGCTGCTGCACCAGCGCTATAGTTACCTTATGCTGTGCGGCAGCGGGTATCTTGAGCGCGGCAGTGGCCGCCCGCAGCAGCGGCAGCACGTCGTCGATCTGGTGCAGCAGCAGCGCCGCGGACCGCAGCAGCGCCTCCAGCTGCTGCACCAGCGCTATAGTTACCTTATGCTGTGCGGCAGCGGGTATCTTGAGCGCGGCAGTGGCCGCCCGCAGCAGCGGCAGCACGTCGTCGATCTGGTGCAGCAGCAGCGCCGCGGACCGCAGCAGCGCCTCCAGCTGCTGCACCAGCGCTATAGTTACCTTATGCTGTGCGGCAGCGGGTATCTTGAGCGCGGCAGTGGCCGCCCGCAGCAGCGGCAGCACGTCGTCGATCTGGTGCAGCAGCAGCGCCGCGGACCGCAGCAGCGCCTCCAGCTGCTGCACCAGCGCTATAGTTACCTTATGCTGTGCGGCAGCGGGTATCTTGAGCGCGGCAGTGGCCGCCCGCAGCAGCGGCAGCACGTCGTCGATCTGGTGCAGCAGCAGCGCCGCGGACCGCAGCAGCGCCTCCAGCTGCTGCACCAGCGCTATAGTTACCTTATGCTGTGCGGCAGCGGGTATCTTGAGCGCGGCAGTGGCCGCCCGCAGCAGCGGCAGCACGTCGTCGATCTGGTGCAGCAGCAGCGCCGCGGACCGCAGCAGCGCCTCCAGCTGCTGCACCAGCGCTATAGTTACCTTATGCTGTGCGGCAGCGGGTATCTTGAGCGCGGCAGTGGCCGCCCGCAGCAGCGGCAGCACGTCGTCGATCTGGTGCAGCAGCAGCGCCGCGGACCGCAGCAGCGCCTCCAGCTGCTGCACCAGCGCTATAGTTACCTTATGCTGTGCGGCAGCGGGTATCTTGAGCGCGGCAGTGGCCGCCCGCAGCAGCGGCAGCACGTCGTCGATCTGGTGCAGCAGCAGCGCCGCGGACCGCAGCAGCGCCTCCAGCTGCTGCACCAGCGCTATAGTTACCTTATGCTGTGCGGCAGCGGGTATCTTGAGCGCGGCAGTGGCCGCCCGCAGCAGCGGCAGCACGTCGTCGATCTGGTGCAGCAGCAGCGCCGCGGACCGCAGCAGCGCCTCCAGCTGCTGCACCAGCGCTATAGTTACCTTATGCTGTGCGGCAGCGGGTATCTTGAGCGCGGCAGTGGCCGCCCGCAGCAGCGGCAGCACGTCGTCGATCTGGTGCAGCAGCAGCGCCGCGGACCGCAGCAGCGCCTCCAGCTGCTGCACCAGCGCTATAGTTACCTTATGCTGTGCGGCAGCGGGTATCTTGAGCGCGGCAGTGGCCGCCCGCAGCAGCGGCAGCACGTCGTCGATCTGGTGCAGCAGCAGCGCCGCGGACCGCAGCAGCGCCTCCAGCTGCTGCACCAGCGCTATAGTTACCTTATGCTGTGCGGCAGCGGGTATCTTGAGCGCGGCAGTGGCCGCCCGCAGCAGCGGCAGCACGTCGTCGATCTGGTGCAGCAGCAGCGCCGCGGACCGCAGCAGCGCCTCCAGCTGCTGCACCAGCGCTATAGTTACCTTATGCTGTGCGGCAGCGGGTATCTTGAGCGCGGCAGTGGCCGCCCGCAGCAGCGGCAGCACGTCGTCGATCTGGTGCAGCAGCAGCGCCGCGGACCGCAGCAGCGCCTCCAGCTGCTGCACCAGCGCTATAGTTACCTTATGCTGTGCGGCAGCGGGTATCTTGAGCGCGGCAGTGGCCGCCCGCAGCAGCGGCAGCACGTCGTCGATCTGGTGCAGCAGCAGCGCCGCGGACCGCAGCAGCGCCTCCAGCTGCTGCACCAGCGCTATAGTTACCTTATGCTGTGCGGCAGCGGGTATCTTGAGCGCGGCAGTGGCCGCCCGCAGCAGCGGCAGCACGTCGTCGATCTGGTGCAGCAGCAGCGCCGCGGACCGCAGCAGCGCCTCCAGCTGCTGCACCAGCGCTATAGTTACCTTATGCTGTGCGGCAGCGGGTATCTTGAGCGCGGCAGTGGCCGCCCGCAGCAGCGGCAGCACGTCGTCGATCTGGTGCAGCAGCAGCGCCGCGGACCGCAGCAGCGCCTCCAGCTGCTGCACCAGCGCTATAGTTACCTTATGCTGTGCGGCAGCGGGTATCTTGAGCGCGGCAGTGGCCGCCCGCAGCAGCGGCAGCACGTCGTCGATCTGGTGCAGCAGCAGCGCCGCGGACCGCAGCAGCGCCTCCAGCTGCTGCACCAGCGCTATAGTTACCTTATGCTGTGCGGCAGCGGGTATCTTGAGCGCGGCAGTGGCCGCCCGCAGCAGCGGCAGCACGTCGTCGATCTGGTGCAGCAGCAGCGCCGCGGACCGCAGCAGCGCCTCCAGCTGCTGCACCAGCGCCGCGCACGCGCTCACGGGGCCCAGCGCCTCGGGCGCCAGGCACTCCAGGTACATCGCGATGTTGCCCGTTATTACTGTTATTTGCTGGAACAGATATTCTTGATGCAGAAATGATTGTTTTGGAATTAACTTTTAGAGCAAAACATTTCATCAACTTCTCGTCATCCACAGCCCGGCTGCTGAGTACAGGCTTTCTCTTATCTTGTGCTAATTGCCACAATCTTGTGCCAACCACATCTTGTTCTACCCGCGATGGGCCATCGAATTACATTGTGCCATCGCCGATGGCACAATGTAATTCGTTCTTCTCGCCAAAGAACACCTTGACTTAACCCCTCTTCTTTCCTCAAAAGACCATTTCACAAAAACTAATCTACATAGTCCTCAAAGATTATGTCCAGATTTTTAAATACACATTGACATTGATGAATTTTATCTATATGTCGCATCCGGTCATTCCTTTGACTATTCGGAACGCTAGCGCCATCTGGTGACGCCTGACAGTCTAGCCTGAGTTTGTGGAAGGTCGACGCACGACGACAGCGCGCCAGAACGATGTGGAGCTCTTGGACATTGGACATCGTACGAACAACATGTGCTCAGAAACTGTCCCGCGTTCCGTATCTGGTTGTGTCGTGCACCTAGTGTCTAATTCGCTAGTATGATTTAATTTGTTCGTGAAATTATAATCTGATTTGAACTGCAAACGATTTTTCTATTGCGCAATAATCAACACTTCCCACAGTCCGCAGTTCGCTGATGACATATCGTTAATAATGACATCGAATAATAATGATATTGATAAATATACTACTGACATAAATAAGACTATTGAATCGATAATTTCATGGCTTGACGATAATAATCTATGCGTAAACATGACAAAAACCAATTTTATTCAATTTAGTACATATGGAAAAGAAAATAAGACATTAGACATTAATTATAGAGGATTTAAACTAAATGAAGTAAACGAAACAACATTTCTCGGTATCACGATTGACAAAAACTGCAACTGGAAGGCCCACGTCAATAAAGTATGCAATAAATTAAATAAATTCGTGTATGTTTTATACGAACTCGTAAAAACATCGGCGTTAAAAACTGTATTATCTGCATACTATGGGTATGTTGATTCTGTGTTGAGATATGGTCTCATCACCTGGGGTTACTCAACAGAGAGTCAGCGAGTGTTCATCGCGCAGAAAAAATGTATCCGCGCCATAGCGGGAATACGCCCATGGGAATCTTGCAAACCCTTTTTCAAAAAGTACAAGATATTAACCCTTCCATGTCTTTACATCTTTGAATGCGCTAAATTTGTTAGAATGCACCCAGAGTTATTTAAGAAACACCATGAAATATTTTCAAAAAGCACTAGGCACAGGAATAGAATAGTTTTGCCCATAATTCCAAGGACAGCGCTATACAGTAAAAACAGTTATGCAATGTGTGTGCGTATATTTAATGCTATACCTGACAGTATTAAAATCTTGCCCACGTATAAATTTGCCAAGTGTCTTAAAGTATGGTTAAGGGAAAAGAATTTCTACTCAGTGAGTGACTTAATTAATAAAAAATTGGAAAATTAATATTAAATTAATTACTATAAAATTAGTGACATATTTTTTAATTATTGATGATTATTATTACTAATAAATTAATACTAAACTATTGACTATTGACTACTACCATAATGTTGCTAGTCTTTAACTATTGTATGCCTAAAGGCGGTTCATAGATGTACTTCACTTCATAAACTGTAACACCATATTTTTACCTGTGTACATACCACAATAAATAATTTGAATTTGAATTTTACGCCCACAGTAGTTAAAATATCGCTGATAAGAACGAGACACACATACCTTCTCCGTCATGTACATACTATACAGGTTGAAATTTTAATCACAGTTTTCCTTTTAAGGGGTCATTGTACTCATCATTATGGTCAACTTTTACTATGGGACCAAATATGGAACTGAGAAAAAAAAATCAGCTGTTCTCTACATTTTGACGAATTATGCGAACATAAATTTAGGGAACAGCTGATTTTTTACACAAACAAACAACAATAATACCAAAGAAAGGACGTTTGGGTAGTCTCAAACGTCCTTTCTTTGGTTTTGTTCGTCGAATCGTTGAGCTTCTCAAGTTTTGAGTTGAGCTGCACGATTTTTGACAAATGCGTGCACTGACTGGACAGGTCCACTCAATCTGTGTGATGTTTTCCTCAAAAGACTATTTCAGACACGATACACAGTCTTCACATGATCTGACCAAGATTATGTCTAGACTTTAAAAGACACTGTGACCTCTGAGTTTGTTTCGGCCTTTCTTCTGAGTAGTCAGATAGGAAACGCGAACCTCATCTAGTTTAAAAAAAATATGATAGACGTGAAAAAAGTGTTTGTACAAACCTACTTACAGAAATAATAGTAGATTATGCACCGAGGGGCTAAAGTTGTGTCTTATGTCACAGGCGTCATATTGAATCTCGAGCGCAATGAAGGATCCGGGATTTAACTCCCGAGCGCAGCGAGGGAATTAAGAGTTTAACTCGCGAGCGAAGCGAGGGAGTTAATACAAGAATCCTGAATGCAGCGAGGGATTCAAGCTAGCCCAAGGCAAAGACACCTTTAGCCCAGAGGAGGATACTCTACTTTTTACACCTACTGTGAGAAAATAATAGCCATAGTACGAAAAACAAAGTATTTATTAAATAAACAAACAGTAAGAATAACATATTTAGAACTAGTTAGTTATATGCACTGCCATTCCTTTTAAAAAATGGTTCGTAGTTATCTAATTATTCTTACAATATTATGTCTTCGAAAACATGGCAACGATATGAAGAAGCAGTCGTTATGATTTTGTAGGAAATCGAGAATATCATCCACGCGTAGTAAGGGTATGAGAATAGCTTTCCTCTTTCTGGCACCAAAGGGTGTTTGTTAGTACTATACTGCCAATTTAGCTGAGCATGTGAGATTCCAAATTCAAATCACATTATTGACCAGCGGGTCATAATGAAATCCAGTACAACATTATTGACCGGCTGTGCCCCCGGCCACTAATGACTCACTTTAGGTTAAGGTTGCTTGACATATAATTTGACATTTTCGAGCAGGTGGTGTGAAAAATAATTTTTCATTTATGCTTTTAACTCAATACCCTAATTGGGGTATATGGGGTCTTGCGTCATATGTTACATATTGTATACTCAGATGAGTTAACATAACCCCTCACAATAACACTCAGGGGTTCATAAATTTGACGATAAATTGTGAAAAGCGTACAGAAAATAAAGGCAGTACTCACATCAACTGGCAGAGTCTTCTTAGAGTTGAGATGTTCCACCACCAGCTGCAGCGGTCCGCAAGGGTATAGCTCGTTGAAGTCGACAAACGCCTGCGCTATGCTCTTGAAGAACATTTGGCGCTGTTTCTCTGGGAAAAGAACGAGTAAGATATTCTAAAATGGCTTCCAACCGGTTTGGCTGAAAGGTTGTTCAACTGGTTTGGTTGTGAAAGATTCTTCAACAACATCAAAAATTAACTCATACACTGACAAACTCATACAGGGTGTAACAAGACCATATAGCCGTTATCTACGCATTCTGTATATCAAACTTAGTAACATTGACCAAAAATGATTGCTTGGACACTATATGAAACTAAGTAACATTAACCAAAAACTATTGCTTGGAAACTGTTTTTATTTTTGATGTGAAAAAACACTGTTTACTGCAGTAAAGTTAAATTGTATCGACATGTTCCCGCGTGAGAAAGGGACGGCAGTAAACAAGTCTGGTCTTCTATGCGCTAACGCATCACAAGGGAAGTACCAGGTATACAGTAAATCATATCCCTGTTGATCAAAAAAAAAAAAAAAAAATCTAGTCTGTAGATTTTAGAAAGCATGAAGACCAAATCTAACCAACCTGGGGTCCGTTGTAAGAAGATTTGCAGAAACACGTTGTTGGGAGCCAGCTGGTGCAGCACACAACGCAAGAACTGATGCGCCACGAACACTGCGCTGCCGGGCAGACGAGTGTTGGTCTCGGCCTGCCAGGAGTAGTTACCCAGCTGGACCACCCTGTATACAAATAATGTACAGTTAGTATCCGCACGGTGTTTATATCGTTATTTCTAAATCAAACATTCCTCCAAACTGAACTTCGGCCATGGCGACCAATTTCAGCGGCGACCAGCCTTCGGAGCGGGAGATATTGTAGTGCAGGCGTATATCCGCACACACACGAGCACTCCTCCCCGAACACACACACACACACACGAGCACTCCCTCACGTAATGCAAAGTAGATAGACAGAATACTGTTGAGGTCAATTATGTATTATTAAATATCTCTATCTCACCTGCTAACATTGTGCAGTAGCTGTGGCAGCATGCCAGCAGCTGCAGCAGGCTCGCGATGCACAAACGTGGCCAGCACTATGATGCACAGGCCGAGCTCTTCGTCGCTGTACTGTTCTACTGCAGTACCACATTCTGCACCTGTTTAAAGATAATTAAGGTTAGTAAGACCCCTAGTAGTAACAATTAATTAAATAAATGTTTACACCACCTGGTCGATCATGTCAAACTATTTCCCGGCAGTTAGGGTAGTTTTCGTAGTTCAAGTGTTACTATTGACATCTCTATCCCCCTGCAATACGTACACCTATAGCACAGCTCGGCGTCAGGCCGGTGCGGCGTGGAGTGCGCGTGCGCAGCCCTCCTGCCGGCGCGCGAGTCGTCCTCCCACCAGCCGCCGCAGCCGCCGCTGCAGCCGCCACACTCTGCAATGTCATTTTGTCTTACACTCCTATGATTCAGTCTCTACTTTCTTAGGCTTGAGTCTCCTTTAAACGTCATCAGCTAAAACTGATTGAAATACTCACTGTAGTTTTAAATTATTGTGTAACGTTTACCTTTACACTGACGCAAGATAACACATACATGATTAAATAGGAGGCCCCAGAATTACGATAAAAAAAAACAGTCGGTAAACATTTGTGCAATTGTTTTGTGAAATGTCACTTAGGTAAATGTATAAAAAAAAACAAGTTGGCAGTGTTAGTTCTGATTTTGGTCACGCGGCAAAATAACCTTGTAGCGTAGTGTTATTTGGTGTAGATATTCTGAATGATGATGATTATTTACGAAACAAAAGACTTACCAGTATTATGTTGGTGCGGCGGCGACCCCGTCTGCGCCTCCTGGCGCGCCAGGCGGCGCGGGGACCTGCGCGCACACACACACACATTCCTGGTGTTATGTTCATGATATTATAACAGTTGGAATGTCCCTAGTGTTAATACACCGATGAGCGAATGACGCTGACATTAGACGCTGACATTAACGTGGCCTAAGTGACTAAGCACTTCTAATACAAAAAGTAGAAGAAAAACTGTTATAATATACTGGTAGCTGATAATATTCAGGTTTTTGTTTCCAATTGATGTAATTTCCTCTTTGACAGATATCATTTTTATACCAGTGTAAATCAACAATTGAAAAAGTAATTACAATTGTAGTTGTAGCACAAACTGAACTTTTAGTGTAGGCAATAAAGGAATTTTTTCACAAAAAAACATTTATTTTCATCTTTGCGAATTTGATTGCGAACTCAGAATAGTCTACGTACTTTGTGGTTTCAGCTGGTTTCTTGTTCAAATCCTGAGGTCTGCTGGTGGGATTGGGTGTGGGAGTCACATCGCCCTCAGAACGAGAGGAAGCTGTGTTGTCTGTCGAATCATCTAGTTGGAAAGATAAATTCAAAATGTTGAAGAGGACGTCGAGACAACTCATCTTTAACTAAGAGGTTTATAGAAGAAAAAATGTACTATATAAACCCCAAATAGATTGGGATAAGGGCCACAGATAGTTAATTAAGATGAGAGATAAGAAAAAGAATGACCTGCCTGAAAAATAAGTTAAACCAATCCATAACATTCAGTCGATCCCTTACAGACCCTCACTTCCATTCTTTAGGTGGAAACTAGATAGCAACAAGAAAAAGAATTCCTACATAAAATGTCTATTATCAAATTGTGAATACATCAATAGGTACTGTTTCTACGTACCTGGTGGTAGACTCAACGCCTCCCTGACTCGGTCCACCAAAGCGTTGAATACTGGGTACTGCTCTTTGTTGGGCTTCGGACCGATTGGCAGCAACCTGAACACATTTTTTTTAAATCTTCCTGTCTGTCTGTTAATTTGACCGGATAGAAAAATATGCAGAATTACCTAGCTTTGAAAACGAAGGTCCTCAAAAGCCTTAACCAAGAAGTTTAAAAAATAAGTATCGTACTGTCAATCAGCGTGTAACATTCCGACTTGTACTGGTAAGACACAGGCCTCCTTTCATCACACATCGCAAATCTGGTTTTCCAAAAAGTTCGGCGTTTTAGAGCGTCATGTCAGTAAAGCTACGGTTTACTACAAGAGCGGTCGCCGCCACATAGCTTCCGCAATTTACCGGCGAATGACGTCACTGAAACGTTACTTATGAAAGTAAGTTTGTGTGTTTTTAGAGAGCGTTTTTTTGCCACCGTATAGTCGAATCCTAGGGCCATAATTTTTATGTCAGCCGTCACGGCGGCCGTCATGTGGCGGCGATCTTGTAGGAAACCGTAGCATTTCACACACTGCGTGATAGTCTCTTTCTAAAGCTCATTGTAGGCTGCCTGTCCACAGGAGCGGAGCGAGGCAGCGTAGCGGAGAAACGAAGAAATATTAACCAATAGGATTGCATAAAGTCTTCGCTCCTCTTCTGTCCAATTTTCCTATTAGTTATTTCTCCGTTTCTCCGCTCCGGTGGACAGGCAGCCTTATGCCTGGGTACTGTACCAACACTCTGTTCCTGATGTAGTTATGTACCTTTCAGGGGGCGGTATGTGGAAGGGCTGGTGCGAATGTTGCTGCATCATGGGCGGCGGGGCGTTCCACGCGACCTCCATCTTGGACAGCGGCGACTCCGGCGACGCGTACGCATAGCCCACGTTCTTGGCTAGGGACAACAGGTGTATTGTTGTATTATCAGATGATCTTTTCTTATGGGCTCTATTGTATTGGGATTTGTCTTCAGTGTTTACCAGATGTACATATTAAGGTAATAAATAAAACATAAGCACCAAGGTCGTTTAAAACTGATAGCAGGATTGACAATACAGATGATGATATTTTTTTATTATAAACTCTAGAAAATATTGTTTGCAAATAGTGTACAATGGTGTTAAATGTAATAATAATGACTCAAACATTTTTAGCTAGGATACAACTAGGGCTAGGGGCTTACAGAACCTAAACACAAAACACGTAAGTTTTAGAAATAATTAAAGTATATGATCGACTATAGTAAACAAAATCAGAAAAATATATGATATTCTTCAGGATATATGCTAGATAGATAGTGTGTTGAAAACATAATACAAACTAATTTGATACGATAGAAAAAAATCATGAAGATACCTCTAACAACTTTCTTTTTACAATAAAAACCATACTAATATACATACAATAATTCTGATTTTTTTGTCAGATTATTATACAAGCAACATACTAAAATACTAGTGTTTCAATTTTTTGGTCCAAACAATAGATTTTTTGTAATTAAATAATTGCTACATATTTTGCAATAAATTACTAGCTCTGAGTCATCGCGCTTCTCTTTCTTTTCTGTGCAGTCCGACAGTGACAGCGCTTTAGGTCATGTAAGCTTCTTAAATAACTGTTACCTGGGCTTTTGATGTGATGTTGCGGCGGCGAGCGCGCGTGCGGCGCGTGCGGCGCGTGCGGCGCGTGCGGCCAGTGCGCGAACTGGTTGTCGCCGTTGGACGACGGCGCAGTGTCCGGCGACGTACTGCTGCCCACTGGCACAACATGCCCGACTTTATTATTACAAAGAAACATCTCAATAATCCATGCTTGCAAAGGAATCAACGATTTCTTATAAAGGTAAAGTTTATTAAAGTGGCAAAGTTTGTAAGTTTGGATGTAGGAGCTAATGTCAAAAACTTGTCATCCGATTTCAAAAATTCTTTCACAGATAGAAAGCTACGCTATTGCCGAGGTGCTCGGCAATAGCGTAGCTTTCTATCTGTAAAAAGAATAATATTGTGAAAGTAACAGGTACCTACTTATTCGAAATTTTACAACTTTCTTCTCAAGTACTGACAAACAATGACACTAACATGATGATGAATACTAACATGAATGACTTACCAATAATCCTCTTCTGCTTGCCTAGTATCTTAGCTCGCGGCGACGCCTGCTGGTGTATCTGATCCGGCCA
This sequence comes from Luperina testacea, assembly GCA_927399505.1. Lineage (NCBI taxonomy): Eukaryota > Metazoa > Arthropoda > Insecta > Lepidoptera > Noctuidae > Luperina > Luperina testacea. Next base: position 17,087,537 of record OV656775.1, on the reverse strand, counting down.
GATCTCCACTGACTGACCACTCATCGGCGTTGATTTTCTATTGTAAACGGTATATTTTACACTGATCAAAAAACACAAGTTTGTAAGTCAAGGAACATATAGGTAAAATATTTACATAGAAATGAAGAAATCATGAGCATTATTAGGTTTGTCTATCGGGAATTTCTCAGTAGCAGCCCGGAGTAGTGTTGTAAAAGAACTGAGTCTTTATAGTCCTAATATTGAGACTCGAGCCTTTTTTTGAAGACTCAAGTCAAAAAAGAATAAGTAAAAGTTCAAGACTCTCTGAGTTTTTACTCTTCTTAAAATAGACTCTTGCCAAAGAGAACTAGAAACTGAGTCTTTTAAAACAGCTCACTCTTTACAAAAAGAACTCAAGACTAAGTCCTTTAAATAAAAACTTAGCTTTCCTAAAAAGAACTAGCAATTGAGTCCTTTTAAAAAAGAGCTCAGTCTTACGAAAAGAACTCGTGACTGACCGTTAATAACGTGACGATGATTTACATGTCTTTTTAAGCCATATTTATTGTTTATTCGAACTTAATAAGTGACTATGACTGCAATCCTCTACTTAAACAATCCAAATACTTCATAATATGCGAGTCTTTTTGATTGGGCTGCAGTCCTCTACTTTATAGTTCACGACTCAAGGAACTAAAAGGGTTCATGACACGAGTCTTTTTGATTGGACGGCAGTCCTGCTGTATAATTCACGACTCCTAAGACTTGAAAGAACTTAAAGGACTCAAAGAGCTCAAAGGACTGAAAAAAAAACGAAAGGACTTAGAATAAATCTAACGACTCAAGAAATTTTAGAACTGAAAGAAGTGAAAAGACTCAAAAGAACTCAAGACTCAGGACTCAGAAGACTAATTAGTCGTGAGTTCTGCAAAAAGAACTCATAGCCGCAAAATGAAGACTAAAAGACTCAGCTCTTTTACAACACTAGCCCGGAGTCGGGATTTGTGCCCGAATGATGGCAATAGGCTCGCCCCTATTACATTACTTAAATATACGAGTACCTGGCGAAATGTACTCCTTTGCCTAACCGTTCGGGGGAATACAGGCGTCATATTGTGTGTTATGATAAGACAGTTATATTTTACAAATAATTACAGTCCCAAACATATTATTTCGAATACGATGTACTATATCTAAAAGTGGCAAGAGTTATTTGTATTTCAGCATAGTCCGCGCGGAACTAGTTGGCCGCGCCTTAGGTATGTGAGCGGTGGGGCGGCGGGGCGGGGGCGCTTTGTCATTACTCAGTAAGTGCGTTGCGAACAATAGGCAACCCCGCCGCCCTCACCCCCGGCCCCACTCAAGGCGCGGCCAACTAGTTCCGCACAGACTATGGTGAAATACAAATAGCTCTTGCAACTTTTAGAAAATACTAAGTTCGTGACGAGACAGGTCAAAACATAGGAGAAAATCGCTTCTATACTGTACAGAGACCAGCACATCGAGCTACTAGAATATGTAATTTTTTTTTTATAGATTTTCAACTTTATCGCTAAAGTAGGTATAAGGTTCAATGTTGATTGGGAAAATTTGACAGTTTCGAGTAGCTTGATGTGCTGGCGTCTGTACATATTATTTAAGCTTGTGACTGTATAACACCATAGAAATTAACAAAATTATGACCAAAAAGAGAGTATGTGTATTATAATATAATCAATGCACTTACAAGTTTGAGGAGTCGCTGCCTATGGACACTGATGAACTGGTGGACAGCTGGTGTGCTGAACGGGATCCAAGGGTAGGCTAGGTAAATGTAGCGTACGATATTAACCAATTATCTTCATATTTCTTTAATAACAAATTCAGTTTTTGATATCCCACTACTGGAAATAACTCTGTTCATTCATTTCGAAAAACAAGGGCTTGATAGTTTGTATGAAATGCCGTACGCCGTAATAATGCATCCTGAGAGTCCAAAGTTAAAGCATGTCAATTTTTGCAGTTTTATATTTCTTCAAAATTGAAGTCATATTTCCTTTGACCACGTTGCCCTATTACCGATAGTTTCGAATCGAGTCCCATCGCGAAAGCGGTTTCATTTAAGCAACTACGACATATTCCCTCGCTTCCATGCAGCTGACAATTTTTTTGTTGCCATGAAGATGATCCCTTTAAGGTTTTGGAGCGGTATGAAATTACTTTTTTTTTACAACTTTGACGTGCTGTAACTTTGGATTTCCACTTGGTTGCGGCGACTGACTCCCATTCTGATGATTATTAAATACTAAAGTACTACTAGCAATGAAAATTAGGTATAAAATTGACCACAAAAATCGATCAGTACCTCCTTTACTATTTAGCCCATGACATTTTGTTTTTGTTTTTAGATTGCAAACAAGCAGGCGGTCAATCTATTCTGTAAAAATATCACCGTAACAACTTAGGTGAAGTGATCTTGAAGTGAGTTTTCTGTAGTGTCAATCCCTAGCATCAGGTGAAATGACAGCTCACTCCAAGCTCAATTTACCTAAGTTTTCATGGTGAGATTTTTACGGAATATATCGGGTGATGTTGCGATACATACCTACGGATATCTGAAATACCAGTGTAATCACAGGTGTGTTGCTATCCCAGAGACAACGCTAAAATGTGTCATGTACCTACAGACGCCAGCACACCAAGCTACTATAATCTGTCAAATTTATTTAATAGATTTTCAACTTTATCGCTAAAGCATAAGGTTCAAAAAATGTTGGGAAAATTTAAAAGTTTCGGATAGCTTGATTTGCTGGCGTCTGTACAGTGTACCTGTAATTTTATGACCTGTCTGACCATCACTAAATCAACTGTCTAAGCGAAGCCTTTAGCGACTATACTAAACTTACATCCTATGGCTAATAATTAATAAATAATAAAATCACATGCAAAATAAAGGCAATAATATTCTAATTCTTACGATTTTACTGAGCGGCGGGTAAGCAGTAGTAGTGGCAGGCGTGTCTACCTTTGGCGGGTCCTCGTAGTGGGACGGCTCGTCGAACGAACCCTGCAGTATTGGAACAAATTAGTTTGCATATCATATGGCAATTAAAGTAGCATCTATGCGACGCTGTTACTCAAGTCTAAAGCCAGGTAGGATAGGACAAATAGGAGCAATTACAAAGTGAGTTGTGCAGTTTTAAATTAGTGAAATCGGGCGGGTATCCAGTTTTATGTGACTTTGTGAATAAATTTCGAATGTTTGTGACATTTAAAAACCATTGTTACCGTATCACCACACTTTCCCTTTAAAACTCATCTCAGCAACAATTCTTGCATCCCAAGGAAATTAATACTAAGCTTATGTAATTAGGTATTTAGTATTAGTCAAGTATTTAGTTTTATTATGAAGGCTATTAAAATTCTGGAAAGGTGTTCAATTTACCGTTTTTGGAAAGTCCAATTCAAATAAAACATACTAGAAGTTCACTGCTTCTTGAGGGGTGTGGACCAGAGCGACAATTATCGTAATTTTAACAACGTTGCAGTCTGATCTCAGTCTCAAATCTGTCAAAAATACCTCTAATTCCTAAACATTTTGACAAGTTTTTAACATTTGTTTGTCGCCGAGATGAGACTGTGACTGGTTTTGAATGTTTTAAATTATGTCTTGAAATATCGGCCTTACACCTAGCTTAGGCACCATGCAGTCTCCCACAGTAGAATTAAACCATTATATATCTATTGTTCCTGATCATTCTAAAATGTACTTATGTATTGTGGTGAGAAATAAATCATTATCTTATCAATCACCGGTGCAGTGCTGCCGTGGACGGTGGTGTCCGACTTGTCGCTGGTCTCGGGGATGGCGATCAGCTCGCTCTCCGACGACTCCTGCTCCAGGCTCCACTGCTGGTACCTTTGAGAATAACCAATACCTTTACCTGATTACCTGGCTCTAAGGTGAATCTTGAAAATCTTGCTCAATGAAAGTTATTTAAAGTCAGGCAAGTTTTAGATGATGGAGCGCTCAGCAATGATAACAGATTGACAGAAAACGTCGTACGCCGTTTAGAAATCCAAGTGTTACCACTGACAGCACAGTCGTCTTACAATATCAATATGTCACATGACATTTTAGAAAAAGAGCGGCTTTGTAGAGCGCCGTCTCTGTCACGCATACCAATGTGACAGTCTTTTTCTAAATCTTGATCTACCATCTTAACGTACAAGCACACAGGAACATACGATCGGTAAAAAAATCCTTAACACAATAATAAGACAGGAAAAAGAATGTCATAATTGATGATTTTGTTCAAGTAACAATTAATATGATCAATGGGTTCCGCATCTTTTACTTATAAGTAATACTAAGGGCTACTTATAAGTAATACTAAGAGAGGATTTCATCAACGACAGTGATTCTTTATCCTTGGAATAAAATTGACGTCTGACAGTTTCCGATTGGTAAAGCTGTCGACAGTTGAAAATTATTTCTAGGATAAGAGATATGGCGTGGGTAAAATCAGCAGTAAATCCGTTGTATGCCGTTACATATGTAAAAATAAAAATGAAATGCATTAAAAATAATTGCATGAAAAATAATCCCCCATTTCATCTTATAGGTTAAATTTCCAAAAATATGAAGATAAAAAAAATATTGAAACAAAATCTACTGCGGAAATAGCTCAACTTTAGGATTCAAAAACACCTGTAAATGTTTTACTTGAAGATTGTTTTTAAAGTTAACAACTTAACTAAAACTATACACAAAGTAAAATATAGCGTCGAAAAAATCATCTGCAATGCTGTCGACTGGTAATATACCCAAGAGACTGGCGGCATTACCACTTTTATGGCAATGCTTAGCCCCAAGCCAGCCCTTGGGTCACGGGAAGAGTCAACCAGCCGTTTCGAAATTTCCTTTAAAAGAACATGAGCACTGGGACCCCACGGCCGTTTTTTTTTTTGGACAACTAAACTGAAAAAGGAATAGGAAAGACTGTTTGTTCATTCTCATGACTGCACTACTTAAGGTGTAGTTCACTGACTTGGCAGACTTGGGCGGCTCCTCCCAGTGCGTGTGCATGTGCGCGGGCGACTTGTGCTGCAGCTTGGGCTTGGCGCGGTCCGGCGGCAGCGGGCTGCCGGCCGCGCGCTCGCCCGCGCCGCCCGCGCCGCCCGCGCCGCCCGCGCCGCCCGCGCCCCCCGCGCTCGCCGCCTCCGTCTTCAGCGACGGCTGGCTCAGGTCTGCGGAGGGGGCGCTACTTGTATTTCCGCAAAATGTAAGCTTACGAGCCCTGACAGCAGGTACCCAACGGCAATCATATTGTAACGACGATAAAGATCACTATGATTTTGACAGACTTGTCAGTGGCAGTAAACCGAATAGCAACCATATTTTAATGATAATAAAGATCACCGATTTTGACAGCGATAAGGGAAGGGAAAGATCGATAACAGAAAAGACTGGTGAAGATAAAAAAATCTTTTTAATAATTTTGTCGTAATAAGTTCCTGACTACTTTAAGAAAATTGGATATAATTTATTATAGTAAAGTATGAAGCCTCGTATCCACTAGGCAACAATGACGCGCAACACGTGGCGCTCAACATGTTCGGCAACGTTGCACAACAGCGCGCGACGTTGCCAGCTGGCGCGCAATGTGACGCGCGGCTTGTTGTTTGTTTCCGTGCAACATGCAGCTGAGCATTAAATGTTGTTGAGTGGAGACGTGACGCGCAGAAATGTCGTGTGGTGTAACGAACGACTGCTTATTCGGGTAAAATTCGTAAAAGATCCTGATACCACACGGAAATCACTGACATACATTTTCTTTATTTTGTAAGTAATTTCTAATCCACCAGCGTGGTTTTTTTTTTTTGATGCATTTTTCGATATAATTATACCTAACCACCGCCGCTGAAATCAACACTAGTTCCTCTGGCGACATGTTGATGACTGTTCATGCGTAGACAGACAACGTTGCTAAACAAAAGTTCCGCGCTAACTTTCAACATGTTGTGCAACATATCGCGCATGTTCGCTGTGTAGGGTTCTAATGCGCACACGCTCACAAACACACAGATTATTCGTAGGAAAGGCGCGGGGCGCGCGCCAGGCGGTCTCATGCTCAAACCCAACAACTCAACAGAGAACAAACTGTCGCCAACCGGTTGCGACGCGAGCGCGTATCGTCATTAGACGTACACATGCACCGCGTTTCAATAACATTTTTCCAAAATTTACAATAACCGAGTTTACTGTGACATTATGAGGGTGTACACAGAAACTGGTGAACGTTCGTGATTTTTTTTGTAGGGTGATATTAAATGCCTTGTGTGTCAAACGCAATTAAACGTGACAGATGAACCCCAGTTCTAGCGGTTGTTGCAGCATGTTAGACAGACATTTTCAACCGACTTCAAAAAAGGAAGAGGTTCTCAATCGGATGTTTATATGTATATTTTTTTATTTGCGTTTTTATATTGATTGTTATTAATTATTTTACATTAGGTGATTACAATTTTTGACGTGACAACGTCTAATAAATCGATGAAGCTGGCTGCACACACGAAAAAACATGACTCATGTAGCGTTACTTCGCGGCCTTGCTCTGTAGCGTTGCAGCGTTCCATGGCGGCTTGAAGTGCAAGCGAGAGCGCGGAACGAGCGATGAGAGACAGATGATGTCGAACGCTGCCGAATCGGCCTCCTTGTTCGGCAATTTCATTAATGTTTTGTTATGACGTTGTCACGTTAAACTATCGTCCGTAAACCGACTTTACAGACAACCGATTTTTAAATGCGCCTGAATACAGAGATAAATGAAAAATTGTACGTACATAAGAAGAATTACGTGGCGATTAATGACCGCTGTACGACACGTATTTTTGCGAAGCAACGAGTGGTGACACTATAGTTCACTATTTTGTTGGAAAACTTTGAGACGTATACGAGTATTGCTTCGTTAATCTAGACCCAGTAAAAATAAAATTGGACTGAGAAATTAAATCGAGAATCACAGGACGTTTGAGTGAGGCCAATAGACCAATATCCAGCAGTCGATGTCTTTCGGCTAAACTTATGATCATGATGATAACGACCAATTTGTGCTTTGTAATGTTATCAAGATATAACATACATAATATTGCCGTATGCTGTAGATGTAGAAGAACATTTTTTACCGCTTTCTGGAGCATGCTGCTAGGGCATTTACTTCCCGAATACCTCTAGCCGAATTTATTGCACAACAAATTCGGCAAGAGATACTCGCGTCGCAAAGCCAAATCAACCTATTCGCCAACTACTAAACAAGAAAACAACATATAAGTGAAGCAGTTTATTAAGATACTTTTTGCTCTACAGCCGAACTGATTTGAATGATATTAGGCACACAGAAAAATCATGTAAGTACTCGATTAAAACATTAGATAATTTTTTATTCCAGTCTATAAAGCAGTTTCGCTAGGCATATAAGTGAATCGGCGGGCAATACCTAGTTTTGTATAAACAGCACTTGATTTATTACTGTAAACTGGTTTTAGAAAACACTTTTACACGTGAAAAATTAATTGTTTTAAAACTGTAGAATAAAAGATGAAGCGAGGTCGCACTTCAGTTACATCCGTATTTGGGTATTAAGTTTTGTTGCAATATTCTAAAACCATCTCATGTTGAGCAATTAGCAACGAAGGTCGATTAAGACCTTAAATTTTTCATTCTTATTTTTGAGCAAAATATATATGAAAAAAAAAAACACGGAATAGATGTAAAATTAAAAGCTTTATTACATGAAATTCGAAAATCAAATCATGATCAAATGACGATGAAATGATTCGTTTACTAACCTCTAGCTCTAACAGTGTGCGGCATGACGATCATGGGCGGGATGCGCTTGCACTGGTGATACTGTGCCTCCACAGTGTTCAGCACCACGCGCACCAGCGACTGCACCATCGCGCACACGCTGCCGGTGCCGTAGTGGTACTGGAAGACACCCAGCGTGTCAGAAAGAGTAAAAAGAGAAAGAAAGGGGAGAAAGAAAGAAAATAAATAAAGAAAGAAAATAAAGAAACAATGTAAAGAAGAATTTTATTAATTTTTATTTTTATTTGTATAGTAAGTTAGTTAGTGATTTAATTTAGTAGGTATCTAGTGTAAATACATAGTTTGTAATAAAATAAGTTAATTGTATATTTTAACAAAATAAATTTAAATAGTAGCCCAAAAAAAAAAAAAAAAAGAATTTGAAAAAGATAAAAATCATGAGAAAATATATTTATCTGGCGAAACTTCACAGGCATGAACGGAATAAATATCTGTACTTACCGACTAAATAAATTTAAAAAAATCAAAGTAGTACGTACCTACTTAAAATTATGAGTTTTTTTTTTTTGGTGTATCATGATTTCATATAGATAATCATAACTGTGTAGTTTTGCCAGTTAATTTAACTTGACCCTGTGAAATAAAAATGACTGTAGGCATAAGCTTAATAATGTCAATAAAAGGGGTTAATATAAGTTTGAAAACGTCAACCCGTCTTGAGCAAGCCTGATGATCAATGCTCATGCCTTCTGTGTATGAGAAGAGGGCTTTGGCCAGCAGTGAGACAACAATAGGCAATTACAAACAACAACAACACAAACACAACAATTAACACAACAACAACTATTATAACAACAACAATTACAACAACAAACACAATTACACAACAACAACACAATTATTATAAAGCTTACCTTATAAAGCACGACAAGTAGTGCCATGAGCCAGTGTCGCCGCACGTGCGGCTCTAGCGCCGCCAGCGAGTGCGTGCTGGCCGCGCTGCACGCACTGCTGCCCGCACCGCAGCAGTACTGCGCAACCAATCAGCACGGTAACATCAAGCCTGTACACCCCGAAGGGGTAGGTATGCAAGATAAAAATTTAAAAAATGTCCTTTTTGAAAACCTATAGGGTACTTCCCCTATAAGTTTCAGAATCGTCTAAATATGTGACACGATTGACCGTATCTCTTGAACCAATCCAAGGGACTGCAGACCTTTGTATTTGATATTAATGTCAACTTTGATATCTTTACCCCTTCCTGAGGCAAAGGCTCGCTCTTGAGAGACACAGGTGAACAAAAAGTGATCTATAACGGGTGATTTTTTTCCTTTTGAGGTACGGAAACATAACAAAAACAATAATCGTTTATTTATGAGCCTGACAATCAGTACCTACTTTGTGAACGTCAAAACTACATAAGTCAGCCCCACAAAACGCCCGCGCTACACCACATCTTAACGTGCAGCCGGTCGATTCTGTTAGAATCTCACTCACACAATCACACAGTGCTATTCTGTGAAAATCTCGCCGTGGTAACTTGGGTGAAGTGAGTTTGTTTTTGCTAGGAATTGACACTATTGACAGCTCACTTCACCTAAGTTCCCACGGCGAGATTTTCACAGAATAGCACTACAGAACTGACAGAACTGTGTTCGAAATTTAGTTTCTGTCCTATGTGAGTATCCCGATATTAATGTATTATACACATCGGAATAAATTGTCTAAATTATGGTGAAAACCGCATCAAAATTCATTGTGTAGTTTAGAAGATCTAAGCATACAAACATACTGACACGAAAATACTTTATTTTGTACTATGTAGATAGACTGTGTAAATTTTAGAGACTGGGCACGAAGCAGCTTTTGTAGCTACAGAAAACTTTCTGCATTTTCAGATTTTGAAAAACTGTTTCAGTCATAAAGAAAATAGAAATTTTTGTCACAAAAAGTTAATAACGTTACTTTAAATACACACATACCTGCAGCAAAAGTAAAGTAGGCTCGGCAATGCTAGCACCCATCACGTGATTCTGATCCAGTACTTGTGGCAGATTCGCCATGAACGCGTTGAAAATCGACGATTGCCTTAATGGACAAATAGAGAGAGTGGTGTATAGTATCATAGATACCCCTTGGTAAAACTGGTTGTCAGACTTTCGGGTTTCTCATGACCCGTAACGACTGTCAAAAATCCACGAATGTCAGCCGGGACCAACATCTTAACGTGCTTTCCGAGGCACGGAGAGGTCTTGGTATGTAAAGATGGTCACCCATCCACGGACCAACCGCGGTAGGGATAGTTAAGCCTGATAGATCGACCGTGCGGCTGTTTTCACTTACAAGCCCCCTTATTAACTCGATGTGCCATTATTATGTGTCACTTACCGTAATGTAAATGGTGACATGTGGAAGTACTTCTCCACACAATTGTAACCCAGTAATAGGAACAGATGTTTTAATACCAGCTCTTGAGTTTTAGATGATTGCTTGTCTTCCATCGGATGCGCCTGGTCAGACCTGGAACGGATAGAATCTTTGAGTTTATTCAGAGAGCTTGAATATTAAAATATTAACATGCTAGTAGCATCCCACTTTCAAAATAGGTACAGACGCCAGCACATCAAGCTACTACAATATGTCAAATTTCTTTAATAGATTTACAACTTTATCGCTAAAATATAAGGTTCAAAGTTGATTGGGAAAATTTGACAGGTTCGGATAGCTTGATGTGCTGGCGGCGTCTGTACAGTGTTTTTATTTGTTTTTATTTAAATTGTATTTTTTACACTATAAAATATCGTTTACTTTTTCATTTATCATGAAAATTATAATCTTTAAATTGCCAAATTGAATACATATATTTTTACAATAACCTCAAATAATAGGCATTAATTAAAGTGGTTATTAAAATTTTCTAGCGTTAAGAGTCGCATCTCAAACCGAGCGTGGGTACGATTCCCACTTTAGGCAATACGAATTTTTCCTTTTATCGCGGGCGGTATTACGTACGGCGTAGACACGATTGGCGCACCTTTAACAGCGATAAATTTTGTCAGTGTGTGCGTGCGACGCATACGTACGACCGCGCTCACGTACAAACCGTGTTCGGTGCGTAGAAGAAGAAAAAGAAAGAAAAAGGAAGAAGGAGGAAGATATCCTACTCATTTGTATTTACTCTGCCGAGAACTTCTGCGCTACACACACGTGTGTCGCATCGTGAGATAAAAATACTATATAGATGAAACGTAAATTCAATCATTATGAATTAAATAAGTACCTTAAGTGTTAAATCTTACCTTGACAAGAACTGCATAAGCAAGAACACGAGTAAGTTAGTAGTCTCCCGGTCAGCCTCCTCAAGATCCACAGCTTTGGGCAGAATAGTGTTCAGCGTGTCTTCCGAACGACCGGAAAGGGAGTGGAATCCGTCTGTGAAGAAAACATTTAGTTTTATATTTAGTGTTACTATAGTTAAAGGTTTTGAAAGTCGCACTATGGCACAGTAAAAAACGTATTTTTTCTTTTGCTTTTAGTTGTTGATCCCTTGCAAACCTTCTTCTATTTTTACAAGCTTTTATTTAACCTGCACTGTTTGTATGTATGTGTGTATGAATTTTAAACGCTTGAGACACTGATATTGTGTAGTAGGTACACCTGTATAACGGATACCGTACATCAGTGCCTCAAGCTTTTAAAACTTATTGTATATTTTAAAATGCCACTTATTTTTTTTCTTTTTAGTTCGCGTTATTCTTTTTTTTTTGTAGGTTACCTTTCTATTTAAATAAAAGTTTGTTTGTAAAAACTTTTTTATTTTGATTTTTCTTAGCACAGTTTAAATCAGTCATGACTGGTCTCAGTTTCTAAAATTTTATTTTATTGTTTTATATTTGACCGAAGTGCTATTCTGGATCCTCAGTTAAAAAAGACCTCTCAGTTAAAAAAGATACCTAGTTAAGAAGGATACTCAGTTAATGAAGGATTCTCAGTTGAGAAAGGAATCAAAAACCGTGCATACTTATACGCGGTTTTCTATAATCAGTTTTCGGTAATGTAACCGCCAACTCACCATGTGTGTTGTTGGACCTTTGCGCAGTACCCAGCGGCTGCGGCGCCGCAAGCAGCTGTCCCAAGCCGAAGCGAGACGTCTTGCGTTTCAGCAATGGCGCCGAATACTGCCGGGAATACACTTTCTCGCGTTCTGTGGAGACAGAATATTTATTTAAAATGTGGACTCTTTGAATATCGCAATATTCAAATATTTAATAAATATTTCAATAATTTTTAATTGAGTGTTTTCGCAATTGTAATCGCAAAAAGCAGTTGCATTGCGCAGGTTTATGGTATTACATAATGAAAATAGTTCGCTGTAGTAGTTACCAGCAACATCCTTTTATACCACATTTTAAACAAAAATATATTACAAGTACAGTAGCGGTCAGAACTGCACTGGCAGCATTACAAAACTATCACATCGTAACTCGTCGCACTTGAGACCTTCTTCTATTTAGACATTTCACACACACATACACAACTGTATATTGCACTCTTTCATCACGTACGAAACAGAAAAAGCGCGGTATATGAGCATCATCATAGGCCTATCACGGCACGCAGTCTTTTTCTAATTATGGTAATGAGAAAAAGACAGCGAGTATTTTAAACTAATCACATAAAAGTTGAGGGTAGATTTGAAACAAAATTAATATACTGACTGTAGTTATACTGGTATGACGTTGTTGGTTAGTGAACTTAGTTATGAGCGTTTGTGTTATTGATATTAGAGGTGTTGAGTTTGAACATTTTTATTGAAAATGCAAGCAAATATAAATATGGAAACCAGAGCGAACATTGTAGCCTTGTATAACAATGGGTTTAATATATCTGAAATATCCAATGAAACCGGATTTTGTGTAAGTTATTTTGTTGTTATTGATTTTACTTGTTCTCATAAGTGACGCTTCAAAATGTGTAATAAGGATTTCTTTTTTTTAGAGAGATACTGTGAGACGTTGGATGCGGAGATTTGAGGAAGAGGGAATTCTTAAGAGCCGTGTAAGAAGTGGTAGGCCGCCACTTATTGACCAGTCTCAGCAACGCCGACGCTTTATGGTTGGTGAATATGAAACGCATGGTTTCATACCTACAAGACGATTTAGCGAAGAATTTGATACGTCATTGCGCACTGTTCGCCATGCACTCCATGCCGAAGGTCTTCATCATAGAACACCAGTGAAAAAACCGTTTTTAACGCATAGGCATAAGGAGGAACGGTTGCGTTTTGCTCGCGAATATTTAGACTTTGATTGGGAGACCACTGTATTTACTGACGAGAAGACTTTCAAATCGTGCCAAAAAGGAAGACTTCATTTGTGGCGCAGAGACAATACACGTTGGTCTGACAGTAATATTATAAATAATACGGAGTCAGGAAGAATTAGTGTGAAACTGTGAATATGTGGGGGTGGATTAGTGCTCAAGGGCCGGGTGAGTTGGCATTTATACCGACGCGGGCCAACAGCTCTAATTACGTCGAGGTTGATTTAAACCCTATTTGTAAATGTATGGGGTTTAATGGTGCAAAATTGGGAAGTGCGAGTCGAAAGATGTCTCGAACAGCTCAAATCTCATTGCATGGAGTTGTGGGATAGTTTACGTGCACAGATATTTGCAGTAATATTGTGGCCTCCATGCGTCGACGCCTTTTTGACTGCATTGATAATATCACTTTCATTATCGGAGGTCACACTAAATATTAATAAAAAAATAAATGCTATCAGTGGAATTCAGGGGATACACTGGCCATAATATAATAGTAACAAGTGAATAATTGTAAGATTGAGGTTTAGTTTCAATCTTCTTTTCCTTGAGAAAATGAACAAATTAAGCTGTAACCTCAATAAACCAAAAACATCCCATTTTTGTATCAACCAAAAATGATTTATGAACAAATTCGGTATTTTATGTTTCAAAGTTTGGAATAAGTATGTTTATGTTTTAAAGGTTGTTATTAAAATCAATAAATGATCCTATGAAAAATTGTGCTTTATTTTAATTAAATTACATAGGTATTATAATTTATTGTTACCCTCTATACCCTATTGTCATTATGTTAACGAAACAATAAATAATTGAACTCTGACACAAAAACGAAAAGAACAAAAAGAGTTGAAAGCGCGCACTGAGGTTCGAACCCTCTCCACTTCACGCACACACAATAACATCCACCCACTTGTGCGAACCTGCCATCGCTGCTTATAATTATCTCTTCGAATTTTAGCATTACTTTTAAATAGGCCCTGTGGTTGATAATAATATGGTAGGTATATCTTTATTTAGTGTTGACCACACATGCATCTGACCAACCAACATCGCGCTTTCGTAGTTATACCGTGTGCGCGTTACTGTCTACATTAAAACATCACACACACAGAGATAGACGCAGATCTAGCGTGCAGGCTAAAATGAACTTTCTGGTGGCAGTCCACTTATGGACCGTTACTGTACATACATGCAAATGATTAAACAAATACAATTCTTCTAATTCTTTTGCATATACTATCCGAGAAACATCATAATTCATAATTATCACAACGAATTTTGAAACCAAATAACATTTAAAAAAACGAGTAACTTAATTCACATAATATTCTGTCATCTTATCCTTCTCTCCTTAACTTATAAAGGTCAAATTAAATTAACTAGCGTAACTCCAACTTTACGGATACTTATATAAATAAAGTAACTACACTAGCAGCAGCCGTTGACCTTAGATAGCGGTTGACATTAGAAGATAGGTAGTAAATACTCAAACAAAAAAACAAACAAAGTCAACAAAGCCATTCATTCACAGGACGGGACAGACGGGACGGGACGGCGGGTTTCGAGGTCAAGACTGGGCCCAATCAGCAATAAAAAAAATGAACATCACACTTACCATGTCTGGTATCAGGATGCGGAGGCATGGTGGCGGGCGCAGAAATGGTCCTTTTGTATGGCCACTTGGTGCCGAAGGACGCGCTCAGAGTGTTCACGTTAGTGTCCCGCGCGGACACGCTGAGGGCCTCGTGTGCACGACGCACTTTGTACAGGAACCATTCGGAACTCGTCTCGCTGCTGACCAGTTCTGAATGGACAAGAGAGTAACGATGGATATGAATTATGTGTAAGTATTTTCTAACCGACTCCAAAAAAAAATGTTATGCACTTCTTGTTTTATGAAAGTCTATTGGAGGATTGCTCTGTAATTACTGGGACAATTTAAGGGATACTTTTGTCGGTGGAAGAAAATTAAACCAAAAACTAAAACAAAGACAGCCACTTCCGAAACTTAGCTTAATATTCAGTTAATTAGGTTTTTTGAAGTCGGTTGTTTATTTTTAGATAAATTGTTTTTAAATGCAATGTTATTTATTAAAAGAGAATGTTTGAGTGTGTGAGTGCAATTAAAAATATGTCATTTCGTTTGTTATTGTGTTAAATTAACGCTGCACCCCAAAAACTCACCAAACATATAAAATGGCCCATTAACAAAAATGAGTTCCTGAAAAAGATACAAAAAAATAAAATAACAAAAAAAAATTAACCAATCAAGAAACAGTAAACAACATTGGCATAATGTTGGACATACATTAAAAGCCCAACAGTCACCAATATTGGTCCTTCTTTACAAACTCACCTCTCAAATTAGAAAAATCAATGGTCTTATTGGAGTTAATCTGCGCTTCCAAGAACAGAGCCTCGAATCTGTTCAGGAAGAACTCCCAGGTCAGGATCTTGCGGTCACTCAGTGTGTTGTGGAGCTGGTAGATGGACTGGAGTATCATGGGCCGGTCTACGATGACCAGGTCGAACTGGGTCTCCAGGCAGTACAGGAGTAACTGGGGAACAAATATCCCAAGATGCAGTAAGTACCCATAATAATAATAATACCAGCCTATTATTATCCTAGGCCTCTTTTCATAGAGGCTTTTCATTGGCAAGTCAATCTATTTATTTAAAACATAAAAGATGTTTAATATTGATGCGGAAAGATCAGGCGCAGGACCAACGGTTTAACGAGCTTTCCGAGGCACGGGGGTATCACACCGCCAACTGCCAAACTCCGGGCTGTTACTAAGAAATTCCCAATGGAAAAACCTAATAACACTTTGCCCAACCCGGGAATCGAACCCAGGACCCCACGCTCAGTATTGGCGCTTGCGATCACGAGACCAACGGGGCAATCAGCAAAAAGTCTGTGAACAGAAACAAAGATGGCAAAAGTACATGAAATATGTCTTAAATTCGTGAAGCATATTGGTGTTGGTGAATGGTGATGTTGTAGGTGATGAATGAGACACTCGTTGTTACCAAACCGACATCGTCCTACTTTTCAACATAAACCACGGGCTTGTCGGTTCGGTGACATTTAAGGCTGGGTTCACACGGCATTGTCCTGCACGTTTTTTTGCAGTATACGTCTTAACGAATAAATAGTGGCACATACATTGTACATAGAACCATTCACATGTCGTTTGTACTGCAAAAAATCGTACACCGTTTATGCGTTTAAACGAATACTCAACGGACTTGTCAAGCAAACCGAATGAACTTTAACGTATTCGGCTTGCAGTGGCACATAGTATAGCTCTGTCTTGTTCACACGACACGATGTTTAAACGTTTTTCATCGAATCGTTTTTGGTAGGCTTGAATTTTCCATTTGATTGAATAAGTTTTCAAAACTTTCAATAGACATCCGAAAGTAATTAAAAAACTTCTTTTCATTGTTTCTAAGTTTATCATATAACTTCTCAAATAGTTTAGTACGCCCTGATTCTTCATTAATAGGATGTACCCAAAACCTTCTGCTCTGTCGGCGACGAAACCGTTGACGCCTTCGATTATACCAATATAAAAGTACAACCAAGCGTGGATCCATTACAGACTTCTACTCACTGTGACAACTGTGTGAATACTGCTGCTATTCGTTTTTTACACGAATGAAAATCTACCGTATGAACACCCGGGTGATTGTACGTTAAAAAACGAATACAAAGAAAACGTGCAGGACAATGCCGTGTGAACCCAGCCTAAGTTGTCACAGACGATCGGATGAAATGTTATGATAAACTGAAACGATAAAATGAAATGATTAAATGAAACGATGAAATTGAATAATGAAATGATACAGTATCTTGTTATTACATCGTTAAAAGTCAAACATAGACAAATTATTGGTGATGATGACGATGATGTTGGAGGATGGAAAAATGGATGGAAAGGACACACAAATCGTCACTTACGTGATATCCTCCGTCTTTACAATAAAAACCACGGAAGATATTCCCGTAGGTGACAACCTAAGTGTCACTGATGATCTGTGAATATTTAAAAATGATTATGACATAAAAAAAAATGAAATTAATTACAATTTAAATGACGAATAATTTCATAATTAAAATGGTGAAATGAAATGATGACAATGCATTTAGTTCGCCTTTGTATATTTATATAAAGAATGAATAAATAAACGACTCACTGTATGATCAAATTAACGAGTAGGTAATGATTTTGTTTACAAAATCAAAATACATACATGGTGAGGAAAAACACAGTTTTAGTCACCTTTAGCTGGCTTAGCGTAGCACGGAGTTTCAAGAGAATAATAATAGACTAGCTTATATTGGTTTTGATACGACTGACGTGGGACATGCGTGTATATAGGATCATTAAAAGCCGACCGTCAAAATTCAAAAATATGAAGATCAGGAATCAAGATAAATATAATAAGAATAAACATGATATAATAAACTCTTCGGTTCAAACAATAAATCTGTGAGATGGATGACGATGATGCGGGCTTTTAAAACACTCACCTACCATGAGCTTTGTTATAAAAACAGAATTCAAAATAGATGAGAACTTTAAAAAGTATGGCGCCTGCGAAGACCTGAATAAAAACACAGAAGAATAGAAAATATATAAAGAAAATATCCTATTATTCTAGAACAATGTTCATTCATGAATTTTACTTTAAGACAAGATCAGACACAACCAATTCAGTTTTTAAAAGCCTGAGAGCTGAGGGTAGTAAGGGCAACATTTCCACCAATAAAACAGCAGTGACCATCGTTCTATAATATGGGCCATACAACTCAAAAATGATTACTCACCAAATTGATTTTGTTCTGCTTTCTTGCCTGTTGTCAGTGGTTAAATTGTAAACGTAACCATCATTCTACACAGTGACGGTCAGTAACTGTGTACGGTTCGTTCACAGTTATTAAATCTCTTATCATCGCTGTCCAAATCAGTGACCTTTATTCTCATTCTAATAAGTTTGCTGTTGTCAAGTCTGTCAAAATAATTGTGATCTTTATTCCCGTTACAATGAGGTTGTTGTTAGTTTGCTGCTGTAAAATAACTGTGAACGTACTGTACAATGCGTGCCACGAACTTAGAGCATTTAACCTAATGCTCTAAGGCCACGAAAGATGAGACTTGGCACACCACGTGGTTTGACATGCGCAGTACACGATTTTAGGTATCTTTAGCGGTATGAGGTCTGAGTGCGGGACGGGACCGGACGTCATAGGGGCGGCGGAAAGAGCGGGGGAGGCGGGGTCAAGTCTCATCTTTCGTGGCGCGCATTGTAGATGATGTTTACGTACTGCAGGGACTACCATAACATGAAAATTGGCACACCTATAGAAAATATTCTGCATATTGATTACATAGGACACATTTAATCTGAAAATATGATATGTTTTATTTGGAAAGATGAAGTATGTAAATGAAATCGTAAGCAACAAGTACTGAAGTTATGATAGACTTACATCGATAGCGTTGTCATGCACTGTCCCGATGTACAGGGTAGCTCTTTGGGCCACGTACACGTTGATGTCGTCCATGCTGGAGATCAGGTAACAGAAGGCAGTCGCGAGGGCTGTCTGCAGTGGAAGGCTGGTCTTCGTGGGAGAGCCGTCCATGAACCTAGATGAGAATGAGATGATTATCTGCTGTATAACATAACATTGCCTGGACGGGGAGCTTCTTCTGACTAACTGACCGACCCCTTGACAGTTCAAAAAGCCTGTAAATGCTTTAATTGTAATATATCTTTTGAGTTGAAAGTTGCGATTCACTCAATACAACTTTTCTATAAGATTTACTCATTAGTTCTAACATGTGTTATTTTATATTTGTGACGATGAATAAGTTGTGCGTACTGTGTGTGTGCGCGCGCAGGCGACGCGCCGCACTCGCAGTGTGACGCGCGCCCGCAGCGAGCGCACGCGTAACGTACTCATATTGGAAACCGTGTTTTATTATATTATACTATATAAAGCTCGTTATACTATATAAAGCTCGATTACCACTGACTGACTGACATAAATGTTCTCCCAGATGGTGAAGGGGGAGGTGGGTATATTTTTACAGATTCGTATAGAAGTAACTCTCACGAGTATGGGAAAAATCCCAAACCTCCCCTTTTCCACCCCACTCTCCCCCCTCCCTATCGTATCTCGGAAACTAAGAGTCCCGTGTTTTGTTGTTTTACGGATTCGTATAGAGGAGGCTCGGAAAAGTAAAATCCATTTTTCAAAGTTGCCCCCTTGCCCCCCTTCTCCCCCCCTCTAGAGGTAGATCTCGGAAGTTGAGAGACTTGGAACATTTTTTTTTTCAGATTCATATCAAGGGGCCCAGAGTTGGTCAAAATCATTTTTCAAAACTCCCCCTTCTCCCCCCCTTCACCCCTCCCCTCATCGTATCTCGGAAATTAAGAAACCTGGGTTTTGTTTTTTTACGGATTCGTATAGGGGAGACTCGGAAAAGTAAAATCCATTTTTCAAAGTTGCCCCCCTTGGCCCCCTTCTCTTTCCCTCTAGGTAGATCTCGGAAGTTAAGAGACTTGGAACATTTTTTTTTTCAGATTCATATCAAGGGGCCCAGAGTTGGTCAAAATCATTTTTCAAAACTCCCCCCTCTCCCCCCTTCACCCCTGCCCCCATCGTATCTCGGAAATTAAGAAACCTGGGTTTTGTTTTTTTACGGATTCGTATAGAGGAGGCTCGGAAAAGTAAAAACCATTTTTCAAAATTCCCCCCATTCTCTCCCCCTTCTCCCCCCTTTAGGCGGATCTTGGATTACTGTCCAATTCTCAAAATTTTACAAGGGTAAGAAATACTCCTCAAAAACACGACCCCGCGAGCTGCTTGCAGCTCGCGCAACGCCCAAATACTAGTATAAATATTAAACCTAAACTAAGACACCATAATATTAAAGACAATCTCAATATTCCTGAGAACATTTTAAATTTGTAACCTTTAAATAAAAATTGTGATAATTTTTATTACACACTAGCGTCGCATCTGGATGACAGTGATATAATGAGCACTCTCAAAAATACATCAAAATCCAAGAGCGAGAAAGAAGACTGTTAAAAAAACCATTATAGAGTTATGAACACAATGGTGGTATCTATCTAGCAGCAGGACACTTGGGCGAAGTGCTATTTGCGAGGTTTGTCAAACTTCGAGCTTTCCATATAGTGAATTGTTGAAGACCAATCCACCTACCTGATAATAATACTGACTCGCTCCACTGCAGTGAACCTGACATGGTAGTCGTGATGATGGAACTGGTCGCGGATCAGGTTGCAGAAGACGTCTGCTCCTCCCGCCAGGGTCACGCAGTGCAGCAGTACTGGCACCGCCACGGAGCAGATGTGCGAGTGGCACGCATTGCAGACGTTCCACAGACTGCCGAGAAATAGACTTGTTATAACTACTAACATTAAATCTATGTCCCCCCAATTTCATTTAATAAAGAATACATGCTTATTTCAATAGGGAATACGCAAGTAATTAAAAAAAAACATTATTTAAATACTTAGAAGCACCATCGCGGACACTGGCGGCGGACCACTTTTCAACCTTATTACCAAGGGCATAAGAGTGAAAAGTGGTCGATCGCCATTGTCCGCGACTGTACATTGATCAGGAGTCAAAAAACAAGTTGCAAATGTTCAAACATTGAATTAGAAATTTTAATGTGACTTTGACTTTTGTCTTTCAATGACTTTGACTATTAAATTTTTACTTTGACTCTAGACTTTTGTCCTAAAACTTTTAACGTTGGCTTCGTTTAAGGAATAGTTTACTTACTTGTCAATCAGCAGATTCTCCTGGCACCAGATGAGGAACCCGCGATGGTCTGCGAGTGCGTCGGTACTGAGCACTAACACTTGCAGGCATTGCAGCAAGTGGTACAGTACGTCGGGACGAGATGTACTCTTTAGTTCCTGAAAAGAAAAAGATTATGTAAAACAATCACTTATAAAATTACAAAAATACACCATAATCCAGTAAATGAAAAAAATAACATTATTCTGTTGATAGGTTAAAAAGATACCAAGTGTCTCTAAAGCCAGCGCTAGGAACAATGTCATAATATTTACCGCTGCAAGGGAATTACATAGAAAACCATGGTCACGATTTGATATTAGTATCACCTTTATGAGATGGTGTATCTAACTCCGGAAGCTGACGTCATGGAGGTTTAGCTGTCCTTATAGAGACAGCTTAAATAATATCAAAACCTTAGATCAAGGTCTAACGTAGGTGAATTAAAAAAAATCACGCATATAAACTTTCCTAAAACACCCTAAAGTCGCGGTCATGGTCGTAGCACAGCGCAAGCTACGCCGTAGTCCCATGTGAGCTACGCCGTAGTCCCATGTGAGCTACGCCGTAGACCCGCGTAGCAAGACGTTCAAGTCATACCTGTAAAAGCTGATGAATATACTGCAACTCTTGAGGCAGTTCCTCAATGCAGAAGTGAAATTTCCCAGCAGATGTTGGCCAGAAATTAGTCATATCGTCTTCTACAGACTCTGCCATGTTTTCGTGGTCGCCCAGTAGGTTTGGCGTTGATACCTGTATGGAGCAATATCATTAAAATCATTGAACCACACAAATAAAATTAACATGAAAATACAATGGAAAAAGTTACAAGCTGGAATAAGGGATATAAGGACACCTAATTTGTTTCAACCAAATCATTTACAGATATGTAACTCTACATACCAACCAAAAACATTACCCTTCTTTTGATAAAAATAGGCACCCGCATAACAAGTCTACCGATGATGTTGATATTAGTATGTTAGCGTCATGTTGCTAACATCGGTGACACTAGTAAACATTACCTACAGTGCGTGCCACGTAAGAAGAGACTTGACACACCACGTATTTGACATGCGCAATACACGATTTTAGGTATCTTTAGCGGTATGAGGTCTGAGTGCGGGACGGGACCGGGCGTCATCGAGGCGGCGGAAAGAGGCGGGGGAGGCGGGGTCAAGTCTCTTCTTACGTGGCACGCACTGTACGTCAGAATATGAGGCAAAGAGGTACTCGGTAAGCGCCGACAACTTGGCTGTTTCCTTACATAACATACGACATTATAAAGTTATGAACACAATTGTGGCATCTATCTGGCAGCAGGACACTTGTGCGAAGTTTCTGCAAAAATTGCACCGTGAAATCTTAGGTGAAATGAGCTGTCATTCCACCTGATGATGGCATCGCTACATCAATTCAATCCGTTCCCTGGTACGATTGACGCGGGACAAGAGATCAATTATGTAAAGCTATATTGTCGCGACCCGAAACGTCCTGTGACCCAACGTCTCCAATAAACGTTTCCAATAATTTTGTCTTAAATTTTCTTTACTTTATTTGAGCAATATTGGTGTAGTGTCATGGCATCTATGGTGTAGATAGTGTCTGTGTCGTAAATGTTTGTCCAATTCCATAGGGGTCGTGCATAAGCTACGTCAAACGTTAAGGGGGAGGGAAGGAGTCAACAAAGTTTAACATCGTGTAACGTCGTGTAAAGGAATATGAGTCATAAGCTTCGTAACGTCACATGTATAAATCTGAAGTATTAAAACTCTCGACTTCAACTTTAGTGAAAAACGATAAAATATGACCAATTGACCAACAATTTCTTTTTTTTTTAATCTCTCAAAAAAAAAATTAAATACGTGTGACGTAATTTATCGACGGCTCCATAGCATCCCACCGAAAAAAAAACAAACGCTATTCCAAATGTCAGATTGACAGTCTAATGTCAACCCAAGTACTTACGTCAGCAGTAGCGGTAGCCACGTCAGTGTCAGTCAGGGTGACCGTGTGCGCAGTGGCGAGGGTCGGAGCATCAGTAGGTGGCAGAGACACTGCCATGTCCAGCTGTTCCGTGATCGTCTCCACAGTAGCTGTCATTATCTGCATCACCACGCCACCACAGTTTAAAGATGAGTGTTCAAAGACTTTGGTAGAAGAATTCAAAGCATTTCGGGACTAAAGCTGATTTTGTTTAGACCAGGTTATTGGTCAGTGAGTTCTACTGCTATTTTACAGCGTGATTTTCTACTTCTAAATACTTTATATTTTTTGGTTCTATACTTTTTTTTTGTAAGTACTTAGAGCTTTTGTATATTTCTGGTTGCTCTAAAACTATGAAAGTAAAGTAAGTATTTAGCTAAATTATATTCAACAATATGGGGCATAGTCTTACCTGCATTTTAAGGATGCTACCACTATATTTAGTGCGTATACGTCCGTTTTACCGTAAGGTATAGATTTAATATTCGTATTTTTTTTTCCTAGCTACAGCTTGATTAAAAATACATTACCAATACTGTATTTAAAACCATTTTTATTACAATTTTAACTTTCTGAATATCCTGCAAAATCTTTTATTTTTTAAGATTTTTAACCAAGTGTTGGATCAAGATAATCGTAGGACATAATTATCTCGACCTGAACTACGACAACATCAAACTATTGACTCCACTGTGACATACATACTAAGCTATTTATTTATTTTTCTAACACTACATAAGCTATTTATATTATGTAAACACAGTGAAGTCCTAATTAGAGACCGATTTTATACCATATTTTT
The DNA here is from genome assembly GCA_927399505.1 of Luperina testacea. Lineage (NCBI taxonomy): Eukaryota > Metazoa > Arthropoda > Insecta > Lepidoptera > Noctuidae > Luperina > Luperina testacea. The sequence continues at coordinate 17,063,807 of OV656775.1, read as the reverse complement.
AATTTAATTAATTTCCGAAACGTTTCATGAAGACACGCATATAAAGGTCCTTTTTTATTAATATATTAATACAGCTAATTTAACAAAGACACGATTTATACAAGGTAGGACGTATTCTCATAAGTCATACTTGATATGCGTATAAAATCGGCCTGTATCTAACACCAATAAAACAAATCACGTCCACATATGAAAAAGCACAAGAGTTAGGTAAGACAGACGCTTTGCTTCGGAGATGTCTGACACACAATATCTACTTATAAAATAAAATGTACAAAGGTTTGAAATCATCAAACATCAAATGAGGCACTCTCTGATAAATGATGGGTACTCCCACATTTTGGTTATCTGAATGAGTTTAATAGCCTATACAAGAGTTAGCGAATAGAGTTTAAAATCTGACATTCACTCAAAATTCGCGATCAGATCAGTAGGTAAAGGTAGGTGACGCTCTCCAATTTTCGGGTCAATGTTTTTTATTGTAATTTGAGGGCAAACAAGTACATTTCCAATCTGGTTATTAAGGTTTCATCCAGACAAGGCTAGAATGTCCCATGTTCGTGTAACTATGATCTCCAATACCTTCAAAAGTTTAAAGTATCAATGTAAGACACCTCCTTACAAAGCTAAAATAACATCCATAGTGACATACTTGAGTGTCGCCCGAAGATTTAGTGATCGTGGCATCCGAACCCACGTCACTTATGAGAGACAGTTGCATGAAATGAACAAACTATACCACTACGTTACGATATATTTACTAAGACATAGAGCCGTCTGGCTGGCGGCTGTGGTCGTTGTGGGTCGGAAGTGTTTACGTTAAATGATGGGAAGTTAATGTGAAAAAAAAAGATTTTTTTTAACTTACATAACTATGTAAAATAAAAATAATGTTGTAATGCTTCGGTAAGGATGTAGTCTCCTTTTAAACCCTACCAATCTAAATTTCACTATAGTATTTTTAGAGTGTTTTATAGAGATGACATTAGTATAGTCGACCTCGTAATTGCTTATCCACCTTGAGGTTGAATGTCACTTACATATCACAAAACGAGAAAGTGTATTTGTCAGATAGTGTCTTAGTGAAGTTTCAATTCACTGGGAGTTGTTGTCAAAAGTGGTAAAGTTTACCTCGTAATTGTACGAGGTCGATAATCCAAACATTTCCATAGCAAGCATCTTGATGCAAGACGCTGATGCAACCGATAACGTTTATAGGAGACTCCACCCTCAATATACATCGCAAAAATTCAAATTGTTAGGAAAATATTTTGTAAAACACAGTAAATAACCATCATACTAAATTAGTCCATGCATAATTTTTATAGTACAAGTAAAAAACAGAGATGCAAAATTGTTTTTAATTCCAAAAATTTTAAAACCCTAACTTTTAACACCGACTTAAACCACACAAAAACATCAATATAAGGCTACGTTCAATTTTTATAGTTCAAAATGAACCGACAATCACCACAGTCAGAACCGAGCCAGACTTTAAACAGACAGGAAACAGTGGAGTACGTACATGCGGCATGTGCACCAGCACGCCGCCCACGGAGCTGCGCTCGGCCAGCGGCTGCGCCAGCGCCAGCAGGCCCTCGCCCGCACCCGCACCCGCACCCGCACCCGCACCCGCACCCGCACCCGCGCCGCCCGCCCCGCCCGCGCGCCGCTCCTCCTCCGCCTTGCGGTGCGGCGAGCCCCACGGCTCGTCCGGCGGCGGCTGCTGGGGAGTGCTTCTAAAGGTTTTATAGGTGTCAAGCATACAAATCGAGTTACAAACACCACCCTGCGCTTCGTGACTGAAGTAGCGGATGTTGGAGGAAAAACAGCCAGGCTGAAGTGGCAGTACTAGGCCGGATACGTCTCACGAATATACCCGGAGAGATGGGCATAGATCGTCACTCACTGGACGCCTGAAGGAGGAGATCGCCGTTGCGGTAGACCACGGTGAAGGTGATGTGAAGATCTGATAAGGTTCGCAGGACCAACATGACCATAGATCGTGCAACACAGGGAACTTTGGAAGAAAAAAGGAGAGGCCTTTACCTAGCAGTTGGACAAAAACGGATGGGATCAGGGAACCCCCGGCAGGAACGAAGTTTAAAATAATAATCCAAGATAGTGGATCTTGGATTTTTACTTTGACCTCACTATAAGCTTCATCACCCTCGACAACCATAATTTATGCAGCCGCCATCTTGGATTTTCATGTGGACTTCACTATCAACTTCAGCACCCTCGAAAACCATGAAAACGATACCCATGACGAAAAATTTCAAAATTTTTGTAGCCGCCATCTTGGAGCTTCCTTTTGATCTCAATATCGGCTTCAGCGCCCTCGAAAACCATGAAAACGATACCCACGACGAAAAATTAGAACATTTTTCCAGTCGCCATCTTGGATTTTTATTTTGACCTCACTATCGGTTTCAGCTCCCTCGAAAACCTTGAAAACTATCTCTCTCTCGGACTCTTTCTATTATTTGTAATTAAAAATCGCACGCAAAATTCAAACTCAAAGCATTTATTTCAATTAAACCATTTACAGGCACTTTTGAATTGTTAAGAAGTCGGTCAGTCAGAAAATATGAAGCTAGTTGCCCATTCCAAAGCGTAGGTACCTATGGAGAAGAACGGGCAAGAAACTCCATGGACACTCTTTTTAAATTATATTTTACAAAAATATTAGTTACATCATTACTTTGAATTTAAAATTATATACGATGCAAAAAATTTAAAAAAGACGTACGCGTTAAAAGCGTCCAGAGTACAACAAATAGTACTTAACAAACAACAATCCAAAAACAAATTAAAAATAAGCCGAGGCAGCTCAGTGATGGCCAGCCCCAACCGACGGCGCCCCTTCACGAACATGACGCATAGATCAGCACCATTCAGCTCAACCATTTTGAAGGGAGCTAAATGATCCAACACACACGCCACCGTCAGCGAGACATTTGAGTGAGCATGACATACTATCAGCTGCCAGGGCACATTCGAGTCAATGAAATACATATTATTACCCGGTAAATGGTAGCTATAGGGTACATAGAACTCACATCTGTGCTATGCAATTATACAATACAAGGGAAATTGATTTTATACAATGCAAAGATAGTCTTACAATCTTCAGCAGCTCCAACAGTATTTTCATGTGTTAATCCATTAATTGTGGTTGTGGAGCAGGACCAGCATTGAGTCAGGCATTTTTATCATATTATAGTGTGCGTTTTATACAAGACTTGAATTTTGTCTCATTCTGTTGAAGAATGTGGTTTGTGTAAACAACAAAGTTGTTTATTAGCCTTATAGAAGCCGGGCTTAAGTGACTCAAAAATCTGACATTCACACAAACTAACAGACTTATAGGCAGAAATTGCTATCGCGTCAGTGGGAACTCTATTGGAAGATTACATGCTGGTATCGTACCTCAGGCATGGGCTTGGGCTTGTCGGGCACGAGCGCTCGCACCAGCAGCACAGCGAGCTGGTGCCACAGCGCCGCAGCCTCGCAGTACGAACATGCTCCCTCGGCCAGGCACACCGCTGGAACATTTACATTATACATGATATAATGATCCTTTTTTTTTGTAAATAGATTATTACCACAGCGACATGTTTTATAAGTACAATGATGATGTATTGATGAATAATTATCAAACTGTACTGCCTGAATGCGCCGGCGCACAATTTTTTTTTACAATGCAATTATACAATTTGTTACAATTTCAGCGACCTTCAGATACCAAATAGCACTATTTTAAACTAAATTAATAATTATGATTCTATATGTGCAAATATTTTGCACAGATCCCAAAAATATCGTATCAAACAATATGGAAAATAATACTCACCATGCTCAATAGTGTTAGTCTGATTGGACTTCAGCATCAGACGCAGCAGCTTAGTAGCCTCGCTGCTGACATTCTGACTGTTCATGCGACGCTGCTGGAGCTCCATCTGGTGATGCAAAGGGTTATAAAATGAGAATTACTCATTATGTTTACCATAACAAGTTACAAGGGTTAGGCAAAAGGTTGCATAGTAACAAAAAGGGGTGCTGGGTTGACGTATTTACACAGTATTGAAGTCTCGTGATTACCTATTGTGACTATCTTTGTAAATATGTCGTTGGTGTGGCTTGCCCAATGTACTATTATTATGTACAATGTACTAATATTATTGCTTAAATAATAATAATAGTACATTATTTTTTTTTGTAATAAATCCTATGTAGCACAAATCCCTCCGGAGCAACTGACAGATTCGTGTGTGTCATAAACCGGGCACAAATCATTCCCATTTGTTTTCTAAATGAAAGTTGAATGTTTTGATTTTTTCGTACATTTATTACGCTTTTACGCTAAAACGGCTGAACTGATTTGGATGAAATTTGGCACATGGGTAGACCTTGCCCTGGTTTAGGATATAGGATACTTTTTATCCCGTTATTCCCCCAGTGCGTCGAGACTTAAGCGGGTGAAACCGTGGGGCGTAGCTAGTTTTAGAATACAATGCATAGCGCAAGCATTTTCATAGAATATAAGGCAAAATAGAAAAGCACCGCCATAACTAATTTTCCTCACGAGCCTGAGATTATAGCATGTTTCGCTACAGGAAAAATAATTGTAAAGTTAAAATTAAACGTGGCAGAATGGATAAAATAATAGTATCATTATAATAATATAACTAACCTGTTTAAGCAGTATATCCAGCATGAGTATGCAGCACGTGAGGTTCTGTGGCTTCACCTGATCGTCCTTGTCTATCTTATCCTGGTCGTTGTTAGGTGACTCCTTAGCTTCTTTGGGTTTTGTACCATCTGTGTCAGGAACAGTTACTTGGTGAGTTTTATACGAGAAATTAAAAAAATGAAAACTGATATTTGATTTACTGAACTTGGATTTCTGGAACTGCACTCTCTCACACCCGACGTGGACAACACTTTCAACTTTGTGATAATTAACAGGAATAATTTACTTTTTTTTAAGTAAGATTTGAAAGAAGTTTTCAAAATTATCTGATTTAAAAAATAAAGTGTTTTTTTTTTTATGAATTAATAAATATTCAACACTTATTTGGTCATACATAAGGCCGTATTTTGTCGCGTTAGAGCCATCAATTTTACTATGTGAGAGAGATGGAATTATACCGGACAAATAACACTATCTCTTTTTACAAAAGAGCGCTGCTGGGTTTGACACTTCATAATACGGGCTAACTATACATATTTCTCTTTATTTATAAACGTTACTTAAAGTTAAGAAATGGTTAAACGGCAAAAAATGACTGGTTAAGCAGTCGCTTGAGAGCAGTGGTGGCCCAGTGGTATCGGCCCCGACTAACGAGTTGTGAGTGGTCGTGAGTTCGAACCCAGGCAGACATTTACATTGTGTATTTAATTTCATATGCATTTGTGTATGCTCTCAAAACGGTGAAGGAAAACATCATGAGGAAACCGGCATGTCCTAAAACCAAAAAAAACGAAGACATGTGAAATCCACCAACCCGCAATGGGCCCGCGTTGTGGATTATGGCCCATTTCCTCTCTGTGTCCCAGCAGTGGGAACATTATACACTGATTATGCTATTATAAGCAATCGCTATCATTACTCAACTTGAAGCAACGTTTATAAATCCAACCCTTTGTGTTTATTTAATTTTGTATATTCTATGTTGTTTCACAGTTTGACAGATTTACATAACATTAAAAATTACTTTACCTAGCATAGGTGGTTTAAATATCTTCTCGGGCAGGTTGACGACGCAGTGGCTGAACAGGTCGAACAGCTGCGACAGCGGGATGCGCACGTCCAGCATGGAGATCGTCTTAAGAGAAGCATATGCTTAATCACTGACCCATCGGTGACCTGGTAGTAGATTAAACATATGTGCCCCAGGGGCAACATTCGAAGACATACAAGGTCTAAAAGTATTGACATCGATGCGGATTAATATTTCGACGCCATATTTTAGTTTATTAATAGTTAATAGTAATAGTGAAGTTAGGATTATAATATTGTTATTTATATTCTTTAATTAGATATCAGTTGTTGATTATGTACAGACGCCAGCACATCAAGCTACCCGAAACTGTCAAATTTTCCCCATCAACTTTGAACCTTATACTTTAGCGATAAAGTTGAAAATCCATTAAAGAAATTTGACAGATTTTATTGGCTTGGTGTGCTGGCGTCTGTACATATTATAATTTTAATTCTGAATAAAAATAATGACTTTGACGTTGAAAAAACAAAGGTCAAAAATACATAATTCCTCGCTGAAGTTACTTCACGATCATCAAGTTTCATTTGATCTTGTATAATTTCTCATATTTCAGACTTTACACCTCAGTGAAATACATTTGAACTACCGTAAGTACATTAATTAACCAGGGAAAAGAGAGGAATACGTTAGTAGGTATGGAATAATCGGCGACGACCACGTGAACAAGTTACCTCTTAACGGCGACTTAAAAGCGACTTTTTCGGTAGAAATAGTTTGAGATCGTATCAAGAACTTAGGGAGTGATGTTCATAATAATCAAGCAAGTCATAATTAAGCGTTGTGATTATGTAAAATATTACTATTTAGATGTCAGAATTACTGTACCTATTACACGTTTAGGAGACCACATGATGAAAAAAGTATTAAAAGAAAATAAAGGTAAGCCTTAAGCTAAGCGCGCACCACGAAATATAATCGTTGCGGAAAATAATCGCCAATCTGTGAACTACACCAATATACTAGAGTCCGCGCTCTGCAATAAAGAATTGCTTGACAAAGGATATTGGCGTTAGTGATTAATTTCACAAGATGCGATTTAAAAAATAGCATCCCAGTACGCGTTTAACCTTACGTCTTTGACTATGACTTTCCTTTTTTTCTGACTGTTGTCTCGAAACGTAACATACTGGTTACTAAGCAAAACAGAAGGACTTTCTTCTGCTTTTTTTTTGTATGTTAATACATCTTTTAACATGTTGTCAATACCTGAAACCACTCCAGCACAGGCAACACAGTGTCAGGAGTAGGTGTGGTGGTGACCTTGAGGACTGCGAACTTGTACAGGTTCTTCTCATCAACGCCCACCATCGCGCCTTCTGGCTCCAAGATCTTGCCCAGAGGAACCTTTAACTCCATCAGTTCCTGTAATATATGTGCTTATGTGAGATAAAATTTGTAGATAGGTTATTTTGTGATTAGTTTTGTTTGTCTGTTTTATTTTTGTTTGTTTGTTTTTGTTGTTGTTTTTTGTATGTTTTTGTATTGACTGTACAAAACGAACACAATAACAATTCAACTCAAAGTGTTTATTTCAATTAAAGTAATTAGCCACTTTTGAACTATCAAGGAGTCGGTCAGTCAAAAAGATGAAGCGAGTTGCCCCATTCCAAAGCGTCCTATGGAGAAGAACAGGCAAGAAACTCTATGGATACTCTTTTACATCAAAGCCCGTCTAATTCCCGGTTTTTGTTGGTAGCTCGACTAAACTTGTCAATTAACATCGATCGGTAACAGGCAGAATTGCAAGTAGGTTGATGCCTCACCTTTTCAGGAACATCAGTACAGATGGCTTCCATCCAGGCGGGCATGATGTAGTCCCAGATAGATTGCGTGATGATGCCGTAGGGGATCAAGCAGTATAGTCTGTAAATAAAAGGAGGTTTCACATTAAGCCCTTATACCCACGCGCGACTTTATATCGTAGCGACTTTTTATCGCGTCGATTTTTTTTTTCGCGCACTGGGTTTTTGTTTCCATTGTGTCATAAAAACACCCTGCTGTAATTTCAACTCTCGGCACTTAGCAGTGCGTTGAAAATTTAGTACGCGGAAAAATATCGCCGCGAAAAAAAGCGCTGGTCTGGTGGTTGGGCTAATACAGAATAAAATAAAAAACACTAGTTAGTAAATACTGTTAACCTCCTGTAGAGTAATTTTCTCAATAGTGGACTTCCATAAAGGTGCTTTCGCACGGCGCGTGATGATAACACAAGTCACACCGCGACCAACCATAATGCGGAGAGGTGACTCTGTTGGCAACACGCGTGGCCGCGGCGGGACTCGTGACGGTGCGGCGTGACTGGAGACGGCGGGGCGTGATTGAGACGGCGCGTGGTGACTTGAGACGGCGCAGGGCCAAAATCGACGCTAGTGGACTTTTGATTTCGAAAAATCCCCTACAGTTTAGTTCATTATTTTAGTATCAGATAATGTTCTACCTTCCATAATATTCATGAATATTGCACATGCAACTCGGCTCCAAATGTTCCAATTGGTCGTTTCCTATGGAGAAGAACCGGCTAAAAACTCCACGATTACTCTTTTAAAAATAATTGGCTTTTACAATGTTTTCAAATTACAGTAGGTATGGGAGGACAGCGTAGGCCTGTCAACAACTACCAGGTAGTTGATAAAATAAAAAATTGTCTACAGATCTAAAGTCTACAAGGCCTACAAAGTCCTCACATTTACAAAATATAAAAGAATATATCAAAAGGATAAATAAAAAATAAAATACAAAAACCTACTAAAACCAAGTGATATGACTCTAATTGCGCGATGCAGAATTTGTGTGACGTCAAGTTCATGTTGTGGTTCGCATGTGACGCTACAGATGTTGCCACAACATTACGGTTTGAGGAGACGCGGCGCCTTTCGTAGCGCGACTTGTGATAAGCCAGTTTTAGTCTGCAAATGTTATATTTACCTGTTGAGTCCATCCTTCAAGTGATGTGTCTTGGAGGCCAGGTTGTCCCAGTGGCCCGCCTGCCGGGTGTAGTGCGGCGGGTGCGGCAAGAGGCAAGCTACCAGCACAGAGCGGTGTGTCTCTGCTATGTTACGTAGCCAGCCACACACATGCTCGCATTTTAGTTTCTCTACCGTGTTCGCTGTTTCACCTGCAATTGATAGAAAGGTTTGAAAAAAAAGAAAGGTCTCTTGCCGAAGACAAGGTAATCTATATAATAGAAATGTAATTCTGTTGGTAAGCGCATCACTTCAGAACGGCAGGACCGAATCGTAATATGTATTTTCATCGTAATAGTCCGAATCAGGTTTTTAAGTAAAATTTGAAAAGTTGTCAGAAAAATTGGAATGTTAGGTAAAACTTAAAGTCCTTGGGTCTTTGGGATCCGTTTTGTCATTCGGACGTACGAAATGCCATTTTTTCTATTGCAAAGTTAAGTTTGTTGTTATTGAAGTGAAAACTTTTTTTAAGATGAGAAAAAACCATTGAACTCGCGACACTATTACCGACACCGCGCTACATTCGGATGTGTTCGGCTGTGCTCGGGGTTTACTCGGTTTTAAATCCGATATGTCAGTGAGTGATGGCAAAGTATTCTGTTTGTGTTTTGTTTTCACTTCATCGGCACTCCCGGAGTGCCACTGTTTTTTTTTCTCATATTCACAATACCCAAGAACTCTTAATCTAACAAACTCACCGGTATAAGAGAATGACGTGACATGGAACCAATGGAACAGCACGGATAGCAGCCGTCCCAGGATCTCGTCAGGAGTGTCAGGGTTTGGAGTACACAAGCCCACCATCAGCCATACTCCATATCTAGGAAATATAATCGGTATTCAACGAAGTTGTCACTGTAGAGGGCGCAGTAAAAATCAAAGACACAGAAAGATAAATTCCAGGAAGGGTAAATAAAAATACACAACAACTGTTATCATTTTTTCATAGTAAACCGGAAGACAGCAGTTGCGGTTGGTTTCTCAGACATCAATATACATGGTCTTCATATAACCTGACCAAGATTATGTCTGGACTTTAAAAGAGATTGTGACCTCTGAGTTTGTTTCGGCCTTTCTTCTAAGAGTAGTCATATAGGAAACGCCGACCTCATCTAGTTTAAAAAAATATGATTGACGTGTAAAAGTGTTTGTGCAAACCTACTTACAAAAATAAAATCATTTATCATTTTATCATTTGTAAAAAAAGGTTAAAGCAAAATGCACTGCTAACCTCTACCTTTACAGCTAACATTGCAGGAGACTATTATTTTTGGAAATGTTTTCTTTCCTTTCCTTAAATAATTGATATTAATAATAAAGCTAGAGTTTATTTGTTTGTTTGTTTGAACGCGCTAATCTCTGGACTACTTCCAGTCGGTTTAAAGAAATTATTTTTGTGTTTGATTTTTAACATCACGCTACTACTCTTAGGAGCCGAGCAAAAAGAAAAAAGTCAGAAATAACGCTAAGCGAAAACGAAATAATTGCGCGGGCGGGCGATGCGATACGATGAGGTGGGGCGAGGGAACAAGAAATTTCAGGCGGACGTAATCTCGGGCAGAAGCTAGTCAGATGATATAAACAAAGCCTCACCTTCCAAGCAGTTGTCGGTCTTCAACCGAGATGGGGTCAGGCAGGTCTACACTGAGCGGAGGCTTCAGCTGCTCCGTGGAACTGTCGGGGTCCTCCATGTTGATGGGCTTGGCTTCTTTTAGGAGGCTGTAAATGAACATTTTGAGAACTTATAACCACACCAATTAACAACTGTTTTTTATTCAATTCAAAATGTCTTACACCGTTCCGTCTTTACACTTCTAATTGTATATTATGTTTTGTTTTTGGATCGTTCTTTACAAGTTTCTTCAATTAAGTTCATACAGTGTTTTTTTTTTACTGGAACAGTACTAATGGTTCTGAAGACAGTTTATCCATACAGTCCTAGTAAAAAACTCTCTATAATAATACCAATATAACTAAATCACCTGATGATAGCCTCAACAAGGTTGGTCTGCATGTCGCTGTCCATCTGCCAGGCCAGCGGCAGGCGAGTATGTACTACATGGTCACCTCCTCGTCTGCTGTTGTGACGGTTTCCGTGACACTGCTGGCAGTATCTGACAACAATAATATAACATCAAGGTGGGTAAACCAACTTAGAAGTTTATTGAGATGAAAACAGAATATTTTACAATGATTGCAAGGTAAAAGTAACAAAATTAAATTCTAACTTAACTAAAACTATACAGAAATTAAAAAATAGTGTCGAAAAATTCATCCGCATCGCTATCGACTGATAATGTACCCAAGAGACTGGCAGCATTACCACGTTGTATGCCGATGCTTAGCCTCTGGCCAAGGTAAAAGCCAGCCCTTGGGTAGTGACCCAAGTGAAGTATCAACCAGCTGTTTAGAAATTTCTTTAAAAAGACCATGAGCACTCGGGCCGTAGGGTCCGCCCCACGGCCCGAGAGTTTCAACTCCAAACGGCTCGAAATTCCGATAATATTATTATATTTTCGCCGCTTGAAGTTTTCCGCAGCCGCACCAGCAGCACCAGCACAGCATGCCGAGCCAGGAAGATGGGATGGCGCAAGAGTATCGACACAAGTTGCGTCCCACACTAAAGGCCTACCCACCTTCCATGGAAATAAAGACATACCGTCCGGTCTCTTGCCATCGTCGCGTGCCAAGCCATTGGGTTCTAATACAGCTGGAACGCTACGGTGACAAGAGCTCGTCGGATGATGTCATTAATGTTCGCGTGTCGCGCTAAGCGACCCGCACTTCGGCTGCAAGACAGGCCGTGGTGTCCGAGGCTGTTGAAATCTTCGCCACAGTGACAGCGATGAGGAGAAAAACAAGGAGTGCCTAATCGTAGGGAAGCAGCGAGGCGAAAAGTAGAAAGTAGTGAAGAAGGTAGTGCATGAAGCCAAAGACCCGACTCCCACCTACCCACAGCCAGCAGACGCGCACGTTCCGCAGTAGTAGCAAACGAGTCAAGTAAATTTTTCTGTACTACTCTGCAGAGCGGCTCATCCCACAGTCTCTGGGAAGATGGATGGTCGAGTGGATCTGTATTCGGGCAAGCGAGTCTCCAGGCATCCATAGCCTCGGTGAAACACGGCACATCAGAATGAAGCTAGGATTTTCCTGATTAATTTATGACTGCCGTGAACCGAAGATATGAAAGCCGCTAAAGTAATATTAGAAATTTTGCGGACGCCGAGGCCCCCCATACGAATGGGAAGAGTAGCTTATGCCCAAGCTCGGTCGTCCATAGTCACATTTAAAATGGAAGTTAATGTATGCCTGATAATTTGGTCCATTTTTCTAAAAGGTGAATGTGCTTCCATAAATGGGAAGCGCGAATGAAATAAGTTAATTTAGAGCCGAAACAGCAGAAAAAAGTAGTTAAACCTAGTTTACCCTTAGTTAAACATTGTAGCGCCCTGACATGTTACCTTATGGGGTGGTTTCCATTGTAGCTAGCACACTCATTGGAAAAGCAGATTGAATATGCAGCCTTGTCTGTTGAACGACAGTTCTGAAATCACACATTCATTTATTTTATTAAAACTTCTTTTTTAAATAGTTAACTTTTTTTTGCAAAAATATAAGGTTTAAGTAATTACTTACCTTATTCTCGCAAACCATTGAGACCTGCTGTTGAGGATGCAGGATGTCGAAGAAGCGCTGATTCGGATGCTCCCTGAAAATAAAAGAACAGATAGGTTTAAGTGATGATCGAAGACGAATCTATAATTTTTTTGAACGTCTGAGACAAACATTAAAAAGTGTATCGGTTTATAAGGCATTATGAGTATTTTTTTTTAAATAGTAGAGAATTTGCATGGCAAATTGGCTGAAATTTGAATGCAGCCAAAAATAAATCATAAAAGTTTTTTCGATTTTTGACCTATAGCTATGAAGAACTTCGTTAAGACTATACTCGTTTAGAATGGGTTACTAAACTTGACAGGTGACTTTTTGCTGACTATCACTACTGTTACGATGATGCAAAAAAGTAGCATACTTTTTTGCTCAATTTTAATATAACCATCATTAAAGTAGATAAATTATTTACTATTTGTAGGAGTATTTGATACCTAATACTTATGTATAAGCACTTATGTGAAATACCTGAGATACAGGTTTATTCCTAGTTCAGGTAGAATCCAATTATTTTTTACCTACCACTAGTTTAAGGCCCTATTCTGTAAATATTTATGTAAATCAATTATTTTCAATAAACAATTTCAATTTCAAACAATTTCATATTATTAGCAGACACTGAAATAAACGCCCCAACAATCTTTACGTTTTTCGGATACAATCATTATGTTTATGTCATACCTGTGAATCTCATTAGCGCACTCTATACACAGGTACAGAGGTGGAGGACTGTCAGACGCAAAGGTCACACTGATGCAGTGGTCGTAGCACACCTTGGCTGCCTCAGCTGAGCCAGCATTGGGACACATGTCGCGTTGGCACAGGAATGGGACCAGGTCATCTGGAATTAGAAGATTATGGAGAATTTGTGATATTTCGCCCAAAAATATAGAATCGTTGTGTGGCTCTCAGGAACGTCTTGTATAAGAGCCAGAGCAGCACAGATGTTTGTCTTGAAGTGTTAATAAAGAAGTTATTACTATGTATATTGTTTTGATAACTTTACTTGCGCGATGCAGATTTTTGCGTGAAGTCAGTGGAATTGCTTCGTTCGCGTGAAGCCTTGTAGATGCCATAACTAACCCAAGTTAGAACAGTAGCTTGAGGCAGTCTATATGCTATGACATGAGCGATACTCACTGGAGAACTTGCACAGCAGTCCCTTCCTGTCGAACAGCTTGGCGTCGAATGGCGGCCAGTAATAGAACAGTAGCTTGGCAGCAGATAGTCTTGCGCCCCACGTTCCGTATGCTATGACACACAGGATGTCTTTGACGACTGATTGCTTCATCGACATCAGGCATTCGAGGAGTTGGCAATGGTGGGCTGGAAGATACATAAGTATAAATGGTACACACATGGCTTCATACATAAGTATAAAGATACATAATACATAAGTATGTTTTAGGATGGAGGGAAAGGATCCTAAAAGATTAAAAACAAAAGAATATATTGATAGAAGACTTATTGAATAATAATAAGCAGTTGAACAAAAGTACTTCGTAAGTAATTAAAAAATACTAAAAAATGGGGTGTGGCTGTGTCATGGACACGGCCGTGTGTTCTACATGAATACGTTTACGTAACGGGGTTGATCCGCTCGGCCGTATTCATTATTTTACGTTCCCGGCACTGCTTGACTCACAGCTGATTTGGCTTTTTGACGTGTATAGGCCGAGATGATTTATTTTTGATGGCATGTAATTTGAAGAAGACGTATTTACGTCAAAATAATTTAAACCGAAGCCGTAAAAAATGGTAGTCCTATCAAAATGTTTTGATAAAAGCCAAAGTATTTAATTAAGCTAATAAAAAAGGCTAGAAATAATTTATTCTTAAAAGTATTTGTGTAAGACGCCGCTGGTAAAACCATTCAATTTATAATGCATGTGTGTGTGTTTGCATTGAGTTGCTATTATTAATTATAGCATTGCAAGCTAAATAATGTCAAAGTTGAAGAAATTAATTAAAAAGTCTGCTAACCCTACAATAACCCAAGCATGGCTTTAATAAAGCACTTACTCAAACTGCGCGAAAAAACAATAAACCACCCTAACATCACTAACATAAGGCTTCAATAGCATTGCACGAAAGAGCTAACTCATAAATCATTTTTACAATCGCTCCTGTCACCGCCAAATGGTGCCGCACAAAAACACTGCCGCAGTGCGACAGTGGATTACTAATAGCGCCATCTACCAAAAGTTACCAAACTCATAGACCAGTCACTCCGCAATTTTAAACGAGATGGTTCAAGTACTACCGCATTGCGACACTGCATACCTGCTGATGCAGTGACTAAACGACTCATTGTCTAGTTAGATCCAACGTGTTTTCAGTGCCACCTCTGCAATACGACCTTGGCGCCATCTAGTGATGATCCTCACAACAACTCAAATTCGAGTCAGATAGTAAATAGTTAGATACAACGTAGTTTACATGTGATTCCGCCTTGTGTCGGGCTAGGCGACAAAAATACCTAGCTAATTATTTTTTTACAGTAAAGCTATTTTAGTAACCGACATTTTACAACAAGAATGTTGCAACATACCTACTGCTGAACAAAGGTAATTTGGAAATTTTCATTTTTTTATGGCAAAAATTATACTTTAGGGTTTATTTTTACTTTTAATTCTTTTTGGTCTAATAACAAAGCAATAAGACAAGATATGACTTTAATATAACTGGCTGGTATCGACAGAAGCATATTGACAAACAAGAATGTTTTGTTGTATAAATTGGACAAACAAGGATGAGTTTTTTTCTGAAAAATGTTTGGAATTTCGGGCAATGTTAGTATGGATATCCATATCCGTCGTGTTTAGCGGGTGAATAAAATATTATGAAAACTCATATCGATCGTGTAATTAAAAAATGGAACTAACTTTTTACTTCGAAACATGGCAACCAGAGGTAACTTATCAAAGATTTTTTTTAAGTTTCGAACTGGCTTGCAAATAGAGCTGGTTATAGTAAAAAACCAACAAATGAACATATTAGCGCGTTACAAAAATATTGTTGTTCGTCACTGATTCTCGATTTCACTCAGTTTGAATTCCCGCGTATTATTATTGGCCGCAACCAAGCATTGATGAACTCACGACATTTTCACGTACATCCATCATTGATTCATTGCCTCTTATGCAGGCCGCTGCAATAACTATTGATTTTGTCTAAATAGAAGTCCTGTAGGCATTTTATTTGTTACATTTACCAGGACATTTTCAATAACATGTGAATGCATAAAGGCTTCGGCCAAATAGAATCCCAGGCCATTGTTTTTTTTTTCGTTATTTTTGCCTGGTTTTCCCAAATTTTGGACCTTCGACCATTCTAAGGGCCAAAATTACAACTTCATTCAGTTGCGAGTTAACGATAGGTCATAACATAAGGTAGATAGACGATAGACGTATTTTCTGATTTTGCTCAACTGCGCAAGAACAAAGACAAGGTTACTTACCCGGATTGCTTGAGTGCTGGAACACCATCATGATGATAGCGGCGACTGACTGAGATGCCTGGCTCTCTTCCTCCATGCCTGCATACTTGCGTGCTAAGAAAACGATACATTACATCAGTTTGTTGTTTAAAAGAAACTGACAGACCCGGTAGGTAAGGTCGGTCAGTAAATATTTTTGTCAACTTTCGACAGTCAAATCATATGTATTGTGATGGTATATTTCACTGACAACTTAATATAATTAGTGGTGCCATCTAGTGAGCATTGCGACGACTCATAGTCTATTTAGATCCAACGTGTTTTCAGTGCCACCTCGGCAATGCGACAGTGGCGCCAGCTAGTGATGATCCTCACAACAATTTATTTTCTAGTCAGATAGTAGATAGATACAGTACCAATTTTCAATATGTAAGTACAGCATTTTTTTTCATTTTCATCTTGAAAATTGGATGGTTTTTATTGAATGGATGTATTGTTTCTATAGGTAAACTATAACCTTAACCGTAGACGCACTTTCAAGCGAAAAGGGACAAGCGCGGCGCATTTTCTTAGTAAATCGCGTAATTTATGATAATTTTAAGTCGGTCCATCTAGCTGAGGGAGCGATTTACACTACGCTTGCCGATACGCGGTCTCCACTTCAGGGCTCGTTCTTGGGAAAACAAGGGCCCGGCCCGCCCACTGCCACTTCAGATTGCAACACACAACAAAGAGACACAATAAAGATAGACAGACATAATAAAGACTATTCGAACTATCTATCCTCGTCTTACTCTCACCCAGCTGCTATCACCAGCCACCCTGCGAACATCGTCGCTCCACCTAGCCCAAGGACGGATCAAACATAGTAGGTAACTGTAAATAAGTACTTACTGATAGTAAAAGGCAGGATATAATAAGAGAGTAGATGCAGGATCTCCTGATGAAGCGCCACTGGGAACATTGCGACGCAGTAGGCTACCAAGAATGGTAGGTTGTCGATCATGTCATACTCCAGGAAAGGCAGCAGGCATCCCAGGCACTGCAGGATGGCTTGACCGAATGCTGGAAACAGTTAAATGTTATTGTATGATTGTGTGTTGAAAAAGTGTTGTGTTCAAAATGTTGGAAAACTATTACAATGCTTAGTGTTAAAGAAGTACCTATTTCAATGTATACTGGATGATGATTTAGTCACTTGCATATTGTCAAGGGGTCACTTTATTCTACCCGTCCTACTGAGCAACTTTTCCTACGAAATCCATATCAGATTCTTACAAAAATAAATTTTTCATACATGCATCGAAGTAGTATATCTGGTGTTCTCTATTTCATGTTTAGTTTGATTGATTTTTTTAAAGTGTTCTAAAAATATTGTGTATGTCCAAAGTGAAAAAAAATATTTAATAAGTAGAGAAGGCAGCTTCTCTACTTATTAAATAATTTTTTTCACTTTGAACTCACTTTCACTTTTCTTTGTACGATAGCAGTATCGTACAAAGAACCACTTCCATTACTACCACAAAGGCACGTCCGAGAGTACTAAAAACGATAAGACTATTGAATACGAAAGATGATCTAATCAGTCTTCAATTTTAAACCTTGATCATCGTTTCTGCCGACCTTAGTTTTATGTAAATATCAGTATCATTTCAACCGAAAGACGTCCACTGCTGGACATGGGCCTCACCCAAGCACCGCCACTTTGACCGGCTCTGTGCTTCCTGCATCCAGCGGATGACGCCGTCAAATGCTACAAAACAAAAGAAAAACAAAATAGTCATCACACTTACCCAGTGTCCCATACTGCAGATGTGGTGTGGAGTCAACGAGCCCAGATAGCGCGTTGAACAGGCTCTTATAGTCCAGGTTGGGGTACAAACCCATCCTCTCACTGTCATTGTCAGCATCCCGAAGCATCTCAAGCGGTGAGCGCGGGACATCTTTGAGAACGCCTAGTGAAATTATGAGGCAATCAGTGAAGGCAAAATTAAAAGAAACTGCAAAGAAGTTCTGAAGTATAGCTGAGGAAATTGGACCCTAATCTAGCTTTTTACATTCAATCTTCAAAAATGATGCCCTACCTATGGATCTTGGAGATGGCAACAAATAACTGTACCCGCGGCTCTTCTCTCAAAGGACTAATTATTAAAAAACCTAGCTAGAGTAGGTACACCTAAAACACAAATCGGGTAAGTGTCCACCATTGTCTGCAAGGAAAACCTGACATCCTTCCGGCGCTTTAATCTCCACGAAAACCTATAAGACCAAAAATCATGCGTACACCTTAGGACTAATCAAGTTATAGGATACTTACTAAGAAGAGTCTGTGAGAAGTATTTGACAGTATTGGCAATGTCAGTGCCGAGAGGTAACGGCTGAATGTTGTGTTGCAGCCGCAGCTGGGCGTCGTAGAGGCTGCGAATCTTGGCTGTAACTGTATAGGACGAGGCTAGAGAGTTATCCTATTAGTAAAGTGGCCTTTTTCTTCATTTAACAGAAGAAGGAGAAAATATTGGTAAGCTTGGGCCAAACTGAGGCTTCCTAGCGCGGGTTGCGGCACAAAAAATAAAAAATAAATAAATAAAATAAAAGTAGCTCGCGCCCATTGTGTCAACTACCTTGTAAGGTGTTCAAACTTGCGCGAATATTCGCGTGACTTCCTAATCCTTAAAACAGTCGATGTCCACAGTCGCGTCCCGGCGGGATTCGCCTCAGTGTGGCCTGCGCTTGAGGATGAAATGCGTTGTGCCGAGTTAAGCTATTATAGTTTTATTTTAAAACTATTCCATTACTGTTTAAAATATTTTTGAGAAGAGAGATCAATGAGAATTATTTATTTTATAATGTTTGCGTTAAATTGCGTCTGTAATTCTACTACTGGTAGGTTACGGCTACTCTTGCTTCAACTTTAACAACTATTTCGCAGCGACTTCTAATCTACGTCAAGGTATATCTAAGCTCCTGAACTTAGGGTCCGAGGTGCATTCCAGATTTCCACCGGATGCCGAAATGTTAACTTTAGAAAATACTTAAGGTTCCTAAACTATTTATACTGAGTATCTACCTACCTCAAACCTATGCAAAGTCAAATCATTTACCTATTTCAAAATCGTCCATAAAAAGACCCCTTTTGAACGTCAAAATTTACAAAAAATACAGTGGATTCCAATTGCCCCTTCCTTTTCAAGCATACATACCTCTTTATTAGTTCAACCCATCAAAATATAACAAAGAAGCTCTTTTGTTAAGATATTTCATTTAGATGTTTTCATTGTAATAAACAAAATTACTAGCTAGTGGGTACATTCGTGTCAAGGGGAGCGCAGCGTGGGATCAGTTTTCAACAGAGAGAGGGTTTATTATTAGTTATTATGTACACAACTCCCCTTCAAAGCATTATTATAAAATGCAACCCTCAAAGGACCAGTATCCATCAAATTATGTCAGAAGCAATTAATTAGCATGGCTACATAGGGGTGCATTGCGATCAGTCACAGATAACCAACCCTTTCTAAGGGTGTAGTTTTTTTTTAGTAAATGGCAACCCTCAAAGCGAAACAGAATTTAGTAAATAACTTCCACCCTCGAACCAGAACTCCTTTATGTACACTTTTAAGTGACACTGCAGTGTGCACTGAGTGCACGTAATGGATGATTTTTGTAACATTACGAGTACTCTTGGTTAAGGCGAAGACATGACCTAAAGCGCGGTCTTTGTCGGACTGCATAGAAAAGAAAGAGAAGCGCGATGACACAACGCTGGTAATTTATTGCAAAATATGAAGCAATTATCTATTTACAGAAAATCTATTGTTTGGACTAAAAAATTAAAACACTAGTGCTTTAGTAAGTTGCTTGTAGAATATCTGACAAAAATCATAATGATTGTATGTAGGTACCTATATTATTATGGTTTTTGTTGTAAAAAGAAAGTTTTTAGAGGTATCTTCATGTATTTTTTTGACGTGCCAACGTCTAATAAATCGATGAAGCTGGCTGCACTCACGAAAAAACATGACTCATGTAGCGTTACCTCGCGGCCTCGCTATGTAGCGTGGAGGCGTTCCATGGCGGCTTGAAGTGCAAGCGAATATTAACAAATGCAATGCAACTATTCCATCAGTATTTTCTTATGACGTTGTCACGTTCAACTATCGTCAGTAAACCGACTTTATTTTATCAAATTGTCTCCTAAGATACAGGCCATCCCTAGTTTAGGAGAGAGGGTTTAATTTTTTTATGATAATATAGACAACTATTTTTCTCCCCTTGTGTCCATTGTTAGTTGATTAAGCCTTAGCATGTAACTCCTATACAACCTGTGCCTATGTATATCACTGAATCAATAAACATATTATTATTAAAAAACAAAAAAAATTGTTGTATTATGTTTTGACACACTATCTACCTAGCATACATGTCCTGAAGAATATAAGAATATCATATATTTTTCTGATTTTGTTTACTGTAGTCGATCTTCAAGTACTTTTATTGTTTCTAAAAACTTGCGTTTTTTGCGTTTAGATCCTGTAAGCCCCTTAATAATAATATATAATTGTAAGTCCAATTTTAAGCTAGTATAACTACACTATTTTATTAGGTAAGCCTGAGATGATAGTTGTATGTGTTGTTAAATATATATATATATTTATTTTATATGTATTCTATTATTATTGTTTGTTTTATTGTTGTTATTATTTATATATATATATATACATATGTAATTTATGTACAGACGCCAGCACATCAAGCTACTACAATCTGTCAAATTTCTTTAATAGATTTCCAACCTTATTGCTAAAGCATAGGGTTCAACTTCAAGGTGCTGGCGTCTGTAAGTAATAACACTAATAACGCATCAAAGCCGCCATCTTTATCGCAACAGCGAATAAGCGTAGGAGCGAGTGCGATGAAGTTTCATATGTATACCTATAAACACTTTACCCAACAGAATGGTTAAACTAAGATTGAATTGAGGATTAGAAAAAGTCAATAAAATATTTATTTTACCTTTCAATGCTGTTATTTATTCAAAATTGACTAGAATCGTTTTTTGCTTCTACCAACCCGCACTGGGCTCGCGCGAGGGATTGCGGCCCACGCCTCTAACAGAGAGAAGGCCTATGTCCCAGCAGTGGGAACATTATGTGTCATGTATTATGTTGCTTGCTTCGTCCAAATCAAATACGTTCATTTTTGAGCCCAACAAAAACACAACATTGTTGTTGAATTTCACATTTTTAGTGAAGGGGGCCACACTTCAGCGCCTCCAATCTAATTAGGAAACGGAAGTCTTTCTACAGCAACATTCTAGTTCTCTGGGTAGGTTGACCGTAGACTATCGAAAACGTTTCCCTACGATCTAAAAGACTACGAACCAGCGGGGTAACTACGTAACACACTATTATATAGTAGCAATCAATTTCATTTTGACAGTTCAACAACATTCATTGCGTTATTTACGTTGTTGAGCAGACAACTTTTCGAACATATGAAGCAATATCCTTCAAAGTGATTCAGATTGAGATCGAGTGTGTTAGGTACGCAATGAAGATAATTATAGTTCGTAAATGCAGAAACTATTTTTACGATTTTTGAATCTATGGAAACCTCATGTTGAAAGTCGAAGAAGTCTTTACAAGACGCCATTTTTAACGTGTACCTAAGTAGATAAATTTCAGTAGGTATACAGAAACAAACGTTCGGAAGACGGAAATTGAAACTACGATTATTTAGAAGATAATAAAGGTTTCAATATTAATTTGAAAAAGCCGTATTATGTTATTTGTTCGTAATAGTACATAAGGCAGCCTCGAAAATCGCCCACCGTTCGACGCCATCTTGAACGGGAACCGAAGCGTGAGTAGGTACCTACGCTTTCTTATTAAATATATTTTCAATGATATCGGGTCATTTCTTAAAATAATACAAGGAGGTATCACGATTTATAAGATCTCAAGAACGAATTCGTAAATACTGAAATTAAATACCTACAACGATATTTGAAAAAAATAACGTCTTAGTTGAAAGCCGTCCAAGTCAACGGCAAAAAATTTAAGATTTCGCGCCTAATCAGAGAAGAAATACGCATGCGTCAATTACGTCGAGTGTTACGTCAAGAAAAAGAGCCTCGTGTTTAAAATAATCATATATTATAGGCACTGCTTCGGTTTTAAAGAACTAAAAGTTCAAAATCGAGAACCTAGATATGCCAATCAATCAACTATCTCAACTTATAACACAAAGCCAAGTTGCGTTTCCCGATAATGTGGCACATTTAATGCGGGCCGCGGGACGCATGCGTGGCGACCGAGTAAGGGGCGGGGTAAACGCCTTCGGATTGGTTGCTGCAATGCGGCATAACCGCGGGGCGCATGCGCGGACCGGCTATCGATCGGGGCGTCTCCTATTAGCTAAGAAGGGCGCGGTCGGGGCGCTAGGAGGTGCAAGGGTGCAAGAGGAACTTGCGCATGCGTCCCGCGCCTGTGCCAAAACCGTTTTTTTTTGTCTTATTTATAGATAGTTTTTATTGATTGATATTGAAAGCTAGCTATTAGAGATCTGATTTTGAATTTTTGTCTGGGACTGGGAGTAATCTAGTTTACTGAATATTGAAATAAATGTTTTGGGTTATTGAGATCTATTTTAAAAAGAGATTTTGATTATTTTTTTGATTTTTATTTTAAATTAATATTTGCAAATATTAAAATAAGCATTTAAACAGTAATGGGATAGTTACCTATAGTAATATTTATTAGACAACTCTTTTTTAAATTTAATTGGAATGGCAATTTTTTACATTTGTTCTTGCCAGATCATTGGCAAGACACAACATTGAAATCACAGGTAAAAATAAAAAAGCAGCATTCATTATATTTATTTATATATTCATATTCATTTACTACACATCAATACATCATGCAAAAAACAAAATAATCTACCATCAAGTATAGTGACTACATTTTCAAAGACTAATTAATTACATATTTTCTAAGACAGACACCAAACTATTTCGAACATTTTTGACACCAAATCTACTACAGACACACAGATTTCTTTATACAATATGTAACAGAAAGTAAGGAAGACCTCAAACAAAGGATTTGTACTAACTCCCACAAGGTCATTTGAAAAGCAGTCTTATGCCTTCGATGTAAGACTCAAATTCTCGTAACTCGTCGGATTGCTGATTATTATATTTTTCGTGGAAAATTCTCAGTAATAAGAAGAAACTATTAAGAGGACTTGCTTAAATTCTGTTACTTGTTGTATTATAGATATATTTGAAACATATAAATATTCCAGAGGAGCGGCAGATGGATGTAGACAATTTAGTATGAGTAAGCATCATTTAATAAAAATCTTTTTATAATAAAAGTATGATTTTGAAACATTTTGACGTTACAATGATATTATAGAGAACAAAGACATTTTATAAACAGATTTGAAAAAAAATTCGAAAACCTTTAGTTTTATTTTCATAAAATATAGTAGCAATTTTTTCTAAAAAAAATATTAATGTGCAAGGTAATTGACAAAGGGTAGGTTTTATTTTAGTACAAGTTTTTTTTGACAGTACTCTTAATATTATCATTAAAAAAAACGGACAGTTTTTGAAAATATTTTGATTGACACTTTCATTCAAAAAAATACAGATAGGAGATTTACACACATATACATACACAGAAGGATAAGAACAGATAAACATTTATAGATATGAAGGAGATATGACAGACAAAGCTTCCCCGGAAACCCCCACACCAGGATAAGCAGTGGGATGGTACGGACAGATATACTGGTTTAGCCAAATTTTTAGAAAGGTGAGCCACATAAAGGAGAAGCCCTGATTCTACTAATTGAATTTATTGATCGCACTGCATTGAAGATATTTTAAGCAAAATAAATTATTATTAGTACCTAGTTGACGTCCCATGCAAAACCGCAAAGCTGCTTTGCTTTTTTACTGATGGGGCACCCCATTGTTCAGGATGTTGCACCAGTAAAAGTTAACACGACTTGCTTGCTCGAGGTCTGAGTGGACTGTGAGCCCCGGGCCAAAGGTGGCTCGAATTAGTGGACGGCCCGGCGCCCCTCACCTGAGCGCATGCGTATGCGTGGCTTCACTATGGGCGCGGTCGGAAAATGGTGGACTGCCGCGTGGCAGCTTACGTAACCATTTACATAAGCCGCCACGCGGCGGACCGCCATTTTGAACTTCGCCCACCATTTTCTAGAAATTTCTGAGGCTTTCTTTGAGAATCAAAATGTACAGAATCCTTATGTCAATATAATGCAGTTTGACCAAAAATTAACAGAATCAGGAATACATATAACATTGAAACAACAGTCGGGTACTTCTCTGTAGAACTAAACACACATTGTATAATGGGAACATTCTAGGATACAACGGAGCAGGACGGAGACACCAAAAAACCTAGGGATATGCACACATGTGACCTAGAAGGGAAAAAGGGTTACCATCTTGAAGTATTATGTCTTGATAGAAAATTACTTTAAATTACCTTCAGACCTAGAATATATTTTTTTTGTTCTAATTACATGCATCTTGATATGTTACATAAATATTATTATATTCAATCAAATATTCTGTAATAACTTTATTACCAATAGCCAATATTTAAAAAATAAGAATTTTCAAAGTGAAAGCAAGGAGCAATCAATTCGATGTGGCTCCTTGGTGTCAGTGAATATTTTTCCCGATACCAAGTTTAAATCAAATAATGAAAATTTTAATTTTATTTCTAGAAGGCAAATGCATAGTAAGACATAATTAGTTTATCAGTCGCAATGGAAAACTACAACTGCATGTGCAATAAAAAATATTAAGTTAGGTAGCGAGCACTTTGTCCCGAGCTGTTTGCTGAGAAACTTTATTCCATTAAATTAAGATTTTTGAGAATTAATTGTGCACTTTAATAATTTGCACAGTGCATGTAGAGCACATCAAATGCAAGATAGATAGTTGCAAGTCTATAATTATAACCAATTTTTTTTAAAGACTTTAATTTATTTGAAGACTTTTATTAATTTTAAGAAAGAACCAACATCTAAAGTACTATACGCTAGTAACAAATTATAAATAAAATAAAACTAAAATGGCAGGAGCACAAAAAATAAGTTCACTAAGCATTCACTGGTTCTCCGAGCTGCTATCAACTAAGAAATTTGAATTAAATCACTGCTTTTAGTGGGAAGACTATCAATACAATATAATGGGAATATCACAATTGCTAAGAGACACAGATGGCAACCCTAAGAGATGGGGGCAAGGCAAGCTAACGTGCCAGAACAAAAAGTGCCACAAAATTGAATAGCTCGCTTGTACGAGCTCACCTTTCAAGCTCAGCTCAGAGTCCGAAACCGAATACTGCATGGTATCCTGTGGCCCCTGCATTTGGACACATATAAAGCACTACTCAACGACGCCCCTCATACAACTCTGAAAAACAAACGCGTTAATTTCCATGCAAGGCGTTCACTGAATTTAATTTAAGCACTAATAGTAATAAAGATGCTTACATGCCGCCGCCCGGGTTCCCATGTTGATGAGCTGGATCTTGAAACTGCCCTGCATTGGACCACCGGGTAGAATGACCCGCTCACACAACTGCAGTCAAATCAATAAGGGCCGGCCCGCGGCCGACGATTGCAAGGGACGAACGTCAGCAGGGGGGCGCTACGAAGGGGTAGTTCGAAAGAGACAAGACCTAAATCTAGATATTCTATCCCATTCACAGGCAATTGAATATCGACCGGCTAGGTAACCGGCTTATAGCGCTCCGCGCATGGGTAATTTACGTCAACATTGCTATTTATATGTCAATTTATTATGTCAAATTGCTGATGTCCGGTGTAAATAAATGCAGGTGATGGTGCATCCGGCATCGATTTCGCACTTTTTCCTTTGTGATTTAGAACATTGTTCTAATATTCAATTATATATTCAAAACAAGATCTTCAAAAATAATTATATTGTAAAATGTGAAGGTTATATTGCAATTTGTTTGTTATTATCAAGTAGAAACAAAATACTACATCGAATTTAACAACAGGTAGAGTGCATTTTCACCAAATTGTAACACTGGGTAGTTTATTGCACTGATTAAGTTGATTTTTCGTCCATTAAAGGCCAAATTTTAAGTTAAAGCGTCTATTTTCGTCTTATAAGAGTCTTAGTTGATCCGGTTTACAGCTGTCATCCGAACTGCGCGCGAAACACTGGGGTTGAATGGAATGGCCAAATGGGGTGGGAAACGTGGAATGGGGTGAATGGCGCGAACATTTGAATAGGCTTATGTCATGTTAGCGTTAGTTGTTGCAAATGGCTATGAATAAATTACAATTAGGTAATATCACCTACTTTTATAAGGTTTAATTGTTCTTTGGTCGTGTGTTTTGTTACAAAAAATCAATTTTCTCGGTTTGTTTTGTTTTCGAATGTCGGCTAAAGTCAAAGATGCGAGATAATTTATTTTGATTTATTCCGTGTACCTGAGAGCATTTTAATCTGATGATAGGTTCTTATTGTGCAGAATAATTAATAAGATTTTTTGTTGTGTTCTTGTTTTAGCGGATTTGAGCTGTTTGTTCATGTTTTTACACATTTTGTGAGATCATTGTTGGTGTGGAAGGGTAAGTCAGTAAGTAGACTGACTTGTTTTGTGTTAAATATCTTAAATTAAGGGTATAGTACAAAAACAGCCTTTTAAATTTAAAAATAATTTTATTGTCACGAATAATATCACAATAGAATCTATAATACAATATACTACCTACAATCACAGTGTCCAGTGCGTTCTGCATCAAACAATATATAAAAATGTCACCTAAAGACTCCATTCATCTACAGTTATAAATATTTTTATACATAATATCGCTTCTCAGTTAGACCTAAACTTATAACTGGTATCTATTTGAAAAATTAAATATTTAAAACTTAGTTAACTTTGGGACCAGCCCTTAAATTTAGTTTCTGCGATACAACACAACTCATGAACAGAGCCCTTGACTCCATCCCCTAAGTCTACACGCTAATTACACCGGTAGTAACAACAAAACCTCATAATATTATCATAATTATGATAAGTATCCTACGTAAACAACGGTGTAACAGTGGGTTTTATAGGTAAAACAAAACGCAAAAAAAAATATCACCACTCTAAAAGAATTTAAGTCAGCCAGTACACCGTGCTACCAAGCTGTATGGTACAATACACACTGTAGTTTATTGACTTGTATATACAGTGGCATTGAGAGTAAACGGCAGCCATTATATCATCAACGATCCATCGCGCCGGACAAGGCTTGCTGTAACACAAGCTGCTGGGCGTTTATCAGTTTCTTTAATTCTCTCACTTCCTGAGTCAGCTGGCGTACATTTTCCGACGTCTCATCCAACCTGGCCTGAAGGCTCCCCAACCCCGAGGAGTACCCGTACTCTCTGTAACCCGAGTCATTGTTGTTCTCATACTTCTTGAAACACGAGTACGCGCCTGTTGTTGATCCGCTCGATGATATCGTGTGACCATATTGTTTCCTCATTTTCGCGATGTCGTAAGCCGCCATCATTATGTCTCGAGGAAGTCGTTTCTCACTCGGGTTTAATGGTTTGACACTCAAAACTACTCTGTAAGCTTGCGGAGATACTAAAGCTGAGGAATGGAGGATTTTTAACAGACATTTCGGCAAGTAACCGTTAAATAAGGCAAGCTCCATGTAGGATATCAGTTTCGTCTGCCTGACCAGTTTTGAGAGACCCGCGGTTTTTCTCAACCCCTGAATGTCATGGACAGCTATACCAACTAACAGATTCATAAGGACTACAGTAACAAACATTAAAAATAATACATAAGTGATTTGCGCAGAGAATTCTAAAAGGACAGGAGGGTCGTTACCATCTGGCTCGTTAAGCAGTAAATCCAAATTTAGCTCGCCAATCATCATGGTCAGGACAGTTATAAAGCCCATGAAAGGGTTTGCGAAAGAGGAGGAGTCAGGGAAAATGACACAGAAACTTATAGTAAAGCCGATTAAAATACAGGAATAGGCCATCAGTAGTTTGGCAAATTCCTTTTGAACTTTTTGGTACATCGCCACATAGGTCCCAAAAACCGGTAGTTGTCCTATCATCATCATTAAGTTAGTCCAGCCGGCCAGTACTGCGAACGCGCCTACGTGATTCTGCCAAGTGTACGTGATGTTCGTGTAGATATACGATATGAGAAACACGCTCACAATCACGAACCATTCGATAATATTCTCGGATTGCATCAAATATTGTTTCACAGTAGAATAACCAGCTATTCCGTAAACTTTTCTGAATATCTCAAATATCGTGATTCCGGCCAGCACCCACCATTGCATTTCTATTACAAATGGGTTTTTTCGTAACAGATCGCCGAGAATGGACTGTTTCTGACAAAGTTCCTGCTCTTGAATCGTTTCCTCCATATCTTTACTGCCGTTGTAACAATTATGCGCCAGAGCAGTCAACACATACAATGTTAGACACAGAACAAATATGAAGCTTAGAAACAGCCGAGCGACGTAATATTTACGTATTTTTTCCCACTTTATGTGAAGGAATGCCGAACAAAGCGGATGGAGGAGGACCTCTTTCTGTCCCTCGTCGACAAACGTGTTCAAGTAACTAATCTCCCGCGGGTAACAATGATGTAGTATGCTACGAAAGTCGAGCTCCAATTCAACCTCCCTATTGCTCGTCTGGGAGTGTCGCAGCGTGATCGCACAGTCCAATTTTCTAGTTACCATCGCTAGAGACGCCGGCGTTTTTCTAGCTATTACATTAAGCGCCGAGTTTCCTTTTTTAGACCTTGTCGTGACGTCAGCGCCGTGGTAGATTAACGTCTCGACACACGCTGACAGCCCGTCGAGAGCGGCCAGGTGCAGCGGCGTGAAGCCGTACTCATCCTTCTGGTTCACATTCGCTCCCCAACTTATCAATGTCTCGATTATATCGCAGGCGCTATCCGACTTGCCTATAGCGGCGTGTAGTGGGGTCCTCATGTCGAAGTCGTTGGCGTTCGGCTCAGCGTTACCTTTTCTCAGCAAGGACTCCACACACTCCAAGCTCGATGAACGAGCAGCCAGGTGCAATGCCGTGAATCCTCTGTGATTTTTTAAACAGGCTTCTGCACCCTTAGATAGCAACAAATCCACACATTCCACAAAACCACCGTCAGCTGCCAGATGTAGCGCGGTGGACTCCCTGTCGCCGACTCGCGTTCGCACGTTCGGGTCCGACCCGGGCGTCTCGAGCAGTATCGTTAGGCACTGGAACATTCCTAAATCGGCCGCAAGATGTATAGCGTTGGTGCCGCCCGGCTCAATTTGATTCACGTCGACACCGTGCGATATAAACAATTTAAGGCATTCCACGGAGTTGGCTCGCACCGCACAATGGAGCAGGCCACCTTCACAGTTGACATACTTCACGGCGGAATGTACGGATGCACCGCGACTGATTAGCAAATTAGCCACTTGCACTGAGTTACCGAACGCGGCACAATGGAGCGGGGCGAAGCATCTTGGCATGTAATTAGGGTCTGAGCCACATGACAGCAGGTAGGTAGCGCATTCCGTGGAGCCGCTAAAGGCCGCGACGTGCAGCGGAGACAGTCCCAGGGCATCGAAGTATAGCGGGTCAGCTCCAACCTCGATCAGCGGCTGTAAAAAGTTGGCAAGCTTCAGGAAGGCCGCCCAAAACAGGCACACATTCTTCTCTGCCTCCGACGCTGTCGAGAAAGTAGTAGCAGCGGATTCCGCGGTAATGACCCCGGTCTCTAGCTCGTCCAGTAATCGCAGACGTCCGCCGACGGCGCGCATCTGCTCGTGCGCGCTTTGACGTAACGAGTCACCGCAGATGTGCGCAGTTAGGTCGAGGGGTGGTTCTTCGAAGCTGTCGTACATGTTGGGGGCGCTCTCGGCGGGGGGCGAGGAGCCAGCGTTGACGTACTCGAGGTGTCCCATGGAAGGGTAGGCTCGTTCGAGGGATTCTTCGTCCAACGGAGGGTGGGTTTGATGTTGCGTTCTGGCTGGGGAGGAGAGGACGCGGGAGACGCGAGGTCGGCGGTCCATGTCGGCGCGCGGGAGGGTCCTCGGGCGGGCGTCATCTTCGTCGGGCTGTCGGCGGCGCGCGAACCAGCGCGCGGTGAGCAAGCGGCGCGTGGCGGGCATGCGGGTGGCGACGCGGCACTGAGCGCCGAACGCCGCTATTATGCGCCAATTGTGACCGCACATGAATCGCGCGCACCTTTTCGCTGTTAGGCTGTTTGCAGACGAGGATATCTTGCCACTTTGAGCAACTTTGTGTCGCGGTGACTATCAACATATTCCATTTTTACGATCGTGTTGCTAAACGCTAAAAAGTACTTCCAGATTTGCCGAGCCTAAACTTATGTCAATAAAAAAAACAATCAAGCGCATGCGCAGAGAGCCCTATTTGTCTAAACGTTAACATTAATAAAGAAAAGGTAACTACGCACCATCGTCGTTTACTTTATTCTCGATTGGAATGGCCTTAACCAATTTCACCAAATATTCAGTTGGTGATTGAGAATTGATTAAAAGATAGAAACTGATAACTATAACTCATTACTTAATCCAAACATATATAATACATAGATTACAACACAAATACTGGAATAATTCGACGGGAATACCCACACAGTTAATGGAAATTCCTAAGTCATGCCTGTTAGGTCACAACAAATTATAGTTTCGTTGGCGCCAAACAGCCTCTTCTCGACTTCTAGGTAGGTACAATATCTACCCTGCCAGAAACAAACATAAATCAGCAAATTCCCCACACTCAATCAATCGCAGTCCACTGCTGGACGTAGGCCTCTCCCGGGCTGCGTCACAATACCCTGTCCTCCGCTTTTCGCACTCAGTCTGTCCCCAGCCACATTTTTTAGGTCGTCGGTTATCTAGTTGAGGGGCGTTGGGTAACTCCAGGACTCGTCTGCTTCATCGGCCACCAGTCCTTTGTCAAACATGGTCAGCCCACAGCCACTTTAGCTTGCTTACTTAAGTCGTTAACCCCGGTTTTTTTGCCCACTCTCGCTGGTCGTGTAGCCAGCCTATCGCCCATCAACAATACCCCTGACAAATGTATGTATTTACTAACATTTCCCGCGGTGATATCATTGTGACCAGGAGTTGATCTCGCAAGATCTCGGTCATTACCGCTACTTACAAAAAACGTGCCTTTCAGGATAACAAGACGCCATTAAAGATTGAGTCAGGACTGTGGATCAACTGGAATTTACTGACTCATTGACTAATTTCAGGATCTCTTGACTGTATCATTGTTCGTATCTCGCACGTGGTTTGGGTCAGTTATTTTGGCCAATGGGAATAACTAATGCTAATGGAACCTCCGTCAGCTTACACTTTTATCCTCTATAATAGCTTTTTCGATGAGCCCGGAATGTCTGCTAATTAGCCATGGCTTCTGTGAAAGAACTGGATGACATAGGAAAAAGATTCTGAAGGTTCAAATAAGAACAGATGGGGCATGTCTTATTTGAATACCTGGACGAGCACAGTACAGTCTTCACTGGAGTTAATGTGTATCACCTAGATGTTCTTATATTTTTCTGTATCATAAAGTATTATGTTTGTCTCTTCATGTATGTAAACTCTATTGACAGTTTACCAAGTATGTCCAAAGTAAGCTAACCGATTGAACTACGATGCGTGGAGAAAAACCAATTAAAGCATAGGCTCAGATATCGGACAGCTATTATAATACTGATAATGTGTGCGTGACATCTCAAAAAAAAAAAAACGCGGGATATACTATTGCGCACAAGTGTTTGCACAAACACAGTGCACTCTCTGTTCCTTTACTCTCATAGTCCGATGGGACGACAGTCCGACATTGCCGGGAGAGATCAAGCGCTGGACCAATGGCTTTACGTGCTTTCCGAGGCACGGCGTTGGTGTCACACCGGCGCACATACGTAGATTTTAATTATTTAGGCGGCCAAAAATATTTTTTGGTTTTAATTAGTTCCACGCACTATATTAAATTAAAATAAACTCTTTTCAGTTCAAAATATATTTTTTTTTATTTCATTACACAAGTTTTATACACAAAAATATAGTAGCAATTTTCAAAAAAGTAAAACAAAGTTCAAATAATATTTTAAATGATTAAAAATAAGGTATAATTACATCACCTATATCTACCTACACCTATATAAACATAAATAAAACTAAATATCACTCTCACTTTGAGAGCATTCCTCCATTGATATATTTGGTTCGGTAGACATCAACATTTTTATTGTTTCTGGAAGGAATGCTTTGCGAGAAGGTTTTTTAATTTGTCTTTTTTAATTTCGCATCACAGTAAGATCCAATAGGCTTTATAAGTTGCTCTGCACAGTAAGATCCGCTTCCACGTACATATGAAGTGCTTGTAGAGGCGTCAGCAGGGGTAATTTGTCGTTCTTATTCACCTTAGAATAGGCATTTCCATATTTACTCGCTCGAGTTGGTGAATTTGTTATTTCTTTAAGAACTTTGGAGGCATCCCTGTGCCCTGTAGTTTGCAAGACTGATTGTGCAGCGTGGACAATGACTTCATCGTCTAAAGTGGCGCGGACTTCTTCCGTTTTCCTTCTTTTGCTGCGCGCACTTAAATCTCGAAAAGGTTTAGTTGGTCACCTTGAGGAGAGGGCGATTCTATTGGAATCACATAAGTTCCTTCTAATCAAGATTGGTTGTTTTTAAGAAAAACTTCTTCGTGTTTATTGGCTTTCAACCATCTTTGCTTAAATTCGGTTTTCACATAAGTAAATTAGTGCTTCAAACACTTTTTAGCATTTTCGGTGTCTCCATAACGATTCAAGAGATAATTTTCATAAAAATAGAGTTTTTCACTTAAGCTTGGGAAATTTTGTTTTTGTATCTGGTCAAACAAATATTTCCGAGTCACTACTTTAGTACCCGAAGCACCAGACGGACCTAAAACAAAAAGTAAATTGTTTTAAAATAAAAAAGCAGCACAATGCCATTTTGCTCAATTTTGACTTGAAACATTCAGTTGCTCTCAATTTTGAAAAGCGCGGGTTTCCGCGGCTAATTATTTTGTCGTAATATGGACAAATATGTTAAGTATTGAGAAATAAATAAATTATTACAGGGACGGACCCTTAAGTAAGTTAAACAACCTTATAAAAAATTTAAAATACAAAAAAAATGCACATGTGATAGAGCTATCTTTGACAAATTAAAAGTATATTAAGAAAAACGACAATCAAGTATATTATTGTTGTAAAACATAGGTCCTTACCTGAATTATTGTAATCCATAACTTTCACTTGAAAACAATTATTTCAACAATAATTATGCACTTTAGAAGTTATTAGTTTGGGAGCGCTGTCGAAAACAGACACGTACACGTTAAGCGACTATCGGATTCCGACTACTCGAGGGTTACCTCATGCACATCGACGACCGTTGGAAGGGGTGTCGTTTTGTACCTGGAACTGTTTACTACCTGAGTAAATGGTTAAATCATTATTATATTGTTGTTCTAAAAATAGCTTTTGGCCGCCTAATTCATTAAAATCTACGTATGTGCGGCGCCGCCAACCTCCAAACTCCAGGTTGCTACTGAGGAATCTCTAATGGAAAAACCAAATAAAAATTGGCTCGGTCCGGGAATAGCAGGTAAATTCATAACACGTCTCATAATATTGTAATAGTTCTGCTAAAAAGTAGTTTTTCAATTGCAAACTGATTAGCTACATAGTACACCTAAGTATTAAGAAGGATCTAGAGACGATCAGGAACTTCACATAATCAACACGACGTTGTACGTCATGACGTCTAATAGTCCAACTACTCTAATTAACAATGGGTACAGCAAAAAATACTTAGGTAGGTACTAGTAATGAGATTCGTGAGAACGGAAACAATCAAATGATCTTTGCAAACAATGGTCTATTAGCCACTACAGGTAAGTACCTACTCAGTCTTACTAGGTATTATTACACATTAGTAGCAATATCATTGTGGATTGTTAAAATACGGCGTAAAACAACATTATAGTACCTTGATCTAGCTAGAGACAATAGGCCAAAATATTATGACATTTCTTGTCATATCGTTGAATGGGTAGCAGAGCATCAGCATTCTGCAGGCGGGGACGAAGAAAGGTATATGTCAACTCTAAGTACGTACTCCACTTAAGAACATCCGGATTCCAGAAGCGATCATAAGGATTGAGAGCTTCTGATTTACAGTAAGACGTACTGTGGAGCATAAAATTCATAATACGACCATCCAAAACTGAAATAACTTGAGAAAAGCAATCAGAAACGCAACTTTATTCTTGGCATTGCAGGAATCGAACTCGCAACAGCCAGATGGTGCCTGGCTGTTGTGAGTTCGATTTCTGCGCCCGCGCTGGTATCACTTTTGCGTTTTAGGCACCTGTGACATATTGATTTTAAAATCGTAGGATAGCCTGCAGGACTTATTATATTATAGTTTCTAGGTTGGTATTACAAAATTCGGATTTTATTAGATTACTAGAATCATAGGTTTTCCGATAATTTTTCATGCCCATCAAATTTCAGACAAAAAACAAGTCATACAACGGGAAGTAACAAAGTGCAAACAATTCACAGAATTGCATGAAACGAATCCTTTCAGTACCTAAATTCGATTACCCATGCGAATTGGTTACCGGTCCGGATTTCCGCTAGAGCGAACACACACAAAGCAGCATGGCGTATTGTGTGACCAAATGGTTGTGAACGAAGCGGTCTGGCCATCTCATGGTGAGGACAATGAGGGCAAAGTACAATCGGACACGTGGATATTAAGGTATAATGGAGATTAAAATGATGTAGGTAAGCTTTACCTACAGGTAAAGGTAGCAGGGGCATCGATGCGCAGTGGATTCAGCACATGATTCTAAGCCACCCTGCGTTTACTTTTTGTTTGTTATTAAAAACTGGCCAAGTGCGAGTCGGACTCGCACACTAAGGGTACCGTACCACAAGGCAAAAACGCCGAAAAAAACACGTTTGTTGTATGGGAGCCCCCCTTAAATATTTATTTTATTCTGTTTTTAGTATTTGTTGTTATAGCGGCAACAGAAATACATCGTTTGTAAAAATTTCAACTGTCTAGCTATCACGGTTCATGAGATACAGCCTGGTGACAGACGGACACAAAATGATTGTATGTTCACACAAAAGGTTTTTATTGTAAAAAGAAAGTTTTAGAGGTATCTTCATGATTTTTTTTCTATCGTATCAAATTAGTTGTATTGTGTTTTCAACACACTAACAACATAGCATATATCCTGAAGAATACCTATCACATATTTTTCTGATTTTGCTTATTGTAATCGATCATATAATTGTTTCTAAAACTTGCGTTTTTACGTTTAGGTCCTGTAAGCCCCTTAAATACTTGCCTACTCAATTGTTCTTGAAATAAACCTGAAGAGATAAAAGGGTGATGTCCTTCAAAAATGTTATTGGGTGCGCAGTAGGTAGAGGTGCGCGAGTATCTACTCGAATCGTTTATTAGTCAGTACTGCATACTTGGCCATTTTGGTAGTACTTACTCTTTATCGGCTGAAAAACTCGATTTAACTGCCGAGGTACTCAAACTCAAACTCAAAGCATTTATTTCAATTAAACCATTTACAGACACTTTTTAATTGTCAAGAAACTACTCGAAAAGAACTCATAAACTTGTAGCGTGAACATAAAGTTGTAGCGAAACTGAACTTTATTATGTAAGCTTTAAAGTTATTTTTCCATAAACTCATATTTGTTTACATTTGTGGCAAACAAACCGTGAATGCAGATTAGGAACACCTCGCAGAAATTATTATCGATCGCACCTTTTGCATTGAAGACCTTAAGGGTCAACACATATTATTTATCCAATTAACCCTACTTGTGTTATGATTTTATGATCCTGCACATAATTCTTTAATTGCTGTTTTCCAATGTATTGATAAATGTACTTCTAATGTGTGATACATTAGAAGGCCCTAAGTAGTTGGGTAGGTATAGGTAGGTATTTAGACAGGTACGGTCAGCAACACAAGTCGATTAACACTTAAGTTTTTTAATCTCAGTTATCGAGCAAAATATTTGTTCAAAATTGCAGCAGACTTACAATGCAATTTTGAACAAATATTTTGCTCAATAACTGAGATTAAAAAAACTGAAGTGTTAATCGACTTTTGTTGCTGACTGTACTTATAAATATTTTATACTAAGAAATGCATTTTCTGATGACAATGAAAAATATATTCTAATAATCTATGCTTTATGTGCAATGCAACATGCGCAAGCGCAGTCAAGGACGCCCGAAGAGTCGCTTCATGTCTCTGCACTCAGGACCTAACTCACAGCTGCATCTGCCGGTTCGAAACAATTTTAAACACAACACACAGTTTTGATCCATCTTTTTTATTATATGTATATCTATTTTCAATAAAAGTATTATGCTTAACTCGCCATTGACTGAAAACAATGCTGTCTGGCAGTGACCGCTGCTATCAAAAACTGGTTCATTTATTTTATCCCAATACTTCAATAGCCCTTACTTTATTATACAGCGTCCATATCTAACAATCTGACCTAATACCTACTTTATTTCACTAGCAAAATATAATAAAATAAAGTTCATTTTTTGGGCGTTAATTATGAATACGCCAGTTGGAGCGAGAGCATGAGATTATCCCATATACATATACCCCTTAGATGAAATTGCACGGCAGATGGATGACGACTTTGGGTGGCTCTTTGTACAGACGCCAGTACATCAAGCTACCCGAAACTTTCAAATTTTCGCAATCAACCTTGAATCTTATGCTTTAGCGATAAAGGTGAAAATCTATTAAAGTTTGACAGATTGTAGTAGCTTGTTGTGCATCTGTACCATGTTTCAAAATAATAGTATTTCCATCAGTCACAATGGGGTGCTTCAAGGCCATTTTAACAATTTTGGCGAAAGTTTTAAATGATAATGATCCAACGTATTCAGAAAATCTTTTCATGTACTTTTTGCGGGCCTATTGAGTTAAACTAAGTCTTTTTAATATACTTGCTACTATTATGCTAAACCCCTATTTAGTTGCAGTTTTGGTGAAAGCTGACCCCAACGATTTTGTGAAATGCGTGACCGATTGAGATATTTATTTTTATTATCTTCATCCAAACCAAACTTCAAGTAATAATAAATCTTGGCACATGGCAACTTAACTCAATCTTGTTTAACCCCTTGGAAACCAGCGGGATCACTGCTTAGCACACTTAGAATGGCAACCCCTTTATTTTGACAGGTAATAATATGCATTATATCATTTAAGTTGTTGAGCCGACGAATTTTTAAAAACTATGAAGCATTTTCATTAGCAATGTCCTTCAAAATCCTTGGAATTGTGATTAAAAGTGTTTTACGCAGGTGTTATAGCCAAAGGACACTTAATAAATAGTAATTGAAACAAGAATGTTTGTATAATTCAAATATTTAATGTTATACAATTTGCAGCTTATACACATAGAGAATGTACAAATGTATCAATATATGTAGTTAACATAATTACAAGTAGGTGCAATCACAAGTGAATGAAGTAAGATACGACTGTTAAAGTGACGCAAAACAAATATTTAGATTTACATAACATGTGATGGCAAAATAGCTCAAATAATATAAATGTATGACCTTTCTAATGTCTAAGTTGATCAATTTATATTAATTTTGATGAACTTTTGAAGATTTTGTATAGTATGAAGATTTATTAAAGTACATTTATGAGAATCGCTTGAGATCCGTTAGTCAAACATTTGAAACATCATATTTAAAGAATTTAAGCCATTTTGCATTCAAACGATAATAATATTTTATTAATCATACACATTTTTGGATGGATTATGTTTTTCATTTAAACTAAAATAATAACTATTAAAGCTAACCATTAAAACACACTAAAGTATAAATTAAAAACTATTTACAAAATATTACAAAATGTTTATTTTCATTACACAAAACATTAATCGTTTATTAGTACAAAAATATTAATTCAATGGTATTCTTAAACATTATTGTTTCTGTTTATGTACTTGTTGTGAACACAAGACAAAATATGACATGGCACAAAATAGTCCGAAATTATGCGACAAACGTATAATACTGTGACAATGTCGAAAATGATCAAAACATGTGCTTCTGCCGACCCCGGGGGGCGAGGCTGGCGTGAGGGTATCAAAAGCGTGCAGTAGCAGACTCAGAACTGTGCTGAGTCGCTTAGACGTTTTGGAGATGGCGCATACACATACTGACAGACAGCGTGGTAGGAGACTATCGCGCTTATGCCAATAGGAGCCCGCACTTGTGTAGGTATGTCAATTTCTTTCATATCTTCGAGTCTCGTAAGACTGTCTAGTTGTTCTCTTCACCTTATATCATAGAATTATTTGGCCATTTCTATTCTAATGTTATGTTAAAAGAATCACTCAGGCACACTCAAAACTAATAATATTATTCCCATGAACTCCCCATAGAAACGAACCCACCATAGTTAAGTATTGTATATGTTAAGAGATTTAGTAAAATGAGGGTTTTTAACGATAGTTGTACATTACAATTATATGGAAAAACAAATACATACTTACATTTTGATAACAGTATAAAATAACTTCAGGATTTTAACAAAATATCAATATTCAATAACTAGTTGATTCACACTTCTTTCTTTAGAGTCTTTGGACCAGCCAGAGTTCTGTACTTCTGGTTATTATTAAACCGAAAACAGAACGAATTTCGAAGATTCCGCAATTTCAGTCATTTTTAGAATCCACTTTTAGTAACACAGAGATTTAATTTTTAGATTCAGCAGGTATTAGTTGCACTCGAAAACTAGGCTCGATAACGCAAAACTGTTACACTTGCAACACAGAGCCTACATAGTATTCAAAGTCCAGGGCTCTGAGATTTCTATGTACAGTGCGACAGAACGTACAGGTTCCATTGATTTACCAAATTCAACGACCAAAACTAGGACAAGCATTCGCTAAAGTTCAAATTCAAATATTATAATTTTTTTTTTATAAATTAGTTTTATGGCCTGGTTGCTAAGACCTTTTAGCCACGTCTTTGTTTCATTTTTCTTGAGTCTAACATGACATTAGAATATGGGTGTACACATTCTAATGTATTTAGGAGTATTTGGCAGCAAATGTATCGAATCAAGTTTCCCGGTAAACTTCGCCGAGGTAGCCAAAATTACAATAAAATTCTCAGCTCCATTTTACCGGGATCGCGTCTGTTTCAATGATTACACATATTGTCCAGTTGCGCAGACACTTGAGATACAAAACTACACCAATTTTACATCACAATATCCACTAGGAATCAATTTGCGAATAATTAAAACAGCCAAATAGACTTCACTCGAAGAAATCCGAACAACATATTATATGTATAGGTAAACGAAAAAATACAGATGTTAACATTCATCAAATGAAGCCTATGTCTTGCTGTTTGACGAATTATGTCTTCCGATGGTACCTTCACGTTGTATTGTACTGTACGGAAACTGTAAGCGTTTTAGTCTGGTTTATAATTTTTGATATTATCGAACCTAGCCTTTTAAAAGTCCTTTTTTCACACTGCTCACTAAGCTGCCGCTGGATGGCGCCACATGCTACACGGCGGAGTACTTCCGGCCGTCGTCGGAGGAGTAGCAGTGCTGGCAGTGCAGCTTGTGCATGCGCACGCGCACGTCGGCGCCGGCGCGACCGTCGCCCAGCCGCGCGCCGCACACCGCGCATGTGAAGCACCACACGTGGTAGCACAGCGACAGCGACTCGATGATCATGGCGGCGCCGCGACCTGCCAGAGGTTACGTTACGTTACAAAAAGGAATATTGGTTTATTGTCACAGAAACCCGTGCATATATAAAAGATAATTAGTGCGGCTGGCGAGAGAATGGGTTCTTGACACGTCTGTCAGTTTCATACTAAACGAATACGTCGAATTTGATCTTTATTAACAACTAGAATTATCGCACTGACAGCCGTCAGGAACGCATTCCCTCGACGGCCGGACTGTAATTTTATATTCGTTTTGGTGGCTGAGAGTAGGGTGTTATTTGTTGATATTTGAGGGTGATAAAGTTAACTCTAATTTTTTGGAAGAGTTTTATAAATCCCCGCCATTAAAAAAAAAATTGAAAATGACGCCAAATAAAGGAACTTATCATGTCCTACACGTACACAATAAAATGTACGAGTGAGATGGCATGATAAGAGCCGTTGTTATATTCAATACGTTTCTTGAACACGATTATCATTAAATTAACGTTCCTTCCTCGTGGTCAAAACGGTTCATGCAGTAAGTTATTGAGAGTAAGTAAGTATAGGAATGAGTATTTTGTTAGTTTGTTATAAAATTATTGAAAATAAATGTTGGTGCTTATTATAGTAATCGAACTCATTTATGCTATTACCACTGCCACTTCTTCAGCGACAATCACACTTGTATTTTTGACGTGACAACGTCTAATAAATCGATGAAGCTGGTTGCACTCACGAAAAAACATGACTCATGTAGCGTTACCTCGCGGCCTCGCTCTGTAGCGTTCCATGGCGGCTTGAAGTGCAAGCGAATATTAACAAATGCAATGCAACTATTCCATCAGTATTTTCTTATGACGTTGTCACGTTCAACTATCGTCAGTAAACCGACTTTACAGACAACCGATTTTTTTTAAAGTGTAATGCTACGCTTTCATTGCGCTTATGCTTGAATATAATGTTTTTTTTTTTTATTTACGCATTTCGTTTACTAATATTCACTAGGGCTACCGCCAGTGTCCAAAAACAGCAGTAGCAGCACCAAATGTTTTTAAGATATAACGTATTTTGTGTAAGTTACACCCAGCGTTATATCGTCACGGTAGTATTTTGTGTAAGTTACATCCAGCGATATATCGTTGCCGTAGTATTTTGTGTAAGTTACATTACATCCAGCGTTATATCGTTGCCGTAGTATTTTGTGTAAGTTACACCCAACGTTATATCATCATAATTTTGTAGATAACCGTATATTCTTTGTGGCCGTTGATATGCATTAAAACTTAAAAGGTTTTCTACCCAACAAATTAATGAAAAAAAAAACAATTTAAGAGGTTTTCACTTATTACCAGTGATCGGACTAGGTAGATTGATTTTTGGTACTTGTATCACAAATGCACACAGAAAGAATAACATGGATAAGCCATTTTTCCGGAAAGTAATTCCGGTATTTCCGGATTCAATTAAATAATGTTAATGTTGGTAGTGATATTATTACGACTCAATTCAAAATTTAAAGGAAGGTATCAAAACTAAATTAATTCATTATTTATCTGTTGAATAATAAAAACAATCGAATTCCGATCGAAGCTTTAATATTTATTTTTTATTTTTAGCGTTTTATGGCTAGATCTTTTATAGATAGATATACATTTCGGCTAACTAATGAAATTCTGACTACCACCAATTCCGGAGGAATGTCCATAGTAATATATACATTTCGGATCAATGACCCCAGTTCAATCTACCTACTCCGATCACTGCTTATTACTGCACAACGACGATATTTAATTTTTTTTTGCGATTAAATTCTACTGCTGTTTACATTTTGACTGATTATTCATGCTGATGTAGTGCAGGTATGGGAGTAAGTGTGCATCGTCGGTGTCCGTACATTCGTACCTAGTTCCTCTCCGCAGTGCGAACACTTCCGTCTGCCGCTTACGCTCAGCAGCTTGTCCTCACGCTGTTCAGTCCTCACAGGCCGCTTTACGTCAGTTGATAGCTGTTGTTGGCTGGAAAAATAAAATGAAATTGTGTTTATGTTATGGCGAAGGTATTTAATAAAAATACTTGTGCGTTTTTGTGTTCCTTAGGCAAATAGGTACATATAATTAATGTAGTATTGAAATAAAGTGTGCATAGTAACAAGACTTTTTCGTCAGCTGCGTTCTAGTTAGAAAGTGTATGTCACCAGTGAAGTAAGTCTCTACTGCTAATAGCAAGGTTCTAAATTCAGTCATAATCAGCCTATGATGTTCCCACTGCTAGGACACTGTCTGGCCGAAATCTCCACGCAGGCCCAGTGCGGGCTGGTAGATGTCACATGTCTTCGAATTTTTGGGTTCTAGGACATGCCGGTTTCCTCGCGATGTTTTCCTTCACCGTTTTGAGAGCAGTGGTGATGAAATTATTCGCACAAAGTAATGCGTTTGAACCCACGACCGTACGTAAGTCGGTACAGTTCACGGACATCGTGGGATATGTCATGGAGGCGTGGCACATGTCGCCTCCATCCGATCAAACTGACCAAAAATTTAATTGCGTACACACAATCAGTAGCATTGGGTTTTGGCAGTTCAACCACTTTCATTGCGTTGTTTACGTTGTTGAGTAGACATATTTTTCGAACATATGAAGCAATGGATTAGCAATATCTTTAAAAATGATTCAGATTGTGATTGATAGTGTGTTACGTAGTGCAGAGTTGCATGTGTGCATTCAGTGACTGTATCTATACTTTCTAGTGCCCGCCCCTTTTGAGCATGTGTACAATAAGATAGCACAAAAGTGTTACGCCTATTTTCTTACGTGTGTGCCAATAAAACATCATGTGTATCTATTTCTTTTTTTTGTGTTAGTTTCAGGAGTGGGGAAAAAGGTTTTTTTGAACTCGAACAAATATAGAGTGAAGGCATATCTCTCGGATATCTATGGTACCGTTACTATTATGCCACTGGTCTAAATTCAAAATTCAATCACTGCGACAAAATTTAGGACACGTCGTCTGTGGCATATTATGTTTAAGAACGCCCTGTTGTTGTGTCGAGTTGAGCAACATCAAAATATAGACATCTACAAAATTTAAAAAAATATAGTGATACAGTTTATGACACTTCATTATCTACTATTATAATATGGCCACCACCTCTTATAGTACAGTACCCGGCGATAAATATTGCACATCGACCTATTCGATCCTATCGATTTAATACAAAGAATAAAAATAATTATCAAAAGAAGCAAATCATAATTGTTTTAACAGCTCCTAATAGATACCGGACTGTTTGTATTTCGTGCGACAGAGATAACGCTCTACGAAGCCGACATTAGCCGATTGTCTCTTTCTAATGGTCGATGTGCAATATTTATCGCCGGGTACTGTAGGTGATATTGATGTTAGCCGTATTTAGAGAGTCTGATGACTAAGGATATCATGGGTTACCTGGTGCTGAGCGCGTGCATAGCGCGTAGCGGCGCGGGCGGTGCGGGCGGCGCGTGCGGTGGTGCGGGCGGCGCGTGCGGTGCGTGCGGCGCGTCGTGCGCGTGGCGGCGGCTGTCGCGCAGCTTGCTGCGCTGCTCCTCTATGCGACGAGCTTCTGCCTCCTGTGGGTGTACAAGACAACATATTGATAAAGATGACTAAATAAACCATTTCTAATGGTGTGGCAGCCACTGAGCCAATGCTACATACACATCATCCGCAACTAATCTAACTAGCCTGTGTTGTCTCACCGCTGGACAAAGGCCTCCCTCCCCCTTTTCCACGATGTTATTTTGCGCTCCCTTCGTATGCCGGGAACGTGGATCCACGCGAGTTACAATGGTTTTTTAATTGTGTCTGTAATTACGGCATTCAACTGGGTAACGGGACCCACTCGGTGACTG
Organism: Luperina testacea; assembly: GCA_927399505.1. NCBI lineage: Eukaryota > Metazoa > Arthropoda > Insecta > Lepidoptera > Noctuidae > Luperina > Luperina testacea. The sequence goes on along the minus strand of OV656775.1, from coordinate 17,020,167 downwards.
TTAGCCCATTTAACATCTGCGTCCTAGACTTGTTAGATCTGCCGCATAATGATCTACAAATACCAAACGAAAACCAAACACTTATCAAATCAATCTCGATATTGTTTTGTGTTTTGTTAATATTCCCTAATGGCAACAGGCAATGATAAATCTTAACGAACTGATGTATAGATATATCCCCTTATTAATAAACGTTGTATAGCGTCTGTATAGTTACACAACGCTTTATCTTCTTCTTTCGAAAGTTAAATTACTGACGACTGAAAGAGAAAAATCGGTGTGTAACTATTCATCTCATACAATACGTTTATTAGTAACGGAGTTATAGTAAATTGCTGCTAAACATCCTGCTCTGTTGTTCATACATACTACCGTTTATCGCTACCCAAAGAAAGAAACAAAAAGTAAGGAAGAGTTTTTTAACAAAAAGATTTCAATAAAATCTACAAATAGTTGGTCTGGGTTTCTTTTTTTTATGCTTGTTTAGTGTCCTAGAAAGAAACTGCCTAATGAATCTATACTAACAAAAGTTGAAGAGTTTATCGGTTTGAACGCATTAATCTCTGGAACTACCAGTCCGATTTGAAAAAAAAAACAGTGGCACTCCGGGAGTGCCGACAGAAGTGAAAACAAAACACAAACAGAATAGTTTGCCATCACTCACTGACATATCGGATATACATTAAAACCGAGTACTTCCCGAGGACAGCCGAACACATCCGAAGCGCTTAAAGCACTAGAAAGTGATGAAGGGTGGGCGTTTTGTGGGACTTTCTTTTGTAATTTTGACGTTCGAAAAGTGCTGATTCTCAGCCTAGTTTGAATAAATGACTTTTGATTTTGGTATTTTTTTAATCGTCTTATGAACAAAACACGCGCGGTGTCGCTTACGGTAACAGCGGCGCGAGTTCAATGGTTATTTCCCATCTCAATAAATACCTAACGCGCCTGAAGTTTTCACTTCACACGAGAACTCTTAGCAGACGAAGTACAAGCGCGGGCAGATGATGCGATGCGGCGGGATAGGTCGGAGAAACAAGAAATTTCACTCGGACAAGTCGCGGGCAGAAAGAAGCTAGTAATAGATAAGACAATAGTTAGTACCTGTATAAGCCAATGTTGATTGTAGTTGTAATTGGCTGGCTTCCTATTCCGCGCCTGCATCCAGTCTGTGTTGGAGATCAGCTTCGGTGTGGGCGCAGCACTTAGAGCCTGGAAATATACAGCATAAGGGTTACACCGTGGTTTTAGAGTTGAAATCTAAATTTGTAAAGCATAATCAGCCTTTGATGTTCCCACTGCTGGGACACAGACCTCCTCTCTGTGATAGGGAGTGGGCTATAGTTCATCACGCGGGCCCAGTCCGAGTTGGTAGATTTCGCATATCTTCGACTTTTTGGATCTAGTTTCCTTCACCGTTTTGAGAGCAGTTGTGATGAAATAATTTACACAAAGTAAAGCACCTTCTCTGGGTTCGAACCCACGATCTACAACTCGTAAGTCGGGGCCGTTACCACTGGGCCACTATTGCTCTGCACCAGTTCCTCGTTTGCCACTCAATAACGTCAAATAAGCATCCTACTAATATTATAAATGTGACAGTTTGTGAAGATGTTTGGATATTTGTTACTCAATCACGCGTAAACCGTTGAACAGATTTGGATGAAAATTGGCACATAGATAGACCATTTCCTGGATTAACACATAGGATACTTTTTATCCCGATATTGCCACGGGATCGAAACATACGCGGGTAAAACCGCGGTCCGCTGCTAGTAGTTTATAAGAATTTACCTGCAGCGTGTGCCTGGTCATGGGGTGGTAGTTGGCGTTGCCGTTGGTGGCAGACTTCTGTCGCAGCTGAACGTTTGCGTACTCCACCGCTGAAGGCACGCGACTGCTTCTGGAAAAGTTAGGTAAGTTGAATGCCGTATTATGCAATTGCGCTTTGGTCATAATCAGGTAACCTAAAATAAGAACCTAGTGATATTACAGGTACTGTGATTGTGGATAAATAAAATAAATAAATGGGTGTTGAAATACCTACATAGGATGAGATACGAATTTGATGTGCTTGACACCTCAGCTAGACAAACAGTTAATACATTGAGGATTTCATACTACGTACTTTGTTCTCATACGGAAAATCTCACTATGATTGTCTTTGTTAAATTTTTTTCTCACGTTACAACAAAGTCGAAATATGGTGCAAAAGCAGAGATTTCCCTTCATTACAACGAGACTTTATGCTTAGTGGGAACCTCATTGTTACAACAATGAAGTACCTACTATTGACGATTACATCTTAATTTAATATTCTTAGACTTGCTAGTATTAGTGTGTAAGGGGGCGTCCATAAATTACGTGACGTGTTTTTTTAAATTTTCTGCAACTCCCTCCCCCCTGGTGAGACGTCGTGAGATTTTATTCAACCCCCTCCCCCATCCCCCAATCTCACGTGAGATTTTTCAAAATGTGGGTTTCTTACGTAAACGCGTTGGATTGTTATTATAAAAAGAAAAACAAATTGCTTCGTGCTTTTATTTACACAAATATGGTGGTTTGACAGTCAGTAGATGTATAACGTCGAAGTATGAATGAAATTATTTTCTTTCGAACGAATTAGCGAATGATCTTAATCGTATTACGATATACGCTTAAGATGAAATCTTAAGCATTTACAATCTGGATTAAATGGACCAAAATAGTATAATTTGTATTTGTTTCAAACAGAAAAAAAAATGCGTGATATTTGCCGAGACCCCCCTCTCTCCAACGTAAGATTACATGATATTTGACTCGACCCCATCCCCCCCTTAAACATCTCACGTAATTTATGGACGCCCCCTAAGCCTAAACGTATTGATGAACGTCGAATTTTCTTCTTTTCTTTGTACACAGGCTAGATGCCTATACGCACACATAGTTACCACATTTTCTATGGTTACCCTAAAGCACTTGTCTGTAAATTCGAGTATTAAGTGCGAATCGGTAAAACTTTTTTACTTACTAAAAATAAACTAACCTCATAGTAATCTCCCTCTCAATAGACTCCCGACTCTTCGGCTTAGGCGGCAGCACCGGCTGCGGAACCCTCATAGGCTGTCCCCTCACCTCCTTCCTCTCATACAAAACCTTCCGACTCTC